>VDFB02271358.1:77359047-77643669 GCA_007258455.2 Sequoia sempervirens | reverse complement strand
GTTAATGCCATATGCATCGCGGTAAAATGTCACCGCCCTTCCATCCCCAGAGATGCATATGGGATCAGCTAATGAGTAGCATATGATCCTCGCTGAGCACCTCTTGAGTGCCTGTGAGGGTCATATGAACAAGTCACTTCCAAGATTGACACACATGGGTTCAAAATCCACCACCAAGACTTCGATGGCATCATAATAGACTAGTGTGATGGATGACACTCTCCGGTCAAAATTGTGGGATTGGCTCAAGAATGTCTCTACGTATTACCTCCTTTGCAACGCATCGGCATCACAATGTGTGTGGCTTCAATGGTGTTCTTACAAGAGGTCGCCTCCCTTCCACGCAGATCCGGGACCATGCACCGGCCTATCCCGAAGCTGACTCCCCCACTCTCCCCAGAACTCCTCATATCAAAATAATTTGGGATTTGTTCAATACAAACTCATTGTATAGTTTCCTAAGAAAATATTGGGGGACTTCACAATTATTGCATGGTGGGTAATCAAAGACCAAATACCATCTATCATAAAAATGGTTCCTAATGTCTTGGTGGTGGCACCAATGAATAGGAAACCTCTTTGCATTGAGGGTAAGATTTTGATTTGTTTTAGGGTCAGTGAATAGAGAGCACAAATCACCTTTAGTAATTTTAAATCTTTTACTTGTTTATATGATAATTATGCCTTGCCTACCTCCTATCTTGCCATCCAGATATTTGTTGGGTGATTGCATCTACATTTTTTAACATCTCTTTCAATGAATTTGTTAGAAGCATTCTTTCTGTGGTTGAAGCATTTGGATCACTCAACCTACTGATAAGATCCTCAAGTTGTTTTCTATGTTCTCAATTTCACTACTCAAATTTTCTTGAGTGCCGGAGGGTATTGAGTGATTGGTGGGGGAGGTTGATTTTGTTGTTGAGGTTGATTTTTTGAGGATTTTTTGAGGATTTTACTTCTCTTCTTGTTGAGGATTTGCAGGATTTCCTCCAAAAAAAAAATTTAAAAATCAAATCTAACCTAAAACAAACAAAATCAATTTCAAACTAAGAAATTTAAAACAAATAGCAAACAATACTTACCTCCTGCACCTCTTCGTCATCATGGCGCCATATTTGCAAAGAAAATCCAATTGTTGTTGATGAAATTTGTAGAAATCCTTCCTCCTAGAATGTGAGCGCGAAAGTGAGGGTTTTTGGCCGTGAGCAGAGCTGAGAAATAGTAAATAGAAAATGATACACTTTTCACTTCTTCTTTTTTTTTAAAACCACATAACGTGAGCGCGTTATAACGTGCTCGCGTTATCTATTTTCAAAAACTTTTTTCCATTTGGCCACAAAAGTGCGACCAACTTCATGCACCCCCTGAACCACAACACCATCAACAAAAAACACTTAGCCAAATTTTTGATAGATAACCTTTCCGGTATAGTTAGTATTTGTACAAATAACACCAAAAATGCTTCCCCACAATGTTGACATCAATGACAACACTGGGGTCAACCTATTCAACCTATGTATGTACACTTCATGCTCATGTTTCCAAGCTGTATCAATGATGATAGACTTCCAAACTTCCAATAATGTGGACATGAATAGAGAATCTTAGAAAAGCACAATAAAGTATTCAACAACATTCCTCCAAGGATACCATTAGATAAAGGCTTTGAGAATTTTACTGAGTTGGAGGAGAACAAAATCTCATCATAACTACTCCCTATTGCCACCCAATGAGACATTACATGTTATATCAACATTCTCTTTGGTGTTAATTGTTTTGCACTAATTTAAGCAGAAAACAAGGGTCATAAACCCTTTACAAAGGAAACCAAAAGGATGGATGGAATAGGCCCAAACAAAACAAAAATTGTAGAGAAGCAGCACAAAATAGAAAGAGAAATAGTTGCAGCCAAGTTGCCTTACAAAACTACTTAACAAGAGAGTAAGGACCACCAACATCCCACTTTGACAACCCCAAATCAAGAGGGGGTTGACCTAACACCCATAACACAAGAATGATATTTGGAAGACGAAGAAGGAAGATCATTCCTCCTATGAGCAATAGTGTCATCCAAATGTTCGTTACAAGGGGGAGCACGAGGAGAAACCCCCATAGAGGGCCCATCAGCACACAAAGTCACATATGTGGGAGGGAATTCCACCCCAAGGAATCTAGCAACATGAGAAGAAAGGCAAGGAGGTTCCAAAGCTAAAGGAAAATCAGTTTGTAAGGGGAGGGTAGCAAGTTCCACCATAGAGTTTGAGGGTGTTAGAGTTGCACCAAAAGCAAGAGACACATTATCATCTTGGGAGGAGTCGTCTAACATATCAACAAAATATTGGAAAGTTAAGTGGTCTTTAGTAGCATCCTTCCACCATATAGCAGAGACCTTGTGGCACAAGATAGGACAATCCATGGCTAGGTGACCAATGGAGAAGTGCCACTGACATCTAAAGGGAAGGCTCTCATAATCAAGAGGTTGAGTCCAAGGTCTGTCCCCAACCATCAAAAACGTGTCTCCATGAAGGAGCTTGGAAATTTCAATGTCCACCAAAATGCATGCAAATGTAGAGTGCCCCATGAAGGACATAGTATCATCAACTTTCAATAAGCAACCAATATAATTGCTAATGGCCTCGTAACAAGAAGGCTCCCAAAATTGTAGAGGGAGTTTCAAATGTCTGACCCATATTGGACACACATTTAGTGACTTAGTAAGAGAATTAAAGGAAGTTGTCCAAGGCTTGACATAGAGAGTGCTACTCCCAATCCCATAGCTTTCCCAACACCAAATCCCTATCCTCAGAGAAGACAAAGGATGAAATGAAAACCTTTAATAAAAGAGAAGAGTTCAATCTTACCCACCACAAAAGGATTTCAAGAATCCAACACCTATTTGTGAAGATCTAGAAGGGAAGGCCACAAATTGGAGAATCTATACACCAGACCCCTACGTTTGTAAAAGTCTTCATTTTCCACATCATCTTGACCACAAATCACCATTGGGGATGATTTGGCACAAGGAAGAGGATGATATTTCCTCCTCAAAGGGTGAGCAACACCAAAACTAGTAGCTTGAGCGAAGTTACGTCTATTAATAGTAGAAGTCAGAATAGAAGGTGCAAGAACAACAGCAGTGGATCAAGCACCAATCGCAACAACAATAGCGCCCATGGTTGCACCAGAGATAAGAATTCCATCGACAGTAGATGAAACCGATCCAAACGGCACAGCAACAAACACAGATGTAGGGAGCACACCGACGACAGAAGTAATAGAGCCTGACGACGCACCAGCAATAGACGCACTAGCAAAAAACACACCCGTAACAAACACACTAGCAACAAACACAGCAGCAATCTCAACACCAGAAGTCAGTACAGAAGGTGCAACAACAACAGTAAGAGACCATACACTGGTCACAATAATAGGACTCATGGCTACACTAGAGAAAGGAATTCCACCTGCAGTAGATGAAACCAAGCCAAACAACAAAACAACTAACGCAAAGATTGGGAACACACCCACAACGAATGAAGCTCCAACAAAAAAAGTAACAGAGCCTAACGATGCACCAACAACAGGTGTAGAGGAAGCATGGATCCCCGCGATAGATAGTAGATGAGCAAGAGGAGTGGGAGAGCTCATTTCAAAAAGTTTTGTTAAATGTTGTTTTCAATTCATCAAACAAATTTTCGGGCGAACTTCACCTTGGGGTGCCTTTAAAGCCTCCTTGTTTGGACTCAACTCGTATTGAATCTAATGATTCTATGTCATCTAGGTTTTCATCTATAGAATTTGTTCTTATGATCATTTTTGTCTAATTTTTCACCATGCATGTGTCTCTTGCATTTATTACTTACAAGTGGAGTTGCATGTGGCTACAACATGTGCACACTTGTTGCACTTGATAATATGACAACTCTTGCTTGAAGAAAAATGTGTTTCAACTAAGTTTTTCCTGGCTAATATTTTGGGGTGCATTACAAGAACCACTCCTTATGAGTATTCATATGGTGTGGGCAACTAGAATCAAGCAATCAAGAGTCGTCACTATTTACATTTACGTAAATAAATAATGCATTATGGCCACCATCAAAAATATCTATGGAGAAATCATTGAAGCTCTTCTACATTCCTTTTTCATATGTCCCCTCTTTCCATAAATTCAACATTTTTCTCTTCTCAAAGAGTTTTGACCACCCTTTTGACTTAGATTTAGATTTCTTCCATTTCCCTTTAGACCCACCATTGTCCTTATGCCTTCCCTACATATGCAAGGCATCCTTAGAGCCTTCATCATTGAACTTTCTCCTCCTCTTCACTAAGTAATAAAACAATAAGAGTGTCCATCTTAGGCTCTACAACACTACCATTAATAGTAACAATCAATTTTTCCCAAGTTTTAGGAAAAGAAAAAACAACAAGATGCATTTATCTTCATCATCAATTTTAACATATATTGAACCTAGATAACTCAAAATAAAATTAAAGGAATTAATATATTTAGCAACAAAATCACCTTCAAAATCTCTCTTTAACCTTGGTTTCCTTCCTTCAACCTACTTACAAAATCCTTAAGTATTCTACCTATTTGAGTCATACTTTCCAATCTTCCTCTCCATTTTTGGGCATTGTCTTGTTTTGACTGTATTGGTAATGCTTTTGGTCATTTTTAGGAAGATTCTACAATGGTAAACTATTGCCATACTACTAATTCATGTATTCTCGTGGATATTGACACCTCTAAGGATCTATCTAGGGATATCGTTCTACTTGTTGGGGATAGACTATGAACTCAAATAATTGACTATGAGGGTATCCCCTTTCAGTAGAGGAGATGCTTTATTGTAGGACACTTGGCGTCCACTTGGCCTAGCTCTGACTCCAAGAAAGGTGACATGACTTGGTGGAAAAATGCCCACCATGAGCATTTGACATTTGGGTTATTTTTTTATTTTGAGGAGATGTTGGAGGAGGATTTTAGCCCCAAGAGTCACATTATCTTTTGAGACTCGTGATGGGTTATCTTCCATGGGCCCTTTGACTATTCCACCTTTGAACTCTTCAATGCCAAGGGTCGAATAAAGGATCATACGTCTTTGGATGCTTTGATTAAGCTAGCAACTCATGTATCATCACCTTTGGGGACAACGAAGGATATCCCTCCTCTCTCCCCTCAATTTAAGTCTTTGGAGGATGGTATTCTATGGAATATTTTCCATAGATGGATATGAGTTCATCGAAACATGCTTGTGCTTTCCACACTCAGGTTTTGGGTGCTTGAAAAGTTAGGAAGGATATTGGGGTGGCGTAGTTGGTTATCCTCATTTTTTTGTTGGTAGCTTGGGTTCAAATGTATGTGTTGTTGGTTGTGTTTGGTGTGTGAGGACTAGGGTATTGTTTTAAAATAACCTATCTTTTTTTGCTACTTTTTCACTATTTTGGGGCTAAGTGTTAGATGTCTCTTATTGTAAAGGGTTTTGGGGCCCCTTCAAAACCTATTTTCCTATTAATCAAAAACGAAATCACTTTCATTTTTAAAAGGTACAAACATCTTTTGATATATAGCTTATTAGTTAGACTTCTAATATGATAAATATTGCATATCATTACCATAATGAGAATGCAATTGTCTCCTCTAAGACATTCAATAGGACAAAATTTGTAAATTGCAACCAAATGGTTCCCCATGCCTTCTTTTCGTACTCTGATCTTTATCAGATATACCTTTGGGTTTTCCTTTGCAACTATTCTTCATTGATTCCTTTTTCCCCAGAGATCCTAAATATTTAGCTTCTACAACTTGTACCTAGTTTCATTGATTTATCAATCTCTAAAGTGTGTTAGGCATGGCTTCCACCACAACGGATTTGTAAAATCCACTAAAAAAACCTTATAACACTTTCGAAAAGACATCCCTCTCTAATCAAAACCTTTAGATTGGATACAAAATGTTAAAAAAATAATGAACAATAACAATGATAATATAAGCATAAATTGTGCAAATCTAATTAATTAATTAAAGGTGCATTTGAGTAATCATTAAAATTGAAATAGGATATGGATAGACATATAACACAATAATAGGATATCAATAAACACATATTACATCAAATATATGTAAAATTTTATTTTTTAAAAAAATCCACCACCAAAAAGATTCCAAGCTTGTATTAATCAATTAGAAAAAAGTACATCAATAAAACTCAAGCAATCTTATTCAATTTACTAGCATTCTAATAGCATGTGAGCAACAACAAACAAGCATATTTCCCCCATACCAAACCTTTAATATATAGACTTAAGGAGGCTCTAGAAACCACCATAAAACAATATCATGAGTTCGCAGATAGACTTAAGGAGGCTCCAAAAACTACCATAAAATAATATCATGGACCCCAACATGGTCTCAAATACCATGATAAAAATTCTCACAACCCACTACATGACTAGTGTCCAAAATAAATAAAAATAACTTCTTTTACACACTGACGCACGTCATGGTTATATCATAAAATGCCATTAAACCCACTTTCCCATTTCTAGGTTTTCCATGACTGCATTAATTTACATTCTAATTGCTTATCTTGAGAAAGATGCACTCCATAACTCACAATATTTGATCTATTTTTTTAACTCTTATTATTGAATATCATTACAAAATATTTCACATAATAATAAAATTATATCCCTCAAGGCATCCAAATTGCCCATTCCAAAAAAATGTAGACCCAATATTATGCATTAGAATTATAATTTAATAACACAATATCCTAATAAAAGTATAGATAAGAATAATAAGGTATCATATCAAGTGGTCAATTGTAAAAGATAAAATAAAATATCATAATAAAATAGTATTTGAAATTGATCATGAATTTGTAAACACTAAAAACATTTTGATTTCCCTTTTTTCTTTATCCATTAAATGAATAGATGAAAAGTTAAATATTCTTCACTCAATTACTTTTTTGAAACCATTTATTTTAAGCATCATGCTTAAAATTAAAGAAAAAATAGCTAACCTCTCAAAAGGATTTTTAAAAACTGATCTTATTTAAAATTAAGTTTATAAGAAGGTTATAAAATGAACATTAATTGTTCAATTTTTACATAGGTCACAAGATTTTATAAAGAAATTAGGGGTACCAAGTTGTAAACACAAATCATTTTTGAAATCAAAGTTATCAAAATTTGTTGGTAGATAATTTCAAAATCATTGCAATTGTAAAGAAAATCAAACACATTAATATCTAAAGAAGAAATATTTTGACTTTATTTGAAAGTTTTTAAATACAATGAGTTGTAATATAGATTACATGAAATAAATAAATAAATAAGATATTCTAATATAATATTTAGAAGAAAAAAAATACAAAATAAAAAAAATGTTAAAAAGTTAAGAAATTTTATTTGTAATGAAAATGAATCTAAAGGAAATAGTAAATAAGATGAAGAGTAAGTTTTTTTTACAATATTTAATTTTGAAGAAAAATGATATTGAGAATGGTGATGTGTGGGGCAACATTTTGTTATAGTGTTTATTGGTTCTTTAAAAATGTGAATAACAAGGAGTTGGATATTTTAAAGTTTTCAATAGAAATTTGAACGATGAATTAATATGAATTAGAATTTGAAATTTGGTTAGATCTTAAAAATAAATGTTATACAAGCATAATTTGTGGTATGCCTACATAAAGGGATATATATGAAAAATTTAGACATCATTAATAGCAAAAGTAAATGTCAAAATTAGTAAACCTAAATATGGATCAAATAAGCTTTAAATGATATCTCAAGTCAAATCTCATCATTCACATAGAAGACTTTCTACTATGTGTGCATGTTTCATAGCTTAACAACAATGAAAAAATGAACCTATAAAGGAACAAAGAAGATTAAAATTTAACGGCAATTTGAATAAGACCAACAACAAAGAAACTTATTATAGGGGAACACAACATTTTTTCAATATTTAAACAATAATGATGGAAAAGAGTGAGAGTGGAAGCATGAAAGGAATTTTAAACCAAGTGCAGAGTGGGAACAAGTTTGGAGTGGACAAAGATGGAGAGGATGAGACAATCATTGATGAGTGGTATATCTCGTATGATGGTGAAGATGAGACCCTTATGGCAATTTAGTTGGAAGTGTAGAGGCTCATGTTGCATGTGTGGTCATCTTGTAGGAAGCCAATTTCATCTAGTTCAAAGGTTGGTTACATTGGTCATGCTCTCATGAAGGGATTTTTGCTTCCCTCTGCTAGAAAATCTTCAAATTTGGGTGTGGCAACTAAGCAGTACGACCTTGTTGTTAATTATGCAATTGCTTCTATCGTGTTGGAGAAACATGAGTGATGTCTCACCGCTCCAAAGGCTAGGTCTTTCAAGGCTCTAAAGGCTAGATCTAGCATGTGTAACTGCAAGACACAAAATCTTGCAAGGTAGATGTAAGAGGCATTGTAAAATTTTAAGTTGGGCTCGCTACCAATGGTTTAGCATTGGAAGTTGGTGAATAACCTATAGTAAAAGGACCTTTAGCAATTGTTGCCCCTATTATGAGTGAGGTTGTAGTGGAGGATTTCCAAAATACCTTTTGGCTAAGGAGTTTCCTCTAGATGATCCTTTTGAGGACTTTCCTTGCACTAATGTTATTTATGTCCAAGCTTTGGGGTAAGGGTTGATTCACCAAATTGTCATCCCTAGCTCTCACTAAAAGATTTGTTGTTTTCCTTAGGATCACACTTTTTGGGAGATTTTATGCTAATATTCCCAAGATTATGTACTCAAAAGATTGGTGCTTCATAAATGAAAACTAAGGGGCTAGTAGAAGTGTTTGCTCTATTGAATCATTGTTTCCATTTACAAACTCAGGTGATAGCTCAAGGATTCTTTTGGGAGGTTCTTGGTTTCTTGGGTAGAGTAATCTTTGCCTAAAAAATTAGTCTTTGAGTTTTAATCCAATGGAAGATTTCATCAAGTTGTCAGTCAGGTTAAGATTGTTGAGGCTTCTATTGCAATACTCGAACGAAGAGATCCATGGGCATTGACAATTCTTTTAGGTAGTACAATGCGATAGATGTGGTCACAAAATTCAAGAAATATTTTTTGTTTGCAATATCTTGTGTTCTTGTGAAGGATGAAAATGTGATCCCTTCATATATTGCCTTACCATCAAAGATAGGTAATTGGGTGCAATATACTAAACTCAAAAACTCTTTGATTCTATGCTATTGTTGCTTCAGTGAGTCATGTTCAAGATGTTAGCTTGGGAAAAAAGAAATATTAGTTCATTTGGAATGCTTGCAAGATCACTTCTCAGGATGTGAAAAAGGAAGTAGGGAGAGAGTTCCTAAAGACCGTAGACCTATGATGGAGACCCCTTCGATGAAGGGACAAAGAGAGACATTGAGGTCGAGAATTAGGGATCCATGGACTTTTTGATATTCCCGATTTTTCCAAAAAAAGGAGATTTGAGAAAAAATATTTTAGCATTGAGGATAAGATGGTTGAGGCTACTCATATATCATTATAACAATTTGGCTTCAAAACACCCTAACTTTGGGCTAGTTGTTTTTCTAGACTTTTTTGGTCCCTTTGTTAGATTATTTTTGTTGTTTTGCAGCTATTTTGCTACTAGTTTCTTGTGGTTGCCCTTTGTTGTGCTTTATTGCTTTATCTTTCTTCTCATACAAGGGATGTGGTCCTTTTAAAATCTCATTTTTCCTTAATCAAAAACAATAAAGAAACTTTGATGAGTCATTTTATAGTTTAAAAAAACTTGTAATAAAGTCTCCAAAGGTAATTAAGAGAAATCTTAGCAACCATCAAAACACAAACCTCTATAGAGAAATAAAAATAATTATATACTTCATCAAGTGGAATGAATTGTTGTAAAGACATGAATTTTAAAACGAAAATTTTATGAGCTAGGTACAAATCTATACACCTAGTAAATATGGGCGTGATTCTATTATTTGACGTTTAAAGAAATTCATTTGGTCATTTGTGGCTTACATGTTGAGTTTGACAAGCAATATAACTCCATTAATTTTGTGCACCTTACAAGAATCATTCAATCACTTGTGGCTTGCAAGTCAAATTTTTTAGGCAATATAACTTCTTTGATTTTGTATATCATACAAGATCATGGGATTTCATGTAAGTGTTTACAATATATGTAGATGGCCAAATATCACAAGTGTAATATTTTCTCCTAAGAAAAAAAACCTAAATCTCTCGTGCAAGAAAATGAAACAAGATGTGCCAAGAAGTACAAGATGGTTGATGAGCAAAAATAATAATAATAGTAAAATAAAATATTCATCATAGTAATGCATGTTTCATAATCAAGTCAAAAGAACAATGCAATAAAGCGTAGGAATTACCATTGGCATCTTATATGTTAGAAACTTTTCCTCTTAAAAAGATTAAAAGATTATCCATGTTTCATTAATTAAACTTCTTAAATAATAATCAAGATATTTGTGGTTACCTCAAATAAAAAAGGATTAAAAGACTAGATCCATCCAGTTAGTCAACATCTTGACCATTAAGATATTTCTCATGAAATTTAATTGTTTCTAGATCAGTTGTCACACCTCATATCACTTGGATTCATTCCATGATACCATTTTTTTAACTCACATCACTTCATGTAATAACCCATTCTTATTATTACCTAAATATTAATTACAAATAACATTATGAATATTAAATTTTAAAAAGACATAATTTAAGCAGCTATTTTCAATCATAGCAACACATGTCTAATTAAAATATGAATCATAATATATATTCATCCAAGTTGACTTGGCTCATTAGCCACATAGTCAATACAATATACAAGTTTTACAACAAGGTTACATCATAATCCTTTGATAACTAGAAAACATCCAAGGTTTCCTTTTGACGCTCACCTTCATTGGTGGACGAGAACAGGGCTGAGGTACTTTATCGCCCAACCAACAAGTTTACGCTTCCCCAAAATTCCTCCTACTTGAAGAATGTTTGACCCTACACAGAAAGTTTAGCAAGAAAACAATCTGCAAGGTGGAATTTGGTGTGTGCCCAAACATCAACATGCATCTCTATGTATGATCAAAAAAATGCAATATCCATGCTAGGAATGGCAAAGAGTGTTATCACATATAATTCCATACATACATAATGGGATAATTGCTTGGACAAGCATTAAAATTTAGTTGCAACAACAAAAGATAGGTTTTGGATAAAGCAAAACCAATACCCTCTGTACTCCATTTCAGCACACATCCCGGAAGGTAACTTTCAACATCGCAAGTATATTTTGTAGCAACTATTTACCCTCTAGCAGCATCTACCCTGAGGTGCTCTAGTCTACTTAGGTGTTGCTTTTCTACTAAACAAAAAGAATATTCTTAAACACACTTCAACAAAAAAGTAATTTAGTCTACTTAATTCCTCAACTTAATAAAATTCAAAAAGATAATTCAAGTGGATCTATTCAATACGTTATCCATTCAATTCATACACTTGTCACATGACTAGATTCAATGTATTCTACAACTTCATATTCAATGTAATCCAAGTATTTATTATAGAAGAAAATGAATTAAATAAGTAAGAAAAGAAGGTATGTCACAAGTATGTGTATGTACATAGACGAAGTCTATGTGCATACACATATGTGCCAAATTCAGTTAATAATTTTGTGCATACATTCTGAAATGAATAACCATTACAACAAATTTTCTTTCATTCATTCAAAATAATGCTACAGATCGTCATATCATTTCATAGTTATACAAAGAGTAAAATTTCCTTTTCAAAGAAAGAAGGATAGTTCCTTTTAAACTGTTACTTCATGATGGTACATCTTTTATAACATAACCACACTGTTTACAAAAGTTTGCAGGTTTCAATTTCAAGTTATATAGTGTTTCATTTATTTGAGTCTCATCTAGGGACCCTTAGTTATTCAAGTACATTCATGGTCAAGGATTTGAAACAACATAACTATCGATCTTATGCTTTTATTCAAATCTCTATCATTCTAAGAACATACGTATATAAACATTTATATAAAGGTTGTTAAATGATACTGATATCATTTTATGCAAGGTAAAAGAAATTGAACGACATGCTTGTCGTTTTAACAATAATAATTTACACATAAACTAGAACAATATTATTATTGCTCGGGGTTTGAAGAACCCACATTCATTGTTATAAACATATTTATGCCACTATCATTCTATGGAATGACTAACATTTGGTTGACTGTTACTTATTATTTAACAACACCAAGGCTGAAGCCTATGCATGCCGACCCTCGGCTTGGTTGCATTCGTTCTAAGGGAAAATTTGAGTATCGTTCATAGAGAACGATAAAATGAATACTTAACATGCAAGCATAAAGATAGAACAATACATCGTTCTGCCATCATCCTCCGTAGATGAGGTGACATGGAATAATAACATCTGATAAAAATGGAACAACGCAATGCTCCGCCATCATTCTCTATGAACAAGGCTACAAGGTTGACATCGATGTTGTCCATCGTTCCAAGACCGGTTACAATGGTTCTTGCACCCATATGGTGCAGCATAATGTAGCGTTCTATCACACAATGGATGGTATAACATGAAAGATAACAGTGGAGGATTGTCGCCTCCCTTAGAGGGAGCGATAAACAATTTAAGAATTGTTACATTCAAAACTCTTAGGCTATCAGTTTCACCTGATTAGCCATGTGAATGGCTAAGGATTAGCACATGCAAGAGATAAACGAATAGTGGTGACAATATATAACTTGCAAAATATAAAATAATTGGCTTTCATATCGTTAGAAGAGCATGCACAAAGCATGTGCAAGCAAGGAATGGCCGACATGGCCTTTGTACATAACAAAATCATTCGAATGGATTTGCATATAGAAGATCATCAAACGGTTTTCCACCAATTCAAATGGAATCGAAAAAATAAAAAAATCATACAAACTTTTGAATAAGCTATACTGGAAATTCAAGCATTTTCAAAACAAAACCATAGATCACCTCTGATTTTGTAGATTTTCCCTCAGCTCTTTCTTGCCTTTGTTCCTAAATACTCGTCATCCCAGCCCATTCTCCTCTAATTTTATCTTTTGATTCTATGTTACCAAAATGGTAAGTTTCCTTCTTTTCTTGTGCACTCCACTAAAGGGGCCATTTCATATCATAATTGTCATTAATTGGCCACCCATTTACACATTCGAATTTCTTGTCTTCAATAAGTTGGCAAGCCACTCTTCCCATATTATCTCCTTTTAGATTTTTGTTTGAAAACAACAGTAATGTCTATTAAATTTGATTCCCATATTCATTTATAAGGAATATATATGTACACATTTGTACATTTTTATATATATATTTGTATATGTATATATAAATATATGTGTGTGTGTATGTTCATATATACATATATCATTATTTAAATAAGAATGGACTTTTATTTACTCAATTAATGTCTTCTAAATGAAGTTGTTTTCTTATCCTTTAAGTAATCCTTTTTAAATACATACATACATATATCTGTTTAACCATGCTATCATTTTCTTTTAAATTTTTGAAAACGTGAGATCAAAATAGACAATTAAATAAAAAATCACATGTATATCATTCCACAAGCCTACCCTTTTTCAATCATTGAATCATTTTGAATCTGATTAATATAATCTCCTATATGAAATTTCAAATGCAAACATCATGTTGTTTTGTGGTGTGTGCACCCAAATTCCATCAAACTTACTGTTCAATCTAGCTAAACAATCCTACCTCAACTATTTTCTCATCCTTCAACTTGTTTTCCTGCATTTGCACACACTTGCACTTACACGGTTCATCAATAACATTCAATCATGATAAAGTATAAGATAGTTCAAAAGATCACATATTCAAAAGACAGTCAACTTCTTTCAAATATTTCAAAAATATCCAATTTTTCATTCAACATATTGAATTTCCTAAATATTTCAATTTATTAGATTATAATTTAAATGCAATAAAAATTGGGTTATGACATCCTTCCCCTCTTGGAAGATACATTGTCCCGATGTCTATTTAATAAAAATTAGAGCATATATGTCTCTTTCAACATCACATCATATTGTTTCCAAGCCAAAACATTATAATATTCAAACAAAATTATCAAGAGTCTCTTTCTAAGAAAGCAAATGTGGGAAGGAGCATTCTATTTCTTTCTCATCCTCCCAAATAGCACTGACTTCTAAATATTGGTCCCATTGGACCTTAAACTGAGCAATGTCTCTACTCCACAACTTAACATTGTGTCTATCCAGGATTCTAATGGGCTCCACTAGCACCACTCCTAGGTCTTGTACTTGCAAAGTTTTCCAATCAAGCATATGAGCTACATCAAGACAATATGGCTTAAGTAAAAAAACATGAAACACATTATGAAGTTGAGCCAAAGAAATTGGTAGACCTATAAGCAACTGGGTTGATCACTTCCAAGACCTCAAACAGACCCACATATCTCGAGGTTAACTTGGAAGACTTTCCAAAGGCAATGGAACTTTTATGTGGAATGACACTTAAGAAGACTTTATCCCCTATTGCAAAATGTCTAAGACTTCTATTCTTGTCAGCATAACTCTTCTGTCAGTCTACCGCTTCCTTTAGTCTGCTCTTAATAACTCTCATTTGTTCTTCCATCTCCTTAATCATTTCAGGTCCTACTATGATCTTGTCTTCCAATTTATCCCAACTGATTGGTGTACGACACTTCCACCCATAAAGAGCTTCAAATGGTGCCATACCTAGTGATGTGTGATAAGAGTTATTATAAGCAAACTCTACCAATGGTAAGTATTCTTCCCACTTATACTATTGGTTCATGCAATACATTCAAAGGTCATCTTCGACTACCTGATTTACCCTCTCTGTATATCCGTCATTCTAAGGATGGTAAGTTGAGCTGAAATTCAACTTGGTTCCCAATGTGGCATTCAGGGTCATCCAAAATCTTAAGGTCATCTGGGTGTCTCTATCAAAAATGATAGTTTGGAACTCCATGTAAGTAGAAGATCTCCTGAACAAATTTCTTGTCCAAGGTCAACGATCCATCCTTAAGGTTTCCTAGAATGAAGTGTGCCACCTTGGTCAACTTATCAATCACAACCAAGATAACATCATGTCAATTCTTTCTCAAAGGTAACCCATGTACGAAGTCCATATTGGTCACTTTCCATTTATACTCAGTTGATTTGTTAGGATCTATGATTGTTTCTTAGTGAATATTAATTTATGTAAATGAGTAATAGAAAGTCTTAAGCTTAATTTCAGATGCTTTTAAAAAGATATTAACAATTATTAAAACAATAGGAATATGAAAACATAGAAGAGCGAATGAAAACAAAAATTGATAATGGAGTTCACCAAATGGCTACGTCTCCGGGTCCCTCTCCAACGAAGTGACCAATCCTTGATTATGCTCCAAAAGCTATTACAAGGCACTTCAATCTGTTACAAAGCCTCCACATGTCTTCTCAGATGATAATGAAATGCAGAAATTCCCCCTCCTTCAAGTAAAAACTAACTCGGCTTAGAGTCTCTCCATGTACGGAGTTGAACAATTTCATTACAAGTTCTCAATTTCCTCCTTCATTGTCCTCCAAAGGCTAAAATCCCCCTTTAGATACAATTTAATATTCCATTTAGGGGTTTAACTAAAATATTTCTATATGTCCAATTTGAGATCAAAAATCTTTAAAATATGGCTTATATTCAACGAGCCATATTAAGCCCCTTAAAAACCCCTTAAAATCTTATTAAAATCTTTAAAATCCTTTAAAAACCTTTTAATATCGACTTATTAACATTTAAAATATTTTAATATATGGAGGAATCGACTTTTAATTCTATTTTAAATAAAATTGTCATTGTTTTTTGCTCAAACCTATGGCTTGGCGCAATGGTAGGAGGCACCGATTCAGAGAGGGGAGGTAGGCAGTTCAAACCACCTTCTCTCCAAATTCACCTTTGATACTTATTAAATAGAATTTTCCATATATTATGTACCAAGGATCTTGGATGGTGTGTTGGTGGAGCTTAAAGTAGGAATGAGGAGGTTCAAGGTTCGAACCTCCAAACCATATTTTTAGATAAACAAACTGACAAACCTATCTGTGACCTACCTCGTGGGTGCCACATGGCACCCTGCCATTGGGCTATGTGGCACTTTCTCATTCACCTATTTGTTGACATGTGTCAACATCCAATTGGTCAGCGCCAACTGTACATGCCACTCTACTGACATGTGTACTTTCCATGTTAGCATCTGTACTTCCACGTGTCAGGGCATCATTGGTCCATGTCATCTACAACCACTGTACTTGCCACGCCAAGATGCTAACGTCAGCATGGTCAACCATTTTTACCACTCAACTTTCATTGGCCATATCTTCTGCATACGAGCTCCGTTTGGTGTGATTTGAGCGGCGTTTGATTCGTTCCGACGAGTTCTTCGACGTGATGCCATTTTTTCCATTTTTGAGATGATCAATATTTTGACCAAGAATCTTCATTTGGAACCCCTATTTTGATTGAACTTTGATCAAGAATAATTGGGGCATACGAACTCTTTTTGAGATGATTCAAGTTGTGTTGGGTTCATATCGATGAGCTCTTTGACATGGTGTCGACTCTTGGAGCATCTTGAACAATTGGATTTTTGGTGAATATATCAACCTGGATCAGTCCTCCCCACTAGAGAGCTTTTAGACCTCTAAAAGCTTGATTACAGAGAGAGTAAGTGAGGGTACAACTCCCTCACTTTTCCAACCTCCATCCATTTTGTTTTGCTAGGATTCATCCCTTTTAGTCCCACTCTAAGGTACTCAATAGTACCCCTTCGTGAAGTTCTAACATTTTTGTCCAAGATGACATCTTCTTGCAATTTGTTCATGTACTCAGGTGATAGATCATCAACAAAAGGAATATGAATATTAGCCTCCTCATCCAGTATCATTGGAGGTTCATACAATTTCAAATTATTGACATTAACCATTGAATAGATATGCATATAAGGAGGTAGATTTAGGAGAAAAGCATTGGTACCGATCTTTTCTAAGATTGCAAAGGGACCATACCTGATCAGCTTGAGCTTCTTACCTTTGCCTTGAATTCTTTCTTTACAAATGTGTAACCAAACTCTGTCACCAACCTAAAATTGATGATCAACACGATGCTTATCATGTCGGTCTTTGTACTTTTTCTGGCTCTTCTCCAGTTGTGCTTCAACTGCCTGATGAACTACTTGGATATTTTGGATGAACTTCAAGGCCTCGTCTGCATCATGATGTCCATCTTTAATATCTTCCTTCCCAAAAGAAAAATCTATAGGTGTCCTTGGCAAATAACCAAAACAAGTCTCAAAAGGAAATCTTTGAGTAGAAGAGTGTGTTGCATGGTTGTAAGCATGCTGCACATTGATGCAGGAGCATCCAACGGTGTAGGGAAATCTTGCATCACCCAAAAAAAAATGATTTCCTTATTTTCTTTAGTTGTTTTGAGTCCCATGATGACACTTAAGGGGTGTAAGACAGTCAAGAGTCAAAAATAGTGAAAAAAAGGCACTTACTAGTTTAGGCTGATATGAACCTGAAAATTTACCCCAAGGAGCAGAATTGAAAAACATTTATGGTCGCAAAAGAATCACCTCAATACCCTGCACAGTTTGGGAGATTAAATTTTCCACCCTGAGAAATTTCTCCAATGCAGCTTCAATTTCAAATATGAAGACTTTAGAGGCCCCAAAATAGTTCAAAAAGTTGACGAATCAACCTATGGTCTATTCATGCACTATAGATCTCTTTGAGATTTTTCCAACGATATGAAATAATAGAAAATCGGACACTCGAATCAAAAGTTATGGTCCTCAAAGTTGCCCCTCTAAAAAGTGAATTTCATTAAAACTTCTTCCTAGGCCAAAAATCAAATGACAAAACTTTTGGTGCCAAAAAAAAAAAGGGAAATTTGAACTTTCTAGAACATTCTAGGGCAGTTATTGGGTAAAATAAAAGGGTTAAGTGGGGGTTGTAGAAGGTGGCTCTAGTAGTGCAGATTGTGGCTCTGAATAATATATTTTATTTTTCAAAGTTGATTTTGTTGTAATGAATCAAGCCCATGAGGTTGTAGCATGTAAGTTTTGAATCTATAAATTCATTATCTAAAAAATAATTGAAAGTGGGTTATTTTTTTTCCTCGCATCTTCTATGTTGGTATCTATTGTTGTAATTTGTGTGGTTTTGGGCGGCTTGGCCCTCATCACACATAATGTAGACTCTCATCCCACAACTTAGGATGCTTGTTGCAATAAGCTCTGAGAAGGTGCACAACTGTCATGTTTACTACCTATGTATGTCCATCAGTCTGCAGATGGAAAGTTATAATCTTCTTTAGTCTAGTGTCCATCAGTTCCCACAATGCTAACCAAAATTTCCCCAAGAATCAAGAATCTTGACCCGATACAATAGAAGGAGGAAGCCCAAAATGAACCCATACAAGCTGGAAGTACAAATGTGTCATCATTTCAGTTGTGATTTGTTTTTTACAAGGCATTAGAATGCACATTTTACTAAACCTATCCACTACCACAAAAAAATAATCATGCCCTTTTCTAAACATTGGTATCCCCCCAATGAAATCCATTGAGACACTCCCATGTATGGGATGGTACAGGTAGAGGTGTGTACAACCCTAATTTCCTATTGCTAGGCTTGCTTGTTGCACACATTACACATCCTCTAATGTACTTGGATACAGTTTTTTGCATGTGATGCCAATAACAATATTTATGCGGTTGTGACATTTTTTTGCTTACCCCAAAGTGTCCAACAAGAAATGACGTGTGTGCTTCTCTGATTACCTGTGTGTGTTCATCTTGTGGAATACATAACTTTCCTAAGTGATACAATAAATTTTCCTACACGTAGTAGTCTTTCTCTTCTACATGTTTGCCTCAAATTAATGTTGCATATATATCCTTAAATTCTTTGTCCTTAGCCTATTGTTTTTTATAACTTTCATGTGCCATTGAACTACTTTGAAGAATAATTGTAGCATTTGTAGGAGGCCTAGATAACATATCTGCTACTTTGTTCTCTTTGCCCTTTCCTTTGTTGCATATTTCCTTATAACTTTCATGTGCCATTGAACTACTTTGAAGAATAATTGTAGCATTTGTAGGAGGCCTAGATAACATATTTGCTACTTTGTTCTAAACCCCTTTCTTATATTTTATAACTAAATGAAACTGTTGTAGAAAACCCATCCACCTAAAGTGCCTACTTTGTTGCAATTTAGATTGTGAGTGAAAATATTGAAGTGGTTGATGATCTATGTGTGTTATTGTTTCCTTACCCATTAGATAATGTTTCCACTTCTTTACACTTTGAACTAATGCATACAATTATTTATCATATGTGGGATAGTTACCATAGTTGTGAAATTTTTAGAATGAAAGTAGATAGGTTTACCTCCTTGCATGAATACTGCTCCCATGGAAAACCCACTAGCATTTGTCTCAATTTTGAACGGTTGTTGTAGATCTAGTAGAGCCAAAAATGATGTAGTGCTTAGTTTTTCCTTTCAAGTATCGAAGGCCTTTTGCTACGAACCTCCCACTTGGAAATATTTCTTCACACTTGTGACTATGTGCAATGGAGATTCTATGTAGGAGAAGTTAGCTATGAAATTTCTCCAATACTATACTGCACCTAGAAAACTTCCGACTTTTGTAACTATACTTGGCTTTGGCTAGTTTACAATGACAACGACCTTTGCAAGATCCACTTTCAAGTGGCCTCCTATAATATAGCCTAAGTACACTAGTGATGTCTTAGAAAATTCACATTTTGACATCTTTACATACATTTTTTCTTTTCTCAATACATCCAATACTTTTTTCACGTGTTCTACATGCTCTTCCCAAGTTCGACTAAATACAAGTATATCATCCAAATAAACAATGAAAAAATCATCTATGAATGGACGGAAGACATCATTCATGACTCTCATAAAGGTAGTTGGTGCATTACAAAGCCCAAAGGGCATGACCAACCACTCATATAGTCCTTGTTTTTTCTTAAACGCAGTTTTCCATATATCATTATCTACAATTCTTATTTGATGATATTCAATGTGCAAGTCCAACTTAGTAAAATAAATTGCATGTTTCAATTAATCAAGTAAATCATCTATTCGGGGAAGAGGATACATGTTCTTTATCATTATCTTGTTCAAGGCTCTGTAATCGATGCACATTCTCCATGACTCATCCTTCTTTAGCACCAACATAATTGGAGAACCACAAGAAGAGGTACTTGGATGAATAACTCCTTTCTCAACCAACTCCTAAATTTTCTTCTTGATTTCCTCATTTTGTATAACTGATAGACGATACATGCCAATGTTTGGAAGAGGCACATCTTCTTGTAATTGAATTTCATGATGTATCTCTCTCTTTGGTGGCAATCCCTTTGACTCCTAAAATAAGTCATCACAAACGGAAACTATTTTGACCAATTCAACTTTGTGCTTTGGATCACACCCTTTGAATTCCTTAGATTTATCATCCTCTTTGGCTTTTACAATCATCAATACAAATTTATTACTAGCATTGACTAACCTTTGCATTTTTCCAATATTCACCAATGTTAGATTAGTCTTAATCTTATGTGCACTTACAATGAATTCTTCACCATCCTTAAAAAGGTGATATTTGTTTTCTTCCTTATAAAAGATTTCTTTCTAGTCATAAAGATAAGGACTCCCTAGCACAAGGCCACAAATATCTAAAGGAACCACATCAACATCTACCTCATCTATAAAGTCTGCAATGATAGCAAATCTTAACTTACTTTGCTTTGTTACCTGTAACTATGCATCATTGCAAACCCATCCAAGTGGATATGGCTTCAGATGAGGTGTTGTAGCCAAGTTAAGTTTCTTAACAAATTCTTCAGATATTAGATTTACTTGAGATCTTGTATCAAACAAAGTATCAACCTTAGTATCCTTTGTTACAACCCGAATGTGAAATAACTCATTTTGATGCTTATCAATCTTAGGTAGAGAAGATTATTTACTTGCACTTGCACTTGCATTTGAAAAAATTGTATTAGCAAAAAGAGATATACCTTTTCCCTTACCTTGGATCCCATCAGCAACAATCTTTGTCTCACCCTCCTTGATGGTAGTTGTCTTTTTCCCCTTTCCTTTTCCCTTGGGTTTACCTTCAGGCTTAGATGGCTTCTTGATAGAATTTTCATTGAAACTAATCTTACCTCTCGACTCCAAATGTGTGGCTTGTACACATACTTCATCCAGATTATTACAATTTAAAACCAAAATGGTGTATCTTAAGTAAGAGTGAAGTGTTGACTTTCTCTTTGTGGTGTTTGTCCTTGATTTCAAAGCATGTCAAAATGGTTTGGTTATATTGATCAATCGGTCTAGTTATATTGGTTGTTGTTATTGGCATTCCAATTGGGTTCATTTGGTTCATCACAGATTTTCAATTGTGCTCTTATAGTTTTGATTTGGTTCATTTTCATTGGCATTAGCATTATGGTACAACTGAGTGATTTGGATTGGTGCATTTGGTTATCATTATGGATAGTGATTTACTTTCAGTTTTGTCTTGTGATACTGATCATGGTGGATTCATGTGCAGGGGGTATATATCTCATACAAGTTCTTTGGCATTGGTATTTCAGATACTCAATTAGAGGTCTTGTTCTTGGTATTCATGTTTATGGTGATTCAGTATTTTGATGATGTATTGGCACTTGGTTTATGGCATGTTTCATGGTATGCCTTTGCTTCATATATATATATGTTTATTATTATCTTGACAGGTCTCAAGATCTTTATGCTTTAGGTCTTAGCTTCATTGATATTTATCAAGATGGAAAAGAGATCACTTTGATACTAGGTCCCTTTGTTATAGATGGTGTCTTTGTGAATTATCATGAAATCTAGATTCTAGTGTTTACATTGCTCTATTAGCAATCACCTTGGCTGAAACACAATATGCCATTACACTACTTTGATATATTTTTTAAGGGCTTCAAGGTTGATGAGAATACTAAATTATTTATACTTGACACCATACATGGTGCTAGGCACTAAAGTGGTGTTTTTTTGAAAAAAAAAGGATATCGGGCTCTAAAGAAAGAAAAAAGAAAACCTAAGGCATATGACATTAGGTTACCATATTACATATGAACTTTGATTGTTAGCGGCCTTACCATATCATATAGAACACGACATATAGTATCGGTCTTATCATCAGACTTATTATTTTATTGTCGGTCTCATTCATTGATTTAAGTCTTCATAAAAAGATCATTGGATATCACATTGGCAACAATGGTTAAAGTGACTTTGTATCAGGCTTATTGTGTTTCACTTGATTGTTTTTGAGACAACAGGTTCTTTGATTCTTATGTGGCATTTGCACTTGATGATTTGTCAGTCAAAGAGCATTATGATGACAGGTCACGTGGACAGTATGTCGACAGTTTATATGCAATATTTAGAGGTGATTATGTTGTCGGCCTCCATGGTAAAATGTTTGTTTGTGGATTTCAAAAACATTATGATGTTTTGTTAAATCATTAGTCTTTCGGACTTCAAAGTTTATTTGGCATTTGAATACTTTGAGAAAGGAAAGTTTGGCGAAGTCTTTTGTTCTTAGGGTTTGAAACCCTAAATTGTTGTCGCCATTGGAATATTGTAGACATGTTTCTCTGGTTAGCCAACATTGACAATTGTTAGTTTGAAAACAGTGTGGAGAGATGGATTTACAGTAAAAAGGAAGTGAGAAAGAATGGTGCCGCCAGTCAATGAAGTATGCAGCTGGGCAATTATGGCTAAAAGATTTATTTGGTTAGTTTTTTGTTTTTATTCTCCGTGAATCAGGTAACACAATGTTGGGTTAGTTACTCATTCAGTTTCTTCCATTATTTTGGTTTCCAAGTTTTTGTTAATGTGGTTTTTTTTAAAGAAGAGTTTAATGATGTGGATTTTATGAATAATTTGTTTGAAGAGGCTGGTTAACAATCATGGTTTCATTTTTATAGTGGCATTTTATTGACATATTGTTGATTTTTCTGTGATTATTCAAAAACCCTTGATGGGTATCATGATAAAATAACATTGTTTTATCAGCTTGTAAAACCCTAGTTATTGAATACGGGTTTTTGACAAGGATGGATAATTGTTTGTAAACACTATATATATACTTGGCAGAAACACATGACATTGTGATGAGATGAAATAGTTTGAACAGAGTATGGTTCATTGTAATATCATTCTCTAAAGAGGAAAAGTGGGCTCATATTGTTTTCATCTGTGGGAGATTATTGCAAAATCATTTTTGTATCCTATTGTAATTTTGTAACTGCAGATAGTCATTGCAGTTATAAGGTTCTAATAGGTTGCAATACCTTGAGATTTTCATGAAGTTGGTGCTTCAAAAAAGTTATTGGAGTTGGTGCTCCACATTGTAACGAAGTTGGTGCTCCACATTTTAACAGAGTTGGTGCTCTTTTGAATGAATAAAAAGATCAATTTGCGAGTGTTTTTTTATACCCCAAGAGGGTTTCCACTCAAGAAATCTTTGTGTTATGTGATGTGTTTTTGTCTCTCATTCAGTTTCATGTTAATGTGCTCATTCAGTTGGTCAATGCTCTGATACATTGAGTTTGTTCAAAATATTAATGTTAATTTGTTCAAGTCTGTAATACAAAGTAAATTGTGCAAATCTAATCATTAAAAGTATTTAATAAATCAAATTGAAATCTGCATTTTATACTCCATGTGTGAATGTTTAAAAGTATGTCAAAAGTAAAGCAATGTTATATTTTGTGGAGTCATTAAGTTTTGTTCTGAAAATCACAACAATATTGTTCATAAAGCTTAATTGAACATATCATATGATGCTTTTAATGTGTTAAATGTTAATTCAAGTCTCAAGTTGCACTCGCATAAAAAAAGTTGCATTGAGTTAAAGGTCAAAAGTTTAACTTGTGCTTTAAGAGTTAAAATTTGTATCACTCTGATTCACCCCCCCCCTCTCAGAGTGAATCCACTTCCAACATGAAGACCACCTATATACTTGACCAATGTGTCCCAGGTGTATAATGGAACATTAAGTGCAATAGCCCGCTTCCTGAATTAATGAGTATAGTCTTGGATAGATTTACCCTTACCCTGCCTAAAATTTTGTCAATTCATAGTTAACTGTTGCATATGGCCTAAGGGATAAAACTATTCTTTAAGGGCAACTTTAAACTCCATCCAAGTTAAATTGGAACTACCATGTCAAACAATTTTTTCCTAAGTTTTACTCTCCCATCAGGTGAGAGTGATTCCTCCCAACCAAAGAGTAGCTATTTGGATTTTAGAAGCATCATCTAAAAGACCTTGAATCCTACAATACACTTCTACTTGTTGAACCCAACCATCTAATTTCTCATAATTTAACTCTCCACAATATTTAGGAAGTTCAAACTTTATATCCAATTTGATTGTAGGCTTATGCTCACTTTTGAAAGAATTAGTAGAAGAAGTAGAATTAGAAGAAGATTATGGAGAAGACAGAGAAGATGGAGATGGAGGAGTTTTTGGAGCCTCATCATCGCCTTCTTCTCTTTACCCTTTTTCCTTCTAATCTTCATTGTCCTCATGCTTTTCTTTCTTTGACGACCTTCCTTTTTCACGTTCCTTTCGTTCTTGCTTTTCTTCATAGAGCTCTTCCATTGTAGCCTTCATGTCGAGAAAGTCTCGTTGAAAACTTTTCTCATCGAGCTCGAAACTTTTCCTAGCTTATGTCTCTTCCATCTTTGGTGGTGGAAAATTTCTTTGTTTACCAACTTCAGGATTAATCTTCGCAAGCGTTCCTTCACCTCGTCGGCTCTTGGATCGCGTTAACATCCACTTTTGCAAACACTAGCCAAATATAGCTCTAATACCAACTTGATCTATTAAGATCTGTGATTGTTGCTTAGTGAATGTTAATTTATGTAAACGAGTAATAGAAAGTCTTAAGCTTAATTTTAGATGCTTTTAGAAAGACATTAACAATGATTAAAACAACAAGAATATGAAAACATAGAAGAGTAGACGAAGACACAAATTGATAACAAAGTTCATCAAAAGGATACGTCTCTGAGTCCCTCTCCAATGGAGTGACCGATCCTTAATTATGCTCCAAAAGCTATTACAATGCACTTCAATCTGTTACAAAGCCTCCACCTATCTTTTCGGATGATAATGAAATGCAGAAAGTCCCCCCTCCTTCAAGTAAAAAATAACTCGGCTTAGAGTCTCTCCATGTACCGAGGTGAACAATTTCATTACAAGTTCTCAATTTCCTCCTTCATTGTCCTCCAAAGGCTAAAATCCCCCCTTTAAATACAATTTAATATTCCATTTAGGGGTTTAACTAAAATATTTCCCAAATATTTCTATATCTCCAAATTGAGATCAAAACTCTTTAAAATATGGCTTGCATTCAATGAGCCATATTAAGCCCCTTAAAAACCCCTTAAAATCTTATTAAACTCTTAAAAATCCTTTAAAAATCTTTTAATATCGACTTATTAACATTTAAAATATTTTAATATAGGAGGAATCGACTTTTAATTCTATTTTAAATAAATTTGTCATAGTTTTTTGCTCAAACCCATGGCTTGGCACAATGATAGGAGGCGTCAGTTGGGAGAAGGGAGGTTGGCGGTTGAAACCACCTCCCCTCCAAATTTGCCTTTCATACTTATTAAATAGAATTTTCCATGTATTGTACACCGGGGATCTCAGATGATGTATTGGTGGAGCTTAAAAGTAGGAATGAGGAGGTTCAAGGTTCAAACCTCCAAACCATATTTTTAGATAAACAAACCGACAAACCCATCTGCGACCCAAATTGAGTTTATAAGGCGTGATTTTTGAAATATGAGATGGATGTGACTTTTGGATAAAAAGAAGATTTAATCAAAATAGGATTCGATTGATCTAAAAGGATGTGAATCCTCTAAAAACCGTACTTGAATAAAGTAGTTGTTTCAAATATTAAATATATATCTCAAGGATGTGACTGGTCATTAGAAACATGTCTCTTCTAAATGAATCAAAACAACTAAATGGAGTTTTAACAAAGTAAAAATAGTAAACAAAGTTGATCCATAACAAACAAATTTCAGATTTGTTTTATGAAGAGGTGTGAATGAAAGTTGAAAAGGAAAAATTCATGATCCTTCATCAAGAGACACAATCTTGGATCAAAGTATATATTTGTAATTCATTTTAGACTTGAAAGTGTGGTTGTGTAAGTGAATAGTCTAAATCTGAAGTCCCATCTTCTTGTGTGGGCTAAGTGTGAGATCATTCATCACCAAGGCAGATTGGAGGATCGAGATTGTGCAGGTCAGATTGAAGGCATCATCTTGCAACCATCAAGTCAAGGTCGGTGCCTTGCATTAGGGGTTGGTGCTCCTTGTAGGTTTGTGCCTACTAAATAGTTATGAGGTTTGGGTGTCCCTTGTAGGTTGTAGCCTACTAAATCATCTCACTTATAAATCAAGTAGGTTGGTGCCTACTTTCATTTGTAAAAAGTCATTTTAAATATTTCAGTAAATTGGTGTAAACTTGTGTAAATTGATTCATATCTAAAGTTGGTGTTGATGAGAGTTTAAGTTTGTGTAGAAATTTGCAAAAGTGAAAATTTGTGTTGATTTACTGATTCACCACCCCCCCCCCTCTCAGTAAATATTTTGTGCTCTTCAATTGGTATCAGAACAAGGTCCTTCTTGAAAGCCTAATTGCTAGAAGAAGATCCTTAAAGAGCACTAATGGAAGATCACAACAATACAGTGAAAGCACCCATCTTTGATGGGACTAATTATGCATTTTGGAGTATCAAGATGGAAGCATATTTGAATGCACTTGGATTTGATGTATGGCAATCTGTTGTTGATGGGTATACACCTCTAGCAACCCCTCCAACGGATCAAGCCAGGAAGAAGAGAAGTGAGAATAATGAAAAAGCTAAACATGCTCTTCTTTGCAACCTAACAAATTTCGAATTCACAAAAGTCATGTGTTGTAAATCAGCAAAAGAGATATGGGTCAAGCTTCAAAACATCTATGAAGGAGATGCAAAAGTAAAGAAGGAAAAGTTGAAAATTCATCGAAGGAAGTTAGAAACTCTCAAGATGGAGGATAATGAAGATATTGCTTCATACTTTCTTTGTGTTGCTGAAACAATGAACATCATGAGGGGACTTGGTGAAGAAATTGATGATGCTTTTATTGTTGATAAGATTCTAAGATTTGTATCTACAAAGTTTGAGGCCAAGGTTGCAGCATTAGAAGAATTGACAAATCTAGACCAGCTATCAAAAGATGAATTACATGGGATTCTTGTTGCTTATGAAATGAGGATTGAGGGGAAGACACCACAAAATGAAATTTCTTTCAAAGCATCTAATAATGGAAAAACTAAAAATGATACATCAAATAAGAAGTCAAGTGATAATGAAGCAGAGGCCTATTTCATGAGGAAGCTTAAAAAGGGAAGAGGGAAGTACAAAGGGAAATATCCTTTTAAATGTTTCAATTGTGGAGAAGCTGGACATTATGCTTCAAATTGTCCTCAAAGTGATAGCAACTCAAGTGACACAAGCAAGGATGAAGAAGAGATATACACAAAGAAAAAGGGGAAGAAAAATTCTAAGCACAAGTCAAAGAGGAGATCTCAAAAACACAAAAAGAATTTCTATTCAAAGAAAGATAGCAGCACTTATGAAGAACAAAGTGAAGGTTGCTCTAGCAATGGTGAAGAAGAAATATTGTTCATGGTTGAATATGAAGAACAAGATGTTGATCAAGAATGTAATGAAGAAGAAGAAGTTGATCAAGAATGCAATGAAGAAGAAGAAACAGATCTTGAGAAAGAACTTCATTATGCATACAAGAAAAATGAAGAATTGAAGAAGAGGGTTACCAAGCATAAACTAAAAAGTAAGGAGTTAACTAATAGCTTGGAGAAATTGAACAAAATAATTGAAGATTTAAGGGCTCAACTTGTAGAGGCTGAACAACTTGAAAATGAATTAAAGAAAAAGTTAAGTGCAAAAGAGAGAGATTGTGACAAGTTGGAACAAGAAGTTGTCATGCTGAAAAATGAATTAAATAAGCCAAAGGAGAAATGTACAAAGTGTGATGAGAATGTTAAAAGTTTCAAGGAAAATGAAAGAAGATTTAACTCTAGGAAATTTTATTCTTTCTATGGATATTGTTATTCATGCAACTATTTTGGTCACAAAGCAATAAATTGTAGGTTTCAAGCAAGAAATACTTCAAGCTTCACTAGGAGAAATTATAATTCATTTAGTCGTGACGTTATGTGTTTCAAGTGTAACAACTTTGGACACATAGCATGTTTTTGTAGATGTGACTTTATGGAATCACCTTTACATGATATGAAGAAAAACACCATGGAAAAGGAGGGAAAGCTTACAAAAGTTTGGAGAAAGTAGATACAAGAAATGAAGAATCTAATGAAAATTCAATATGTCTTTTCTAAAGAGGAAGCATGAATTTAGGGGGAGCTAAGTTGAACATTGTCTTTCAGCCACTTGGAGAAAATAATTCAAAAGTGAAGTATCTCAAAATATTGAAGAGAAATCTACTTATGGGTTGATATCTAATGAAGATGATGAATTGGCCTCTATTGTTGGAAATGGCATTGATGTCAAAATGAAGAAGCTTTCATGAAGAAGAAAATTATTTTAGAAGACAAGGAATGAAAAGAGAAAGATGAGTATGAGTAGAAGGAAGCATATATTCAGGGGGAGCTATACATAGTATCTTGTAGCTCCATGGAACAGAATAAGCAAGCCATTGTTGGAAGACCCTTTGCCATTGATGTCAAAGGGGGAGAGAAGTAGAATGGGGAGAGGTAGAAGTAATGAGGAAGAATATGTTGCCATCAATGACAAAGAGGGAGATTGTTGGAAATGTTGTCATTGATGTCAAAGTAAATTATTGATGTCAAAGGTTGAGATAAAGAGAGGTTGTAGAAACAATGTGTATAATATAATGAATTCAAGAAAAGCCAAATGTTACATACAATGATATTGATAAAAGAAAAGAACGGTTTGATACTTGTTAGAAGTATTGTCATTGATATCAAAGGTGTTCAAGATGAGATAGTTGGAAGTTGTTATTGAGATCATAAAGGATAAATATATTGAATAAGTTTATACATATCAGACACAAGGCAAATATGAGAACAGGGATAAAAACTTTGTGAAAAACGTATGTACAGATTCAGATCTAGAAAAGAGTATGTATAGTATATGTATGTAGATCAAAAAGGGAAAAGTAGAAATCAAATCGTTTGTTGTAGATATAATTGTTATATCAATCTACAGAGTCAACATAGAAGAAATATATGTAACAAGGAGCCATGAAAAGAGAGAGACACATATATCTCAAATGAAGTTGAATTTCACATAAGAAGAAGTATTTGGGAGGAATGACGGCTATAGGAAAGAGTAAGATCAGATTGAAATTAAAGATCAAAATTTGCAAATAAATCTGTGTTGAAGATCTATTAATAAAAGATCATATTGAAGTTGACGATCAAATAAATTTGTGTTGAAGATTAGATTGCAATTAAGTGTTATAAATTCTGCATATCAAAATCCTTAGGAGAGTGAATGGTTTATCCTAACAAATCCGATTTGTGATTTGTTATGTCTAACAAATGTTGTGGAGAATTAAGCAACTAAAAGACGTGTTTGTTTCTGAGCAGATGTGAGCCCCATAAAGCATAAAAAATTTGATAAGACATGTCTCTTAGAATATAATTTTTTATGTGTTAAGGAGGACGTCTTTCTAGACTGATGCGAATTGAGTTTATGAGGCATGATTTTTGAAATATGAGATGGATGCGACTTTTGGATAAAAAGAAGATTTAATAAAAATAGGATTTGATTAATCTAAAAGGATGTGAATCCTCTAAAAACCGTACTTCAATAAAGTAGTTGTTTCAAATATTAAAGATATATCTCAAGGATGCGACTGGTCATTAGAAACATGTCTCTTCTAAATGAATCAAATCACCTAAATGAAGTTTGAACAAAGTAAACATAGTAAACAAATTTGATCCATAACAAACAAATTTCATATTTGTTTTATGAAGAGGTGTGAATGAAAGTTGAAAAGGCAAAAGTTATGATCCTTCATCAAGAGACACAATCTTGGATCAAAGTATATATTTGTAATTCATTTTAGACTTGAAAGTGTGGTTGTGTAAGTGAATAGTCTAAATCTGAAGTCCCATCTTCTTGTGTGGGCTAAGTGTGAGATCATTCATCACCAAGGAAGATTGGAGGATTGGGATTGTGCAGGTCATATTGAAGGCATCATATTGCAACCATCAAGTCAAGGTTGGTGCCTTGCATTAGGGGTCGCTGCTCCTTGTAGGTTGGTGCCTACTAAATAGTTACGAGGTTTGGGTGTCCCTTGTAGGTTGTAGCCTACTAAATCATCATGTGTAAATCACGTGGGTTGGTGCCTACTTTCATTTGTAAAAATTCATTTTAAATATTTTAGTAAATTGGTGTAAACTTGTGTAAATTGATTCATATCAAAAGTTGGTGTTGATGAGAGTTTAATTTTGTGTAGAAAGTTGTAAAAGTGAAATTTTTTGTTGATTTACTGATTCACCCCCCCCTCCCCCCGCCCCGCCCCGCCCCGCCCCGTCAGTAAATCTTTTGTGCTCTTCAATTGGTATCAGAGCACAAAGATATATTGAGAGGGGGGTGAATCAGTATATCAACCAACTTTTACTTTTTACAACTTCTCAACAACTCTAAACTTTTATCAACAACCTTTATCAACTTCAAACTCTTAACACAAATCAACTATGCAAGAATATCACTATATGAACAAGTTGACACCAAGATTTTATGTGGAAACCCTTACGGGATAAAACCACGGTACAAACAATGTACTTTATGAATTATATAAACGTTTACAATGAATGTAGGCACCAACCTACTTGAATCACCAAATATGTAGTTTAGTAGGCACCAACCTACAAAGAGCACCAACCCTTAATCATGTTTTAGTAGGCACCAACCTACAAGGAGCATCAACCCCTAATTTAGATTTAGTAGGCACCAACCTACAAGGAGCACCAACCCCTACTTGCCAACCACCAACTTAGCAAAAATTATAATTTGAATGATAATGTTCCACCTTCAATGTTGCTTCCTCAACCGATGATAGACAATTCTGCTCAAACAATCTTCTTACAAATCTGATGTATATGTTTTGTCTTCAATACTTATTATTGTAAACAAAATCTGTTTTTATTCCACTTTAGTCTGCTTCATAAAATCTGCATGTATTCTTCACACATCTAATCTATCACTTTCTCTTGACTACCAAAGATCTGATTCAAAACATTTTATAAATATTTACTGAATCCTTCGTATTTGATCTTCAAATGATCCACTCTTTGCTATAGCTTTTCTTCTTCAAACTGTAGTAGACATCTTCTCAAATTTTCTATATATTATGTCTTGGTTATCTCACTCCTTTTCACAACAGTTCTTGTTTACACAACCTTCAACTCCGCAGTTGATTGTGTTCTAAAGATATAATGTTTATTCCACATACACATCACACCCTTCTTAATCTATACATTAGATGATATACAATTTCATGCAACTTTGATTCTGATTACTTCCTCTCTCTTTCACAATTAATGTTCAATTAAATCATGCTCCAACACTCTTTACAATCTCTCTATATTTTGAAAAATCTTCATTTGATTCACTTGCTGGAATTCAAAAGATATATCTTTTATTTCACTCACACACAGCACACCACACTCTACCTCTTCAAATGATGTACATTTTTTTACACCTATCCCAACTTCATTTTGCAGCCTTGATTTGGATGTCATTTATGTATGTAACTCAACCATTGCATCTTTCAAATGAAAGAACATAACTATACTTGTATCCATTCAAACTTGTCCCTTCATTAATTAAATCTTTTCAAAAGATGATTAAGTGGACACAACACGTCTTCAATAAGAGTATCAATGCAGCCCTTTCAATAACTAGATTCTCATACCTTTTAGAGGAAGACGCCTTGGCTAGAAAATTTGATTCTCACAACTCTTAAGAAAAGACTTCAAATTAGACAAAACTCATCTCACATGACTTTTCAAAAGAGACGTCATGTTCTTCAAAAAGACTTCATTCGTGTCTCTTGAAAGAAAGACACCTTCACACTTTCAGACTTCAACCAAGTCGAGCAAACATGACTTTAGATTAAGTTGATGACTTTACAAAAAGAAATACATCTTTAGATTAAGACCATAATCCTTAATCAACGTCTTCTTTCATTCACATTTTGAGTCTTAACCAATATGTATTTTTATTTTATTCCTTCATTAGCACAAATACGTAATTTTATTTTATTCCTTCGTTCGTACCTTAATCTTCATCAATACGTGTTACACTCAACAATCTTCTTTGGTTATTAAACTTCATCGGATTTATTCCTTGATGGCTATCATCTTATCCATAACATCCTTCTGCAATAACGTTGTCCTTTAATTTATGTTCGACGGCCTAATGAATGACCATGAGTGAATCATTAGATGACCCAATGACTTTGCAGATGCTTGCATGATCATTATGTCAACTCTACTAGTAAGATTCTTTCATGTAATCGACGGCTAGGAAGATCGGCTAGACAAGCAAGCAGGTCAATTTGAATGTGACTTCTTCAAGTGCCATGTTTGCATATATTGTCAGTAATAAGGATGACTCGGTTATAGTTTATCTTTTCCTTTCATTCTTAGGATGACACGGTTATAGTTTATCTTTTCCTTTCATTATTTAATACTTTGATTGAGTGGCCTTGAATATGATTCTTGTATTCACAATTTGATAATGATGGAGTATTGATTACCTATTTGAGCAAATCATTGAAATGGGACATTACAATGCCTTTGACATCAATGACAATATTTCCAACAAGTGCCACCTGGCACCTTGCCATTGGGCCATATGGCACTTTCTCATTCACCTACTTGTTGACAAGTGTCAACATCCAATTGGTCAGCACCAACTATACATGCCACTCTACTGACATGTGTACTTGCCACATCAACTTTTGTATAGCCATGTGTCGGAGCATCATTGGTCCATTTCATCTACAGTCATTGTACCTACCAAGTCAACATGTTGATGTCAACATGGTCAACCTCTTTTACCACTCAACTTTGACCAACCATATCTTCTGTGTACCAGCTCCATTTGATGTGATTAAAGCAACGTTGGATTCGTGTTGACGAGCTCTTTGACGTGATGTCATTTTTCTCCATTTTTGAGACGATCAATTTTTTGACCTAGAATCTTCATCTAGAACCCTATTTTGACCAAACTTTGACTAAGCATAATAGGGGCATACAAAATCCTTTTGAGACGATTCAAGTTGTGTTGGGTTTGTATCGGCAAGCTCTTTTACATGGTATCGACTCTTGGAGCATTTGGAAAAATTGAATTGTTGGTGAATATATCCACCTTGATCATCAGGTGTGTCATGAGGATACAATAGCCTTGTTGGATGTGCATGTTCAGCCTTGAATCATTGACACTCTAAACATCTGGCTATGTATTCCACTACACCCTTCTTGAGTTTAGGCCAAAAGTATAGAGTTTTCAATTTTGCTATCAATCTGGAGACTCTGGAGTGTCCTAAATAAGGTGCATTACGAACCTCTTCTAAAACCAACTTCCTCAACTCTTTAGAGTCTAGAACATACATCCTTCTCTACTATCTCAAAATTCCATCCATTTCAATCTCATACCCATCAAACTGATGATCTGATGGATTCTTTGCTATGGTGCTCTTCACTCTTTTGTAGTGCTCATCCCCTTACAAATGTTGTGCCTCCTGTTGTCTCAAATTAGACCTTGTCGAGATCATGGCATCTAGATGTCTTCATCTACTAAGAGCATCAGCCACTCTCTTCTCTTTGGACCCTTTATATACTCAATTTTGAAGTTATACTCACTAAGGAATTCCAACCACCTTCTTTATCGTGCATTAAGGTTTGGCTGAGTAAAAATATCTCAATCCCAAATGGTATGTCTTGAACTCAAACAACTTTCCCAAGAGATAATGTCTCCACATTTGCAAGGCATGAACTATTGTGGCCAACTCTAAGTCATGGGAAAATAATTCACCTCGTGTTGTTTAAGCTTCCTCGATTCATACACTACCACTTGTCCATCCTACATTAGTATTGCTCCCACTCCCTCTCTTCAAGCATCTGTGATTACTGTGAATCTTCCATTAGGATCAGAGATGGTCAACATTGGTCCTAGCATAAGCCTCTCCTTTGGGAGTTGAAATGCTTGCTCGCACTTCTCAGTCCATTCAAACCTTGTTCCTTTTGTTTGGAGTGACGTGATTGGAGATGCAATTTGGGAGAACCCTTGCACAAAATTTTTATAGTATCTTGCGAGGCCCTTGAAGCTATAAACTTCTGACACATTCTGAGGCAGTAGCCATTCCATGATCGCCTTGATCTTCTCAAGGTCTACAGTGACTCCCTTGGCTAAAACAATATGGCCTAGATAGTGCACCCTGTCTTGATAAAACGAGCACTTGGATAGCTTCCCAAAGAGTTTCTTCTCTCTCAACCACTATAAAACTATCTGCAAGTGCCTATCATGCTCTGACTTTGAGTAAACTATGATGTCACCTATGAAAATAAAAACAAAGTCATCCAAACAATCTTTGAACACACTATTAATGAGATTCATGAAAGTTGCAAGTGAATTGGTCAAACCAAAAGATACCATAGTGAACTCGTAATGTCCATACCGAGTTTGAAAGGTAGTCTTTGAAATATCTTCTTCCTTTATTCTCAACTAATGGTATCCTGACCTGAGATTAATTTTAGAGAACATTGTCACTCCCTTCATCTGGTCAAACAAGTCATTGATCCTTGGAAGTGGATATCGATTCTTGATGGTCGCCTTGTTCAACATTCGATAGTCTATACACAGATGCAAGGTTCCATCCTTCACGAAGATAACTGGTGTTCCTCAAAGAGACACACTAGGTCTTATGAGCCCTTTGTTCAACAACTCCATTAACTGGGCCTTCAACTCATAGAGTTTGGTGGTGGTCACCCAATATGGTGCTTTGGATTGAGGCTCAACTCCTGCTACTAGGTCAATAAAGAAGTCAAATTCTCATTTCAGAGGTAACTTCATGAGTTCATCAAGAAATACATCTTGGAACTCCTTAAGAATAGGGTATTCATCTAGATACGGTTTCTTGTTGTCAAGGTTATTGATATGCATAGCATAAATAATACATCCCTTCCGACAAGCCTTTTTGAGCTGCATAGCAAAGATCTGTCTAAGTTCTAAGGGTCTTTGCATCCCACATATCTTGATTGGGTTCCCATAATCATCCAGACAACTAACTACCTTGTCCTCATAGTTCACTATAGACTTATGCTCGGTTAACCAATTTATCCCCAAAATTACATCGTAGGAGCCCAAGGGTGCCACATACAAGTTGACTTGGGTTTGGAAGGTTGGAAGCTCTAACTTGCTGCAAAAGAGGTAGGTGTCTACCCTTCGCTCTGCTTGATTTCCATACTGAGTTGTCCATGAGTTTGCTATGTATCCAGGTCTAATAGGTATCTTGGATATTACTCTAGGGTCTATGAAACATTCAGTAGCTCAGGTATCAATTAAAATAGAGGCAGTTCAGCCATAGAGCTTTCTCGTCAACTTTATTGGTGAAGCCTGATACTCTACCTAGTTGTTATCCACTACAACATGGATCTGATGATGTTGAGGCTGTTAATAGTATCCTTCCCTTTGTGACTTCGATTGCTGCAAAAAATTGGAGGCATAATGATTACCTCCACAAGTATAGCACTCGTCATGAGGCCCTTTGCGACCTCCTAATTTGTCCTCTTTGAAGCCCTTCTACTTTTGGTCGTCTTTGCTTTTGTTGTTATTTGCTTTCTTGCTCTTTCCACTATTTACATCTTCACCTTTCTCTTGTGACTCACTTCCCCTCTTGAGATTATGGATCTGATGGTTCTTGTTTCCTTTCTAAAACTTCTTGTTCCCAAACTGTAACTTAAGATTTGAATTATTTTGGTAATTGGATAACTGCTACAATTTTTGCTCCCATTTGGTGGCCTTCAAGAAGACTTCATTCATGGTGAGAGGATCATGCATGTCCACTTTTGCTCCAATGTGGGGTCTAAATCCCAATATGAAATTTCAGATACGGAAATGTTTGCCTCCTTGATACTAGGGCACATACTTCAATAGATTGGTGAACTTTTCCTAGTATTGGTTCATAATCATGCTCCCTTGAGTTAGGTTTTGGAATTTTGTCACCTTCTTGTTGAAAAGAATTGTGGTAACCATCTTTTCCTAAAAGATTGGAGGAAGAGTTCCCATTTAATCTCACCAAGTTGAAGATTCCTTTTGATCTTTTCATTGCCCCACCAAGTAGCTTTTTCTCCTGAAAGTTGATATCTAGCCCATGCCACTTTAGTCTGATTGGATAGGTTACGGAGTCCAAAATATTTTTCCATCTCAATGATCCATTCCTCAACTCCTACTCTGATGGATTTACTATCAAACTTAGGCAGTGCTACTTGTTTTAGATCCTTTCCTAGCTCTTCCTCGATTCAACCTTGAGGGCCTTCTCCTGGACCGCCTTCTCCTTGATTAACTTCTGCATTTCTGAGAATCCGATCCTCACATACCACTCAAACCTCATGTTTTATGTGGTCCATACAAGCCTCTTGCGTATTTGAAAATTCTAGAATCTGATCCAGCCTTTTGTTTGGTCCATTATCTAACCCACTACTACATGTCTCTTATTTGGTGGTCACCATACTGACTCACACTTGACTTGCATCACATTTCACGTCTACCGTAACTTTAATGCTGGGTTCTATGAGTAAACGTCCTTATCCACATACACTACATACACATGCATATATCACTCATTCATTGAAGACATACACATTCATGCACAGTAAAACATGTTTTTTTAGTTCTTCACTTGAACACACCAAAAATAACATCTTGTTTTATTTATATTAAATGTGGGTCACATGGGCCCTTATTTACAAAATCTTCTTTACATTAGTTAGTTTTCTCATTCTTAGAGAGAGGACACTCCTTTGGATCCTCATCAGAATTTACATCAATTTTCTTAGAAGAGGAGGGTTGAGCACACAGGCTCTCCTTTTCCTCCTTAGTTAGTAAGGATGTGTTTGGTCCACACCATAGAGGCCAATCTCTGATTGCAAAAAGCTTCTTAATCTTAGGAGTTCGCTTCAACTCCTAAATTTTCTTGCCCCTCTCCAACTTAAGTTGAGTGAGGGCTTGAGCTAGAGTCTCAACATCGGGAATCTCAGGTTGAACCTTAGTATTGGTGTTTTCTTCAACTATGACTTTCTTGTTTGAGGTCCTAATTGTCTTTTGTTTCTTTCTTCATGACATAGACCTTCCCATTCTTGCATTCAATCCAGGTTTGGTCAATCCTCAAGGAAACTCAAATTTGGTCAAAGGGTCAACTATCCCCTAGTCATGGTCATTGTGGACTCAAAAGGCCTAGAGTTGAACCATAAGCTCTAATACCAAATGTAATAACCCATTCTTGTTATTGCCTAAATATTAATTGCAAATGACATTATGAATATTAAATTTTAAAAAGACATAACTTAAGCAACTATTTTCAATCATAGCAACACATATCTAATTAAAATATGAATCATAATATATATTCATTTCCAAATGTCAATTATAATATCCAAGTTGACTTGGCTCATTAGCCACATAGTCAATACAATATACAAATTTTACATCAAGGTTACATCATAATCCTTTGATAAATGGAAAACATCCAAGGTTTCTTTTTGACGCTCGCCTCTACTAGTGGATGAGACCATAGCTGAGGTGCTTTACCGCCCAACCAACAAGCTTACACTTCCCTGAAATTATTCCTACTCGAAGAATGTCCGACCATGCACGAAAAGTTTAGCAAGAGAACAATTTGCAAGGTGGAATCTGGTGTATGCCCAAACATCAACATGCATCTCTATCTATGATCAGAAAAATGCAAGATCTATGCTAGGAATGGCAAAGAGTGTTATCACATATAAGTCCATACATACATAATGGGCTAATTGTTTGGGCAAGCATTAAAATTTAGTTGTAACAACAAAAGATAGGTTTTGGATAAAGCAAAACCTATACTCTCTATACTCCATTTCGACACCCATCCTGGAAGGTAACTTTCAACATCACAAGTATATTTTGTAGCAACTGTCTACCCTCTAGCAACATCTACCCTGAGGTGCTCTAGTCTACTTAGGTGTTGTTTTTCTACTAAACAAAGAGAATATTCTTAAACACATTCCAACGAAAAAGTAATTCAATCTACTTAATTCCTCAACTTAATAAAATTTAGAAAGATAATTCAAGTGGATCTATTCAATACATTATTCATTCAATTCATACACTTGTCACATGACTATATTCAATGTATTCTACCACTTCATATTTAACATAATTCAATATTCATTATAGAAGAAAATGAATTAAATAAGTAACAAAAGAAGGTATGTCACAAGTATGTGTATGTACATAGATGGAGTCTATGTACATACACATATGTGCCAACTTCATTTAATATTTTTGTGCATATATTTTGAAATGAATAACCATTACAATAGATTTTCTTTCATTCATTCAAAATAATGCTACAAATTGTCATATCATTTAACAGTTATACAAAGTAAAATTTCCTTTTCAAAGAAAGTAGGACATTTCCATTTAAATAGTTACTTCATGATGTTATATCATTTATAACATAGCCACACTGTTTATAGAATTTTGTAGGTTTCAATTTCAAGTTATCCAATGTTTTGTTTATTCGAGTCTCATGTAGGGGCCCTTGGTTATTCAAGTACATTCATGGTCAAGGATCTGAAACAACATAACTATCGTTCTTATGCTTTCATTCAAAGCTCTATCATTCTGAGAACATACATATATATATATATATATATATATATATATATATATATATATATATATATATATATATATATATATATATATATATAAAGGGGGCTAAACGATACTGATATCGGTTTATGCAAGGTAAAAGAAATCAAACGACGTGCTTGTCATTTTAACAATAATAATTTACACAAAAATTGGTACAACCTTATTATTGCTCGGGGTTTGAAGAACCCATGTTCATTGTTATAAACATATTTATGCCACTGTCGTTCTAACAATAATAATTTACACATAAATTGGTACAACCTTATTATTGCTCGGGTTTTGAAGAACCCACGTTCATTGTTATAAACATATTTATGCCACTGTCGTTCTATGGAATGACCAACAGTTGGTTAATTGTTACTTATTATTTAACAACACTAAGGCCAAAGCTTATGCATGTCGACCCTCGGCTTGGTTGCATTCGTTCTAAGGGACAATCTGAGTATCATTCATAGAGAATGATAAAATACATACTTAACATGTAAGCATAAAGATGGAACAATACATCATTCTGCCATTGTCCTCTGTAGATGAGGTGACATGGAATAATAGCACCTGATAAAAATGGAACGACACAATGCTCCACCATCGTTCTCTATGAATGAGGCGACAAGGTTGATAGCGGTGTTGTCCATCATTCCAAGAATGGTTACAATGGTTCTTGCACCCATATGGTGGGGCATAATGTAAGGTTCTGTCACACAATGGACAGTATAACATGAAAGATTACAGTAGAGGATTGCCGCCTCCCTTAGAGGGAGCAATAAACAATTTAAAAATCGTTACATTCAAAACTCTTAGGCTATTGGTTTCACCCAATTAGTCATGTGAATGGCTAAGGATTAACACATACAAGAGATAAACAAATAGTGGTGACAACATATAACTTGCAGAATATAAAATAATCGGCTTTCATGCTGTTAGAAGAGTATGCATAGAGCATGTGCAAGCAAGTATTGACCGACATGGCCTTTGTACATAACAAAAGATATAACAAAATCATTCAGATGGATTTGCATATAGAAGATCATCAAACGATTTTAGACCAATTCAAATGGAATTGACAAAATAAACAAATCATACAAACTTTTGAATAAGCTATATTGGAAATTCAAGCATTTACAAAACAAAACCATCAATTACCTCTAATTTTGTGGATTTTCCGTCAACTTTTTCTTGCCCTTTTTTCTCAATACTCGTCATCCCAGCCCGTTCTCCTCTAGTTCCAACTTTTGATTCTATGTTTACCAAAATGGTAACTTGCCTTCTTTTCCTATGCGCTCCACTAAAAGGGTTGTTTCATATCATAATTGCCATTAATTGGCTGCCCACTTGTGCATTCGAATATCTTCCCTTTGATAAGTTGGCAGGCCATTCATCCCATATTATCTCCTTTTAGATTTTTGTTTGAAATCAACAGTAATGTTTATTAAATACACACACACACACATTTGTACGTTTATATGTGTGTGTGTTTGTGTATTTAAATAAGAATGGACCTTTATTTATTCAATTAATGGCTTCTAAATGAAGTTGTTTTCTTATCCTTTAAGTTTTCTTATCTTTTAAGTAAGTCTTTTTAAATACATGCATACATATGTGTTTAACCATGCTATCGTTTTCTTTTAAATTTTTGAAAACACAAGATCAAAATAGACAATTAAATAAGAAATCACATGTATATCATTCCACAAGCCTACATTTTTTCAATCATTGAATCATATCGAATCTAATTAATATAATCTCCTATATGAAATTTCAAATGCAAACATCATGCCATTTTGTGGTGTGTGCACCCAAATTCCATCAAACTTACCGTTCAATTCGACTAAACGATCCTACCTCAACCGTATTTTCGTCCTTCACCCTGTTTTCCTACATTTGCACACACTTGCACTTACACAGTTCATCAGCAACGTTAAATCATGATAAAGTATAAGATAGTTCAAAATATCACAAAGTCAAAAGATGGTCAACTTCTTTTAAACATTTCAAAAATATCCAAATTTTCGTAACATATTGAATTTTCTCAATAATTCAATTTATCATATTATAATTTAAATGCAATAAAAATTGGGTTATGACACTTCAATCCATCACATAGAAGCAATCTACTCACCTCATATCAATCAATTCATTCCATAATACAAATCTGCAAAAGTTAAGGTCTTTCAACATGCCAATTCCCATATCCATCGAAGTTATGAAGGCCTTAGTTCATTCTACATAACTAATCTTTAACGACCAGGCTAGCTTTGCGGTTATTTTTACTCTCTTAGGGTGCCTAATTATTGGTTTGTTGAGGCCATACCTATCTTGACTCAGCTCTTAATAACGGTTTAGGAGCTTGGAATTTTGCCTTAGTGATTCATCAAAGGTATCCAATTTTGGATTATCATTTTCATCGAATATTCGTTATGATTCTTTACAAGAAATTTTTGTGCACTTGGTTCCTACTACAATTGAAGGGGATATATTCGGATTGCAAGCTATGTTTGATACTTGTGAGCCATGACTCCATATTACCTTAGTTTTTTTAATCAATAGTTGGAGTCGTTCTGTGGAATTCTTCATGCACCTGAGTGATCCCACTGCAAATTACGTTACTCTTTGTTTGCCTACAAGACATTTTAAGTTTCATTCTTACAAGTTCAGGATTATAACAAGAAAAATGATTTCTCAAAGTACTCATGAATTCCTCGTCTCTTGAATCCCTCTAGTCTCAAAGTCAGAGCTAAAGCCACAGGGAAGAATATCCCACAAACAAAACCACACTTACTAATAACTTTAAACCCAATCAATTATTTTTAGAACAAGATAACGTAAAACATTTGATAATTTTACCCAAAACATTAATTATGTGATAATCTTCTGATGAGTATAAGACTGCCAAAATATTCACTTTTGGTAAAACCAGATGAGAAATCATACCAGAAGTAAAGTTTCATGTGCGAACCTTAGACGCACTTGAAATTTAAAAAATTGAGTGTAAGAGTTCACCTTGAATTGCACGTTTTACCAAATACATGTAACAAGAAAGCCTAAATCAGAAATTGGCTTAATCGATAACACTGGAAAACATAGGTAGTTCATAAAATGATTCAACATGCAATACATTAAAAAAGAAGAGTTTAACAGTAAAAAGTACTTTTAAAAAAGAATGACAGCTGCAAAGAGATTCTGTCCAAATAAATAAATATTGAATAGGTCGAAACATTATACGTCCAGAACTACCCGATCACACATCAAACTTTTATAAACAAATAAAGTCCACATGTAAATTCCTACAACTGTAAAATATCCCACTAAACGTCTAGTACTCCAGATACTCCTCACAGATTGCACGTGTCATACAATATACTCCACTTACTATATACAAACAATGAGATATTTTTTACAATTCTATGCGGTGATGTTACTATCACTATGTTCCTCCGCCATTGGACAACGGTAAAAGAATGACGGAAGAATATCATACGACAGTGTTAGCTACCCAAAAAGCATATTTGTTAGAACATGAAAAAACGCCTGCATGGACATGCTTTCGTGAAAAGGACAGGAAACAAAAATTTTAAGATTATGTACCATGTCTTGAATTATTTGGAACAATGCATCTTTATTATTTTAAATCCTATACCATCAATAGTTTAATGAATAATCTACACTCATATTGGAAGCAATAGTTACAGTCTACAAATAGAACTTAAATATGCTGCATGAAACATGATTAAGAGATCAGAATCCCATGCATGTGTCATTTCGACATAGATACCGGTACACAAAATTGTTAGTTAACAGCTTCTGCCAAAACTTCTCTGCAACAGATTAACCTTGTCCTCCAATTGTACTCCAATATATTATATAATTTCAAACAAAGACTATAATGAGTTTTCACAGCCAGAAAAAGACAAAAATCTGGTCTTGAACCTACCCTGCTAATCAGATAACTTAAGTCAGCAGGAAATTGGCTGCTTCTTCAGATATCCTTAAAAAAATAAAATAATACAAAACTTCTGCTCCAAATCAGGTAGAAACCTTTGTACTGTCTGCTGGTTCACTACGCTGAGAAACCTCTGCAGCTTCAGTTTGTACTGCCTCCACAACACCGACCTCAGCAGGGCGTATAATTCTGTCATGGAGAATATAGCCAGGCTGCACATGAACCAAAAGATAAATAGCATTTAGACCCCTAGCAAAGCAAAGGAAATCCAAGTCTTTAATATAGCCCCAATTAGGAACACCTTTGTTTCAGGCAGTCATTTACATTCAACAGCCCATTTTCGTATTTTCTAGCTTCCATTACCTTTGCTCTCCTCTCTTTGTGATTGAGACTACTAATAGCATATATATTGTAAATGCATCCATCTCTCAAGACATTTTTAGATAGATGTATTTCAGATATCTATGCTAATAAATCTTAAATTTCCACAAAGTAACTCTAGACTAAATCTTAATTACCATCTATCCTGATATCCATAATTAATAAGTAAATACACAACTGTAAATATATATATATAATCTTTGATATAGATATTACAAGTGAATGCCAATGTGACAATCTTTGCAAATTTTAACATCCTCCATTTCTTATGAATCATTAGTTCCTATTACATCATAATACAAAGCCTGTCACTGATAAGTACCTCTAAAGTGAACTAATCTGGAAATTCATGCATTAAATTAAATCTTGAATTTCCATAATATAACTTTAAATAAGTCTTAAATTACTATCTATCTTGATATTGCTTGTAGTATACAACAACATGAGTTTACAGAAAGTAACTCTGAAGTAAATCTTAAATTGCTAACCATCTTAATATCAAATTTACCTAATTACTAATTATCTTAATATCAATCTTCTCTAATAAGTTACTATTCATATGTATGGAAAGTACCATAATATACACATCAGTAAAATATACATATATATAATCTTAATTAATAAATAACTATTATGAGTGAAAGCCATTGTGAAAAACTTTGTAGAAATCAATTTGTACATCGTCCATTTTGTCAGCAATATATTGTTATGATATTTTAATTTTTTGGGATATCGGCTAACTATTTTGATATTTGTTATTCAGTCACATCATTACATGCTCTTTGCTGTCACAGAAGATTATTCCTCCTAAATAATTTCCCTTTTCACCCTTCCGCTACTACCACCTCTCTCTCTAACACACACACACACACATATCTTTGAGATCTGTCTGCCATATTTTCTTCTATAGATGAGTTGTTATATAACACAACTATCATTTCCAACTCTAACAAGAAAAAATTCACATCATGATTCAAACTACTAATTGATAAGAAGGTTGCTAGATTATATGCCAGCCCAAAGAACCTTGAGAGATAACAAGCATTTGCAAGCATACCCAAATAAGCCATATGACCCACAGACAACTCTTACATGACATCACAAAAGTCTAAATATTTGAGATTGCAAAAAAGTCTGATTTTTTTCTTTTATCTAGATTAAATTTCAAAAAAGCAAAACAACTCAAAAATTGTGACCCGACCCAAAATGGGGGGCAACAAATATTATGCATCTTGTGCATAAAATACAAATCACATGCTTAGACGGAAGACTCGCAGAAAACTCGCCGAATTTTTAAAAACTCACGAGTTTTTTTGAGATTAACTCGCCGAGTCTTTGAGGGCGAGTTTTTCGAAAAACTCGGCAAGTACTCGCCGAGTCTTTGAGGGCGAGTTTTTCGAAAAACTCGGCAAGTACTCGCCGAAAACTCACATGTCCACACAAAAGACTTGGCTGCACAGGGATTAAAGGCTGAAACGTCTTTTTTTTGTTTTATTTCATTTTAAAAAGGTCTGAAACTTTGTGTGGAGAGCTAAACCCCTCCCCCTCCCCCTCCCCCCCCAAGCAAGGAGACATCATTTCCAACGATCTACCATCGAGGAGAGCGGATTCAAACGCCATTTTGTGCAGATTTTCAAGGCACATTTGATTCACAGGTAGGGATTTTGTTTTTGTTTTTTCTTTTTAATTAATCATTTTCTTTCATTCTTGTTGCAAAATACTCAGTCCAAATTGAAAAAAAGACATGATAGAGCACAAAGAAGCAATTTTTTTGAATTTAGAATCCAAAAAAGAAGATTCATCACAATCTTTTGTTGATTTTTTGTGACCTTTTTCATTTTTTTCACTGTTTTTTGAAATTTTCAGACCCAGGGTCATTTTTTGTGTAGAATGTTTAGATTAGTTAATAATGTTAATTTATAATTCATTTAAACACATTTGTATCAATTTAAATCAAATTTAGAGAGATTTTTTAATGATTTAGGTTGTTTTAAAAAAAAATTGAATTGAAAAACTAATATGTTGTACATTTTTTTTGTATGTGTAGATTGAATACACACTATAATAGCTTAAGGCTCTGGTTCAGCATCAGGTTCCACCCCATCAGTGCCCACACCATTATCATGGGTCCCAGGCACTCGTCCTCCAGGGGCTAGAGACCCTACATGGAAATATGTTGTGAGAGGGCTGGTACCTGGAACAATTGTTTGCAGTGAGTGTAAGAATACATATCATGGAGTCATAAATCGCCTCAAATACCATCTTGCAGGCATTCCTCAGCGTGATGCCAAGCCTTGCGAGAAGGGCAAATAAGAGATTAGAAGAGAGATTCTTGCCCTACTTTCAGTTGCCGAGGAAAGAAAAATGCAAAGGGAGAGGGCAAAAAGAGCCATAGCAGCAACCATAGCTAGTGGACATGGTCAGCCTCAGGAGCACAAGGCCAAGCACGTGGAGATAGAGTCAGATGAGGAAGTAGATATTGGCATTGTGGGCTCTCTTCATGGTCCACGGATTCGCACTCATGGCACAACCACATCCACACCGTCCTCTAGGCCCCTCATTTCCTCTACTTCGAGTAGAGTGTCAATGCCACCACCACCTTCATCTTCACGCAACCCACAGATATTTTTTGTGCCGCGAAACACATCAGGAGCACAAATGTCATTGGAAGCTACAGGGTGGAAAAAAGAGGTGCATCAACATGCCAACATGGCATGTGCAAACTTTTGGTATTTCAATAACATACCATTCAATGTAGTGAGTAGTCCCTATTGGCACAATATGGTCACCGCATTGACAGTTGCAGGAAAAGGCTACAAGCCACCTTCTCGCAAAGATTTGAGTGGGAGGTAAGTCAACTTAAATTTTATGCTAAGTTTATGTTCTTTAATTTAAATTAATTTATGTTGAATTCAAGCTGTTTTTTGTTTAAAACTTACAATTTTGTACTTATTTAATTATTTTACTTTGTACTTGCAAGTTGCTGACAAATGCAACCGAAAGGGCAATGCATGTGGTGGAAGAACAAAAAAATAAATGGAAGAAATATGGCCGCTCTATTCTTTCCGGTGGGTGGATGGATGAGAGAAACCGCACCATCCTTAATTTTTTGGTTGCTTCCAAAGGTGAAGTTGTGTTTTGGAAATCGTTGGATGCTTCCAACAAGATAAAAACTACATATACATTGTGTACATTGTTGGAAGAAGTTGTGATGGAGGTGGCGATTGCTAATGTGGTGCAAGTCATCACAGATAATGCAGCAGCATATGTGGCAGCTGGGAGAATGCTTGAGATTAGACATACATCACTCTTTTGGTCACCTTGTGCGGCCCATTTCCTTGACCTTCTTTTGGAGGACATAGGAAAACTTGTTTGGGTGGTACCGATTGTAGATGATGCAAGGAGCATCACAAAATTTATCTACAATCACCATTGGGTTCTTAATTTGATGAGAGAGCACATGTGAGGGAAGGAGTTGGTGAGATCAGGTGCCAGAAGGTTTGCAACAGTTTTCCTAACGTTGCAAAGCGTTTTGGATTCTTTGGGCTCTTTAAAACAAATGTTCGTGAGTTAAGCATGGAATGACTCCACATATTCAAAGATGCCCAAAGGAGAGAGAGTTGTTGCAATAGTCTTTGACACCTTGTTTGCACAAAAAGCTACAGAGATTGTGAAGGTAACTTCAAAACTTTGATTTTAATTTTAAACTCAAGTTGAATATAATTTTTATTTTTTTTTAATTTCACTTTAAGCCTTTCATTATAAATTTCTAACTTTGATTTTTTTGTATTTTTAATCTAGGTGTCGGAGCCCTTGGTTAGAGTCCTCTGCTTGGTAATGGGGGTCAAAACCCAATGGGATACATTTATGAGGCCATGGATAGGGCCAAGGAGGCTATCAAAAGTTATTACATGGGGGGCAGCCTCAAATTTGATCCCATATGGGAGATTGTTGATAGGAGGTGGAACAATCAACTCCACCAACCCATCCATGCAGCAAGGTACTTCCTCAACCCTTCTTATCTCTTCTCAAAGAGCTTCTCCGATCCTAATGGAGAGGTTGTGGAGGGGCTCACAACATGCATTCAGAGGATGGAATCCACAGTTGCAGTGAGAGACCTCATCGTCAGCGAGTTGGATATCTACAGGGAAACAAGGGGTAATCTCTTTTCTTCAGAGCTAGCTATTAGAGGAAGAACCACTCAGCCACCAAGTATAAAATTGGGAGTCTTTAACTTTTAAGTTTATTTCACATGCATCTTATAATTTGATAAAATGTGTTTTGACTTTTGAGTCTTTGACTTTGTTTTCTAACTCTTCAATATTTTTTTTTTTTGCAAAGGTTTGGTGGAAAGCTTGGGGTGGAAATACCCCACATCTACAAAAAATTTCCCTCCGCATACGATGTCAGCCTTGTAGTGCATCCAGTTGTGAGCACAATTGGAGCTTGTTCAAGGCCATTCACATGAAGAAGAGGAACAAATTAGCACAAAAGCGTCTCAATGACCTTGTCTTTGTGCAATACAACCTTCGGTTGCGCACAAAGAGAGTAGAAGAAAAATCATTGGATCCTATTGATTTAGATGAGATAGATCCTTACAGTGATTGGACAGGGCGAGATGAGCAGCCTCCATTGTTTACCGCAGACGAGATCCTTGACTTCGAGAGACAGGCAATGGAGGATGTCGGTGCATCAGGAGATGTAGAGTTGGAGGACATTCATGAGGATGTGGATGAGAGTCACCCAGAGCCAGATACTTTTAGGATGGTGGTCAAGCCTGAGCCACAGCCTTCCATGCTAGCCGAGGAGCCAACAGCAGTAGCACTGCCACTGCCACCACACACACATGGCAGGCCTAGAGGACCCACCCCTTCCCTAGCTGCTGCTAGACTAGGGAAGAGGAAAGTCTAGCATGTTGTATTTAGTTACTATTTAGTATTTGCTTCTCGTTCTAGTTTTACTATTTTCATGTATCAGACTTTCAGGCTTTTAGCCATCGAGATTCCGCATGAGAATGCGATTTTGTAATCAATTTGCATTAAAGTCAATCAAAATTAATAGAAAACACTTTTGTACTCATTTATGGATTCATTGGATTCATCGTCATTGAATTTTGCAAAACAAATGTGTTTCTAATGAAATTTAAGCAATTTTTTAAGTTCCCGAGTTTTTTGCTGAGTTTTCCCCGAGTTTTTATTGACTCTCCAGTTTTTGGCTTGGCAATTTTTCTTTTGGGGCGAGTCTTCCAACTCTTGTAGGCTTTTTCCCAAAGCAGAGAGGTCTACAGTAATAAGCAGACTCCCTAGTTCATTACCTCTGCATCATTGGTATTACTACAGAAGCTACGGGAATAGCCATATGGATAGAAAAGAGAATGATAGCATACAAGGTCTACCAGTTACTTTTAGCAACTCTCTCCCCCTTGCAATTTGTGAATGACACGATTTCGGCTGGAGAGGCATTAGTCAATGATGCCAAGCGGGATAACTAATAAATGCCAAAAAATCACATTTTCTTCCTTAACATCCCCCAGATGACCCAAAGATGCACTTTTTGTAATGTCCCCTTTTTGGATAACCCTAAATCTTGCCCTAGAATCACAAATATAATGTAGTTAGGGCTTTTAACTCACCAATTAAATTCCTTAAGCCAAATAAATCTTGGTTTGGATCTCCTATTAGGTTAGATGCCATTGGAATATACTTCATATGATCAACATTAATGACTTATCTATTTCAATCATGTAGATACATAACTATTTCAAAACTATCTACACATTATCAATAATGCATAGTGGAAGTCTTAATCATAATAGAATTTGGATGAGGAACATGATAAGTCCGCTCGAAGCTATCCATACTAAGCCCAAGAGCACGAGCGTCCAAACTAAGACAACCCACCCCTTGGCCCAAGTGGCGGGAACGTCCAAACTAAGACAATTCCACCCTTGGGGTAGCGTACTTGGTGGATAAACTTGTATCTGCTTTCCCTATCCATGCTGCCTTATCCGCCCCTCTTATGATTGAAACTCCTTGAATCCATCCTAACAACCAGTCATAGTTTGGCTTGATAGGAAAGCCTTGAAAGGGGTGCTTGTAAACTACTCAACCCATCTAAGCCCAAGAGCACGAGCGTCCAAACTAAGACAACCCACTCCTTGGTCCCAAGCGACAGGAACATCCAAACTGAGACAATTCCACCCTTGAGGTGGCCTACCTACCATGGGAGAGCCCATAAATTGCATCTCCCTAACTCACTTCCTTCAACCTTACATTTGACTAATAAAAGACAACAATAAGTATATTACAATAATCATGATAGAGCATACCACAATTCTTGCTAACATATAACACTGCTATATTCTAAGATGCAAATATGTTAACGATTGTTAACGTCTGCCCTTGTCTGTTGAGTGCAAGTAATTATGTTTGATCTGCTCCAATTGCCTTGTTGTTCGATTTGTTCTTCACCAATTTGCTGATCTCTTGAGTGGCCAGTTCAGATCTAATACATTCGATCTGCTATATTATTTAGAACATATTCCTTCTTGCCCTTTTCCCTATCTCCATTTCATGCTCCTTATATACCTTATCAAATCCCCAAATGGGGCGATCATATGAAGAGACACAATCTCCTAAAGAGGGATGTCACAATTTCCTAAAGAGACACAATTTTCTGTTTGTTAATACTTTTAATTTTAGCGCATCCTTTATGAATTAATTTCCTTCCCATAATGGTCCCCACCTTTTAATAAATGAATCGCTGCTTAAAGTAATATCAATCGCTTCTTTTTATACATATTTTCTTGGGCGATTTCACTTTACCAAGGAGCAAGGATGTTTTATTCACTTTACCAAGGAGTCGGCCCATATTAGTAATTATATTAAGCATGTCGGCCTTTCTTTAAAGAGTGTAAAGGAGATTCAGTGACATGAATAGGATGGGACATCACAGCCCACCCTACCCAAGATTGCTTGTCCTCAAGCAATTTTAGTTTGTCACTGAATTATTTTTGCCCATACCAAGATCCCAATTTAACTTTTGTAATGTCCCCTTTTTAGCCAGTGTCAGAGTTTGGTGGATTAGCCTATCATCAAGTCCTCGTAGGCTAATGATGGTGATTAAAGGGCTTTGTGAGGGAGTTATCTGGTTCTTCATATTAAAATAATATTCTTTATTTATTTATTAATGCTCAACTATGTAAAATATTGTAAAATATCTAGATAAGATCGTCTTTGATGTTCGAGATCTTATCTGAAGTTTCTTTTAGAAACTTCCTGCTTTTTCCTGAGATAAGATCGTGTTCGATCTTATCCTGTATCATCTTGTAAATTATTTATTGAGCACATTGCTCATTGTTAATACATCAATTATTTACCAATTACCTGTGTAATATGGTATCAGAGCAGGAATTTATTTTTTCGAAAAATTTTCAATAAAAATTCGTATGGAATTTTTTTGAATATTGAAATTTTTTGTTTTTTTTCGAAATTAATTTTCTCCTAGTCCTGCAATTTGAGATTTGAGGGTTTCTGATTTACGATTTTCGTGAGTATTCACTCATTGAAAAATCACAACTCTCTGAGACACGGATTTTCGTGTAAGAGGCACGTATTTTTTCTGGTCACGTGCTCTGTTCGTGGCATTTCTTTCTGGTGTTTTTCGCGCCATTCTTTGTGACGCCCGCGCGACCCTAGCCCAAGTCACATTTTTAGACGCGTTTTTACCTGGTTTGTGGCCGCGTGGGTTTCTGGTGATTGGTCGCGCGACCTCTGCATTTTCTGGGCGCGACCTCTGCATTTCCTGGGCACGGATTTAACCCATCTCTGGCCGCGATTTCTTCAATTGTTTGGGCACGAAATCTGAGTTCATTTTTGCAAGCCGCGACTCTTGTTTTATTGGCACATTTTTGTCTGGTTTTGAAAGCGTTTTTTTTCAAGAATTTTTGGCCGTAGATTTCTTCTCTCGTCTGGCGCGGTTTCTAGTAATTATTTTCTGCATTTTTTTCAGAATCTTCAAAGTCCTTTTTCAGTGTTTTTCTGAAAACACGACCTGCAGCTAGGGTTTTGAGAAAATCTCGTGTTTCAAGTCAGAAAAATTTTTCGATCACAGATTCCTAAAGGGTTTTTCGAGAGCTCAACTGGGTTGGTCTCCAAATTTTCTGGGTGCATCGTTTTCCGTGCCTCAAATTTTGTGCCATTCGTACACTGTACTTTCTACAGTATGTACCTGAATCTACCTCTATTTTTTGCATTGGAATTCGTGCCTCGAGTTTCGTGCATCAACCTTTTCTCAATTCCTCGTTTTTCGTGCCTCGAAAAGCGTGAAGATGGCCAGTTTAAGTAATTTAATGCTGGAGGGCAGTTAGAGATTTAATGGCAAAAATTACAACACTTGGAAGCAGCAGATGCTAACAATTTTTGAATACCGCTGCCTTGATCAGATGATCCTCGGCAAAGCTACTTGTCCCGACATGGCGGGTAAGGATCAGGATAAGTTTGATGAGCAGAATCGTGAAGCCGTCATGCTTATTAAGCTTTCGGTTATTGATGATCAGCTCCCTCAGATTCCACTTGGAAAATCAGCTAAGGAGATCTGGGATCACTTGAAGGGTTTGCATGAAACTTCCGACAAAAGTCGTGCGTTTTTCTTGAAGAATATGCTGTTTTCTATCATGATGGATGAGAAGACAACTCTGCAAGCGCATCTGAATAAAATCCAGGAGATCAGAGATCAACTGGATGCGATTGGTCGGAAAATGGAGGAGGAAGACATGGTCGTGATCACCCTGAAGAGTCTACCGAAGTCCTATGAACACTTCATAGAGACTCTCAACATTACGTCTGCTAATGTTGATCTTAAGTTTCCAAATCTGTGCACTATCCTGTTGCAGCAGGATCGCTGGAGATAACAGTTCGGTAGCAGTGAATCATCATCCTCCATGGAATAGGCTTTTACAGCTAGAACCCATCCGAAGCATCAAGGGAAAGGTCAGCCTTCACAGCAGAAAGGCTCAAGTCAGACCTCCACCAGCCCGAAGAAGAAAAATGTTCAGTGTAACTACTGTCATAAATTTGGCCACATCAAGAAAGATTGTCATGCTCGTTTGGCTTCTGAGCAAAAGAAGCAGGTAGGGTTTTAGCAGAAAGCAAATGTCGCCGAGCACTCTGAGCAGAGGGAATCTGCCTTTTATGCACTGATGGCAAAAAGGCCCGCAGACCATGTCAAATCCTTTGCTTGGTACATAGATTCTGGCGCCTCGCGTCATTTCTCACATAGGCATGACTGGTTCACAGACTTTTCCCCTTGCACTAACTCAGTGATCTTTGGAGGAGGTGAGGAATACACAGTTGTCGGCACAAGCACTGTTCAGGTTCAGTCTAGCGGGAGGGATCTCATATTCCTCAACGTGTATTATGTACCTGATATCGAGCTCAATTTTCTCTCAATCAGTCAGATAATGCGGCATTCTCCCCAGATGGATGTGGTGTTCAGCTCGCACAGATGTTCAATTGTTGATCGTGAGTCTCGCACAACGGTGGCCGTTGGGATAGAGGATCATGGCCTTTATAGGCTTGTGGACATTGGTGATTCTCCGGAGTTAGCCTTGGCAGCGAGAAATTCAGCTGTCACCAGTCTTCGGCACCAGCGGTACGGGCACTTGAACGTGCACTATCTCTCTCAGCTTGCTCGGGAGGGACTTGTAGATGGCTTACCTGACATTTAGACTCAGCATCAGGGCGTTTGTGGTGCTTGTCAGGCTGGGAAGCACCATCGCACACCGTTCAAGGATGTCGACTCTTGGCGCGCTTCTAAGGTACTTCAATTAGTTCATGCTGATATTTGTGGCCCTATGTCTACTTTCGTGTAACTGGTTGCAAGTACTTTCTACTTTTTGTTGATGATTATAGTAGGAAAATGTGGGTGTACTTTCTTAAACAGAAATCAGAGGTTTTTAATGTATTTCAGAAGTTTAAGGCCTTGGTTGAAAAAGAGTCAAGTTCTAGTATTATAACTCTTAGGTCAGATAATGGGGGGGAATTCTGTTCTAGTGCATTCTCCAACTTCTGTGATACTCATGGGATAAAACGTCAGTTAACCACACCCTACACTCCTCAGCAAAACGGTGTTGTAGAGCATAATCGCATGATTGTTGAGATGGCTTCGCTCCATGTTGCAACAGTGTTCCTACCAAGTTTTGGGCAGAAGGGTCAATACTTCAGTCTATCTCCTTAATAGGTCACCCACTCATGCTGTTAAGGGGAAGACTCCTGAGGAAGTTTGGTCTGGTCGCAAACCCAGGATCAGTCATTTGAAAGTTTTTGGCTCTCTTGTGTATGTTTGGATTCTAGAGGCCAAGCGCACTAAGCTGGACTCCAAGAGCCAGAAACTCATGTTCACAGGGTACAGTGACAACCACAAGGCATATAGGCTGATTGATATAGACACTGATCGTCTTATCTTCAGTCGAGATGTTGTCTTTGATGAGGAACGAGGTCCATTTCACTCTTCTTCACCTGTTTAGCATTCTGAGGATCAGCCTCTACAGGCTCCTGATGTGGGCATTCGACTTTCGTCAGGTTCACCTGATGGGAGGGATGACGAAGACCTAGTCTTTGATGATGCTCAACTTGAGTTTCCTCCGGATGATAATGAACATCCTCCTGTGAACCTGTTCCAGATCCACAACCAGATCCAGCTCCTCCTGTTACCTCTGATGTTGGCACTTCTACTCTCCGGCCGAAATGGTGGGCTAAGAAATGGTGGGCTAAGACTATCAATGATCTTCGAGCTGATGAGCTCATTGAGGGTAGATCATCCAGAAACAAAAGCAAACAGCAGTCTACAGTGAATTTTGCTCTCATGGCCAACATCCACAATGTTTATGAGCCTCAAACATATTCAGAGGCAAAAGGGATACCTAAGTGGGAAAAGGCAATGGAATCAGAATACCAGAGTCTTCAAAAGAATCACACTTGGGTCCTTTCCAATCTTCCTCCAGGGAAGAAGCCCATTAGCTGCAAATGGGTGTACAAGGTGAAGTACAAAGCTGACGGAACCCTTGACAAGTACAAAGCTCGTCTGGTTGCACGGGGGTTCTCACAGAAAGAAGGCATTGACTACAAGGAGACCTTTTCTCCTACAGCCAAAATGAGTACCATACGGCTCGTCGTTGCCTTAGCAGCCCAGTTTGGTTGGAAGGTCCATCGATGATGTGAAGAGTGCTTTCCTCAACGATGAGTTGAAGGAGGAAGTATACATGACGCAGCCTCCGGTTTCAAAGTTGCTGGTCAAGAACACAAGGTGTGCAGATTGGTCAAAAGCACTCTATGGCCTGAAACAGGCTCCTCGGGCTTGGCACATTAAGATTGACACGTACCTCACAGATCATGGCTTTCGAGAGGTCCATCTGACTCGAACCTGTATGTCAAGAATACTTAATGAGATTTTGCTTCTTGTTGTCTATGTGGATGACTTGATCATTACGGCAGTTCGGCACATTTGATTACTCTGAGATCAAACAGGACTTGTGCAAACTTTTGACATGACAGACTTGGGCCTCCGCATTATTGTTTAGGTGTTGAGGTTTGGGGGCAGAGAGCAGCATTTTCATCTCCCAGTCCAAGTCTACTCGAAGTCTTCTGGATAAGTTCTAAATGCAGGATTGCAAACCTGCTCTACACCCATGGAAAAAGGCTTAAGTTGTCAGCTAAGTCCGATGAATGGTAGATGAAACATTGTTCAGGCAACTAGTAGGCAGCCTCATCTATCTTGCTGCTACTAGACCTGACTTGAGTTTTGCAGTGAGCTACATATCACGCTTCATGACAGCCCCCAAGGCTGATCATTGGGTAGCCATGAAGCGTGTGCTGCGTTATGTGAATGGCACTCCTGATTTTGGACTCTTGTACACTTGGAGTCACGATCCTAAACTCAATGGGTTCACAGATTCAGATTGGGCAGGTTCAGTTGATGACAGGAAATCAACATCTGGGTATGTGTTCAGTTTGGGATCCGGTGCAGTCACATGGACTAGTAAGAAGCAGCAAGCAATGGCTCTCTCCTCGACAGATGTAGAGTATCGGGGAGCAGTAAAAGCAGCATGTGAGGCAGTTTGGCTGCCGATGCTTGCAGATATGCAAATATCTCAAGCAGGTCCACTCCCTTGTTCTGTGATAATCAGGGGTTCTCAAACTTGCCAAGAATCCGGTCTTCCATGAGCAACCAAGCATGTGGAAACTCATTGTCATTTCATTCGGAAGCTGGTTGAAGACGATCGGATCCAGTTGTTGTATGTTCCGACAAAGGATCGACAACAGACATTCTCACCAAGTCGCTCAGTACAGATAAGTTTGTAAAATTCAGGGGGCATCTTGGTGTAGTTGATAGATTGAGCATTAAGGGAGGGTATTAAAATAATATTCTTTATTTATTTATTAATGCTCAACTATGTAAAATATTGTAAAATATCTAGATAAGATCGTCTTTGATGTTCGAGATCTTATCTGAAGTTTCTTTTAGAAACTTCCTGCTTTTTCCTGAGATAAGATCGTGTTCGATCCTATCCTGTATCATCTTGTAAATTATTTATTGAGCACATTGCTCATTGTTAATACATCAATTATTTACCAATTACCTATGTAATACTTCATATGGCAATTTATGGTGTTTTCTTCTTCAATACTTGGTGATATTCAGGGTTTGCCTTCTGGAGGTGTTTTGGGCTCCGTTTATGCATACTTACTATTTTTAGCAAGTCACTCAAATGTTGGGTCTAGTCTTACTATTTATAGTAAGGCACCCTGGTGAGCAGAGGAATCAATGGGCTACCTTTTGGCGTTGACAGAATTAATTAATGGTGATTATTTATGGAGTTATGATATTTTAATTATTATTAATGTGACTACTTTAATAATAATTAATTATAAAAGTGGATATCACTTAATGACTTTATTGACCTTATATTAAAGGCTTATTTACTAACATAAAGTCAAATCATTAAGTCATTGATATGGGCACCCACATGAAGAGATATTATAAGGTAACAAAAAGCAAATATATTTAATTATATTTAATGACAAAAAGTGCCTCGGGAGTCGTGCTTTTTGAGAGAGATAAAAAGCTTTGAAAAAGCATTTCATTCATTATTCAAACACTTAGCAAATTTTGAAGAGTTTTGGCTGTGAGAAGAAAACAAGGGTTTTCCTCTACAGATTGATCTTGGAGAACATAGCTCTCTCAGATTGTGCATTCTACAGGTGTGAAATACCACCCAAGGTTTGCATCTTCAGGTGGCTTCACTCAAAGGTTACATTTGTGCTTGATTGGAGATAGTGGGTTCAGACTTTTAGAAGTTATTAAGTGCAGATCAGAAGTATACATCTGAAACTATTTGCTGATATCTTTATTTGCTGTTTGCATTCATTCTTGGAGGCCATACCATTCATCAATGCTAGGGCCGTACAATACCCTAGGCTGGGCGTGTGATTGCTAGGCTGAAGCGCCGAGGTTTTCAGCTTCTTTTCTCTTCTATTGTGGACGGCTAGGTCTTGGCTATTGCTATTTGTAATTTTTAAGGTGGAGAAGCTTGTGTATGGAGCTTGGCGTCCTTGACAAGGGTTTCCCAGTCTGCTGATATATGTATTTCAGATTCACAATAATGCTAGCTTGGCTTTCGGGTATGATGTATGAACTTCCTCAAGTATTGAATGAAATCTGATTTTGAAAGTTAATAGTTTGCTTCAATAGTTTGTCTATTTTGCAACTGTTTGTCTATATATTTTAAGCTGTATTTCTTGGCAAACTCATCATCAAAACATCAAATCACACAAAAACTTTAAAACCACAAGCAAACACACAGGCAGTTTTCAGTTAGCAAATATCCATTTGGAGGGGAGATATTTCAACTTCGTGGATTTGTAATTCTTAGACATCGCTCCTCCTTGTGATGTAATTGGTTTCTATTGTGATGCCTTGAAATAATTTGGTTATGTTTGACTCTATGTTCTTGGAGAGTAGCTCTATGTTCTCCCGTTACTTTAATAAAGTTACTTTAATAAATAATTAATTAATTAAACATAAATGTCCAAAATATTATTTCCTGACAATTTAATATTTAATTAATTAAATTACGCTCCACGGTGGCTACTCAGGAATCAGGGACATCACAAATGGCAATGGAAAATAATTGTCAAGTTATTTGGAAAACATGAACATCCTTCAAACATAAGCTAGTGGGATGTCTAGTAATACACCAAGGTTTAGTTGTCAAAGAAAGGTTGAGTAGGACTAGACTAATAGAATGCATTTTGCACTGCATGTGGAAAAGAAGAAACAATTAATCATATATCCTAGAAATGTCCAATAGTTAGAGGCTTTTGGGGATGGCTGCAAGATAAATTAAATTTCTTTTATGTTGTTCCTCTCTCTTGGAAAGGGCCTCTTTTAGGGTATTCTTTGACAGTCCAAGACATCTACAAGGGTTTATGGCATACAACTCAATTGGCAACAATCAGTTTTCTTTGGAGGTCAAAATGTCATGCCATCTTTCAAAAGGGTACCTCCCCTCTTAGTAGGCAGAAGTTAAAGCTTTCAAAACAAGAATTGGCTTTGATTGTACAAGCTAAGTTTGAGTGATTTCAAAGCAGTGTGAACTTTCTTTCTTTGCCTACAAAAGGAGAGAATCCTCTTGTTAAGCATTATGCTTAGATTATGCAACTATCTAATGATGTGACTTTCTATTCTTTGAAATTTTTATATCTATGTTATCGGGAATGGCACAAAAAGCCCCTTGTACAAGACGAGATGGGAGCAAGTATGGGCGCAAGGACAAGATGCATAGGGTACGCCCTTGCTACTTGGGTACCCTATGGGGACATACCACAAGGTACCCGAGGCAACAAGGGCATACCCTACTCATCCTTGGACATGCCCAGGCTATCCTAACCACATCAAAAGCCCAAGCAGCATTTTCAAATACTAAAAAAAAGCATTTTTTTAACTTTAAAAAGGCATTTTAAAAGCCTATAAAACCCTAAAAATGAATAACCCTAAAAGTGACCAATAACATTCATTTCACAATCACAAAACACAAAAACAACCAATATCATTCCCCTTTGCCATTTTTGCATTTGTGAAGCTAGCTAGTATTTTTTTAGGTGAAGGCTTGCAAAAGCACCAAAGACAATTTGCTAGGAGCTACAAGAAGAAACTAGCTTGCACAAAGGTGATTTATTGATCAAACGTACGTATTTTGTGAGATTGTTTCAAGTTCAATGGCAACAAAGACAGATAGACACTTCAAATACAACCCAGCATCACCTCTATAGAAACATGTTATGATGATTGAGCAACTTATAGCAGGTGGGGCTTGTCTTTGGCATTGTAGTCAATGTGGGATCAAGTATACAAGCTCCTATAACCAAATGAAAGCTCACCTCATATATATATATATATATATATATATATATATATATATATATAAAATCATCCAACAATGAAAATCATTCTTGTGGCACCTTGCACAAGTACCATGATGAAAACCAATTTTTAGCATCATGTGTAGTCTATTGTCTACAAATACTCTACACTTGGGGGCAGGCCCCACTCCATTTCCCTTGATATTCGACATCATCTTCATCATTGTCCTTCACACACAATCCTTCTTCCCACTTTTGACCTAATAAGGACCAAAAAGAGTCTTGAGACATGTTTCGAGAAGATCTTAGCATGTTAGATCTTCTTAAGAGAGCACACCCTATCTTAACATTCTAATATCAGAAAAATCAAAAAATAATTAAAAAAATTAGAAAAATGAAAAATCTCAAAAGCAATAGAAAACAACAAGATCCAAAAAAACAAAAAAATCGACCAAAGTCGAAAACCAAAAAAAAAAAGAAAATTTGCAAAATACAAACACAACAGAAATTTTGAAAACTCCAAAAACAATTGGAAAATTGAAAAAATTCAACAACAATCGAAAAAGTATAAAAATCCAATAACAAGCAAAACCATGTGTATAGTTCTTAATTCAATTAAAGGCTCTATCCAACTTTAAACAAATCATTGTAGTTCAATCAACATATATTGTTCCCAATCCAACCTCCTCACTTACATTGTTGCTTGGGGCAAATCAAAGCTATCACTCTCATCGAACAACAAATCTTGGACTTTTACCTAATCAAGGACAAAAATTTAATCTAATATTTCAATTCATGTGTGTTCTTGTTATTTCCTTCTTGTGGTTATTTGTTTGTTATTTGTGTCTATGTCGATCTTATGTTATTTAAAACAATGTCATCATGGTTTCCCATAGTATGGTGCATCCTGTCATATGCTATGGTTTCCCATTTCAGAAAATCTATCTCCCACCACATTGCTTTTAAGATTTCTCTAACCTCTTGGTCTCCCTCTATGAGCCACATCTTTTCTGTCAACTCTCTGCAGTCACAAAATACTCACACCTGCAATTAAATTTTCAATGCTTTCCAAGACTAGCTCCTATTCCAACAACCCAATAAGCTTAATAGCTTTGATACCACTTGATGCAAACAACAATCTAGTTCCCAATGAAAGGCAACCACTCCTCACAGATTTATACACTAAATCAAACTACATAGACAAAATGAGAGTAACCATAACTCATATGACATAAACCAGAATTCAAATTACGACTTATAGGCACATAGTATAGCTATAAGTATCAATGTTTAACTCAAAAACTTAACTTCCAATAACTCAATCTAGACATCTCAGTCCTATAAATCCTAGTTAGATAATTCTAATTCTTTACTCCTACGACCTCTATTCCTATGTCGCTGACCTATCTCCAACCCACATTCAAACGGTTTTTAGGAAACATCTGCTAGAATGGGTAAGCCCCCCAACAATTGAAACTATCAACAACAAATAAAGGCATGAACACCATCAAGGGATAGAAATACCTGACAGAAATAGCAAGAGATTGCAGATAATAGTAAATGCCTAAAAACCCGTTGACGGCAACTACCATGATCTCATTTAAGGATGTTGGTGAGATCTTGGTGAATTATAACTACCCCTCATTAAAACAAACACCTAGCAAATAGGAAAAGGCATTAGTCATGTGGACCCAATGACCAATGTAGAGATGTTTGTAACTGCCGCACAAGTGAGAGAACAAGTCACAGTCCAGCTAGGACGAATAGGAGTAAAACTCTCACATTGTCCAGGATGATGTGCAACAAAGGGACCCCACGTATGTCAACTCAACAGAAATGACAAAAATGAACTTATAAACACACAAAAATTAGAGCAAAACCAAAATTTTAACAACAGGGTTGGTAGGTGACCCAAATGCTCTTGCGTCAACGAGGAAGGTGTAGGATGTAAAGCTAGACCAAGTTGATGTATGCTACCGCCTCTCAACACTCTTCATTTTTTTGAGGAGCCAAATAGCCAACATACTTTCAGTGCAGGTGCCAATGGCATTTCTTATGGTTCTTCAATCTATCTATATCATCTAATATCAATGATGATGGAGATGCTCTTTATGAAGTGTCATATGAAGATGATTGCTGATTTTATTATTTTAAAATTTAACAATAAATATCACTTATAACCTTCATGTTTGACAAATTAACATCAATGTATTTTTATGGTTGTTTTAATTATTATATACATGGTATTTTGAACTTAATTTCCTATTTAGGCAAAAATGTGTATATATTTTTTATGTATACATGTTTTTTGTATATACATACTCGAAACATAAACAACCCCAAAAGAATTTACATACTAGCATACTCAAACTTGAACCAATAACTTGGGCTTTTCTCTTAAAATTCACCATTTATTAGAGATCTTTCAAATTTGCCAAGTTTTGCCAAGTCAAAAATCAGTTGGAAGAGTTTTCATAAAGTCCAAGTCTCAAAACTATGGTTTGGCGCCCATTTCTCATAAAACTCATGGGCTCTGTTGAGACCTCTAGCCAACAAAATTTGTACTCCACTATTCCAAGGAGTTAAGGAAAGACATCAATATTTGGATTGGGGCCTTTCTAATGGAAGAATGGCTTAAAGAGAAAAAAGGATCAACAAATATATGAATGAAGTTGATGAAAATGAAAGAATGCTCAACTCCCCTACTGGTCTTCCCCAATGAGTAAAGAAAATAAATTCATACAAGAAAAGGCAAAAAATTAAAGGAAGCTACACTCGATGCAAGAGCAAAGAAGTGGTATTCAAAAAATATTTAAGGTAATTTTTTAAGGCAAAAAGCATGCCCAAAGTCAGAATTTTTGGATGGTTGGCCATTAACCATAGGATCTTGACCCAGAACAACTTAAGGAGGAGAGGATGTCGAAGTCATCAATGCTGTTCAAAACACTAACCACCTCCTGGTTTCCTATTCCCTTTCCAGCAATCACTGTAATAACTACAAGTAGAATGAGGATATGACACTTTGTTGCAGATAATGCAGAGTAAAATCAATATACGTTCCTTGTTTGCCATTTTGGTGGCAGGGAGAATACAGAGCCTATACAAAAACAAGAAATCTTGTGTTTCCAACATATACGTGCCCAGTATCTCAACCTGTACTACAAGTCCACTGTACAACTGATTTGTGCTTCTATAGGAAATTTTCAAGATGGGTTAAAATATAAGTTGGGTTTTAGATCCTCCTTATGCATGGCAATTTCTGAAATAGCTTTCAGCTTTCTAAGGAAGTTATAGTGTTTGAAAGGCTTAAGGATGCACTGCCTAGAACATGCTAATGGGAATAGTGCTATCAATGGATTTTCTCATCAACAATTCACAATAAGAAAAAATTCAAGTTATCAAGAACGAAACTACAGAATAATCGATATCACCACTAGCATTAACTTTCAGAGTTGGTGTCAAAAGAATAAACTCCAGGCTAGCATTTAATATTTGGAAACAAAACATTAAAGGAACGAAATACATGCAAGCTTATATGACAACCTGCTTATCTTTGTCAGGAGATAGTCTCCAGCACCCAAATAAGCTCAAATAAGCATTAATCATAGCATTTTGGGCTCATAATATAAGAGAAATAATGCAATGGTATATTCTACTCAACCCAATCTACCAAAGAAAATTATTTTATAGTTTCATACAAGCTAGGATATTTATTTTTTACAATTTGTTAGGTTCTCTCTAGTATACAATTTGTACTACAGTTGTATCCAGACATTTTATTATTTATATTATGTTGACATGTGAAAATCTCAAATCTAACTAATTACAGCTAGGAACACATTAAAATAACAAAATATACGTGATAAATGATGGAAACAATGACTACACAAAAAAAATATCATGTAGGAATATTTTGAGCATTGATTATTTGCCACAAGGCTCAAGTTTGTGTCCGTGTTCGGCAACAATGAAACTCGTATGAAGTTCAAAAGGGGAAAAAGTATGCAAAAAAAAATATATCATGATTAAATTCACCTTATATAAATGTTATTTTTTTTCTAAAATATAGGTAATAAGTTTAAAATTTTGATTTAAATATTTAAATCTGTTAATTTTTATATGTATTGCAAATTAAAAATTAAAATAATATTACATCAAATTTAAAGAAATTATAAAACTTAAAATATTAATGTTTTAAATTTGTTACCGAGAGAAAGGCATAATGCGATGGTCAAGTCATAACATTGTTGTGGCGGCCACCAAGGTTCAAACACACGCTAGGCCACTAAGCTCGCAAGCCATGTGGCCCCACTACGCTAACATGCTCATAAGATGTGTGCCTTTGTTGGCCTATTGTGCTCTTAAGATGTGGGCCTCATTGGGTCGTCAACCTCGCGGGTTTGAACAAGGTGATAATGTCTTGGAGATTGAGGCCCACTAATAGTGGTCTCGGTGATAAAGCCAATGGGAAGAGATCCCCTGTATGTAGTCTCTCTAGGCCCAAACCAAGCTAAAAACCCGAGTAGCCCACATCAAAAAACAATATTTAAATTTGTTGATTTTAAAATAAATTTAAATTTGTTAATTTTAGAATAAAACATTACTATATTTGTTAAATTTAATTTAAATATTTTAATTTGTTAAATTTTATATATTTATAATTTAAAATGTAAACTAAATATTTTAAAATATTAAATTTTAATTTATTAAATGTTTATATTAAAAATAAAAATTATAAAAAATAAATAAAATAATATAAATTTAAATATATTAAACTATGTTACCCCAAGTTTTTGGGGCAAGGATGGCAGGGGATGGGGGACGCATTTCAGAGTCATTGATTTTTCGGGTCATTTTTGGGGACAATGGGGAACAGTAAGGGAGACAGCTATGTAAAAAATAGGGAAAATTTAAAATATATAGGGAAATTTTAAATATTCATATGATAACATTGATAAAACATTCTTATATACATTATAGAACCTTAATAGATAACATTTGTGTTAAATTGAGAGTTCAAATAAGAGTCAAAGTCAAACATATTAGCAATCTAGTTAGTTTATATCCATCATACCTAGTAAAATGACACTTGAAGTTGACAGATATTTTATTATTTTGTCAAAAAATTGTTGTAACACGCTTTGTGTAATTATCATTGGTTGAAATGCAAACAAATTCCGGGATATTCCAGTGGGTGTAAAATTACAATCAGATCAAATCCCATTCACATTCAGATTTATATGCTTAGTTTTAATGTTTGTCCAAGTTTTCCAAAGCACCCAGCTATAGTTTACTCTGTAGAGAGAGGTGGAAATTATCCACAGACCTGTAGCTTCATATCAGAAGTCCCAGCAGTTTTAAGAGCAGTACCAATTCAAGTTTTAGATTGAATTCCTATTGGTTAACCAATATATCCATACAACTGCTTAAGGGTGGATTCATTGCATATAAAGAGAGTAATATTGTTGTACGAGAAGTTTACTGCCATAGGAACCTTCAATTCTGTTTGGGATATGAATATTATAGCTTTTAAAATAGTAGACTGCTACGTTGTAATGTCCCCGTTTTGGAGGTAGAGTAATTTAATTAAATTAATTAATTAAGTTGTCCAAAATAATGATATTTCATGAGGATGACTAATTGATTCTTTTAATTAAATTAAAAAGTGGTACTAAATTAATTATTTATAAGGTTATCAAATAAATCAATAGTATAAGGTGACCTTATATTTAATTAATTTAATAAAGTGACTTAAATAAAATATTATATCATAAAGTCACTAAATAAAAATAAAATAATATTATTCTAGAAGCTTCTTCAAGGATTGGAGAAAAAGAATAAATAAAGGGGTTGGCTAGCTTCTAATCATCCAATTGTTGAATATTGCTTTGATTGATTTCATTGGGGAAGCCTATGGTTTTCTGCAGTTTCTACATTCGATCATTGAGACCGAAAGCTCTCTTTGATTGTGCAACTCTAAGGCTGTGAAACTATCAGCTGATATTGTTGCCATTGAGTGAGTGATACTTCAGTCATTCACATTGTGCCAAATCTGTGGCCAAGGGCCAATTTTGTGGTATTCGGTTTGGAGGTTGGGCTGGAGACTCTCTTCATTTGGAGACTTCATCGATTCTACCTTCTCAAGGTTGATTTTGCATCATACAACATCTGATATAAATTCTGATATTCATTTTCAGTCATCTGGTGGCTTGGAGAAAGCCACGATTTTGCTTGATGATGGCTTTTTTGGCATCAAATCTACAAGGCACTTGGAGCGCACTTTAGGAGAAGGCCTAATGAGGATTGACGGTATAAATATAAGAAGATTTGTGGCTGCCATAATTTATTTCGAAGGTCTGATTCAAGAACAAGGGCGGCTGGTCAAGGAGGTGCGATTCCTTGCTAGAGGGCTCAATAAATTCCAGGAAAATTCAAGAAGCATTGCTGGCTGGCTAATAAAAGAGGCACTGCATCATTGAAGGGAAATTCATCTTGCCTAAGGAGAATCGAATACTTTATGTTGGCAGCCATCATTTCCAGGTTCCTCATATTTGAAGTTGCATTGTATTAGATTCATGATTTGTATTCAATGCTGTCTTAACCAGCATTATAAGTAGAAGTTGTTTGCATCAAATCATTGCACATAGATTAGTTATCATTGCTGCTGTAGGTGAACATCAAAATTCAGATTTTAACATACTGCTGTAGATGATCATTATACTCAGTTTTGGGCATTGTATTAGATTAACATTGTAAGCCAAGAGTCTTGGCATGATTTCATCGATATGTACTTGGGATTGCATTCACTCAATGGAGCTATAAGTTGCATACTCATATTCATTGTAATGTCCATTTACTTTCAGCATATAGCTTGTATGCCAATTGTTCGACGAAATGTCAATTGGCTGTAGGTGTTGAATTGCATTAAAATAAGTCATCTATTGCACTTGAAAATTACAAAAAACACTTGCATTTCATGGTATACTTGTAGTTGAGACATTTTAGCATTCATTTCAAGCATTTGCATTAATTGAAATCCAAATTCAAAGCAAGTACATCAAACTGAAACAACAACCAGCAAGTTAGAAGATTGGATGCAAACTGTTTGACAATATTCCTTGAGCTTCATAACAGCAAATTGTGATCAAATTTAGCAAGGAATATTACATACGTATAGATTCTTAGTACATTTTCCACCTATATTGCTCCAGTTGTAAACCACAAGTTGTTATCGTACGTTTATTTGCTACAGATAATTATTTTAGTACTCTTTGAAGTGTTCATATTAAAAATAAGTCAATCATTCACCTCCATAAACACTTTTTTTTAAAGTGCGTCGGAAAAAGAGGGATGGCTGGCCATCTCCAGGACGGTTTGGGGACAACATAGACGTCTCCATCGTCCCCTTTGCAGCTCACCGCCGTCCCCAAGTTTCCAAGACGTTTCCAACATTTTTGAAAATAATGGTGCCCAACAATGCTGACCTCTCTTTGCTCAACACTATCAGTGCTAGCAACCCTTGTCAACTTTTACAATTATCAACAACTGACCAAAGGCCAATATAGTCTCTGCCCCCTATTAGGCAAACGGTGAGAAGTCCATGCAGCAAAAAACATCTAAACAGCTCAGTCTGCTCCTCATCAAAGCTCAACAAAAGAAAAATCAAAAATTGAATAACATAACTCCAACACTACAACAATGAAACTAAAAGGCAAAACCATCTATTCCTACCAAAAATACTATTCATGCACTTTGCCCAAACTTTGAGTGAAAAAGTCCTCCAACCTTCGTTTTGACCCTTAAATTCTATCAACCAAGTTGATCCCAAGGGACCCATGAACCATAAAATGTAGCATGTTTGTCTCTAATGGTATCATCTTCACCAATTGGCCATGCAAAAGACTTAAGTAATTATTCATATGGGAAAAATAAGAAATAATTGATAGTTACTGTAGCAGACGGCTGAACACAAATTTCCAAACAGTGTCAAATTTCACGAAAGACACATGAAGCATGCAAACTCTAGATGCGTACAAATGCAAGGCCAAAAAAGCAACTGCACACGGCACAGCTAAGTAGGCTCACATTTGGGTGTGACCTCTTATGATTTGTGAGACATTCATGCCCCCAACTCTGATGAATGATGTACACAAGATCTCTACTATGTTCTGCAGATCACTCGACACTAGACAAAGATAAATTTTGAAACTCAAATGGTGCCTTCACCCTACTTGTAACAAGTGTTGATTTGCACAAAAATAAATACTGAACTTTTCGAACCAAGAGGCTGCCATTAGCATGTATGAATTTAGTTCTCGACTGCTATTGCCTGCATTAGGAAAGGTGAGTAATAATTTTTTACGCCTCTATGATGTAACTTGGCTCCAGTTGGGCTTCTTTTCCTTCTACTGCAACAATTTGAACAACTCGTACTGGATTTTACTGCTAGAGGCTTTATGCAATTGCTGGCAGATTCTCCATGAAACAGGTTGACAATTGCACCATATAGAAGATCCTTCATTGTCTTAAATATGCCATATGAATAACCCAAAAAAATTGTTAGGAATAAACTTTCACTGGGTTTTCTGATAAGAACAATAGATTATCTCTCCCTCTCTGTATCAATTGTATGGACAACAAAATATGGTGAACCATTACAAAAGAGTGAAACTTTACAATAGATGCTTATAAAAAAATTGAAGAAATGCATTTTTGGAAAACTCCTTCAGCCTGCCTCCATCCTTTTACCTAAAGGCTAAAACTACTGCTACAGCCAAGGACATATGAAAATAACAAAATCTACAAGATAAATGATGGAAACAATCAAACAGAAAATTATATCATACACGAATATTTTGAACATTGATTTCAGTGACTTTTATAAAGCCATTCACCTTTTCCTATGAACTAACTTCTCAAACACCTGTATGGGAATTAACCATCTCCTAATTAACATACTAACATAAACTTACCTAGATATTAATAAAATACTTAACACAACTACGAACTCTAAAGGGGGTGTCTCACAAGGAGAGGCATGCACCAATACACAAATATAAATAAAAAATAAAGCCAGAACTTTGGATCACAAAACCCAACAAACATAACACTCAGTGAACAAAAATAAAAGCTCTGCAAACCACCCATCAACACTATTGCTTTTATTTTGGCCTACCTTTTCAGTGTTAGATAGCCTCTAATACTGCTAAACCACATTACTAGTGATTGTACTGAAATAAGATTTCCTCATACAAACACTTGAACATAGCATGGTGAGATGCAAATCTAGTTATTCCCGTTTTTAATAATTAAATAGTTAAATGTTTCCTATACACTGATTCAGAATGTAGTGGTTCATAATCAATTTCAAATGCTTCTTTAACCCAATCAGTCCCTCCAAGTCTCCTTCCCATGTTGTTTTAGCTGCCTTTTTGGCTGCCCGATTGAAGAAAACAAAGCTATGGTGACAATCACAAGAAAAAATACCTATCTGATGCATTTCAAACTCTTGCCTACCCTAAACCAGGAGATGGGTTGAATTTGTCATAATGTTGTAAACCAAAAAATAGAGGGTGAGCTCATGTTCTTTTGTTTCAAGGAGGGAAGCACGATGAAATGTCCTCAGGCATGAGAGGTGTATCAGTATTTATGTTATTTTAGGAGGAGCATGATAATGATTATAAGCAACCTGAGGTCATCCACAAGATGTCAAGTCCAAGTCCCCACCCTCCATGATTTGACTTGTATGAACATCAGAGGGGCTCATCAAATTCATATAGCTCACTAGTTGGGCTACCAGCATCCAAAATTAACATACACTCTTGTATTGTAACTCAAACCTTCCTGACAGATAAAAGGCGCCACCAAGGGAAGGATAATATTTGCAAAACTTCCGAGAATATGTGCATGCATAATCTCTTTTAATAATTGAACGCCGGGACCAGTTCAAAAGATCGAATAGAGAAATTGTGGCACAAAACCAAAAACTCCAAACGAGCCAAAGAAACCCCTTCCCCACCCACAATTTTTCAACAATTTTCCTAGCTATAAAGAGTTAAATTCCTTTATTCTTTTCAGTTTTTAACAGTGCTTTGCATGTTATTTAAGTATACTTAATATGCCAAGTTTTTGCCAAGTCCCAAGCACCAAGTCCAAGTCAAAATTTTGACATGCCGAGTCTGAGTTTTTGATGCATGGATTTGAATATCATATGAGGAGATTCTAATGGTTAAAATGTCAAAGAATTCACAAAGGGCAATCCAAAGTCATCTACAAGTAAAGTAGTATGGAAAAGCAGACCTTTATGAACATTGAAGACCCTAATCTCATGGTTAATGAAAAATGGTTCTCGCTACTTCTGTAAGCACTTGGTTAGTTTGCATGTGATTCCAAGTTCCAACCCCTCATCATAAGACTTGCAACACTATCTCAAGCTAACTCTATTGCTAAATGCATTTGAAATAACTGGAGATGCATAGCACAATCCATAATACATTACCATATTTGTGAGTTGCGGAGTGAGATTAACAATGCACATTGTTTTAGCAACTAAATAGTCTTATGTACTACTTTATGGCATCCCAAAATGGGTAGCAGAACTAAATAAAACTAGTACACCAAATTGTTTAAGACTTGTAATATAATCATATAATAACACTGACATCTATGCCACTGATGATCATTTATGTCTGTACCAGTTACTCTCACCCTCCCAAAGAGAATTCCTTCATACTATAAAATTATAAATCAAAGAAAAGATATTTTATGGGACAAACCTTTAAGACCACACCGACAGTGCCAGCTTCCTTACTTGCATCTGGAAATTGAAATACAGCCATATGCCTATGAGGATCAAATTGCTCATTTATTGGGTCAAACTTCTCAATTCCATATTTTTTAAACACCTGCAGTCCATACCAATATTATTAGAATAAGCCTCTTCCATAAAACCTTACTATTTCAAATCTAAAAAATATTTAGCTTGCCAAACTTCCTGAAACAATTAATAGATGCTGACTTTAGAACATAAGAAAGTTAAGGCCAGGAAAATTAGGTTACATCAGATAGTTGTTTTTCTGTCATCTCCACTCCTTCCAAGAGTGTTTTCAGAAGTGCAGCAGCACCGTTTGAATCTTTTGAGGCGTCTAACTTGCTAAAGCTTTCCTTTGCAACAGATGAAGCTCTTCCCAAATTATCTGCAACATCTAACAAGCTCTTGGCAAAGCTCTGCAATGCAATATATAATAAGAATACTATGGCAGTAGATATCAGTTTACAATATCAAAGTAGGTGTTAATTTACCATATCTACAATCTTTTATCAGTAGAACTCTTTGAAAATACAGAATAAGTAAAAACATTCTATACGTAAGTCCAACCTGCTAACTCTTCATTAAGTATATCCCTAAAAATTGACAAGAATTGACACCTGTATTGCAAACTTTTTTGAGTTCTCCGCATCACGCCTTGTTCTATCCATGACATTCTCAACTTCTGCATAACTCCGAAGGACCTTCTCCTGCATTGACTGAATTTCTTTGTGCTTAACCTTCAATAGTTCTTCTTTCTCCTCTACAAGCCGAATCAGATCCTCTGTAGAAAGTTCCTCCTCTTCATCCGAATCTGATTCTGATTCTGACTCTGACTCATTTTTCTTCACATTATTCTTGGGCTCTGGCTGTGCTCTTTTCACAGCTTCCCCTTTTCCTACTGAGTCTGGTTGCTTTTGACAAACAGGCTCTACAGGTTCCTCTCCTTTATTCCCCAGTGAACTCTCTGTGGATGAATCTGTATTTGATTCCTTTTGAGACAAATCAGGTGAAGTAACAGAGGAGAAAAGAGACAACTTCTGAGTTAAAAAAGCAGGCTGGGGTCGAGAGAAGGCTTGAATTGTTTCACAGGAACCTGACAGCAACTGCATATGAAATTTGACTTTGGTAAACATGTATAGAAAATAAAAGAACATGGCATAAACCCATATTGCTTAATAATTTCCTATTCTAGTTTGAATTGTTGCAGATATCAAGCTAAATGGTTTAGCTTGAAGAATATTCAAAAGTAATTGCTATATCCATGATATGAATATGTTGACCACCATATCCGAACCTCAAATACAAACATTATTTCTAGTTATATGATTATTATATCTTGCCCAAACTATTATCAACTTTTTCCAAGATAATCAAGAAATTTAAGCCTAGTAACCATCCTAACTTCTAAGCACACATTTTTCAGAAGAAAATCATAAACATCTATCTGATCCTATAGATACCCACACTTCTGTTTGATGTAATTGAAAAGCAGGGATGACAATGCTTTCAAGTTTTCAACCTCAATAAGATGCAATGAAATAAAACTAGCACTTGCATCCATACGAGGTCCAAGGGATATGCCGATAGAAAATTAGAAGTAAAACTTAAATATATTTTAACATTACATAATTAGTTATATAACAATATAAATCTATAAATGTTTTGACATATTGTTGGAGTATGCTTCCCTATGTGCGACACCCCCTTTAGAGTTATTAGATGTTATTATATTAATAAGTTAATTAATATTAGTGTAGTTGGTTGGGTAGCTTTGGACTAAAAGTTTCTATGTTAGTTTTGTAGAAAACCTTTACAAAGGCCTTTTGAAAACAATGTAAATTCAGTCCTACATAGTACATTTTTATGTTCATTTCATATCTTTAAAATTAATTTTCTTCTATTTTAATTCTTAATAGTGGTATCAAAGCCCACGATGAGATACACGTTAGACTTTACACCCAAATAAATGTCAATTTATTTGCATTTAAAGTACAAATACTAAATATACAGTAGATATGCATTAGTTTCTACATCTACTCCTTGCATTTGCTCAAATGTTTCCAATACCTTTTCAACAAATCCAATTTTTGCATATCTTACAATTATTGAAATCAAGGAAACCATGTCTCTTTGAGGTGTATTATCAAACAATTCAAATTATCTTGTGTATTCTTCAACATTTTGAATACATATCTATGAAATGAAGTATATATTGCAATGTTCTTCTCATTTCAACTGCATAGTTAAGGGAATGGATCAAAGAAAATGCAATAGAAAGATTTAAGGCATCAAAATCTAATTAAACAATCCAATTGATCTCAAAAGAATAGTGTAGTTCAAATACCCCACAAGCAAAACCACTATAAAATTGAAGAGAAAGCATGTTATATATAAAGAAATATAAATTCATATAATGTAGTACTACACACTTACTGTTATGAACCTTACAATTTGTAATCAATTTTCTAATAAACATGCTTGCCTCCTAACCTAAAAGCAATGTTCTATCACCTTGAATTGCCATTACTTGTCAAGATCTGAGAAAAGGCTTGGCTAGCACAACATTAGGTTCAATACACATGGATGTCAGCAATTCTTATAAGATCTTTTGTCTATAAAGATATAATCTCCCTAAGTTACTGTATATATTTTTGTAAGCAAGCTTTTAAAGATAAAAAAACCCCACCAAAACATTTCATAAAAAAATAGGCAGGTAATCAATACAAAGGTTGGCTACATGATCTAGTAGTTTTTAATACCCCATTAAACAATTCTAAAACAAAATGAAATTGCAAAAAACGATGACTTATTGTAGGAAACAGTTGATTAATAAAAATGGATTAAACCAAGAGAGGAATGTTAACACACAATCCCACCCAACTTCTCTCCTCCTCTATCTCAATACATTATGGTCATAACACTAGTTATTCTTTTAACTCTTTCCAAATTTCCGACTGTCTCTTAATCTATGACTAATGCTTAACCTCGAACATATAATTGATAATATTATGTTCGTTTTAAGTTTTGTTTTTTACCTTAGAATTAGGATTAGCATCAAGCATTGCATGTGAACATCATGTGCAACTAGGCCTTTGAGAAAACTCAAACCTCTCATAAATTGTCAGTTCAAAAGCTTTATTGAGCCTCCATTCAGTAGGAATCCTGCAAATAGCTGAGGAAATGGGCACCAAATTGGATTTGACTGTCCCAAGAACCGCTGTGGTTTTTCTACTCTATAAGTGTTAGTTGTTTTAGATCAGAAATGTAAACAAGCAGAAAATACAACACATAGACAATGAACACAGTGATTACCCTGGGAAAACCCTCCTACTCGAGGGAGAAAAACCCAGCAACAATATACTCTTATAAATCAGAAGAAAAGTGCAGAAAACTGCATAAACTGCATACAAATCAGGACCAAGACAAGGCCGATTCTAATACAATGAATGGAGACACTTCTCCTTGAAGCGAAATACAAATGATGACACCTCTTGTAAAAATCAGATCTGCTGCTAGGAGGCGAACTGCTGCTGCTGCTGAAGATGCGAATTGGAGATTGAATGAATTGATGAAAAATGAGAGGACTCCATCCTCTATAAATACCAAACTAGGCGGCCTTCTCACTAGGGCCAACCTAGAACAAATATATTTTATTTATAAAAGATGAAGGCCGACCTGCCTTGAGCAAGATATAATTAGGAGAAAATATCTCCCGCCGCTACAACACTAACACTCCCTCTTAGCTAGGGAGGTATTTTCCAGATATCCTCGTCATGGAGTCTCTCAACATGACGCCCACAATGGCTACTTGTGAAAAACCACATCTCAATCTCAGAGATGTACAAGAGTTCATCATGGAGTCTCTCAACATGATGTCCACAATGGCTACACCCATTTGTGGAAAACACATCTCAGTCTCAGAGATGTACAAGGATTCATCACGAAGTCTCTCAACGTGATAATGTCATGGAGTCTCTCAACATGACGTCCACAATGGCTACTCCCATGTGTGGAAAGAAACACATCTTAGTCTCAGAGATGGACAAGGGTTCATCACGGAGTCTCTCAACGTGATGTCATCATGGAGTCTCTCAACATGACATCCACAATGGCTACTCCCATGTGTGGAAAGAAACACATCTCAGCCTCAGAGATGTACAAGGGTTCATCACGGAGTCTCTCAGCGTGATGTCGTCATGGAGTCTCTCAACTTGACGTCTCATCTTAGTCTCAAAGATGAACAAGAGCTTGCACCTCATATTTCTCCATCTTAGAGAAATATACACTACAAGGGCTTTCACCTCATATTTCTCTATCTCGGAGAAATATACATTACAAGGGCTTTCACCTCATTTCTCCGTCTCAAAGAAATATGCATTACAACAAATCTCCATGATGATGTGACTCCCTCTGAAGCTCCAAGTACTTGCATCAACCTCCTGACCTCATCATCCAAAATTGCCTACAATGCTTTCCTTAGAGGAACGATTTCCAATGCACACTTCTGGCACTACTGACTTGCGAGAGTCCAGTACTATCCTCCTCAACCTCATCCCATATCACCCTATTCTAAATAGGTTTGCGGAGCTACCAATGTCAAATCCAGATTGACTGTCTTGTGCAATTCTATTCTCTACAGTTGAAGAGGTCTTCCAAGGACTTTAGCACCTAGCCTTGCAACACTGCAACCCACTTAGCTGACACCTTCACTTCTTCTCAGTGAATCACTCTAGTTCCTCGAGACATAGGACTCCATCTTGCTGAACACAGAACTCCCTCTTGATCCCTGCCTCAATATAGAGATTACAAAAATCCTCTGGAAGTGAACTCCCCTCCATTGACTGATCTCAGAACCTTAATCCTTTTCCTGGACATGCTCTCAACTCGTGCCTTGAATTCTCGGAATTTAACTCCCTCCAAATGTCATTTCCTCCTCTTCGAAGTAGCTGATCTCAATGACAATCTGTATAGGTTCTCTGTTGTTTAGTGTCTTCATCTTTCTCAATCTTCTTTGTTGATGCAAACTCTCCATCCAAGGCTGACCCAACCTTGTGCCCTCGAGAGATGTCTCCAGTGAAGAATCATGAGAGTTATGTGCCACCAACTCAGTCCCATGGCTGCAAGTTGGCTTGACTTCCTCACAGGATGCCTCAAGCTCTTCCTCCCTTTGAATTCCTTATGCAATCTCTCATCATCCTTTTGCTCCTCGATCCATCCTGCATTTTAGAGAGATTAATAATAGTTCATAGAATCAAACTACCCCGAAGAGAAATATACAAACCAATGCTAGAGGCATACATGATTCACTATTCCCAATGTTATTGCATGAATTATTATTAACTACATAAAATTCATAATCATAAAATACTTATCTCTTTATTGTTGGTACACCATTGAGCTAGACCTGTAGCTGAGTCTAATTAGCCCTTAATTGATTTAATCCTTGTTGAATAATCGCCCAGACTTCCAAATGCTTGATGGCTATCAAGAGTATTCTAGCTACAACCAGCTGGAGCAGCAATCTATACAGATTCGTTCACAAGCATCATTTGACTTTGTCCTTCAAATAAACTTCACCAATTGTTTTCCCATCCACGCGGCAGATGAATGTTTGACCCTCTTCTCCAATCAGATCTGAAACTCTTTACAATTCTGCTCAAGAATTTATGCTCATAAGTCTACAAGTATTTTCCCTTTAAGGTCTGCATAAAATGTCCTTCAATTCTGCAATAGATAGTCTTTAAATCTAACAACTTGCCCTTGAAGATCTGCACTTAAGTCTACCACAATTCACCTTTTAGGTCTACAAAAATTCACCTTCAAGACTGCTCTTAAAAACACCTTAGATCTGCTTCTAAGGTATGCTCCAAATCCACTATCAATGGAATGATATTAAATGAAGAATGCTTAGACAAATTTGATCAGATCTTTTCTAAACCCGCTCTGATACCATGTTAGTTTTTTTAGATCAGAAATGTAAACAAGCAGAAAATGCAACACATAAACAATGAACATAGTGATTACCCTGGGAAAACCCTCCTACTCGAGGGAGAAAAACCCAGCAACAATATACTCTTATAAATCAGAAGAAAAGTGCAGAAAACTGCATAAACTGCATACAAATCAGGCCCTAGACAAGGCCGAATCTAATACAATCAATGGAGACACTTCTCCTTGAAGTGAAATACAAATGATGACACTTCTTGTAAAAATCAGATATGTTGCTAGGAGGCGAACTGCTACTACTGCTGAAGATGCGAATTGGAGAGTGAATGAATTGATAAAAAATGAGAGGACTCCATCCTCTATAAATACCAAATTAGGCAGCCTTCTCTCTAGGGCCAACCTAGAACAAATATATTTTATTTATAAAAGATGAAGGCCGACCTGCCTTGAGCAAGATATAATTAGGAGAAAATATCTCCCGCCGCTACAACACTAACAATAAGACTTCAATTGCACCCTAGAGAAAAAACCACTCTAGATATACAAGAAACATCTGGCTTAGTAAACTTTATCCTAAATCTCAAACAAAATGGTCATTCAAAGTATTTAATGAAGACTTGCCAAATAGAAAAGGTATAGAACTCTTGAAAGGTTCATATACAAATGGTTGTACTTCCCAAGAAGTAAACAACATATAGCCATGGCAAGGATCACAAAACGGTCAGCATGATAGTTGAGTCAAAATGTTTTCTTGCATGCAGGATGGAATGATACATAATAGAAATCTTTGTAGATTTTGAGATTGTAGATATTGAACTAACTACAAATATTTTTGAAAATGATATACTCCAATTCTAGTACTTTCACAACTCTCTGTTCAATATATACTATGTTACCAAGTTTCACAAGAACCATTGCCAAACTTGAACCGATCTGCCTGGGAACCCAAAAAAGATTTTTTAATGAAAAACAAAAACCAAAAAAATAAAAAGTAAAAAACTAATCCTAATAAACAACCTTCCTTAGTTCTGATTGAAGATGTGGGCATAAGGCTGCTTTGTGTCATTTGCATAGTGTAACTAGTGGGAGCGGCACCAGTCCTATCTGTCCTTCGAACAAACTAGCTAATAAAAATTTAAAATTGATTCTCTTGATGAAAAGAAAGTAATGATTTCTATTAATTTTACATATGCACATGCACTACTATTAAAGATTTTGATTTATCTTTAGCATTTAACAATTGACATTATATTTTCAATTACCAACTGTATTCAATATTTAATTTCTACTTTGTCACCTGTGTAAATAATGTATAAATATATAGTAAGGTTGAATCCAACTATACTGAACCTAGGGAAAAACAATCAACAAACTAAAAATCCTAAAACCAAACCTGAACTAGCAACATAGAATTTACATATAGAATCGTGTTTTAATCTTAACATGTTTCTAGTTGTGTTCAAACATCTAAAATATCAAATAGAATCAAGCAAGTTCCACAATGCACAAGAGACACGATACCTTTAGGTATCATAGGTACTAAGCTATGTACTATGAAAGATAAGAATGATTTAAAATGAATCCTATATCTTCCAACATCAATACTCACGCATGAGGAGCCTAAGGCCAATGAGTACCTTGAGAATAGGTGTTGGAGGGTCAATCCAAATTTTGGAGGTTAAAAAGAACTTGGATGAGACAGGTAGCTTAGTGAAAAAGTGTGCTCAAGGAAGGTCTTGTTGTGACCTTTTCACACATCACCCCATTTAAATGGGGACCCCCTAATTTTTGCTCCATTCCTCGTCTTTTGGCTTTGGTTTTCTCTCTCTCTCTCTCTCTCTCTCTCTCTCTTCTGTTGTCTGCCTTTCCGGGGATGTGCCCGCCTTTAAGCTTAAACGTGAAATTTTGGCTAAGTCTATAGAATTAGGGTTTGTACTTTTCTGGTCAATTTGAAGTCAAGTGGAGTGAGTAAATTGGAATTTGAGCCTCACGTTGCAGTTAGTATGCTTCCAGCAGGTTCCCAACAAAGTTTCATCAAATTCTAGCAACTTACTATTTTTAGTAAGTGTTCAATTCAGGGCATTCTCTCAGCACTTTTGAAGTTCCGATCGTTACACTGCATCCAGAACATGTCAGGCTGCTCGTCTGCAAATTTTGAGCTGAAACAGACAACTTTCTATTTTTAGCAAGTTCACCTTCAGGAGCAAATTTTAGGGTTTATATGCAGAGTTCTTCGATGCATGTCCGGAGATTCTTTGTGGGTTTTTCGAGGGCTTCGCAGTGGTATAACATGCAAACCAGGATCATGACTTTTTCAGGAGTCGTCTTCAAAGGCTATTTTTAGGGTTTGCATGCAGGGCTTTTCAACACATGTCAAGTTATTCTTTATGGGTTTTTCAAGAGCTACGCAGTGATGTGACATGCAAGGCAAGATGATCACTTTTCAGAGATTTACTATTTTTAGCAGATCTATTCCGACAGCTACCCAGCGCATCAGTATCACAAACAGAGCAAAGTGCAACAAAAACGGAGTCAAATGGAGACCGTTTGAGTGACATGCAGGTCAAATTAGGGTTTCCAGCTTCGAGACCCAAAATGAGGGGTAAAATGCCAGAATTTTCGAAAACCGGTGTATCCCACTGCGATCAGTATCTTTCAAGCTATCCACCGGTAAAATTTGAGGGCAATCAAAACACTTACTATTTATAGTAAGCCACTTTAGAAATAGGCTATAAATAGTAAGTCAGCAACAGGCGCCAGTGTGGACGGGAGGTCTACCGATGAGGGTCACGTCATTCAAATTTCAAGATAAACAGAGTTGTGGAAGTCTCAAAATCAAGCAGTTGCTATAAATAGTAAACCACCTCCAGAAACATGCTATAAATAGCAGGTCAACGCGAGGCATCAGTATGAACAAGTCAAACAAGTGATGAGGACCCCATGGCGTGAATTTTAGATCAAACGGAATTGCAGAGGTTCGAAAATCAAGCACTTACTATTTTTAGCATGTCCATGCAGAGGAATTAGGGTTTCCTAAAAAGTAGGGCAAAACACGACAGTCACGCAGAGGCATCATCCAGTCACAATCAACATCCTTCAGGCAATCCACTCACAAAATTTGAGCTCATTTTGAGCAATTACTATTTTTAGCAGGTTACTAAAAATAGCAAAGGCACGCATGCATCAGGCATCAGCAGCTCAGCCATGTCACGAGGTTCGAAGCAAAGTGAAAATCAAGCCTTCTGGAGCTAGAAATCTGCTTGAATGGCAAAATTTGAGAAACTTTCTAAAAATAGCAGGTTAGGGCAAGCTGAGGGCATCTTGAACAATTCGCCTTAGGTCAGAGAAAAGGCTGAAAATCCTTCAAATGAAAGCTTTACACCCTCAAATCCACTCCAGATGCTTGAAGAGCCATGAAAAATTCACTAAGTCTGAGAAATTTGACGTCCAGCATGTCAAATGCGCCTTAGCTACTTGAAGATGGCATGAAATTTTGCTAAGTGCTTCGAACTTGAAGCTCAACCCCTCATATGCGCCCAAGCTTGAGGAGATGCCATGAAGAAATATCCTAAGTGTTGAAAAGAGAAAGTAGAGGGGGTCATATGCGCCTTAACTTGAAGAAGGAGGTTGGAAATGTGACTAAGTATTAAAAACTTGAAGCTCCCTACCCTAAATGCGCCTTGAGAAGAAGAAGAGGCTTAAAGTTTTCTAAGTATCACAAATTGGAAGTCCACCCTCTAAAATGCGCCCTTACAAGCTTGAAGTTAGTTGAAAATTTTCTAAGTGTGGAAAAATGAAAGCTCATGCCCTCATATGCACCTTGACTTTGAGAGTGGACAAGATATGTTTCCAAGGCATTAGAACTTGAAGTTCATTGAAGTCAAGCTCAACGCCTCTTGCACTTAGATTAGGATATAAATCTTCTAAACCCTGCATCCATTTAAATTCCGTACAATTCTGGTTAGCATAGGAACACGTACCTCATTGCTAAATCATCCGCAACACACGAAAATCCCCTTCCAATCATAAACCCGCTATCAGCTGCAAATATTTTGAACAATTGTGTAAGTCCCCTCGTGTAAACAGCAAATCACAACAAACCAATTGAGGGTATTCCATAGCATTTTCGGAACCTTGGAGTTGAACGTACGAACTTTCTTCCAATCTTAGCGTACGGAATTCTTTGATCAAGAGAGAATGGAGTACCTTTCGGATACTTTGTTCTGCTGATTGGTGCGGTCACAAAAATCACATCAACAGGTCCTAGGCTTGAATCCTAGCTGATAATGTAATAATCTACCCCAGTTTGCATATAAATTTTTTTGGTTTTTACCAGTGCTATAGTTCAGGCATTTCGTCAAACACTTTGCTACTACTGCCGTTCTGAGTTGCTGTTCTGAGTTTATAATCAGATTTGTTCCACATCTTAATAGGTAACTCATGTAACATATTCACAATTGAGTTTTTTTTTTTTCCTTCACCCTTTCAATACAGAACAATGGATATAGCCAGCCTTGTAGTAACAGAATGGATTCATGCTTTGAATAGACAACTGATATAACTTTTCAGGACTAACGTTTGTTCAAATTTACCAATAAGCACAAAACATTACACAGAATATTCTGAATGCAATTTTTAGTTTGTTATTACAATCAGAACTTTAATAGTTGTTGATGCTAATCTGGAATACCTTCAATGTCTTACCACTTTATAAACCTTGGACTTGTGTGTAAGGGAAGGTAGAAGTGTGGCAATCTCCTAGAATGCACATCCGAGTTTGTAACTTCAGCACCCTTCCTGATATGAATTGCAAACCGTATCACTGTATTCAAGTGTAGATTGGAATATGACAGCTGACGTTAATAATAATAAACTGAGTGGAACATAAAATCGGCCCCTGTTACATTCCCGATAGTTCAACAATTGGCCGCTATATTTTTAAATCACAAGCTCCTCCTATTAGACATTGCAGTCACTCGACATCACCATGAAGCGGCATCAATGAAATTGTTGTTGCCACGGGATTATGAATTGCAAGCGGCTCCTTTTGTGGATGTTTTCAAACTGAAAGTGTCGTCAATATTCCTAACAAGGAGCGATTTTCAAATCCAAATATCTCCAATAACCGACTTCTTTAAATCACTTCTCCCATAAATAATGTTGTAAGCTTCACTTTAGCATCCACATAAATCATTTAATTGTATTTGATGGCTGCGTGGTAATAAGGATTAGGAGCGGTAGAATCGTAAAATTGATTAAAGAAACAGTAGCTAAGTCATTTAGACTCTCGCATCTCCTTCTATCTCTACCACGTTACCATAGACTACTAGGGAAGTGGTCGATAAATGAAAACTCATCACTGTAGCGCCACATCACCTGCAACTGGCCTTTATCCATCTCCCTTAGAATATCGACAGGCCTCTATTAAAATGTGTGCTTAATAAGTGATGATATAAGTTCTTTTTTTAAAGCTTTCATTCTCCCTTACATCTAGCATTTATTATTAGCTGCTCCGTCATGAATCCAAACTCCACGATAACCTTGGCCGTCTATTGCTTCTTCATGACACTTCGACTTTTAATCTTCCCATCCCTCAATAGAGTCCCCACAATGCTTCCTACTAAAGATGGCACCCAACATTCTAAATGATGACCCTCGATGACTATATGAAAAATAAGATACCTTCAATGGCTCTATAGTTCCTTGACAACTACACACATTCGCTCGACTCTCTTTTCAGATGTTTCGTAGGTAATGGCAGGGCATGCGTTTGAAATCTCCACCCAACTAATGACGGAAGAAGTAAAGTCAATCACATCCAAAGTGAAATGGCTTTTTCCACACATGAAGTATTCGATTGTTTCCAAAAGTTCTTTATTTCTAAAGTCAGATTACCTCCATTCCCATGATTCTCATAGATCGCATCTCAAAAATTCTTTCATTTGTTACCGAATACAACTTCAATGGCCATGGATATGATGTTTCCAAAAAATCCACAAAACTCTCTTTCAATGACTTGAAGCAAGACAAAAATTGATTATAAAAGTTAATATAATTTAATTTCAATTTTCTACACTACCAGAACTAAAAAGAACATAAACCATTATAATATATTTCTTGGTATAAACCCGGAAGTTTGTCTTTGTGGAAGACTCAATAAAATTCTGAACTGACAACAATAGGCTCATGCGTAAAACCTGAATAGCTCCACCCGCAATAGATTTGGGTTTTTGTCCAAATCACTAAACTCGAAGGGTTACATCCTCCAGTTTCCAGAAATCCAACTCTCCAAAAACAGATCAAAACCAAGCATGCCTGCAAACTACTCTCTAGAATTCTTTTATTCTTTTCTCCGTAACTCCTGTGTGACTTATTGAATTCTCATTATTTCTCTTTGAATTTAATTCTTTTGAGAATTCATCTAAAAGTAAACTTAATTTACTTATTTTAACTTTTTAACTTAAATTACTTATGCTCTATTAATTTAAGTTGTCCTTTTAACTTAACTAATTTCAACAACTTAAATTAATAATCTAACTTTATGCTGACTCATAAAATTGGGGACATTACAGTCCGCCCTTTTAAATATTGCTTGTCCTCAAGCAATGTCAGCACAACCACCAAACCACCCAAAACCAATAGTGATTCCAGGATCCCAAACCAATCTTTTGAAGTGGCCATCAGGTTGTTGTGCTACTCTAATAAAAACCATCGGCTCATCATGCACACATTGCGCTCCACTCTCTAGCAACCCCCAAAGAAAAACATTATTAGCATTCAAACTGAGATACCTGTGCGAACTGAATTCAGCATCATGAATCATTTCCAACCAAGTTGCCTCTATGAAAACCCTATTTGAATTTCCGATATCTAACTTAATCAACAATCCACCAATATCATCCTGTATCTCATGCAAATCGTCATCCAATTCAAGATGTTCAGCATTAATATCAAATTCATGGAGTAAATCACACTCATACAAAGACAATTGACTGCTGCTGATTCTTGTAGAATCCACATTTTCTCCTTCATTTTCAATGGTGTCTTCATAAGTTTCATGCATACCTTCTTCCAATCCTGATTGCTTATCATTACTTATTGATCCTTGAAATGTATTTGTAATGTCCCCTTCTCGGGCATGATCAATTCTGTTGACTGTTGGCCTATTCCTGCGACCCGTAGGCTACTCGGAAGGTGAAATTAGGGTTTCCTGTTTTGGAGGTTGTTGTTGCTCGAAATTTGGAGATTGCTTTGCGGATTCTTTCTGGGTTTTCAAAGAGCTTCGCAGTGGTGTGACTTGCTTTGCATTCCGAGCACCTTCAGGAATTTACTATTTTTAGTAAATTCTATTTCTGGCAGTGGTCCTGTTGTTTTCGGCACAGTTGGCTCTCTTCTTAAACCGGTTCTGTTGGTTTGTTCATTTTTGGCCTTTGGATGCATTTTGGAGAGATAAGTTCAATTTATTTAAATAATGTTATATTTTAATGTTGACCCCTTGGCCTAGCTTCACCACTTCAAGTTGTTTTAAAAAGGTGGTCTTCATGGGTGGACACCTCATTGAGGTGATTTAATATTTTCTAAGGTCCAAAATCTTGCTTGGAAAAGGGACACCAACCTTGTTGAGAGAAGTGAATTAAAATAAAGTCAAAAATGAAGCCTTGAGAAAAGGGACGCCTTCTTTTGGAGGGAAATGAAGTCAATTTCAAATTTGAAATTAGGGCGCACTTTCTAGAAGCATCTAGAGATTTCTTGCTGAGCTTATAAAAGGAGACCTCTCCCCTTCATTTGGACATCTTATGACTTCAGTAATGTTATGCTGTCGAAATGGTACTGGGATTGCTTCGAGGAATGTATGCCTCCTAGCCTTGGCTCGACTTCGTGCTTGAAAGATAGCATCTAGTGGAGAAGTTAGCTTGTTGTTGAGAGGTTTTTTTGTAGTGAGGTTTGCATTGTAGCTTTGTTTGTCTTTGAAGTTCAGTTCTTGCATTTTATATCAATTTTCTGGAGTTGCTGATTATCATGGCTGAGTTGTAGTTTCATTCATATATTTGAAAATAAAAATATTTTGGTTCTGGGTATTGCATAATCTTGTCTAACCTTTTTGGGCGCCCCTTTATGCAAGTTTACAGATTTTTTGGTGAACGCAAGTTTACAGATTTATTTGATCCAATCGACCTTCTTGTTGTTCCAACTCTCTACTTTCCAACTTGGAAGTTTGTCCTAAATCAGAATCAATATAGAGCTCATCAACCTCAACTATTACCTGTTTGATTTGCATAGCTCTTTCTTCATTTTCTTGCTCCATTTTTTGGTTTGCAGCAGCTAACTGAAATTCTACTTCTTGAAGAGCTGCTTGAGTACTCTCCAAGATCACCTTTGCAGATGTAAGCTCAAAGGTGAGCTTATCTACTTCTTGTTCCCTTTCTTTTGATGCCACCAAACTGTTTTCTACAAGCTCGTCTTTCAAGTCTTGCAATGCAAGAGGTCTTTGATCAAGTTTATTAAGATGAATTGGGCTGCCACACACTACCTTTTCTGATTTGCTTCCATTTGTAGGAGCCATATCATTCTCAACATCATTGTATTCACTAGTTGATGCTTTGCAATCCTCATGTGAAAATGTTGGGACAGCGTTATGGTCAAACATATTATCCTCAAAAGTATGTCTCCTTCCCACAAGGCTTATCAAATTCAATCTCTATATCACCAACAAAAAGTCTTTTACATACCTCATTTTTAGAAGCATCAAGTGATTCTTTTCCTCAACGTCCTTGGTATTATGCAAATCAGTCCTTTGATTGTTTGTCCCTATTTCCTCATTTGCTGATTCAATGAACTTCAAAACAGCAGATTGCTCTTCCTCAACATTACCATGAAGATCAATATATTTCGTTTCACTAATGGAAATACTTGAAGAGCTAACTCCATCTTCAAACTTTGTAACCTCAAAGACATTAGGGACAATTTCAGCCACTTGTTCCGTGATTGTCTTTTCTTTTTCAGACCTACGCACCTTTCATCCGTGCATCGGTGGTTAGGCTTCCGAATTTCTCTACATGTGAAATAACGGTTTTGTCTTTTGAGCTCATTCTTGCTGATTTCTTTTTTTCCTGTATTGAAGGATTATTTTCCCTTAGTCTCTGCTCTCTCTTTATCTCCAAATTTATCATTAGCAGTTACATGCGTGACAAGGCGATTATTCTAATTATGAGGTCTACCACCCTTGTGTGGTCTATGCTTCCACCTGAGATCCCTGTAGTCATGAAAAGATATTTCACTCTGAAAATCAGCAATTGACTTTTTCCAATCTTGTAAAATTTGATCCTCAAATTCTTGTACTGTCACAGCTCTAGAATTCTGATTTGAACCCCTGTAGCCTACAGAATCATTTTTGTTTCTATAATTTCTTTCTTGCCCATTGTTCCCATCAACACACTGGGTCATTAAGGCTGCCAATTGAGCTAAATTTTGTTGTAACTCCCTCTGACCTCTAGCAAAATCATTTTAAATCTCTCTCATGTTTTGTCTCCTGTAGCCTCTATATTCTCTATCACCCATCAAAACTTCCATTCTTCAACCTCTAACAACTGATTATACACACGTAACCCGCCAGGATGGCCGGAAACACTGCTCTAATACCAATGTAATAATCTACCCCAGTTTGCATATAAATTTTTTTTGGTTTTTACCAGTGCTATAGTTCAGGCATTTCGTCAAACACTTTGCTACTACTGCTGTTCTGAGTTGCTGATCTGAGTTTATAATCAGATTTGTTTCACATCTTAATAGGTAACTCATGTAACATATTCACAATTGAGTTTTTTTTTTTTTTTTCCTTCACCCTTTAAAGACAGAACAATGGATATAGCCAGCCTTGTAGTAACAGAATGGATTCATGCTTTGAATAGACAACTGATACAACTTTTCAGGACTAAAATTTGTTCAAATTTACCAATGAGCACAAAACATTGCACAGAATATTATGAATGCAATTTTTAGTTTGTTATTACAATCAGAACTTTAATAGTTGTTGATGCTAACCGTCAACCCGATGGTTCTCTGATTCAACTCTGATTGTTTTTTGTATTGTGTTTTGCAAATTTCGATTTTTTTTGTGTTTTTGAAGTTTTTACAGGCAAAAGGAAAAATTGCGATTTCTCTAGAATTGCTTAATAAATTCATAAAAAATACATAAATGCATTAAATGTTTCAAATCTTGCTCAAGAACCAAGGCGCATCAATATATTCAACTTCCAGAGCAATTACAATGATAAAGATGGAGCTAGTAATGAAAGACAATGAATTTATTGATGAAAAACCTGATTTTCTGTAAGTGGCGGCTGCAATTAATGCTGGATGGTACGGCTAAAGAAATTAAGAATCTCCAGACTCTGAGAACAATGCCAAATCTCCAGATATGCAAAATAAATCCCAACGCCTAGAGCAGAGAGCCGGGAACTGAAAGCCAGAAGAAAAATCTCTGAAAGAATAAAGTACGGCCTGCAGGTACAGTGGTACGGCCAGTCTGCAGCAGAAAAGATAATGGTACGGACTCCAAGGAAAAGATGCCAGATCACAATTTATATCCTTCTTCTGAAGTCGCCTCAACTGGAAGATGTTTTTCTCTGCTTCTCACTGAATGAATGTCTCAATAACCTCAAACTGTGATCTCTGAATGAAATCACCAAGTGCCAGCTTCAACTGATATTTCACAGCCTCAGTCTGCCTGATTCCTGAAGAGTTTTCGTTCTCCAGAAACGATCGTTTGCCAGAAACCCTAGGGTTTGCAAACTCCAATGCTCAGAGCAAAAATCAAGACAAAATTGAATAATAACATGATAGTTCGATTTTGCCTGTGAAAGGAATATATTGCTCCTTGAGAAAATTCGACCTAAACTCCATTTTAATAAATCATTTAAATTAATGATTTAATTTGCACTTTTGACTTAGGAAAAATAATTAATCATTGGCGTCCCCTTTTTAATGAATATAAATACTCATTAAGTCACCTTTTAATAATATATTATAAAGTACGATTAAATACTTTATAATTAAGCCAAATAATTAAATATTTAAATATTTCAATAAAGTGACTTTATTATAAAGTCAAATTATTAAATATTTAATAACTCATTAAATACTCCTTATTTCTCCGTCAAATCAATCAACTGCTGAACTGGGTCGAATCTGAGCTGAATAATTGCACCAGGTGCCCTGCCCGAAATAGCAGCTTCCGCCTGACCTAACTTTCTAAAAATAGAAAGTTCTCAAAAACTCTGGAAGATGCTACAGCTATCAAACGAGCAAAAATGATCCTCTGAACTCTCTGCCCTCGGGGAAAATATAGGCTAACTCCTCGAAAGCGATTAATGTAAAGCGGGGACATGACACTAACCTGGAATACCTTCAATGCCTAACCACTTTATAAACCTTGGACTTGTGTATAAGGGAAGGTAGAAGTGTGGCAATCTCCTAGAACACACATCCCAGTTTGTAACTTCAGCACCCTTCCTGATATGAATTGCAAACTATATCACTGTATTCAACTGTAGATTGGAATATGACAGCTGGCTTTAATAATAATCAACTGAGTGGAATATAAAATCGGCCCCTATTACATTCCCGATAGTTCAACAATTGGCCGCTATATTTTTAAATCACGAGATCCTCCTATTAGACATTGAAGTCACTCGACATCACCATGAAGCAACATCAATGAAGTAGTAGCTCAATACAATACAATTAGATTTCCACAATCCATCTGAAATTAGTTTTTATACTTCTGGATTCAATTGTGTTCCAATTTTTTTCATCAACATTTCTGGATTCGAAGTTGTAGCTGCCACAGAATAATGAATTGCAAGTGGCTCCTTTTGTGGATGTTTTCAAACTGAAAGTGTTGTCAATATTCCTAACAGGGAGCGATTTTCAACTCTAGATATCTCCATTAACCGACTTCTTTAAATCACTTCTCCCGTAAATAATGTTGTAAGGTTCACTTTAGCATCCACATAAATCATTTAATTGTATTTGATGGCTGCATGATAATAAGGATTAGGAGCGGTAAAATTGTAAAATTGATTAAAGAAACAGTAGCTAAGTCATTTAGACTATCGCGTCTCCTTCTATCTCTGCCATGTTACCACAAACTGCCAAGGAAGTGGTCGATAAATGAAAACTCATTATCACTGTAGCGCCACATTACCTGCAACTGGCCTTTATCCATCTCCCTTAGAATATCATCAGGCCTCTATTAAAATATGTGCACTTAATAAGTGATGATATAAGTTCTTTTTCTAAAGCTTTTGTTCTCCCTTAAATCTGGCATTTATTATTAGCTGCTCTGTCATGAATCCAAACTCCACGATAACCTTGGCCGTCTATTGCTTCTTCATGACAATTCGACTTTTAATCTTCTTGTCCCTCAATAGAGTCCCCATAGCGCTTCCTGCTAAAGATGGCACCCAACATTCTGAATGATGACCCACGATGACTATATGAAAAATAAGATACCTTCAATGGCTCTGTAGTTCCTTGACAACTGCACACATTCACCTGACTCTCTTTTCAAATGTTTCGCAGGTAATTATAGGGCATGCATTTGAAATCTCCACCCAACTAGTGGTGGAAGAAGTAAAGTCAATCGCATCCAAAGTGAAATGGCTTTTTCCACACATGAAGTATTTGATTGTTTCCAAAAGTTCTTTATTTCTGAAGTCAGATTACCTCCATTCCCATGATTCTCATAGACCGCATCTCAAAAATTCTTTCATCTATTACCGAATATAACTTCAATGGCCATTGAAACTCTCTTTCAATGACTCGAAGCAAGGCAGAAATTGATTATAAAAATTAATATAATTTAATTTCAATTTTATGCACTACCAGAACTAAAAAGAACATAAACCATTATAATATCTTTCCTGGTATAAACCCGGAAGTTTGTCTTTGTGGAAGACTCGACAAAATTCTGAACTGACAAATATAGGCCCATGCGTGAAACCTGAATAGCTCCACCCGCAATAGATTTGGGTTTTCGTCCAAATCGCTAAACTGAAGGGGTTATGTCCTAAAGTTTCCAGAAATCCAACTCTCCAAAAACAAATCAAAACCAAGCATGCCTACAAACTGCTCTCTAGGATTCTTTTATTCTTTTCTCCGTAACTCTTGTGTGACTTCTTGAATTCTCATTATTTCTTCTTTAATTTAATTCTTTTGAGAATTCATCTAAAAGTAACTTAATTTACTTATTTTGACTTTTTAACTTAAGTTACTTATGCTCTATTAATTTAAGTTGTCCTTTTAACTTAACTAATTTCAACAACATAAATTAATAATCTAACTTTATGAGTCTTCTCCGTAACTCCTGTGTGACTTCTTGAATTCTCATTATTTCTCTTTTAATTTAATTCTTTTGAGAATTCATCTAAAAGTAACTTAATTTACTTATTTTGACTTTTTAACTTGAGTTACTTATGCTCTATTAATTTCAGTTGCCCTTTCAACTTAACTAATTTCAACAACATAAATTAATAATCTAACTTTATGCTGACTCATAAAATTGGGGACATTACAAATACACACTATGTTTGCATATCCACTTTTAGTAGTTTACTACAAAACAATGCTTGCTAGTTTTGATGGGTATCACTATTGCAACTTTTTTCATTACAACGGTCTTTGCATAAAACATCAAGGCAAAATTTCTTTACTGTCTAAAATTTACAGAAAATATCAAACTCAATCACTATTGACATATTGGAATGGAATATTATTTATATAACATATCTATACATGCATAGCAAATGTGCTATGCCTACAAAGACTAACCTTAAAATCCTTCAATTACATTGAAATTAGCCTAACTATTATTGAACCCCTATGACAGATTGTAATGTGCATGGAACGAACATTATGTTGATCTGCATCCCAGGGGATACGCAAGGGACAACACTCAATATTGTTTGAAGTGTTACAATCTAGAGATGTGCTATATGTGTAGACCACAGATGTGACTATAACTACAGAAGTGTTTAGGATGAAATGGTTGGCATCGGGCATTGCATTCGAACATCATGCTCCTTGGTTTGCTCGGTGCTCCTAATTAGTCCATGTATGAATTGTATCATTTTTGACATAGACCACAGATATGACTCTAACTGCAAAAGTGTTGAGGATGAAACGGTTAGTTTAAATTCAGTCCAAGTGTAGATAATATATCTTGATTTGTTTGTGGTGTAAATTTAAGTCATCATATAATATACAATGTTCCACAAGGACACGTCCCCCCCCCCAAATTTCAGCCGTCCCCCCCGACCCAGACGTTTCGGAGACTTGGGGACGGCTAAGAAATGTCCCCTCGCCATCCCCCCGCTGCCGCAAGGACTTGGGAAACTCCAAGGAAACGGCGGGGACACCTAGACGTCTCGGGAACTTCCAGCTGTCCCTCAAGCATCTCAGAGATGCCCAGGCATCCCCCACGTTGGGACATCCAAAAAACTAAAAAGCAATTTTTAAAAAAAATTCTTTCAATTTTCTTGGAATGTGAGCCTTGGGCCAAACCCTAAAGGCTTGTGGGACCCTTCTAAAAGTCATGAGGAGTTCAGATGTAGGGCTGGTTGGTGTTAGTTTGGCAGAGCTTGAACACGAGGATTCTTGTAGTTCGAGTGATGAGGAGTTTGGGGATGACTAGAGGCCTCCCTTCACTACATTTTTGCATTTTGTACTTATTTTGATATCAATCTATCATGCTACTCATTGTAATCATCTTTATGATATGATATTATGATGTGACATGTCATATTTTTGATATTCATATAATAGAAATCTCAAATTCGACAATTTCATTTGTCAAATTTTAATATTTTATTTACTTTTAGTCTTTTAGTAATAGTATTCAAATATTTAAAATGTTAGTATTTGCAATTTTACTAATTTTCCAAAGTTTAATTTGAAATGTTATTCTTAAACATCTTTCTATAACTAGTTATGCAAGTACCATATGTATATCAGCACCACCGCTGCCCCACCGCCGTCCCCCTGCCGTCCCCAAACTTAGACCCCCCATCCCCGATACGCATCCCCGACAGGGGACGCGTCCTCGTCAGGAAACTCTGTGGAACACTGATAATATATCATAAATAACTTTGTTCTTGTATGATATGATTGTTGGAATTTCCTGCCGAGCTAACTTTGTTTCTTGTCACCCACCGGTCAACGGAACAAGAGATTGAAGCATATACTTTATTGGATGAATTGACCTCAAAGATTAGCACACTGAACTTGAAGCGTGCATGTAAACTGAAAAGTAGACTTGTGGCTTTAACACGTAAAGTTCAAAAGGTGTACATCTATGAAATTTTTATTTCTAATTTCTGCCAAATATGTAATCTTTGAAGATGGAACAAAACTCATCATAGGCTGATGCAAAAAACATCTTCCAGACTGTTGAACAAAGCGCTGCTACAATAATTAAAGAAAAAAAGTACTGAAAATTGAAACAGACAAAACATCTCCAATTTGCATAAAAAGGGCTAAACAATCCATCACAGGAATACCATCCTCAAATATTTAACTGTTTTAATTAAAGAATGTTATCCAAATGTTGAACAAAGGGCTGCTACAATAATTAAAGAAAAAAAGTACTGAAAATTGAAACAGACAAAACATCTCCAATTTGCATAAAAGGGCTAAACAATCCATCACAGGAATACCATCCTCAAATATTTAACTGTTTTAATTAAAGAATGTTATCCAAACATAGCCCACGCCAAATTATAGGTTGTTCACATCCTCCCCACAAGTTTACCAAACTAAAAAAATAGGATCTGAGCTCCAGAATGCTATGTATATACTATATATCAAAAAATTAAAGGTAAAGGTAGTTTCTGGGTCACTGGTCCAAGACACCAATTTCGTACACGAGAGGTAAAAGACTGCTTAAAGATTGTTTCTATTTACCTTCTATATTGATCAAATTTTGCAACACTGGGTTTTGATCTCAAGACTTGTCTCGCTAATAAACTCGAACTTTCCCCAATCAACCTCCACCCTAAGTACAAAAAGCCACATCAATTATGGATTGCTTTTTCGGTTTTTAGTTCAATTTATAACAAAAGAATGTATGCATATATCCATATATTCCTATATATTGGGGCAAGAGGAGTTGGGTAAGAACCAACTTGTGCAAGAAATCAACCCAAGAGACATGTGGGATCAGGCTTTCAGTTAAAGCTACAGTGTGTTTACCGAAGCAGGTTGAAAAAAAAAAGAAAAGAAACAAAGAAGCACATATGTTGAAGTGTACAGCTTGCAATTATTACAGTTGAGCTAAAAAGATGGCAAAAATGTCTGAAAGATAAAGAATGTATGGCCAGATTGATTTGAGAGTTCATGCACTCCAACTCTTGAAAACCTGTTTGATGAAACTGGTGGGTATCTAACAAACACATACGAAGTATAAATAGATGCAGGATGGCAGAATAATATCTGCCATGTGATTGTGATTATTCATTAACCTGTTGATGTGGAAATTTATAGAGGAAAATTAGGCTGAGAAAATACCTTTGATTAACATAGCTGACTCTGTTATCAACTCATAAATGATTAAGTCACCATCGTTTTATAGATTAGTTCAATTCAGAAATTAAGGAATTTCATTTAAATATTAGAGCGCACAGTAATGATGTTCTAGTCTTCAATTCTTTAATTTATTTTGAATGTAGGTTTGTCGTTTTAGAGACTATTATCATTACAGATGGACAGAATAAATCAAACATATGAAAGAATCCAAGGTCTACATACAAGATTAAAAGAATATGTTTAATATATTCCATGGAACGGAAAAAGAGACGAACACCTGTCAATGGAAAATTGGAAAGCAGAAATCTGATTTATACATTAAATTGGCCCTGTTGAAGAGGACAAGCCTATTGTAGAAGGCCACGTCCCTGCACAGCTGAGTTAATAAAAAACACTTTGCAATATTCAAATGCATGCTTACGTTCCACATTGGGAGCTGCATGTCTTCCAAGTTTCCTTCATTGTGAACAAATTGAAGTAGCAGCTGTAAGGGAAAGTTGTCTGACGCTAGGTGAAAAATCTACTTCACACAGGGAGGCTATCTAAGAATCTAGAGATGAAGGTAGGGATGTTTCATTTGCTTCCCATGCAAAAGCAGACCAGTTAATTCATGGGAGTTATTCTAGTCCAAGAGTGCACGGACAGAAGTAGTTATTATTTCTTTGAGAGGTATGTCTCCCTGGATAGTAAGATGAGCCATGACAATGTTGTGTGACTGCACATGCATTGACATAATAAGGTGATTTAGATTTTTCCACTCATGGTCAATTTAACAGATGCTCCTAATCTTTGCATTTTTTCTAAAGGTCTTCATCAGAGTGCACATGTTTGAAACTTCCTTTGACGAATTGGGTCATGGCTTCATTGATCATTCATCTTTTCTCTATGATTGAAGTAATTTCTCTCATTTTCAATAGGAAAAAAGAATTTAAGGAGATCTACACTTAAACAGCTGTCATAGGCTTCTTGTTGGAACTTTTGTTTTTTTAAGATGCTATTTGGCTGCCCAAACATATTGCCTGCATCAAGCCTAGAACCTTTCATGGTGTTCATATAATCTCAGTATTGACACCATAAAACACTGCAGGTAAGAAAATTTGGAGGAGATTGTTAAGGCCATATTTGCAACACCTGGAGTTGATGAAAAGAGCAATCCACACCAAATTTGCAACACCTGGAGTGTCTGAAAGCAAGGTATATGAAAAGAAAGCTGGGCGTCAAGCTCAAACTAAAACATAAATTGCCTTCAACAGCAGTAAAGAGGAGGATGAGACACTCTTTTTCTGCTTCCAAAGATACCACTTCTATCATGTATAAAACATATAATCTCAGAAACAAATATTCACTTATTGAGGGCTAAAAATATAAGAGTTAAGTTGTTTATAGACAACTTTGACACCAGCAATATTTCAAAAGCTTGATTTTTGAATAGAAGTTTAATTATCAGGTTTCAAACTTTGCTAGGCTTCCATTGGTTTCAACATCGAACAGCAAATAGAAGGTTCCTTAAAGAACCCATATCAGGAGTACATTAACAGCCTGCAGGTACTTTGTTAGCAGAATAACATTGTATATGTTAATTACATGTTATAATCAGAAAAAGCCAAGAGGTGCAATATTCATCAAGCATAAGAATGAAAATAGGTATACAAAAACGAAGTTAAAAGAAACACAGTTTTTGTTACCCATTAAGAGAAGGTAGTAATCATTTCTGATTGCGATGTAAATGTCCTAATTCCACAGCTATTCTACCCCAAAGCTCACTGATGGATTGATCAAGACAAATTAGGAGCCCAGTGTATTTATCTACACTTTGGTCGGGGATTAAGGGTGGTGGTAGAGAAAGCATGACTGTGGACAGCAACACATACATTAATGAAAAAATCTTGTGAATGGGTAAACCAAATCTGAAGACATTAATGCAATCAAATCCATGATATTTTTTCTGAGCTGCCTCTTTTAGTTGTCGCCATAGTTCATATTCATTAAGAGAGATTAGACGTGAGACAAGATTTTTGCAGCTTTTATCATTAAGAGATTAGAGGTGAGACAAAATTCTTGCACCCTTTTAAATGAAAATATTGGTTGTGAGTTAAAATTTGTTTTCAGGCATGACTCAAGGAATGTTTGAACTGCCTGAAAGTTGTCTTTGAGGCAACTTTCCCGGTGAAAGCTGCTACAAAATATAGGCTATCAGCTAAATATTCACTCAATCTCATTTCCCACAGTGTAACTGATTTTTGGGGGACCTGAATATGGTTTAACAGCAAGTAAATCTTGTTTTCAGGTGTGAGTGTAATGCCCCCACTTTGGGACAAAGCCAGCCTCATCCCAAATTATTAATCTCCTAAGTAATAACTGAATTAGAAAATACTCTAGCTTGATTTCATCCATATCTATGGTCTTCAATTATGTCTGAAACGGAGTTGACACCACCGAGTGAATGTTATTTCTGTAGTCTTCAACTAGATACCAGCATATGCAATAAGACTTCCCTTCCAAATCCCTTAATCGATGTCCCTTCATGCCAATTTTGTCTATTATTAATGCAATGATTTGATATTATATTAAAGTCACCCTTTGATAGTAATAATCCCTGATGAAGCTATAGTTCATTTATTCTTGATTCTATTATAGGTGTTTACTCAATAAGCTGATCAGACTATCTTATTGTCTTTTGTCCTACAATACACCTTCTCATCAGCCTGTTGGTGTATCTCAGACATGTCTCCCATATTCCGTAACTTATTTATGTCTATTCATATCTTTCATATCACTCCATACTTCATTATCATCGATGTGTCTTCCTATGTTTTTATATTTCCTTATTGGTATGTCATCATACATATATTCTCCTTTAAATCTGTGTATATCCTGATATGATTAAGGATAATCTTCAATATTATAATCGAATTAGTTCTTTGGCTCTAAATGCTTGAAGAATATTGGATAACTCTTCTTATAGAAATAAGTAACTGTTGCACACATAAGTCTAATATTCGATCTTCAATATAATGAATATTAATGAAATAGAATAGACACAATACTTGGTGCTATTTCTAAAACATTATATATGTGATTGCAGGCATCCAGTAGTGGGACGTTTTAGTGTCTTGATAATAGCTTTGTCTGATTGGAAATGCTTAATCCATGCACATGTCTTGGCTGTGCGTCTGAAATAAAGACAGATATTTCCTATAGCCTTGTAGAGGTCTGAAGCTCTCCTTTTGTGTGATTCTTGAATCTCTATTGAAATTGTACTGATCTCCAACTTCTTCCATTTCTATTCCTGCCTTGATCTTAATAAGAGTATCAATATCATCAATATTATGATATTCCAAATAGCATTATACATCAACATTCTTCACACATGTGGTTTCCAGAAATATTCTGATTTTCTGAGTTTTCTACTTTTAATTGTTCCTATGATGCTTGAACGATCTGCTCTTTATTTCTAATGCCTTTTGTCCTTCTCTTTATTCCCCCCATGCCTCTAAAGTTCAAGTTTACCCCTTTAAATACTCCATGGGGTGGAGAAACACGTCCTTTCTCCAAACCGATGGTTTCCTTTCAAAAGGACGTGCCTTTTCTCTCATAAGCTGACTGGGATTACTTTATTCTTAGATTATTATTATTCTGGCCCATGATAGGATCGATGCTTTAGTTATTCTTTGGTTTATATCACATCATTTATTTATAATATTGTTTATTCTATTTTATATCATTTATTCTATTTCATAATTATAATGATGTTTTTAGACTGCATTTATACATATATAATTATATTTTAGATTACATTCGTTTATATATGTATATAATACTTTAATATTTATTTTGGTGTTTTATATTCTTGTATCTTTGATATTTATTTTATTATCATTTAATTGTTAATATTTCTATATTTTAATATTTATTATATTATTGTCAATATTTATGTTTTTAATTTCATACTGATAATAGTAGTGTCTTTATTTTAATATTGATGATATTATCTTTGATAATTTAATTATAATATTATCTTGTAATAATTATAATTAAATTACTAATGTCTTTTATCTTATTTACTTATTTCAATTGTTATCTTAGTGTTGCGATTCCGGGGACATGACAGTGAGATAGGTTTGCTGACCGGTTGTAGACTTGCAAGTCCACTTAAAGAAAATCCTATCAGCTAATAAGTCCCTATAAATATCATAGATAAGCAACGCATTAAAAAAAAATGACTCCCAAAAGGTATATTTTTAAAAAAAAAAAATCACCATTGTAGCTATAATCTTGGTTGGAAAACCGTCTTTATATATGCAGAAGTTTAAAACAAAACAATACTGCAACATACTACCAATAGACCATCGCACTATTTTTTATAAACTCTATCAAAACAAAAAAGTTCTATCAGACATAACTGTACAAAATGCACGTGACCGCAATCTTCTACTTTATTCAAATGTAAACAAAGAACAACTCATCTTAATCGAACTCCAAAGGCTGATTTCCACAATGGAAGAGCCTTGAGGCATTAAGATCATTGTCTGCAATATTTATCTTAATGCTCACAAATCAGCATTTGAACATTGGAATGGCCTTTTGTCCCACAGTCATATAGGATTTCACTGCCTGGATTATTAGAACCTTCAGCATATCTTCACACCATACTATTATTGATGCAAGACATTGCAGTTAATTTATGGACTTTGAAAGACTTTTTCCATCTCCTTAACATTTGTTATTGTATCGAGTTCAAGAGCTAGATTCTCTTAAAAGGCACTTTATGTAGTTAGAACTTTAGAATACATTTTGACTCTAGCACAATTAATAGTCATTTGTGAAATGCTATTCATAGTACAATTGAGGTGAAATAGGAATGCCCTTGATATTTCTGGACCCGCAGTTTAATGATTTTGAGCACCATATTTGAATGAGATGGGGGACAAATCCATAGCTTAAAGTATGTGATGTCTATCCTTTGATTACAAATGATATTATTATCCTCTTTTGTCTGAGGACTATGATCTCAAGTAGTCATACAGCCTTTTTCAAAATCCATCTAATCGGACATCAAATTTTGCAAGACCAAGTTCATGATTTTCAATATTTTCGTAAGACTATATTTTAGTTTTGTCTTCAAGTACTAGTGAGTAGAAATAGAAAAGTCATACATATATCTTGGTGTGTAATTTTAAGGTTCTTGGCTTTAATATATGTCCTTCTATAGAGCTTACATGCAATGTTGGCAGACTCAGTGAGTACTCACCAGATTTCTTGTCTAGCGAGTAGCTTGCCAAAAAACTTGCAAGGTTTTTCTGCCAAGTTTTTGCTGAGTTATTTTGAAAAACTCGATGAGTCTATGCTATTAACTCAGCGAGTCCCTACCCAAATAAAAAATAAATCATTTCTTTAAAACATTTTTATAAACAAAAAATGTGCTAAATACCTAATTTCTCCCTTAAGTGATAAAATTGTGAAAATGGTGCGCAACATGAAGTTTTTGTGTGGTTTCAAAGGCTAATTTGGGCTTGGTGGCAAGGACTCTACCCCTCGACCCCACCCTGTATCGCAATAGGGAATGTGCTAGGGGCATTGCCCCGAGACCTCGCGAGAGGCGCTACCCTTTGACCCCACTAGGGGCATTGACCTCAAACCCCCACAAGGAGCGTTGCCCCCAAACCCCCACAAGGGGCGCTGCCCCTCAACCCCGCTAGGGGTGTTGCCCCCAAACCCCCACTAGTTATTGGGATCTCTTCTCATATAATAAATTTGATTATAATGAAGGGGTTTGGGAGTGGAGACTAGAATCAACAACTTAGACAATTATCTTTATCACTATCATAATCAGTGTTACAAGACTCGCCTAAACTCGGCGAGTCTTGGCGAGTCCCGAGGCGAGTGAGGCTTGGCGAGTCTGTGGGACTCGGATGCCGAGTACTCGCGAGACTCGCCGAGACTCGCGAGACTCGCCGAGTCCCGTGCCAAAGACTCGGCCGTCACTTTGTGGGCGTGTGTGTCAAAAAAAAACACATTTTAAAGTTTCATTTTTCTTTTCTTTTTGTTTTTATACTTGCCTCTATTCCTCCAAAAGGCACTTCATTTCATTTTCAAGCAAGTAAGAGAGAAAAAAGAGAGAAGAGAGCCAAAACACATTTGCATTGAAGGAAAATCAGCAAAGAGATTGAGCACCAAATGCTTATTGAATCGCATTTGTGCAGGTTCGTAGGTGATTTTGCTGCATCTAGAGGAGTCTACAAGGGATTGGAAAGAGATTTCCATTGATTTCAAAGAAGATTGAAGAGGTATGTTTGAGTTTTGAAGGTTTTTTTTGTCTTTTTTTAACCAAAACTTCATTTCTCTTATTCTTTTCTTCTTTGTTTTTTCTATTTTGTTTTAGTGAAACAAAGAACAAGTTACAAATAAATACAAACCCTAGGTGTGTGTGTGTGTGTTTAAGTTTTTTGTTAAACAATTCCTAGGCATTCTTGCAAAAAAAAATAGTTTTATAGTTGCAAACTTGCAAACCCTAGGTTTTTTAGTTTAATTATAAATTATAAACTTTGAATGCTTAATTTTTTAAATTTATGTGTTATTGCAGCATTGTTTATATCTAAATTGTCTCCATCATATTCACAATGTCCCGAAAGAGAAAAGACCCTTGTTGGAAACATGCCATTATTACCCCTAGGCAAAAAAAAGGAGAAGTAACATGTTTTCATTGTAAAACAACTTTTCTTGGGGGTGGCATTAATAGATTGAAATACCATCTTGCATGTATACTGTGCCGAGATGCTAATCCTTGCACAAAAGTCCTTGCTGAAGTAATGCGTGAAGTGCAAATGCAATTGGAAACCTTCGAGCAACAAAAAGAGTTAAAAAAGAAGCAAAGAGAGGAGATGGCAGCCTTGAGTGGAGTTGGTGATTCGAGTTCTTCCATGCCTCCAATTCCTCCACAGTCTTCACCTTCCATTGTTGGTAGTGGTAGTGGCAGTGGCAATGGTAGTGTTAGCATTGGGCCTAGAGTTCGTGGATCTAGGCTGGATTCATATATTTTGCCATGCACTACTCCAGGTTCCCAACCATCTCTTGAGAGCATGGGTTGGAACAAGGATAAACATGATGCAGCCAAAGCTGCAATTGAAGACTTTTGGTTTTATTGTAACATTGCATTTCATGCAGCCACGTAATTCTTCTTTTGTTTTGTTTTAAAATATATAGTTTGATAGTTGATTCTTTATCTCTTGAATTTTATTTTTAGATCTATGTTGAATTCAAATTGAAATTATACATTTTTCAATACTAATTTAATTTAATTTAATTTATTTGTGTTAGGTCTCCATATTGGCAAAATATGATTGATGCAGTTACTGTTTGTGGGGCGGGGTTCAAAGCCCCTAATGATGAATAGATAAAAGGCCCCATTTTGTCCCAAAAAGTGGCTGATGTGAAAGTCAGAATAGAGGAGCAGCGAGAAATTTGGAGGACGAAGGGTTGCACCATCATGACTGATGGTTGGACCGATAGAAGAAATAGGACATTGCTCAACTTTCTTGTTTCTTCCTCGGGTAAATATTTTACTTCCTAAAATGCATTGCTTTAGTGATTAACAATCAAGATTTTAAATTTATATTTAATTGAATCATTTATTTTGTTTCTTTTTCAGGTGGTACCGTGTTCATTAAATCTATTGATGCATCCGGCAACTCCAAAAATGCTGAATTCCTTTGTGAGGCTTTGGAGGGTGTCTTGGCTGAGGTAGGGGAGGAGAATGTGGTGCAAATAGTGACGGATAATGCAGCAAATTATGTTGCTGCAGGTAGACTATTGATGGATAGGCACCCATCATTATTTTGGACACCTTGTGCCGCTCATTGCCTTGACCTCATATTGGAGGATCTTGGCAAGCTTGACTGGATCAAAGCATGTGTAGAGACCGCAAGGAATATTTGTAAATACATATATAATCACACATGGGTCCTCAACCTTATGAGGCAATACACGGGGCAAAAGGAGTTGGCTCGCCCTGGGATAACACGCTTTGCTACCAACTTCATCACTCTACAATCCTTATTGCAGTCAAAGGGAGCTTTGAGGCGGATGTTTGTTAGTGAGGAGTGGGCTTCCTCAACATATTCTAAGACAAATGCAGGGATAAGTGCGTCAGGTTGGATTTTTGATGAGCAGGGCTTTTGGGTGCCTACTAAGGAGATTGTCAAGGTAAATGTAATAACTAATAAGTAATTAGTTTAGTAATTCTACATTATATTTTATTATTTTCATTCTTGTTTTTATTTTATTTGCTTTTTTTTGTTAACTCTTACTTATGTCAATGTTTCATAATAATTGCAGGTCACAGAGCCCTTAGTGGTTCTATTACGAGTTGCTGATGGGGAAAAGCCCGCAATGGGCTACATATACGAGGGCATGGATAGGGCCAAAGAGGCCATTAGATCCATTTATGGGGGAATTGATAGTAAGTATCGCCCCATTTGGGAGATCATCGATAGACGATGGCACCTCCAGCTTCACAAGCCCCTACACGCAGCAGCATATTTTCTCAATCCGGCATTCCAATTTCGCAAAGAATTCAAGGCAGATGAGGAGGTTTTGAGTGGGCTCTACACAATCATTGAGCGGATGTCTGATTCTCATGTTGGAGCCCAAATTGTTGCCGAGATAGAGATTTTCAGACTTGCACAAGGAGATCTCTTTGCAAGAGATATGTGCAAAGATACTCGATCGGCATTGCAGCCAGGTAAAAATTTATTAAGGGCATAATAGTAGTTTAAAAATTACCACTTTTCAATCTTTTATATTCAATGTTCATATTATAATTAAATATTCACATTTCACAATGAGATTTATTTTTTTTTCTTTTTCTCATCTCAGATGCATGGTGGGAGAGATTTGGTGCTAAAGTACCAAATCTTCAGAGGATTGCGATTCGAGTGTTGAGCCAACCATGCAGTGCCTCGGGTTGTGAGCGCAATTGGAGTATGTTTGAGCACATACACTCCAAGAAGCGCAATAGGTTGTCAGTGCAGAGGTTGAATGATCTTGTTTATGTTCATTACAACCTGCGCCTTCGCCATAGACAGATATTGGGCACTGACTTGTCACCCATCACGTTGGAGGAGGTTGATCCACAGTCAGATTGGATCACTGAGGTCGAGGATCCTATTTTTACCGATGAGGACCTTGATTGGGTCGACCAGGCAGATCGAGAGGCAGAGGCAATAGCCATGGCAGAGGAGGAGGATAGAGCACGAGGAGACACCTTGGATGCTGGTTTGGGTGCCTCTGAGTCTGACACTGAGACACAGGCAGAGATGATGGCTGCAACATCATCTAGGACCTCTCTTAGACGTCTACGCAAGAGGACTAAAGTTTAGAGCCTTAGTGATGCAGGCTCCTCTGAGCCATAGACTTATAGCTTTTGTTTTACTTTTATTATATGTTTGGAACTTTTGATGCCATGGATTTCATATTCCATGAGTATTGTATACATTTCACAACATTTATATATCTAAGTTCTAACTGTTTAACTTTAAACTTTAAACTCTTACTACTGTTATTGTTATTAACTATTAAGTACTAAGTAATTACTTATTTCCTTCAGCTAAAATTTGCGTTTATACTTATGTGATCGATAGATGTTTGTGTATAGGATCATAGTAGTTTCTATTTCATGATGTTATTGTGTATTTAAGGTTTATTTACTAAAGGGTGCATGAAACAAGCTTTAAATCCTTAAAAATCTCTGAATTTCTTGGGTTTTTCTATTTGCCGAGTCTTTGCCGAGTCTTTGCCGAGTTTGGGCTCCGAGTCCGAGGCGAGTCCGAGTCTTGTAACTATGGGTATACCGCACTACCATCAGTCAATCACAAGGCTCTCGCAGTATGGCAGTACACCACACTACCGCCAGTCAATCACAAGCATAAGAACAAGACTCGGACTCGCCTCGGACTCGGCAAGCTGATTTTTGACTCGGACTCGGACTCGGCCCAAGACTCGGCAAAGACTCGGCAAATAGAAAAACCCAAGAAATTCAGAGATTTTTAAGGATTTAAAGCTTGTTTCATGCACCCTTTAGTAAATAAACCTTAAATACACAATAACATCATGAAATAGAAACTACTATGATCCTATACACAAACATCTATCGATCACATAAGTATAAACGCAAATTTTAGCTGAAGGAAATAAGTAATTACTTAATACTTAATAGTTAATAACAATAACAGTAGTAAGAGTTTAAAGTTTAAAGTTAAACAGTTAGAACTTAGATATATAAATGTTGTGAAATGTATACAATACTCATGGAATATGAAATCCATGGCATCAAAAGTTCCAAACATATAATAAAAGTAAAACAAAAGCTATAAGTCTATGGCTCAGAGGAGCCTGCATCACTAAGGCTCTAAACTTTAGTCCTCTTGCGTAGACGTCTAAGAGAGGTCCTAGATGATGTTGCAGCCATCATCTCTGCCTGTGTCTCAGTGTCAGACTCAGAGGCACCCAAACCAGCATCCAAGGTGTCTCCTCGTGCTCTATCCTCCTCCTCTGCCATGGCTATTGCCTCTGCCTCTCGATCTGCCTGGTCGACCCAATCAAGGTCCTCATCGGTAAAAACAGGATCCTCGACCTCAGTGATCCAATCTGACTGTGGATCAACCTCCTCCAACGTGATGGGTGACAAGTCAGTGCCCAATATCTGTCTATGGCGAAGGCGCAGGTTGTAATGAACATAAACAAGATCATTCAACCTCTGCACTGACAACCTATTGCGCTTCTTGGAGTGTATGTGCTCAAACTAACTCCAATTGCGCTCACAACCCGAGGCACTGCATGGTTGGCTCAACACTCGAATCGCAATCCTCTGAAGATTTGGTACTTTAGCACCAAATCTCTCCCACCATGCATCTGAGATGAGAAAAAGAAAAAAAATAAATCTCATTGTGAAATGTGAATATTTAATTATAATATGAACATTGAATATAAAAGATTGAAAAGTGGTAATTTTTAAACTACTATTATGCCCTTAATAAATTTTTACCTGGCTGCAATGTCGATCGAGTATCTTTGCACATATCTCTTGCAAAGAGATCTCCTTGTGCAAGTCTGAAAATCTCTATCTCGGCAACAATTTGGGCTCCAACATGAGAATCAGACATCCGCTCAATGACTGTGTAGAGCCCACTCAAAACCTCCTCATCTGCCTTGAATTCTTTGCGAAATTGGAATGCCGGATTGAGAAAATATGCTGCTGCGTGTAGGGGCTTGTGAAGCTGGAGGTGCCATCGTCTATCGATGATCTCCCAAATGGGGCGATACTTACTATCAATTCCCCCATAAATGGATCTAATGGCCTCTTTGGCCCTATCCATGCCCTCGTATATGTAGCCCATTGCGGGCTTTTCCCCATCAGCAACTCGTAATAGAACCACTAAGGGCTCTGTGACCTGCAATTATTATGAAACATTGACATAAGTAAGAGTTAACAAAAAAAAGCAAATAAAATAAAAACAAGAATGAAAATAATAAAATATAATGTAGAATTACTAAACTAATTACTTATTAGTTATTACATTTACCTTGACAATCTCCTTAGTAGGCACCCAAAAGCCCTGCTCATCAAAAATCCAACCTGACGCACTCATCCCTGCATTTGTCTTAGAATATGTTGAGGAAGCCCACTCCTCACTAACAAACATCCGCCTCAAAGCTCCCTTTGACTGCAGTAAGGATTGTAGAGTGATGAAGTTGGTAGCAAAGCGTGTTATCCCAGGGCGAGCCAACTCCTTTTGCCCCGTGTATTGCCTCATAAGGTTGAGGACCCATGTGTGATTATATATGTACTTACAAATATTCCTTGCGGTCTCTACACATGCTTTGATCCAGTCAAGCTTGCCAAGATCCTCCAATATGAGGTCAAGGCAATGAGCGGCACAAGGTGTCCAAAATAATGATGGGTGCCTATCCATCAATAGTCTACCTGCAGCAACATAATTTGCTGCATTATCCGTCACTATTTGCACCACATTCTCCTCCCCTACCTCAGCCAAGACACCCTCCAAAGCCTCACAAAGGAATTCAGCATTTTTGGAGTTGCCGGATGCATCAATAGATTTAATGAACACGGTACCACCTGAAAAAGAAACAAAATAAATGATTCAATTAAATATAAATTTAAAATCTTGATTGTTAATCACTAAAGCAATGCATTTTAGGAAGTAAAATATTTACCCGAGGAAGAAACAAGAAAGTTGAGCAATGTCCTATTTCTTCTATCGGTCCAACCATCAGTCATGATGGTGCAACCCTTCGTCCTCCAAATTTCTCGCTGCTCCTCTATTCTGACTTTCACATCAGCCACTTTTTGGGACAAAATGGGGCCTTTTATCTCTTCATCATTAGGGGCTTTGAACCCCGCCCCACAAACAGTAACTGCATCAATCATATTTTGCCAATATGGAGACCTAACACAAATAAATTAAATTTAGTAATTACTAATTAGTATTGAAAAATGTATAATTTCAATTTGAATTCAACATAGCTCTAAAAATAAAATTCAAGAGATAAAGAATCAACTATCAAGCAACAAGCTATATATTTTAAAACAAAACAAAAGAAGAATTACCTGGCTGCATGAAATGGAATGTCGCAATAAAACCAGAAGTCTCCAATTGCAGCTTTGGCTGCATCATGTTTATCCTTGTTCCAACCCATGCTCTCAAGAGACGGTTGGGAACCCGGAGTAGTGCGTGGCAAAATATATGAATCCAGCCTAGATCCACGAACTTTGGGCCCAATGCTAAGTTTGCTAACGCTACCACTGCCACTACCACTGCCACTACCACTACCAACAACTGAAGGTGAAGACACAAACTCTGGGCCCAATGCTAAGTTTGCTAACACTACCACTGCCACTGCCACTGCCACTACCACTACCAACAACTGAAGGTGAAGACCCTGGAGGAATTTTAGGCATGGAAGAACTCGAATCTCCAACTCCACGCATGGCTGCCATCTCATCTTTTTGCTTCTTTTTTAACTCTTTTTGTTGCTCAAAGGTTTCCAATTGCACTTGCACTTCACGCATTACCTCAATAGGGACCTTTGTGCAAGGATTAGCATCTCGGCACGGTATACATGCAAGGTGGTATTTCAATCTATTAATGCCACCCCCAAGAAAAAGAGTTTCGCAATGAAAACATTGTATTTCTCCTTTTTTTTGCCCAGGGGTAATAATGGCATGTTTCCAACAAGGATCTCTTTTACCTTGAGACATGGTGAAATTGAATATGATGGAGACAATTTATAGATATATATTATAAACAATGCTGCAATAACACATAAATTTTAAAAAATTAGCATTCAAAGTATAATTTATAATAAAACTAAAAAACCTAGGGTTTGCAAGTTTGCAACTATAAAACTATTTTTTTTTTTGCAAGAATGCCTAGGGTTTGTTCAACAAAAAACTTAAAGTCTTAAACACACACACCTAGGGTTTGTATTTATTTGTAACTTGTTCTTTGTTCACTAAAACAAAATAGAAAAAACAAAGAAGAAAAAAAGAATAGAAAATGAAGTTTTGGTTAAAAAAAACAAAAAAACCTTCAAAACTCAAACATACCTCTTCAATCTTCTTTGAAATCAATGGAAATCTCTTTCCAATCCCTTGTAGACTCCTCTAGATGCAGCAAAATCACCTACGAACCTGCACAAATGCGATTCAATAAGCATTTGGTGCTCAATCTCTTTGCTGATTTTCCTTCAATGCAAATGTGTTTTGGCTCTCTTCTCTCTTTTTTCTCTCTTACTTGCTTGAAAATGAAATGAAGTGCCTTTTGGAGGAATAGAGGCAAGTATAAAAACAAAAAGAAAAGAAAAATGAAACTTTAAAATGTGTTTTTTTTGACACACACGCCCACAAAGTGACGGCCGAGTCTTTGGCACGGGACTCGCCGAGACTCGCGAGCAAGTATAAAAACAAAAAGAAAAGAAAAATGAAACTTTAAAATGTGTTTTTTTTGACACACACGCCCACAAAGTGACGGCCGAGTCTTTGGCACGGGACTCGGCGAGTCTCGCGAGTCTCGCGAGTACTCAGCATCCGAGTCCCACAGACTCGCCAAGCCTCACTCGCCTCAGGACTCGCCAAGACTCGCCGAGTTTAGGCGAGTCTTGTAACACTGGTCACAAGGCTCTCGTGGTATGGCAGTACACCGCACTACCTCTAGGCAGTAAGAAGTCTCCCGCGGTATGGCAGTATACCGTGCTACCGCACCTCTCTCACAATCATCCAACGGTACAGCGGTACAAGCATGAAAGTAAGACAACCAAATCTGAATGATCCTTTTTGGCACCTCTCTCACAATTATTGTCAAGGCCGACATCATCTAAAAGATCGCCATCTTTTGTTAAGTCACACCCCTTCATTTGAGGCCAACATTGTATCTTGAAGGGCTGCATTTATTGGAGACCTCCTCATCGATTTGTATATAATAGAGGTGTCGTTCAGTTCATTCAATTCAAGAGACAAGTGTGAGTTCATCTACAACAAGAGTTCGATATTGGAGTTCAATATTATAGAGATCGATATCATTCAAGAAGTTCGATATTATTTGAGATTGCATCAAGTGTGGTGCTGACTGATTTGGCCTTATATTTGGCCTCATTGTAAAAGTGAATTCCTTTCATTATTCAATATATAAGAGATATATTGTTGCTGGATTTTTTCTCCCTCAAGCTGGAGGGTTTTCCCAGGGTATATGCTGTGTCAAATTGTTTAAAATTGTTCTATATCTACTAATTTAATTTCTGATCCTAAAACTAACATGGTATCAGAGCGGGTTTAAGCAAGATCATGATCAGATTTCTATAAGCAGCATTATCTTTCTCTATTATTCTCATCTTTGTGTGTCTATCTTAAACTACGAAAATGGTAAACGGTCTCAAGGTTGAAGATAGACTCGATGGTGCCTCTAACTTCACCTCTTGGAAGTTTAGAGTGCTCATTGCATTGGAAGAAAATGACATTCTTGAGTTCGTGGAAAAAGAGGTACCTAAACCTTCCGATGAGACTGGGCAGACACAATGGAGGAAGAATGGCACAAAGGCCAAGAAGATATTGATTGATTCTGTGAAGGATCACCTTGTGCCTATTATATCCAAGTTGAAGACAGCTAGAGAGATGTTCAAGACCTTGGAGGGACTATATGAGATCAATAATACAAGCAGAGCTCTTGCATTGAGGCAACAACTTCATCACATCAAGATATTGAAAGGAGATTCAGTCATCTCCTTCTTCATGAAGATCACTGAGTTGAGAGATCAGCTTTGTGCCATTGGTAATATGGTTGATGATAAAGACTTAGTCATGTTGGTACTTAACAGTCTTCCTCAATCTTGGGAGCCATTTATCCAAGGTACCAATGGAAGATCGAAGCTACCAAAGTTTGATTGCCTTAGAGCAGATTGTATTCAAGAGGAATCAAGATTGGCAGCAAGAGGTAATGGACGAAGTTCTAACAATGAAGACAATCATGTACTTGCTGCTCAAACATTGAAGAGGAAAGGAAAAGAAGGAAAGGAAATTTCAAGAGGAATAGAGAAAGAAGATCGGATGCTGCTCCTGAATCTAAGAAAAAGAAGGATCTCTCCCATATACAGTGCTTCAGATGTGACAAGTTTGGTCACTATGTGAGAGATTGTGCAACAAGACCAAAGCAACATGCCTCTACTGCGAATGTGGGTGATGTCTCTCCTCAGAAGGACTCAAGAGATAAGTCAAGTGGATTTCTATATATCTCAGCCCTATCAAGCAATGTTCCAACTGATAGCAACACATGGTTGATTGATAGTGGCGCTTCTCAACACATTACCGGATGTAGAGAGCATCTTTCAGATTTGGTGGAGAGAGATATCAACATTCAAGTAATAATTGGAGATGATGCATGCTATTCAGTGAAAGGTGTTGGAGCCTCCTCTCTTCACCTAGATTCTGGCATCTCTCTTCATTTGAGCGATGTGTTGTTCGTACCAGGTATCAAGAGGAACCTTGTATCAATTTCAGCTTTGGAGGACAAAGGATATCAAGTTGCATTTTCCGAGGGAAAAGTTCTTGCTTGGCCAAAGAACTCTAGCATCAAGACAGCCCGAGTGATTGGTGTTCGGCAAGAGAGTCTTTATAGACTTTCCATTCGTCCAATGCAGGCATTGTTGCATGATTCCACCAGTTCAAGTGAGCTTTGGCATAGAAGACTTGCTCATCTCTATTTCAGAGCTCTCCCATCCATGGAGAAGATGGTCACTAGCCTTCCAAATCTCAGTCAAGAGCATGATGGTACTTGTCGAGGATGCGCATTGGGTAAGAATACTAAAGGTCCTTTTCATAGTAGTGAAAGTAGATCAAAATGTATTCTAGATCTTGTTCATTCTGATTTGTGTGGTCCAATGTTTGTTGCATCGTTGAGTGGTTTTTGGTATTACATAATTTTTTATTGATGACTACTCTAGAAAGACTTGGATTTATTTCTTAAATACTAAGGAATCTGAAGAAGTACTTGAGAAATTCAAAGAATTTAAGGCTCAAGTAGAGAACTTGTCCAAGAAGAGGATCAAAGTTCTAAGATCTGATAACGGAGGAGAATACATCTCTAGAGGCTTCCATAACTTTTGTATTGAGGCAGGGATTAAGAGGGAGTTTTGTGTTCCTTACAATCCACAGCAAAATGGAGTTGCAAAAAGGAAGAATAGATCCATTGTTGAGGCAGCTAAAGCTATGATCCATGATCAAGACTTGCAAACCTTTCTTTGGGCAGAAGCATCTAGAACTGCAGTGCTGTTCGGAATCGAAGCCCTCATCGTATTTTGGAGAATATGACTCCTGAAGAAGCCTTCACAGGCGTGAAGCCTAAAGTTAGTCACTTGAGAATCTTTGGTTGTCCTGTTTATATTCATGTACCTAAAGATAAGAGATCTAAGTTAGAACCATCTGGCAAGAGAGGAATATTTGCGAATTATAGTAAATCTTCAGAAGCCTACAGGATTTACATTTCAGGTCAGAAACAAATAGAGATCAGCAAGGATGTCACTTTTGATGGAGATATTGCATTCAAAAGATCTAAAGGTTCATACATGGAGATAGATAATGAAGACCGAGAGACTCCTCAGGACATGGACGTTGATCATTCTTCAGAGATTCAGAGGGAGTCTACTGAACCAGAAGAGGATGGTGATCCAGTTGAGCCTTTGGAACCAACTGATGGGCCAAGAGATATTGTCATAGGTTGAAAGAGACCTCTATGGGCTAGGAAAACAATGCAAGAGGCAGAAAAGTTTGCAGCTCCTAGAGGAACATTCAGAGAAAGCAAAAGACCACAGAAGTTTCCAAGCTATGTTGCATTAATGAGTCATATCATTGAATCTGAGGCTTCCAGTATTGAGGAAGCATCAAGTCAACAAGTATGGAGTGATGCAATGGCTCAAGAATATCAATCTATCATTAAGAATGATGTTTGGGATATTGTACCAAGACCAGAAGGGAAATCAGTTGTATCTTCTAAATGGCTTTCAAGATCAAGCATGCAGCTGATGGAAGCATTGAGAAGTACAAAGCTAGATTTGTGGCTAGAGGATTCTCTCATAAAGAGGGAATAGATTATAAAGAAACCTTTGCTCCGGTTGCTCATTATACATCCATCAGGACTATTATTGCTATTGCAGCAGCTAAGGGATGGAAGTTACATCAGATGGACGTGAAGACGGCCTTCCTTAATGGTGTAATTGAAGAAGTATACATTGAGCAACCTGATGGCTTTGAGATTCATAGGAAGGAGTCTCATGTCTGTAAATTGAAGAAGGCTTTGTATGGCCTTAAGCAAGCTCCTCGTGCTTGGTATGAGAGGATTGATCGATACTTGACGAGCTTGGGCTTCTCCAAGAATGATGTTGATTCAAATCTTTACTTCAAGGTAGTTGATGGTGAGGCATTAATCTTGGTTCTCTATGTTGATGATCTATTTCTTACAGGAGCAGAATATCTCATTATCAAATGCAAAGAGTTAGCATCTGAATTTGAGATGAAGGATCGAGGATATATGCATTACTTCCTAGGATTGGAAGTGTGGCAAAGACCCAATGAGATCATTTTGAGTCAAGGGAAGTATACTATAAACATCTTGAAGAGATTTGGTATGATGGATTGCAAATCCATGTCTACACCGATGGAAACCAATTTGAAGAAGTTAAGTGAGTTTGCAGCTAGTTTAGATCTAGTGGATCCCACTATGTACAGACAGTTGATTGGATCACTGATGTATCTAGTCAATACTAGACCAAATATTTGCTATGCAATGAGTGCGCTTATTCAGTTCGTGTGTGAACCAAGGCAAATTCATCTAGTTGCAGCTAAGCATATCTTGAGATACTTGCGTGGCACGATTGGATATGGCTTGAAATATACTTCCAGTGTAGACCTAAAGCTGCAAGGATATTCTGATTCTGATTGGGCAGGGAGTGTGGCTAATAGGAAGAGCACCTCTGGATGTTGCTTTAGTTTGGGGTCTGCAATGATTTCTTGTTGTAGTAGCAAGCAGTCTTCAATGGCACTAAGCACTGCAGAGGCAAAGTATATTGCAACATGTGTAGCAGCTCAAGAAGCAGTGAGGCTTCGGAAGCTCCTTGCAGGATTGTTTGGACAATCATTGGAGCCGACTGTTATTCATTGTGACAATCAAAGTTGTGTAAAGCTATCTGTCAATCCAGTGTTTCATGACAGAACAAAATATGTTGAGATCAAATACCATTATATCAGAGATATGGTATTGAGGAAAGCTATCCAGTTGAGATATATTTGCACTGATGAGCAAACGGCTGACATTCTCACCAAGCCTCTCTCCAGAGTGAAGTTTATGTATTTTCGAGACAAGCTTGGAATTGTGGAGAATGAAGCCCTAGTTGAGAGGGAGACTCAGCATCAGTGATCTTCTGCAATTTGCTATAATGCATCTTTCTCTGTGAGAGAGAAATTTGAGGTGAAAGCCCTTGTTAATGCATCTTTCTCTTGAGAGAGAAATTTGAGGTGAAAGCCCTTGTTAATGCATCTTTCATTGTGTGAGAGAAATTTGAGGTGAAAGCCCTTGTTTCCACCCTCTAGGAGTAGCCATGGTGGATGTCATGTTGAGAGACTCCATGACAACATCAAGTTGAGAGACTCTGTGATGATTTCTTTGTACTTGTGTTTATCCACCCTCTGGGAGTAGCCATGGTGGACATCATGTTGAGAGACTCCATGATGACATCATGTTGAGTGACTCCATGATGGGCACTTGTATACTTGTTCCTTTCCATACATGGGTGTAGCCATGGTGGATGACATCATGTTGAGTGACTCCGTGATGAGTTCTTCTCCACAAATGGGAGTAGCCATTGTGGGTGTCATGTTGAGAGACTCCATGACTTGGATATCTGGAAGTATTCCTCCCTAGCTAAGAGGGAGTGTTAATGTGTAGCCGCGGGCCTCATACTTCCAGCAGCAATAAGCAATAAATTCATATAGCCATTGGTTATTCATTTATTTATTGGAGTCCATTTATTTACATGGCAATGTACTGCACTACCGCCAGTCAATCACAAGGCTCTCACGGTACGGCGGTACACCGCACTACCGCCAATCAGTCACAAGCCTCTCGTGGTATGGCGGTACACCACACTACCTCCAAGCAGTAAGAAGTCTCCCACGGTATGGCGGTATACCGCACTACACCACACCTCTCTCACAATCATCCAGCGGTACAGCAATACAAGCATGAAAGTAAGACAACCAAATTTGAAAGATCCTTTTTGGCACCTCTCTCACAATTATTGTCAAGGCCAACATCATCTAAAAGATCGCCATCTTTTTTAAGTCACACCCCTTCATTTGATGTCGACTTTGTATCTTGAAGGGACGGGTTTATTGGAGACCTCCTCATCGATTTGTATATAATAGAAGTGTTGTTCAGTTCATTCCATTCAAGAGACAAGTGCGAGTTCATCTACAATAGGAGTTCGATATTGGAGTTCAATATTATAGAGATCGATATCATTCAAGAAGTTCGATATTATTTGAGATTGCATCAAGTGTGGTGCTGATTGATTCGGCCTTGTATTTGGCCTCATTGTAAAAGCAAATTGCTTTCATTATTCAATATATAAGAGATATATTGTTGCTGGGTTTTTTCTCCCTCAAGTTGGAGGGTTTTCCCAGGGTATATGCTGTGTCAAATTGTTTAAAATTGTTCTATATCTGCTTATTTAATTTATGATCCTATAACTAACAGGAAGCAATATCGGACAAAGAAATGAATGAAGAAGAATTTGAATCCCAAAATAAGAAAAAGGAAACAAGATGATGAAGAAAATGCAAGTAGTGCCTTAGTCGCACTTTCGAGAGCACCTAAATATCACCCCTTTAGAATCCATAATGTTCTAAAAGGGCAAAAAGTGATTGTCCTAGTGGATGGTGGTGCCACCCATAATTTCATTGATGAAGATTTAATGACAAGAATGAATTAGAAATTGAAGACTTTGAGGGATTCAATGTGGTCATGGCAGATGGGTTCACTACTCCTTGCACACAAATGATCCGTCAACTAAGTATCACCTTGGGAAGACATAAAATAAGTGAAGATTTCTATGTAGTGAATATAGGAGATACGGATATAGTTTTGGGCATCCAATGGTTATCTTCCTTAGGAAGATATTATCAAGACTTTCAAAAGATGGAACTTTGTTTCCAACACAATGGCCAAGAAGTAATTCTCCAAGGCCTATCAAATGGGCCCCAAAGGGTAGTATCATCAAAAAAGGATGGAAAGAGCTTTTAGGCACAAACAAGTAGTTACCAAAGCTATGAGACCTACATGGTCTTTCGATTACAAGTTATTAGCCCATAAGATTTCCAATGAAGGAACAATCAATCATTCTCTAACAACTCAACAAAGTTAATGATAAAATCTAATGGAAATCCATATATTGCCATCACTAGTTATCATGGGAACTTAGGCATAACCAAGATACAAAGATGGATTTAAATTTATTTCCACAGATTTAAATTTATTTCCACATTATCTTACTTCCAAATTTCAAGATATAATTGCACAAAGATATCATCTTGACCTAGGGTTGTCAGTCTCTAAAAAAGCCAACCAACTAAAGTCCACGAAGTCATGATTGCATTCCTAAACAAGGAGCAAGCCATTTTGAATCTTCAATGCATCTTATTCTCCCACAATAACCAACTGAAACTAAGCAAAGTCAACTAGAAGAGTTGGACAACACCTCATAAATAGTGTTTGACATATTTAGCAGCTCTTTAGCAACTTTATTCTTACAATCATACAGGTGATGTCAAAACAAGTGATATAATGGCACCCAAACTTCAACTAATTGGCGATAGCTAAGCTCTCTAATCAAGATTGATTAACTCATTAGTAAGATTAGAAAGAACCTACATGATCCCTAAAATGGATGCAAATACATAATTTCAATAAGGGCCAAGATGGTCAAGGACCAGCGAATATGGGATTCTAGTAGTGTGGATTTAGGAAGAAAAATTGTAGAACTGCAAATTGAGCTTAATGAATCATGAGTATTGAGTCAAGGATGTGAAGAAACGAACACAAAGCTAAGACCAAGTACAAAATGATTTGAAAAACACATTGAAAATGTGTAATTATAAGAAATTACAAAAGAAAATGATTGAAAAAGGTCTCTTATTCGATGCTTGTAGGGTGAAGTTGGAATAAAGAATTGTCGGGCTGCAAGATGTCTTTTTGTTTCTTCTCTCTGAGGATGAGAGAAAACTTGTCTTAAATTACAAACCTTGCCAATTACCAACTCTAGGTTTTGTTATTGAGGGTTATTAGGCAATATATAAGCCCAAAGAATATAGGGCAATAAATTGTCCTTACACATTACATGATGGAATCAACCTTATGATGACTATATTCGTAGTCTAACAAGTACATTAACAACTCTTTAGGGACATCAGAGTAGTATAGAGTTGGACATAACCAAGATAACGAGAAAGAAACATTACTTGGTTTAGAATTTCCAATTCCTAATTATTTCAAAGTTTCATACCAGAAGCCAATTACATCGCAAGGAGGATCTACGGATTACAAATCTCCAAAGTTGATTTGGGATCCTAGTATTGGCAAAAATGATTCAATGACAAACCAAAACTAACATTGCTTGAGAGCAAGCAATCTTGGGAAGGGTGGACATGCCCCCACCAATAAATAAATCACAAGGAGCATATCACGATTTTTATGAGAGGAAGAGATAAATGATATCGTCGACTCTAAGGAAGGGTCGATTAAAGTTAAATAAAATATCATTTAAACAGCATCGCTTAATTAAAGAGGTGTGACTCTTGGCAAAGAAAATGATTGATGGAAAGGTTGACCCCTCTGAGGGGAAGATATAAAAGAGGAATCAATTGAGCATATCAATCAAGGGAAGGAGATTGGAAAAAGGAAAATAAGAAATTGAAACATAAGATATCTGTTGGAAATAAATATTGTTTTCAACAAGAATATTATTGGGAAGTAAGTTTGAGAATATAAATTAGGAATAGTTATATATAGATAATGATATTTTATTACCAATTAATGTAGTAGATTCCTTTAGCAATCTATTTTGAATTTATAGAAGTGTTTTGCAAATAGGGAGGCCAATCAACCTTCTAAGTTCATGAGAGGTGCAATACCGACTTTCCTTCATCAAGCACGCCACCCCAAGATGCGACGCTAGTGGGTCATGAGCTATATGAGTGCTCCTAGTCTTGTTGAGGAAGGCTATCTTTAAGCATCTTATCAAGCACGCAACCCCGAGATGGATGGAATGGAGCTCCTACCATTCTCGTGGGCTTGATCAAGGAGGATCTCCAAGGTGGACTGAGGAATGGAGTGGACCTAAGATCCTACCATGTTCATGGGCCAAGAAGCGGATGAGTGCTCCTAGGCTTGAGGGTCTTCTCAAGTATGCCACCCTAAGATGGATGGGCAAGGATCCACCAATGCTCTCGCAATACAAGGACAACCATCCTTGAGATTGCGGTTTGCAAACATGTCAAGTGAATTCCTAATATGATTGGTTGTAGGAATATGCCTTAGAATAATCAATAATGATGTTAAGATATGTTGAATTCAAATGTTAATGATGCTATGAACTATAGATCTAACTATTATGATGTTTTAGCTTTGATGTATCACTCTCTCTATTATAATATTTTATGTATTAGTTTGAATAATTCCGTAAGGCTGATAATTGTTATTACTAATATCAGTTTTTAGTGATTATTATTGTTTTACAAGCCTAAAAAAACCAAGAATTTACCAAAAGGGTATTAAAATATTAAATGTAATATTAATAGTCATCTTAGCTCTAGTTAGTTTTTATTTTTAGACTGCAGGAATCGGGTAGCATGACCCCATATAAACTGCAGTGCGCTTGGTAAACTTTTTAACGTGACCGGTGGCGCTGGCACGACACGCCCTCCGGTACCACGAGGGTGGGGGAGACTAAACCTCGTGACCAACCTCCTGCAACAGGAAAGATTTAGCCAACCGAGCTAGGGCCCCAACCCCAACTCTAGTTAGTTTTTAATAACTTTAATTACGCTTTAGTTTGTTTTAGTATCTTTCTAATTTTTGTTTTAGTTTGCTTTAGTTTACAATGGTTTCTTTTTAAAAACATCGTCTTGTAATTTTCTATTTAAGGAGCTTTCATCTCCTCTTGTAAATAAGCAAATAATGAATATCAATTATCTTTTCATGGTATCAAAGCTCAAGCTCAAACTTGATTAGTTTTAGAAATTTCTTCGATGTGTTTTTTTTTGCCAATTTTTTAAAAAGTAAAAATCGAAGTTTTGTGAGCCGATTTTGTTGAAAATCAAAGTTTTTTTTTAGTGAAGTTTTTTGAGGAAGAAATTTTTGAGAAATTTTTTTAGGGCTTTTTGAGGGAGAAATCGCATCACATTTTTTTAGAAAATCGCAAGTTGCTGAAGCTTTTCATGGCAACCTATTCTCTTTTCATAAACTGGGCATCTTCATCACTGTTTCTGGGCAATTTTGCAAAAATCATGTTTTCATGGAAGCCTGAAGGGTTGTTTTTTTTTTAACCAGTTTTGACAGAATTTTTCTTGGAAAAGTAAAAATTCTGCAAAGAGTTTTTCGAAATTTTTTCTAAAAAAATTTGCTACAAGAGTTTCTAAAAAAATCTTACTTTTTCAGAGTTTTTGAAGGTTTTTCTGAAAAATCTTACAGCTCAAGAGTTGTGCCAGTTGATTGTCCAGTGTTTTGCTAGCTGATCACAGTGTTACCTCGTTTTTCGTGCTTTGGAAAACGAGAGGGATGGCGTCTTTGTCCAATATCATGTTGGAAAATACGTAGAGGTTCAATGAAAAATTCTACTACCTGGAAGCAACAGAAGTTCATTGTTTATGAGTGTCACTGTCTTGATTTGATTGTTCTGCGGGAAAGGATCTATAATCGCGAGGCGGTTATGCTTCTCCAGTTATCAGTCACCAATGATATGTTTCCAGAAGAATATGGGTAGACTAATTTTATGTTTGTACGATGACCATTAAGGGAGGGTATTAAAATATTAAATGTAATATTAATGGTCATCTTGGCTCTAGTTAGTTTTTAGTAACTTTAATTACGCTTTAGTTTGTTTTAGTATCTTTCTTATTTTTGTTTTAGTTTACAATGGTTTCTTTTTAGAAACATCGTCTTGTAATTTTCTATTTAAGGAGCTTTCGTCTCCTCTTGTAAATAAGCAAATAATGAATATCAATTGTCTTTTCAAAAGGGACATTACATAGGTTGTAGATAGTCAAATCTTGATAAAATTTGTGTTTCTTTGGCACAATGGTGGGAGTTTTTTGGTCAAAAGATCAAAAATCTTCAATGGATGTCAATGCACCTTTTGAGCCAGCCATGTAATTCATCCACTTATGAGAATACTTGAAATGTGTTTGAACATATTCATTCAAAGAAATGCAACTATTGGAGCAACGGATGAATGATTTGGTGTTTGTTCACCAAAACCTTTGCCTTAAGCTAAAGTAAACTCAAGGTTGACTAAGATGCAATTAACAATTATTGATAAGTGATAATTGTTGTCTCCATTCATTTTCCAAAGTTAATTCCTATCTTTCTAGAACTTAGTTTATGTTCATTGCTAATGTACGAATATAATTTGACAATATCAAGTAGCATTAAGGAAGATCAGCCAAATGACCTCAACAAGATCAATCCAAATTCCAAATGGATCAGAAATGATGAAGAGCTAGTAATCTCTTTGGATTGATTATAAAGAGATTGATTGAATTATGAGAGGCTAAGTGCCTAGAGCTTCATTAGTTAGACCTGCAGGTGCCTAGTGTAGAATTGTAATGTCCCCTTATTAGAGACATAAAATGCACAAGCTAGGATCTTGAATTTGTACTTACTAATACTTAATTTTGCACATGAAATTTGCCTTGAGGATCCGCACACATCATGCATTACCAACAAATACACATAGTTCCTTGTTCACGATTAAATTAGACCGTTTCTGATTGAACATTTCAAGAATAAGATGAATGAAATGCATTATTATCAACTAGTGCATAACTAACATAATCTGATGTGACTTATTACTCTAGATCGGAATAGATCTTCACCTTGCTTCCTCTTTCCTAACCTCATTAGATGGTAGGTTTATTGTGCCAAGGGCGCGTGCACAGTCTCTAATTGGACTCCCTCAAGGTTTCCTACCTGTCTTGGGATCATCCATCAATGGACCGATTTACCAACCTTTCCCTCCACAAACTCCCTATCCTTATTGAGTGCTAGCAAAAGGGAATTTTGGCCCAAAGTCTATTCTCGTAGTAGTAAAGTCATCATCGCTTAATAAGACACGATAATTGTTGTAAGCATCATTATTGGATAATCGTAACTTCTATATTATATTATTGTATATATTATAAGTATATATATTGTAATTGTTCCTCATTTATGATTTATCTATGAATATTGATGCGTACATAGATACATTTCATATGAACACATATATGTAATCCACAAACCATAGTTATGATAAGCCTACCCCATAACTAATAAATATAAATAACAAGCATGACAGAGCTATGGAAACACATATCTTTGCGTAGATCATAAACTTAAAGATAATTTCCTATCAGTGATTCGCTACTAATCACTTATTCATTCTCATTTGAGTATCATTTTCTAATCTGTAGTAAGTATTCAGTTATTTATTTTTGTAAGTCAGAAGTACTCACCTCTTGCCGTTTGCAGACCCAACAGCTCTTTATCTTAAGTAATGACTTCTTCTCATGACCGATGATCTTTACAGAGATTGCCTTATTCACAGTGCTTACCTTCTACATAAGTAGCTATAAACTTTTAATTCAAGTATATTATAATACTTACCTTGTTGTGACCGGATCCCAAAGAATCTTCTTCATGATGGAATATTACCTATCCCTTTGTATATTACCACTGTATGTTCCTTGCAGATTTATCTCTGCTCAAATATATGTCTTACTAATATATTCCTTTTAGGACTTCCTTTATCAACACTTGAATGTATTTCCTTTTGTTTCTTCATTCTTTTCTTAGACCTTTTTATCTGATTCCTCTCCCCCAAAATTCCATTCCATTTCATTCCTTACTCTCCCATCGTCTTCCTACTCTTCACCCTATTCATTCGCTCATGATCCCACTACTTATATCTTTATGCTTTGGCACAGAACGGATGTGTCTCTTAGAATAGAGACGGCTATCCCAAAAGGCGTTTCAAGGGCGTTTCTTTTAGTTAATTTCTAATTATGTTTCTTTGAAATACTTTATCGCTACTTGAGACTTAATTCAATCGTGTGCTTCCTACGTTGTTCTGAAGTAATCATATGAAATCAGGTAACATTATTCGCTACTACTGCAATACCTCATACGATGCTTATTAACAATCACTGCTATTACGTATCATCAGTAGTTTTAAGGAATCGTGGTTATTCTCATCCATAATTCCAACATACTCCCTTTATAGGCGGTAGTCTCGACAATGCAAAAAGGGACAAACTTGGTCTATGCCGCCTCAATCTCCCCGTGCGCGCTATGGATCCTTCAAAAGTCTTGATGTGTTTTTATCTTCCTATCCCCGACAACAAGGATGTCGTCCTAGGATGTCGCCCATCCTTCAATTGCCTACTGAAAAATCATCTTGACCATGATCGATGCAATTGGAGTCAAATTCATAGATTGGATCATCTTGAGGATGCTTCAAGAGCGCCCAAGAAGGACATTTGAATGATACTCATGGCAATCTTATATGTGACGGTAAAGAGAATCAGGTTTCGAGATAATTGTTGTTGTGCCCGATACTTGGATAACTCTGAAATGTCTCTTATAATGTTTACAATATTATGAGTAATAATTTCATTCTAGTATTTATGCTGTGACAGCTATGGTAATATCATTTTATGTTGTGCTTTATGTTCACATTTTCTTATTTTGATGTATTTATTTCTTTATTACTATGATAATATTAAATGTTTATACTTAGCATCTATATATATGATAATAATTATAATATTGCCTTTGGCAATTATAATTATAATGTATGGTTATTTTAAGTGTCATGATTCCAGGGACATAACAATGTCCTTTATTTATTAATATTATATTTATAATTATAATATTATCAATGATAATATTGTAATATTGTAATTACTTAAGTTTGGATCTTGACGATTATCTGTATGTTATTTATTTATTTTCCTTTCAATGTTTAATCTCTTAGTGTTACAAAAATCGGGGACATGACAAGCATACTTTGCAGCAACAAGAATCATTGGCTCGCTTCAGTTTTTGTTATTTCGTACTTTGTACTTAGTACTAGTAGAGTAGATTGTAATATATTTTCAGGTTTGAACTTCACAATCAAACAATGTACTTGTAGTATGTTACTATATAGTAATGTAATACCATACTATGCATTGTGCAATGTAATCAACAATCTGAAAATTAATGAAAAATAAATATTCAAAAATTCAGTGTAAACTCTCATTTCCCTTCACTGTCTATCTCCATGCAATTACATAGCCTTCAAATTAAAAAAAATTGCCTTTTTTCACTTTTTCTCTATTTTTATCTGCATTTTTTGGATTCATAATTTTTAGAAAAAGATCTTTATCATTTGGTTTGCTGATTACTGCCTCTATAGATTTTGTTACTATGGGATCAACTGATTATCAAAATGTCAATGCAAATTCAGCACTTTGAATAAATTTCAGCTTCTTTTGCTCATATTGTTTACATAAATAATAAATTCCAGCTTCCCATCCCCCTTCATCCCTAAAATCAAAAAAAAGTTGTTGTACCCAAAACTTGAAAAGAGACTACTTGTGATGATAACTTGTTGAAAGATATGGGCAACCTGCTTTTTTATTTTTCAGTAAAAGTGCAACCTGTATGTTTTCGTTAGCTTATTATTCCTTCTATTTAATAGATTCTACTAAACTCAATCATTGGATTCTTATAATACTAATCTCATAATTCTCTATTGTCTTCTTCCATGTTCTTGTCATCAAATAGCAGAATATCTCAGAATTGTTCCTCTATTCCTTGCACTGACTGCTTTCATTGTTTGAAATCTATACTAATGTGGTATCTCCACATACTTAAGAGATGTAATTCATACACACACAAGTGTATCGCATAACTACATACCCATCAACAAACATACATATCATTTTAAATGCATTATCACAAGGAGGTGATTCTTGGTCCTGTTCTCACAGGACAGCCAGACACAGAAAATCTTGGAGGACCAACTGTGCTAGAGAGGACACTGAATTTACAAAACACACTGTAGAGAATTCTAGAAAATTCATTCCCAAAGAATAACTGCACACCATTCTAAGAATTTTTACTACTTATTAAGGAGTTTTAAAACTGGAGGTTTTCACAATGTTTCCTGAAAAAAAAAAGCAATGGCTTTCGTGAAGATTTTATATTTTATGTAGCAGAGAGAAAAATAATGTACTATGATACCATTTTAATTGTAGCGTATTTAAATCTTGAAAGCCTTACTCCATGGCTCGCTATAGTAGCATGAGCTAATTCATTCGAAAAATTGTTTGATTGGGGTAGAGGCAATGGTAATGAGAGACACTCTTAACATCAGAGACCGGGCTTGAATACCTCTCAAAACTATATGAAATGTGTTAATCCATTCTAAAAATTGTTTGAAGAAGTCGCGGAACGGGAAAGATTTTCACCGTGATCAAACAGCCCTCAATCTAATAAAATCGCTATAACCGAGATGAGGTTGTGGTGTAACAAATAAAAAGTAGAGAATGCAAACAGAACTTGGGATTTAAGAAGATGCGATCCCGGCTTACTCCACACTAGATTGCGGCCCAACTTGACCTCACACAAGGTTATCAACAAAACACAACTTCGCAACATTTACTAAGCTGAATATTTTGAAAGAAAAGAATTCAAGAATATGCTTAAACCAATACAAAACCGTACCTTGTGGGGCGACTGAATAATTTCTTGCATCGCATGACATCTTTTGGGAAGCAGAGGATTAGCAGGCAGTTTGAAACCCCTCGACTGAGTAAAGCCTTTTCGTAAAAGTCCTGTTAAACTCCTTGCTGAATTCATCTTGCCCGAACACAATATGTATTATTATGACAGGTTAAATAGACAATCAAACGCCTCGCTCCTGCTGAATTTCTTAAACCCCGAGTTAAGCTGGAAAATTGTACTAGGGTTTAAGATGGAAAACTATACTACAGCTGAGAAGTTAAATTGGAAAACTATAATTCAGTGATCGTGAATAATTTAAGCACTGTTGTAAACAAATCCAGAGCTTAAAAAGGTCCGACGATTCTAGAAGGTTTAATTCTATTAACGATTCCCTACCAAGGAAACATGAGGATTAAGCTCTAAATTTGTCAATGGTGTTAGGTGGTCTAAAATTAGAATTGTCGATTTTCTTTTTCTTTTAATTTTTTTCTATTTTTAATCTTAGAATAAATTTGATGTTGATTACTAATTTTAATAAAGAAAGAATAGAGAATGCAAACAAATTTAGACTTTTAGAAGATGTGATCCCAATTTAATCTACACTAGATTGTGGCTCAATTTTTCGTGGCACAAGGTTATCTACAAAACACAACTTAATAGCATTACTTAGATGAATATTTTGAAAGAAAAGAATTCAATAGATGAATATTTTGAAAGAAAATAATTCAATAATATACTTAAATCAATACAAAATTGTATCTTGTGGTACGATTGAATATTTTCTTGCATTACATGATATCTTTTGGGAAGCAAAGGATTAGCGAAGAGTTCAAAACCATTCGATTGAGCAAAAAATTTCCATCAAAGTCTTGTTAAACTCCTTATCAATTTCATTTTTCTCGAAGATAATATGTATTCTTATGATAGGGTAACTAGACAATCAAAAGCCTTGCTCCTACTGAATTTCTTAAACCATAAGTTAAGCTAGAAAACTATACTATAGTAATCATGTGTATAAAAAATAATTTAAGCATTGTTGTAAATAAATACAAAGCTAAACAAGGTCTGACAGTTCTAGAAGGTTTGTGTTATATATAAGAAAGGTTTAATGCTATTAACAATTCCCTACCAAGGAAACATGAGGATCAAGCTCTAATGGTTGTCAATGATGTTACGTGGTGTGAAATTAGAATTGTCAATTTTCTTCTTCCTTTTATTTTTTTCTTTTTTTCCTATTTTTGCATCTTAGAATTAAATTTGAAGATTTCAAAATGTTGATGTCGATTACTAATTTTAGAACATTCATATAAAATGTAGTGCCCCGCAGTTTGCTTTCTGTTATTGACAGTTACTTGTTTGTATTTGGACATTATGATACTTTGCTTGGTGTTGGATTCATAGTTATGATGATACTTTACCACTGATGTTTATGCTTATGTCATGCTTAGTAGATCGATTTAATTGATTGTGTGGATTATTCTTGCTATGGGCATCATGTGATTATTTGATTATTGTTCTTATCATGTTAATTAACATCTGATTATTGTGTGTTGATGCATTTTGGTGAAGGGGAACAATGTCGTATCACTCACTTGTGAGTGTCCTGCGATGCTACGACTTTCCTCTCACAATGTGTTTGACTGTATGACTGTGTACATGCTTGATTGTGTGGTTTGTTGTAGGTTGTAGGTACCAGGCATCGACTCCACCTAAATTGTCAGGTTTGAGTGTGTCTTAAACCCAATGGAAACTGTTGAATGGAGATAGCATCTAGTCCCCTATTTCAGTCATCATCCTCAAAGAGGATGGGTATCCGATGGTACTACCTCGTTAGTGTGGTCAGTTCGAGTTGGTCTGCCAGTGTTGTGTTTTTTCCGTCTTCGTTGTGAGGTCGGGTATTGTTTGGTATTTTGTAGATTTGATTTAATTTGGTTGATTAGTGCTTTGATTAATTATTACATTAAAATAAAGATTATTGAAGTAAAAAGGACAAATTTGATAATTAAAATAGATGTTTTTATATAATTGTGGTATTGATGGAATAAAATATTATCAGTGCTTGTATTAAGTTTAAATAAATTAAAAGTATGAGTTAATTATGAAATATTAAAATTATAGATGTTAAAATTTGCAAATTGTTTAAAAACTTCAACACACATTAGCATGGTTAGTTATTTAAAATAAAGAAAACATCTCTATGAAATACTCCAACATGCTTCATAATGCAAATAAAACAACAAAAGATTGAATAAACTAATTGAGAGCATACAAAAAGCATGGTGCATACCTATCCCATAGTGGATTGGTGCTACTTTGGTGTGGAAAGTAGCCCTTTCCCAACCCTTGACAAGCTAAATGATAGATTGAGTGATCCTTGATTAAAATTTGACAATAACCTAGCTATGATGATGAGATTTTATGATAAAAATGGATGAGAATATGGATTCAAATGACTATGATCAAATTGTATGGATTGTGGATCCCAAATCAATAGAGAGATGCTCTATTTATAGGAGAGAATGATGGATAAATTAGGAGAATGGAAGAATGTGGGACAAAAGACAAACCAATGACAAGATGTCACTTGCCAACATTCCAATGGAGGGAGATTGTGCACATTTTGGTCATTGTGCATGATAAATGCTATTAGGTTCAAATTTGAAATTTGAAAGTTGGCTTGTGGAGGGAGAAGAAAGTGTCTTAAATGCCAAGTTGGAGACATGTAAGACACAATGCAAGAGGAGTTAATGTCATGTTGGAGGAAAAGTCCCTTTTGGGGGGGATTTCAAATTTGAAGTATATTCCATAAAGATGCCATTTTGAATGAAAATAGAAGAAATAATAAATCAAATAAATTGATTCATTGTGCAAGTTGCAAAATCTAGAGAATTGGGGGATTAGATTAGCATTGATCATGATTTGATTAATTTTAATGGAGGTTAGTTGATTGTGACATTCAACTTAAATATTTGGATTTATTTAAATTAAATGAGAAGATAAAGAACATTAGAGATTTAATTAAATATTTGGATTTATTCAATTAAATGAAGGAACTTTAGGAGATTAATTAAATAAAAATGATTTCTTTAATTAAAGGGACGAATATGATTTAATCAACTAAAAGGATATATTTAATTAGATAAAGTTAAGTAGAAGGGGAAATATGATTTAATTAAATAAAGATCAATTTATTTAATTAAAAAGAGGAAATATGATGAATTTTAATCAGATAAAGATTATTTGATTAAAATAGTTAGCAGAGGGATGATTAAGGACGAAATGAAATTAGTGATTTCTGGGTTAGATGCATGTATATTTTATGCATCTACAAAAATAAATATATTAATTATGGCATTGTGCAAACAAAATTAAAATGAAAGATTATAACTAATAAATTAAATATTTTAAAAGTTGATTTATTGTGTATAAATAAATAAAGATATGTTTATTAATAACTATACTGAAGAGTGGTGGTAAGCAATAGCTGAAAAATAAAATAAAACAATTAAATTAAAGAAGGGAGTGCATGCAACAACTAATTATGAGTGGTAAATAAATTAGTTAAATTGCTAAAAGAAAGCAGCTTTTTCACATTTTTTGAAAAAACTAATCTTGTTTTCTCTCCCAGTGAATGTTCTAGTTCTTGGAGGTTTTTCTTTGGTTTTAGAAGGCTTTTGAAGTTTTTGCAGTGCTTGTGGATTTTTGAAGAAGTTGAAGTGGCAATTGAGGAGCTCAATCTTGGCATCAATCTTCAACTGTGTTATTCATTTTAACCAAGTTCCATTCTTCTTGAATTTTTATCTCTGTTTGGTTTTTGAGCAAGAACTTGAATGCTATGTTGCCTTGTAACAAACATCCCTTTTTTTCTATTTAACTTCGAATTGAAGCAATCAATAGTGGTGGTATTTAAGATTTCCTCTGTTCTCTCTGCAAATCATTGTGTGCTTTTCCTGTATTTTGAGTCTTGTTTAATTCTAAGCATTCCTTGATGCTAGTGGAGCGACTTGTAAATATTACATTTCACCCTCCTTGTATTTTTCTATGTTTGAAATTATTTCCTACGTCATAGAATGAGATTTGAATATCTTCTCACCTTTATACCTAGACATTGTAACATCGATATTGCCTCCATTTTGGAAACAAGGGGAATTTCCTTCCTCTGCAATTGAAAATTTTGCTTGCTTATAGACGCCCTAGCTATATTTGATTTGGTTGTTTGGGCATGGGAGTCAAAGTAGCAAATAGGGCTAATTAGACTTGGTGGGAATCGAACGCCCAACTGTTAGTACTGAAATTCATTGAATATTGATTCCTTAATAAGTTTATCGGCGACATAATAGATGACAGCCAGAGTTTATTGTGTTGCATACACTGTGATGTTGTAGTTCACCAATCATTGCATGTTGCATGTGTTGTGCTGGAGTCATAGCGTTTGGTTGAAGTCATTATTCTTGTCCCTTTTTATTTAAGTTAATAAATAGAATTCAAAGGGCAATTCTCTTGGGAACCATTCGATTATAAGCCTTTAGCTTATACACCTTTGTATGTTAGTCTTTAGACATGTGCGCTATTGCATTTTTCCATATGAGTATTCGATGGTGTTGTTATAGCAGTTAATAAACTTTCGAACTTATTTATATATATGCATATGTGTGTGTGTGTACTTGTTAATCACTATAGAATGTTGCATCACTGCTTTGTATAAATAGTATAGTTATATTTTTATGACAACATATCAATATAAATGGGATATATATACCTTTACATAATATATACACACACACACACACACACATATATATATATATATATATATATTTATCTATACATACATACATACATACATACATATGTATAAATATATATATATATACATATTTGGATATATACATGTTATCTCGTAATATGGAACATTGAACTCTGTTTCCTGATTTATATACATATATACATGTATATATATATGTATATGTACATATATAAATAAATGGGTATTTTGATATCTATAGAGTTAGTTTAATTTATTGAATTTTGATGTATTTTTAAAAAGCAATGTATTTCCTCTTCTACTTTGTACTTGAGTTATGTAGACTACTTATGTGTTTAGTTTTTAGGAATTCATGTATTGTGCAATTTCAGAAAGGGAGTTGTTTTTTGAAGTTTTATTGTTAAGTGGGGAGATTCTTGTGCAATGGTTAGTTAGACTTCCAGAGGATAGGGAAAAAATTTATGCCTAAGGGATTTTATGATTATTCATTTTGAGATGGTTGAACCATTTCTTGAATGGATTCATGTGGGTCTTTAGCCTTGCACTGCTTACTCATTATAATGATTGTGATTTGTGTGCAGGATGGTTCATGCCTTGCCTTATGCGTATGTTCATGTGGTTTTGGCGATTTGTGCAAGTTGGCTTTGCCCTGTTTGATGTGTTGGGTTTCTTTTTGTCAGTAGGGGGAGTGGCTCTTAATGGGGACTGACACGCAAAGTGGTATATAGGATAACCCATGTGGGAGTTTCTTAACTCAGTGAAAACCTAATTAATAAACCAGGAGGTTGGGTAGAATCTAACTTTAATTAAGATAATTGGATGCCTCACCCATGCTTGTAGTGCTCGTTTAGGCTAAGGATGGGTTGAGAAGGCTTGGTTGGAAAGATCAACTTCTTTGTCCTCATGAAAGGAAGTTGGTTCTGCATGTGTTACCCTGTGGGGTCGACGCCTACTGCGAGACAACCAAGATAACCATAGATGGGGGTCGACATCTAGTCATAGACAATCAGGATAACCCATGTCACGACCATGTGATGACACTCTTCCCTACTACAACCTAGCATTCCCTTGTCTTGTATTTCCCTTCAATGTTTGTGTGCCTTTGGAAGTTGTGTCACTGTTGTGTGTTGATATAATGTACTTGTATATTGGAGTATACTTTGTGTCATTCTTCTATCTTCTTGACTATTTTACATAGTGGGATCTTATTGCTATCTTTTAGCATGGGGGGTGGACCTTAGGGTTCCACATGGTCGGGTGGATTGTTCTTATTCCTCCATTGGGTTCCCCTTACTGATGATTGTTCGTGTGGTGGCTATTCTTGGTGTTGTGGACTTCTGCACTTGTTCCAACTCGAGTGGACTATCTTCCATGTACTTGTATTGAACTGTAATCAATGTATCATATATTATATTTATGATGTACTCTCCTCACATGTATACGAGTAAACATTGTTGTACAAGTTGTAATGTTGTAATTGAACTGATGAACTCTCCCTTGTAATGAAAAATGTAAATGATAATTAATACATACGTTAGTTAATTGAATTGATCTTGGATGTGGTTATATTGATAACATATTATGGATATTACATTTTTGTCGATCATTAAATGTGATGGATTAAATGAACTTTATATTGTTAGATGAACCTTGTTTAATGAGATGATTTATTATTCTGGTTATTTTGGTTATTAGATATATAGTAGCGTGTGTTAGAATTATGAAACAAGCACAAAACTAGGAGCCACAGGATCAAACAACAAAAAAATACACCTTCTACACAAGAGATTTGCAAACAAATATGTGCAATATTCTTCAACAAGAAAAAACTACAAAAGAGAAAAATTTCAAGAAGATATAAAAGCTACAAATATTATCCCGTTAATAATTACAATGAGATCAATCCTTATAAAAGAAGATCAAGAAATCCTAAAGTGAAACCTAAGAGGGACACCCTAATGTGCACACTTAATAATTATTAAATAATTAATTATTAATGTGCCTAAGTTTAGCTTAAGTAACTAAAGTGATAAGTGACTTAATTAATTAACCAATATGATTAAATTAATTAAGTGAAATAACTTATTACTCTAACACCCCTTGAGATGAACTTAGGAAGTAGCTAAAACACTAAGGAAAAGATGCATGAAAGCAAAGATGGGTCTCGAAAAATAAGGCCAAGTAAGGTACCCATGTACAAACAAAAGATCTCTATAAAGCGGAGAAATAGAGAAAACCTTGTGGGAAAAAACTCTACTCCAAGAAGAGATCAAAGGTGATTGAAGGACTGAAAAAGCCTCCAAATCAAGGAAATGTCCTGAAAAAGAAGAACATGTAGAACATCATAGAAGCGTGAAGAAGCTGCAAACTCTGTCGAAAGATGACTGCTACGGTGCCGAAGAACCTCCTCTAAAGATAAGATGATCAGGATCAAGAAGACAATAATTTGCATGAATGCCCCCAATGACACTACTCGAATCAAATGACAAACAAAGGCAAACACTTGGAACTCGAAGATACAAATGGTAAAGGTACCAAAATTTTGAAGAACACTAATCAACCGAGGAAATGGAAGGTCGCCTCCAAAAACAAGAATGTAAGAGTGTCCATATGGTAAGTGATCCATCTCACCAAAATGCATGGGTAACCAGCCGCTACATCCACCTAGTACATAGGAACAAATACTGTATACATATCTCACTCCAACAAAACCAAGGAAGCATTAGCACCAACAATAGAAACCCCCCCATAATGTTGAAAAGGGAGAGGCATGATAAGTACACTGAAACTAAATGCTAGTTCAAGTAGTACATGAAGAGGAACCAAGAGCATCTGAAGTGCAGACATGAAAGTACAAGCTGATAGAAAGGATGTGAAAACAAAAGTCACATATGCATGAGAAAGGTATGAAGGAAAATAATGGCAAACAACAACCCCCATGGCACTTTATATCATAGTGCAAGTACAACAAGGCACAAAGTGATATGCAAGAATCCTGAAACTACATGTACAATGCTAAGGCACTTTATCTTAGTGCGTTTACATATAAGAAATTGCTTACAAATAATGTCTACAATGTCAAAATAGGACAAAATACTGGAAATACATATAGAATAGCCAACAATGAGTCATCCCACATAAACAAAAAGTTTCTAGGAGCTAAAACATCCAAGTAATCCACCAGAGTGTGAAAACACAAAAATATAAATAAAAGGTACCTAAAGAACAATCTAGAAAAATTACATGGATGGAACTAAATAGCTCTGAAAGACAGTTTCAATGCCGCTAAAATTGAGAAAAATGAAGAAACTGGTCAAAAGTTATGAGCTCGGGACTGAAAATAACTCCTTTGACGTCAATAGGTTGTAGAATGCACTAGTAACAAAATAAAGTGATGAGACACACGCCACTAGAAAGTTGATGAAATCAGCTTTCCGTCAATATCTTGTTTGCCAACAAAACAATAACGTATGCCCAAGTTATGGCCTCTGGAAGAAAACAACTCCAAAGGGGGGTAAAACACAATGTGACATTAAATTTGACAGTCAAACGGCTGTCGCGGCAAAACCGAGAGCTTAAATTTGATAGCCAAATGGCCGTCGCCGCACATGCACAATAGAGCTTATTTGAAAAAAATGGTTTTTTAAGAAAAACAATAAAAAACTTTAAAAATTATATTTTTTTGTTAAAAATATATATGGAAACATTGATTTTAAAAAAATCATAAAAATAGGTTGCCATGGGAAGGTACGCTTGCATAGGTTTGTGCAGGTCAATACCTGCATAGTACCCTATGCAGGTATGTACCTCTAGGTACTTTTGAAAAAAAACAAAAACAAAAACTTTTTTGAAAAAAGCTTTTAAAAAATTAAAGCTTTTAAAAAAAAATTACAATTTGAAAAAAATTGTGAATTTTAATTTTTTTGCAAATTTTTTTTTTCATGTAATTTTTACCTCAATCTGCATGCACAATTGTATGGGCAAAATTTTTTGCCTCGGAAATCAACTGGACCAAATATAAGCAAGTTTACAGTTGATCTTTAGGTTTTTGGCCGCTCTGAATGCAACAGTGAGGTCCGTTTGGGCTCAAAATGCTCTGAAAAATCGAGCACCCCCTAGATCTGGCAAGAAAGCCCTTTCTTCAAACCCTCACAGATATGACAAATAGAAGCCAAATTTGATGAAAAAAAGGTCGATCTTGACTATTCCAACAACTCTAGATTCAATGGAGAGGTTTGATTCATGCCAAAATGCTTCAAAAAAATGCCCTCCAAAATTTGCAAAGAAAGCAAGAAGGATTGAAATCTGAAGCCTGCAACCTTTGTTGAAGAAGAAAACCTCATAAATCGAGAAGGGGTTTGTTGAATCCACACTCTAATACCATGTTAGAATTGTGAAACAAGCACAAAACCATGTGCCACAAGAGCAAACAAATACACCTTCCACACAAGAGATCTGCAAACAAATATGTGCAATATTCTTCAACAAGAAAAAGCTACAGAAGAGAGAAAAATTTTAAGAAGATATGAAAGCTACAGATATTCTCCCGTTAATAATTACAATGAGATCAATCCTTATAAAAGGAGATCAAGAAACCCTAAAGTGAAACCTAAAAGGGAAACCCTAGTGTGCACACTTAATAATTAATAAATAATTAATTATTAATGTGCCTAAGTTTAGCTTAAGTACAACTAAAGTGATAATTGACTTAATTAATTAACCAATATGATTAAATTAATTAAGTGAAATAACTTATTACTCTAACAGCATGGTCACAGACCCTTAGAGGAATTAGGTTTAGCTTGCATGTTAGCTTATATTCTGCAATCGTTAGTATGTTGCACTTTAAAAAAAATTGTTCCATTTTTAAGTGTTGTAGTGTGTTGTCATTTGGGGTTCTATGGTGGGGCGTTACATAAAATGTGTAAATATCATCTAGAGTAATTTGAGATCAACATAAATCTAACTCATATAAAAACCAAACAAGCATTTTGTAAGACATATTTTGAAATCAAAGAATTCAAAAATATGCTTAAACCACAAACCCTAAAGTGCTTAAACCAATACAAAACTATACCTTATGGGGCAACTTAATATTTTCTTTCATCACATGGAATCTTTTGGGACTTGCAAAGGATTAGAGGGCAGTTTGAAACCCTTGGACTAAGTAAAAAAAATCTATAAAGTTCTTGTTAAACTCCTTGTTGAATTCATCTTGCCTGAAGATAATATGTATTCTTATGACAAGGTAAACAGACAATCAAAAGGCTTGCTCCTACTATATTTCTCAAACCTTGTGTTAAGCTGGAAAACTATACTATAATGATCATGTGTCTAAGAAACAATTTAAGCACTATTGTAAACAAATACAAATCTAAACAAGTTTTGACAGTTCTAGAAGGTTTGTGTTATATATAAGAAAGACTTAACAAATTTTTACCAAGGAAATGTAAGGATTAATCTCTAAAGTTGTCAATGGTGTTAGGTGGGGTGAAATTAAAATTATCGATTTCTTCTTGCTCTTAATTTTTTTCTTTTCTTTTTTTTTCCTATTTTCACATCTTAGAATTAAATTTGAAGATTTCAAAATATTTATGTCATTTAATAATTTTGTTAAATTCATAACCTCGGTAAAAATGTCATCTAGAGTAGTTTGAGGTTGACATAAATCTAACTTGTATTAAAATAAAACAAGCATTATAAAAGTCATATTTTGAAAAAAAATAATTCAAGAATATGCTTAAACCTTAAACCTTAAATCGCTTAAATCAATAAAAAATTGTACCTTGTGGGGTGACTAAATATTTTCTTACATCACATGACATATTTTAGGAAGCAAAGGATTAACAAACAGCTTAAAATCCAAATCTTTCCATGAAAGCCTTGCTAAACTCCTTATCAAATTCATCTTGCCTAAAGACAATATGTATTCTTATTATAGGGTAAATAAACAATTAGAAGCCTTGCTCCTCTTGAATTTCTTAAACCCTAAGTTAAACTAGAAAACTATACTACGATGATAATGCATTTGAGAAATAATTTAAGCATTGTTGTAAATAGATACAAAGTTAAACAAGGTTTGACGATTCTAGAAGGTTTGTGTTATATATAAGAAAAGGTTTACTACTATTAATAATTAAGTAATAAGGAAACATGATTATCAAGCTTTAAAAGTTGCCAATGGTGTTAGGTGGAGTGAAATTAGAATTATAGATTTTCTTCTCACTTTTTTCCCCTATTAACTTGGAATTAAATTTGATGTTGATTACTAATTTTAAAACATTCATATCCTCGAGAAAAAAATATCATCTAGAGTAATTTGAGGTTGACATAAATGTAACTCATGTAAAAATAAAACAAGCATTTTAAAAATCATATTTTGAAAGAAAATAATTCAATAATATGCTTAAACCCTAAACCCTAAAGCACTTAAACCAATACAAATCTTACCTTGTGGGGTAGCTGAATATTTTCTTGTATTGCATGATATCTTTTGGGAAGCAAAGGATTAGTAGGTAGTTTGAAACCCCTGGATGAAAAAAACATTTTTATAAAATTCATGTTAAACTTCTTGTTGAATTCATCTTTCCCTTGAAGACAATATTTATTCTTATGATAGGGTAAATAGATAATCAAAAGCCTTGCTCCTACTAAATTTTCTAAACCCTAACTATACTACAACGATCATGTCTTTGAGAAATAATTTAAGCATTGTTGTAAACAGATGCAGAGCTAAACAAGGTCTGATGGTTCGAGAAGGTTTGTGCTGTATAAATTTTTTTTAATTGTATTCTTGATTCCTCACCAAGGAAATATGAGGATCAAGCTCAAAAAATTATTAATGGTGTTAGGTGGTTTGAAATTCATATTGCTGATTTTCTTCTTTATTTTCTTATTCTTTCCTATTTTCACATTTTCTTAGAATTAAATTTGAAGATTTCAAAATTTTGATGTTGATTACTAATTAAAAAACATTTATATCCTCAAGAAAAATATCATTTAGAGTAATTCCAGGTTGACATAAAATTAACTCATATAACAATTAAGAAAGTATTTTTAAAATCGATAAAGAAAAGAATTCAAGAATATACTTAAACAGTAAACCCTAAAGTGCTTAAACCAATACAAAACCATGCCTCGTGGGGAAAGTGTATACTTTCTTGCATCGCATGGCATCTTTCGAGAAGTAGAGGATTAGCAATTAGTTTAAAACCCTTGGACTAAGTAAAAACTTTACGTAAAAATTGTGATAAACTCCCTGCTAAATTCATCATCTAGAGACAATATGTATTCTTATGATAAGGTAAATAGACAATTAGAAGCCTCACTCCTAAAATTATTAAACCTTAAGATAGGCTGGAAAAATATACCACAATGACCATGTGTCTAAGAAATAATTTAAGTGTTGTTGTAAATAGACACGAAGCTAAACAAGCTCCATTGGTTCTAGAAGGTTTGTGTTATATATAAGAAAGGTTTAATGCTATTAACAATTCCTTACTAAGGAAACATGAGGATCAAGCCCTAAAAGTTGTCTTGTTGGTGTTAGGTGGTGTGAAATTGGAATTGTTAATTTTCTTCTTCCTTTTTTTTTTTTTCCTATTTTCACATCTTATAATTAAAATTGAAGATTTCAAAATGTTGATGTCAATTAATAATTTTAGAACATTCATATTCCCAAGAAAAATAACTAAATTAATTCAAGTTCGGCATAAATCTAACTCATATAAAAATGAAACAAGCATTTTAAAAATCATATTTTGAAAGAAAAGAATTCAAGAGTATACTTAAACCCTAAACCCTAGAGTTCTTAAACCAATAAATAAATTGTACCCTGTGGGGTGATTAAATATTTTCCTACATCACATGACATATTTTAGGAAGTAGATTAGTAGGCAATTAAAAACCCTCAGACTAAGTAAGACTATTTTGTAAGTCTTGTTAAACTCCTTGTTGAATTCATCTTGCCTAAAGACAATATGTATTGTAACATTGTAAATATCTACAATCAAAAGCCTCGCTCCCATTAAATTTCTTAAACCCTAAGTTAAGTTGGAAAACTATACTACAATGATTGTGTGTCTAAAAAATAATTTGAGTACTATAAACCTATACAAAATTAAACAAGGTCTAATAGTTCTAGAAGGTTCGTGTTATATATGAGAAAGGTTTAATGCTATTAACAATTCCGTACAAAGGAAACATAAGGATCAAGTTCTAAAAGTTGTCAATGGTGTTAGGCAGTGTGAAATTAGTGTTATCAATTTTCCTCTTGCTTTTCTTTTTTGTTCCTATTTTTCACATCTTAGAATTAAATTTGAGGGTTCAAAATGTTGATGTCAGTTAGTAATGTATGTGTTGATTTAGAAATTGAAATAGAACCAAATGCAATGCAAGATAATCTTATCTAAACTATCACAAACCTCTAGATAGAGAACACAAAATAGAAATTCAACAAAGTATAACATAAAAATCAACATAACATGTTAAACCATAGTCTCCATTGTGGTTTTATTTTCTCCTTGGATGATTGATTTGTGGATTCTCTCTTTGCTTGAAGATTACCAATTTGGAAAAATGTAACTAGCTTGAATGATTATGGATTTTTGGATGAGAGGATGTGTAAATTTATAGACTTTGTGAATGGGAAATGGGTGCCTAAGATTTGATTGTGAGATCAAGGGTGGAGAATGGTTGATAGAAATTCCCTAGGATATAGGAAAAGATGGAGGGTGGAGATAAGGTAGTTAGAATGTGCATGGTTAGGATGAATTTAGTAAGTTTAGTAAGTGATCACATGTATGAGAAATAATTTAAGCGCTATTGTAAATAGATATTGAGCTAAACAAGGTCTTGATTCCCTAAGTTAAGATGGAAAAATATACTATAGTGATCACATGTATGAGAAATAATTTAAGCACTATTGTGAATAGATATTGAGCTAAACAAAGCCTGATGATTCTAGAAGGTTTATGTTATGTATAAAAAAGGTTTAGTGCTATTAACAATTCCCTTCCAAAGAAATATGAGGACAGATCTCTAAAAACTTTCAATGGTGTTAGTTGGTATGAAATTAGAATTATCTTTTGCTTGCTTTTCTTTTTTTATTCTACCTATTTTCACAGCTTAGAATTAAATTTGAAGAATTCAAAATGTTGATGTTAATCACTAATTTTAGAACATTCACATAAAATGCATAAATACCATCTAGAGTAATTCAAGGTTGACATAAATCTAGCTTGTATTAAAACCAAAGAAGCATTTTAAAAATATTTTTAAAAAAATAAAAATTCAAGAATATGATTAAACCCTAAACCCTAAAATGCTTTAACCAATACAAAATCATACATTGTAGGGTGATTGAATTTTTTTTTTTCATCACATGGCATCTTTCGGGAAGTAGAGGATTAGCAAGAAGTTTACAACCCTTGGACTGAGTAAAAATTTTCCATAAAATTCATGTTAAAATATTTGTCAAATTCATGTTTGTTGAAGATAATATGTATTTTGATGATAGGGTAAATGGACAATTAGAAGCCTAACTCTTGCTGAATTTTTTATGCCCTAAGTTAAGTTGGAAACTATATGACAATGATCATGTATTTGAGAAATAACTTAAGCACTATTGTAAATAGATACAAAGCTAAACAAGTTCCAATAGTTCTAGAAGGCTTGTGTTATATATAATAAAGGTTTAATGCTATTAAAAATTCTCTACCAAGGTAACATGAGGATCAAGATCTAAAAGTTGTCAATGGTGTTAGGTCACTAATACATTTGACTACAAAATCCGACGAAACTGCCTGACGAAATATGTAAAATTCGATGTTCGTTGGGTGCTTGTAAAATTTGATGTGTAATTTTCAATTTTTAAAAGTTTATCCCCAACATTCGTCAAAATTCTGACGATCCTAGGGCTCGTCGAAAAGCCGGCTATCATTTTCGTCGAATTTTCAACAAACATGAAAAATAGAAAAAAAAAATTGTGGCCGACATAAAGAAAAGTGAGTTCGCGCCTGATTTATTGCGGCAATGTTTTGCTCTACTTAAGATAGTTTGTGGAGAACTAAGGATGATTTTCTTGGGAAAAAATAAAAAATCAAGAGGATATTGCCAGGTTGAGGGTAGTCATTGTATTTTTGTAGAATTTAGTTGTGAAGTCAGATTTGTAGTTCTAGGTTTGAAAATCATATTTTAAAGCAACATCTCATCATATTTCATTTTTAGAGGTTAAGGGTTTTGAAAATTTCATGTCCAGATTTTGTTGTGTGGAATCACCATAAGATCACAACCAAGGAACAAATTCTTGTGACTGTAATTATGTTATCCATAACTCTATTGGTCATGTAGCACAGTTGTGCTATAACAAATATATGATGCATTCATGTGTGACCAAAGTTTAATGTGGCTATATTGTGATAGAAATGGAGGCACTCATATAATGTAGTTAATTTAGGTTGTATAATGTAGGTGTCAATCATCATTGGGTGCATTCAGGTTGTCTCAAGTTTAACAGGTTAGGATGTAATTATAGTATGATCGAAGAGTGATTACCTATTGCTGTAATAAAGAGCCTATAACTCTGGTTGATATGTAAAATGGTTGTGTTATATCAATTATGTAGTGCATTCAAGCACAACCCATGTTTATTGGGCTATTCTAGAGAGTGATCAAGATTTTCTAAACCTTATGAATGTTACTTGACATATATTTGCATAATCTCAAATTCCTTCAGAGGCTTTTTAAGTATCAATGTATCCTATATAGGGTTTAGAATGATTTATTTTAATTAAAAATAAATAAATGATGCATTTCCTTGTAATTAGATAATGTGGAGATCTCCCTAAATCTGCCCGACACACTATCCTCTTTGGCCTTTGTATTCATTACTCTAGCTACTAGGGTTTTGCATGTGACATCTTTAATATCTTCATGACCGTAGTTTTTAAATAGATCTAGTCTTTGCTTTAATCCTTTTCTATGATAACCCTTAGAGTTCCATAATCCACCTTCAATCTCTTCTAAGAACATTGTCTTAATAGACGCATAGTATGCATATAAAGCAAGTCCTTCATACCTACCATTGTTCCAAACCACCACTCACTGCCTTGCTTAAAATGTTGCCTCCATAAGCACAATAGCATGTTTTAAAATCATGGTTGCCAGTGATTGACCATTAAGGTAACCACTTTCATCATGAAGATACAATGAGATTTTTGTCTTGAAACTCAAGGCATTATGGAAGATAACATTGTGAATTGTTTGTTATGTACGATTCAATTTTCTTGCACATTTATTGCTTTGCTAACTTCCTTTAAGACTGGGTATTGCACCCTCAGTTGCAATCTTAAACAACTCACTCACTATCACTTGAAGATTCCTTTCATGAGCATCCTTCTATAAAATAAAACCATGCCCTATAGATTGCCTACTTACTATAGGGGATTCATTGTATCATGGTATTGTAGTTCTTAAGATCCTTCAACCTTATTGACACTACTTCACAGTCCACAAGGTATTATTCACTATTCTCCCATCTTTGATGAGTCTCAAAACACTGCTCAAACATGCAATCCACTACCTCCATTATACATTAATGGCTAAGAAGAAAAATTGAACCTATGATTACCACTGTTACTTCATTTGGACAGTCATTCCCTTATTGTATTTTCCTTGTCTAACACTACCAAAAGCATTTGAAAAACCCTTAAGATCAGCAAGGGGGTAAAGGAACTCACTGTTAAAATCTCCACTTTACTATGCAAGGTTTGAGCTTTATTATCTTGTTACTACTTAGCCTCTTTTTGACTGTCACATCTCAAGTGACTATCATTCTTCTTACCATAGATTGAATTTACAAATGTCACTAAGCTACATAGTGTGCTTGTTATTGGCTACAATCTTTAGATTGCAAGATTTTGTTATTACCTACAATGTCTCAATCTTTCTGGTATTGCAACCTCACTAATCCACTATAGTTATTGTTTATGTTTCTATAGAGGCCTAAGGTTTGTACCCTAATCATGCTCTTACTAATGCTTGTTGTTGTTTTTTATTAGGGCTCTCTCAATGTTGAGGGCTCTAGGGATAAGCTTGTCATAAGAAGTGACACATTGCATCTTTAACTAAAAGGATAAATCTGTATTGACATTAGCAATGATGATTCTAACTTGTTGGTCCTTAGGAATGGGTCACTTGCTCTTACTAGCTCGCTACTCCATTGTTGTAGGAAGTTTGTGATCAAGTTCAATATTCTGATTTTAGGAGTCTTAACGGTTGGAAATCATATTAAAATCAAATTTAATAAGTTTTGGAATTAGCATTTGAAAGTGTTTTTTGGGGTCATTAACTTCAGACTATCTTCTCTTTTGCAGGGGTGGTTGCATGCCAAATTTTTTTGGTGTAAAATATCAGAATTATTAGATTATGTTACCTGTCTATGAATAAAAATTATTGGAGTGTGAGTTTGATATTTTTTGAAGATCTAAATAGTCAAGCTTGGTAAAGAAAAATCATGTCAGATAATATTAGTCTAGAACAAAATGAAGAGACACTTGATATATTGTGGGCTAGATTGAAAAGAAAGGGTGATGGAAAATGTTATTGTCCTTGTAATAATTGTAAGGGCTTAAAGATGAGATGAATTTTGTTGTGCCCTTAGCACACATGCCCCGTTTCGAACGAGGACCCTCTTTTCTTTCACCTTCTCGGGTCGTTTTGTCACTACCTCGTTTTGTGTGCCCCCTTTTTTTGGTGTCCCGGATGGTCAATATCACTTCAAGGTCCCACTATAAGTTGACCATCCCTTTCCCCTATTAGTTTTGTCATGCTTTGGTGCCTTGCGGAGTCTCTTTGGCAATTTGCCCCTGCCAACAGCCTCGGCCCCCTTCGGGCCCGACCGTCTGGGTTTCCTATCGTGGGTTTACGTTTCGCTCCCGCCGTTCCCAACAGCATTTGGCTTGTGCCCTCCCAGCCCTCGGGGCCCGATCCTCCGTTGGCCATTTCCTTCAAAAGCGAAATCTTAACAGCTGCCAAGCCTCTCGGGCCTGGGACTCTGGACTTCCACTCTCGGGGTTCCGGGAGTGTTTCGCCGCAACTCACGGCGAACCTCTCATGTCATCCCACCCCCAGGCCCCAACCTCCTCTTTGCTGCTAAGTGAATTTATCAAGTCAAATCTTCTAGCGACCATTTCCCTGCGCCCTCCCGGCCACCAGACCCCGGGTCTCCCGCCGCCGTCTCTGATTTTCAAATTCACCAACCCTTCGTCTCATCGTACCTGCATTCAATGGGATCATTAATGGCTATTAGGGGTATAAAAGACCCATTCTAGTCTGTCATTTTCATTTGACAGAGTTGCAGGGAATAATCAGTGCTTGCCGCAGGAGTCCACCATCATTGAGGCTTCCAGTTGGTCTTCATCCATTGCCTTCGCCTATTGGTCATAAGTGAGCCCTGCATCTTCGAGTGTCCAAGGTTGGTCTTTTGATCATCCTTCTCGAGCTTTGTTTTTGTCATTTCTGGGGTTTAAAGTGAATAACGAGTATCTAAATGACATGTGAACGATAGAATTTGACATCACAAACGAAACCCATGTCTTTGAAAGCCCAGTGAACTAACGTAGCATCCCCATGATCAATTCAGAGCTTTACCTTCGCGCGGCTGTTCTTCGCAGGAGCGTTCATGGCTCTCGGGCCTGGACCCTCCTTTTGCCGTCGGGGACCTATTAGGAAAATAGAAATGTCAAACGTCCTTTGGGTCTCTCGGGTCCAAAGCTCTGGACCTCTGTCCTGGGGATTCTACCCCTCGCTCTTTGTCAGCGAAACCTTCCTCGTTCAGCAAGACCCTTCGCCAAATGCATCCTTCTCTTGACAGGTGAAGTCGGGGAGACATTCGTCCATCGCCAAGACCTCACTACGAGCTCCTTGGGTCTTGGTGACTCCTTCGCTTTTGGCGGGACCCTTCATCTTTCGCCAAGACTTCCTGGCGATACTCCCCCTCTTAGCGAACACCCTTTGCACCTTTTCGGTCAGCATAACCTCTCATAGACTTAGGAATCCTTCGCCGAGCACTTGGGTTTCGCTCTCTTTTCGCCAAGGCAATTTGGCTTTCTCGCCGACAGGAACCTCATCGTGTTGTCGGTGAAACATTCCGAAGTCAGGGAGACCTTATGTAGAATGTTTTTACTTACCCCGAAGGCCATCATTGCCTGTCAGCAAGACTTGCCGAGGTCGCCAAGAACTCTCCCCAATTTGAAAATATTACACCAAAGTCTCTCCCTGTTGGCATAGCATGCCCCGGTTGCAGTACGTTTCCCCGCTCGTGTTGTTTCGCCGACATCCTCTTTCGCTATAGCTTTTGGATGTCGGAGAGACGCTATGCTGACCTTACAACGTCTCACCGAGGGGACCCACTCATTCACACGTCGCTGTAACTAACCTTGTTGTCACGTCGACGAGACAACTTTATCACTTTGTTCGGTGAGACCATGGGCATCTTGCTAAGACTTATACCGATCTTACAAAGTCTCACCGAACCATCCAGACTTTTGTCTTCGCCAAGACCCTTTCCCGGTTTAGAATCTTATGCCGAAAGCTTCCCTGTCACCAAACATTACTCGGTCGGCGAGACCTCTCGCTGACTAATTGACCTACGCCGAGGACTCCCCTTGCCATATGTTGAGATTCATCCTTCTTTGGAATAACAAGCAGATGTCGGTGAGACTTCTCATCAAAGATACAAATCAAATGCCAAAGTCGGTGAAACACATGACCTTTCGCCAAGACCTTTCCCCGATGGATTCTCACACCGATTGAAACTTAAACGAAGTGATGGCATTCTCCCCTCTCGGGCCTGAACCTCTGGACTTCCATCTGACATTTGTTGTCTCAAACACCAAAGTGCTCCGCGAACCCCAGACCTCAGAGTTTCGTCTTTGGATTTTTGCCCTCAATTTGCTATTCCAAACAACCATCTCCAGACGACTCCCCGACCCGAAACCTCTGGATTCTCCTGAACCGATCCAAGTGAGCCCCAATTTGAAATCCAACTTCGACCCACGTGCTTAATTTCGGCCCCCTTCATTGCGAACCTCTTGAAATACTAAAATTTGACCGAAGGGGATCTCTGGGAGCTCTCCACCCGATTTGCCCTTCCAAACAACATTTCTGCTAGGGAAGTCCAGCCCTTCGGGCCTGGACTATCTCATTGCCCTTAATCAAAAGATCAATGATATCAGGAAATGAAATTCATGTTATGCTTAATAGATCTATTAAAATGGATGTCACCTTTAGAAGCTCGGCTAACATGAATACTTTTATGATCCATTACATTGACTACGCCTTTGCTTGCAGAATATATGGAATTGGGTGCAGGACCTTCAGGGGCTACCGTCGAGAAGGACAAAGAAAAAAAGACAGGCAAAATTCCTCGAGGAAAAGAAGACAAGGACCAAATGAAGTATCAGTTTCAAGGTGAGCCTGTACACTCAAAAGTTACCACAGATTGGAAGGAGATCACTAACACAAACATAGGCCATGTGGACATTGATGAATTCACACAAAGGGTCAGGATCAATCCAACAACGAAGAATGCAAGATTGATAAGACAGAGTGGAATCACAAAAGCTGCAGGATTCCCTCCATCCCTTGTGGCCCCCGAGCTTGTCATGGCTTGTCGAGAAGCCTATCAACCTGACACAAGAACCATCATTGATAGAGAGGGCAACATCCTCGCCAACATGTCAGTTGAAGGGATTACAGAGACCTTCCACATTCCAACCTTTCAAGAGATGGAGGTCCCCACCATAGAGGAATGCCAGGCAGCGTGGGATGATAACCCTGCAGGATGCAAGAGATTGATAAATCAGCACTGGCTTAAAGAAAAGCGGGGCAGCACTATGAAGGTTCCTCACGAGCTCTTCCATAGTGATTTCTACGAGGACTACCATGACTTAGTCACCATGCTAAGTAGGGTGATGGGTCTCCAAGCAGCAACCTACTTCTAGGGGTGGATGGTGTACTTCATTGAGCAGATTCTCCATGGGAGTGAGGACGTCACCACGAAGACTTCATTCTACTGGGGAGGAATTATAAGCAACTGCTGTTTGTTAACATGAAGAAGAGCTCCAAATTCTATGACTTCCTACCTCATCTACTCTTTGACGGACCGAAGACAATATAGTGGGTTGTTTATAGCACCCGATCAAGAGCAAGGTCAAAAACTCAAAGTTTATGACAAGTACCCTCAGCTCCAGTACATAAACTTCAAGAGGGAGTATTGTAGAGTAAACGACGCCTTTGTTGGCCACACCATCAGAATGATTTCTGGAGACTTCGAGAGAAGGGTCTCCCACAGTGCCAAGGCAGTTCTGAAGTAGTATGCCTTTCTCTTCATCTAGTACCCAAAGTTTACATACATCCGCGCCCAAGGCTTCTCCAAAAGGCTAAACAGATTGCCTCGATACCCAAATGACCGAATCATCATTTTGGAGCTTTCTCGACAACTTCAACGCATACAGGAAATCTTCAGCAGCAAACACATTGCGGGGATTTCTTATCCCATGACTCTCGGCCAGGGCATGTATAAGCTGCTAACTTCCCAGTGTGCTAGTAACTCAAAAAAAGGAGCTAAAGGACTACCACTTTCACCTGCACACTGTCCGCCCACGAGTAGACCCCTACGGGCATGTTAGGAAGGCATTGGGATCAGGGTATGCCCACCTTCACCATATTGAAGACTTCTGGGCAGACTGCCAAGATGATAAAGAGGTGTGTGTAAGGCACTATATGCGGATGACTGTGCAGTTTATCAGAAAGGTGCAACCATTCCCCATCCCCGACCAAGTCCAAGAGGATGAAAGCACCATAATGGATCCCAAGTACCCTGTGGTGGCCAATTTACCAATACCAACAATAGACTGGGACAAGCAGGAGGTCGATGACCTTGATACTATAACCCAACCAGTTTTGGCTCGAACTAAGGAGTGGGTTGACGGGCAGGTAGCCCAGTTGAAGCAACAGGAAATGATCTTAACTTATGAAAGGCTCAAAAGTGAGCCAAGTACCACAGAGGATGTTGCTACCACCACGTCAATTAGTGGGGCCTCCAAGTCTCCTCCAGTCACCACGTCCAAGAAGAGGAAGGAAATAGAAACAGAGTCTCCAAACCCTAAGGTCTATGCTAGGAAAGAAACAGGAGGCTCGCCTTCCAAAAGACTCAAACAAATGGAGAGCGCCATGGAGCAACCCTCAATCCGAGAGGAGGAAACAAAGAGTATAGATCAATTGAAGCCTCTCTTGGCTTTCCCTGCCCCTACTATTGTGCCATTTGTTGCTTTGGCCATGATTGCTTCGTCCTGGCCGATGGTGGATATCTCTGTCCATCTCGCTTCATCCCCTCTGACTGAGTCCATAATAGTTGTCGACTCTAGTTCTGCCATGACCACTCCCCCTTCCTCTGCTGCCATGTCGCCAACCACATTGCTCCCTTTGGCTACGGCCACAACATCTGTTCCCACTTCTGCCATACTTGAGGCCCTTTCAAAGCATATGCAAAATCTTCCCCCTGAGCTCTCCTAGATCTTAATGGATCCCACTCTTCAAGCAGCCCTTGCACAAGCCCTCGCTACTACACAGCCTTCACAACCGCCAATAGGGCCACTGGCTATGGAGGCCACCATGTTAATCTCCAAGGAGTGGGAGGAACGAGAGCAGGAAACCTCGAAGCCCATTGAAGAAGAAGCTGATGAATACCATGAGCACCCAGAGTACGAACACCGAACCATTGACAGGGTGGCTTATGAAGAAGAAGAAACGAGCTCTTCTGAGAGTGGAGACGAGGTAGATGACTGTGGCAGGGCTATCATACGAACTTTTGATGATGACCTCAAAGAGGAGCTGGCCCGACAGTTAAAGGACACTGAAATAGAAGCAAAAAAGTCACCTCATAAGGAAGAAGAGCAGCCACCAGAGGAAAGTCCAAGAAAAGAATTGATAGAGGGAAAATCCTAGGTTGTCCAAAGCCTCGAAGTCGAGGGTGCTGGGGAGAAGAAAGAAGAGGAGACAACAAGAAAAGAGAGTCTCGTGCAACAACTATCCACTAGGCCTCCAGTCAAGCACCTCGTGTTCACCCAAGACTCCGACAAAGAAGAAGGGGATGAAGCCCAAAAGAAGGGTGAGGGTGATTGTGGATCGCCAAAGGACAAGTCTGCCTTGCCTGAGTGGTTGGAGGAGCAAATTGAGAAAAGACCTACTATGCTGAAGGACCCATGAGCAAAACTAGAGGCTATCCTTGCTCGAGCTCATATTACAACGAAGAAGAAGAAGGAGCTGAAGATTAGATCCAAAATAACAATGGATGCCTCTGGATCTCGGACCGTGCAGATAGCCACACCTGTGGTGGGCCAGGAAGGGGTAACTTACAACGTCTCAACCATGGACCTAGGGACTACCACCAGAGAACAGAAGGTAGAGCACCTTGAGGAGTCAGTAGCCATGGTGGTACACCTGATAAAGCAGGACAAGACCTCCAAGGATGAGCTCAAGGCACAGGTGGCAGCATTAACTGAATATATACAACAATGGTCTTCAGTGGAGGATCTACCCACTACATCCACAGCCACACCCCAGTTGCTGTCCAAAGAATAAATTGACAAGATGGAAAGGAGAAAGAACTTGAAAAAAATATAGAAAGTTGGTTCTGACAGGTCTTGGACGTCAGAAACATGGGAATTAGCCGCGCTGTGTGAACAGCCAACAAGTTCTTGGACCTCCTGCAATCTCTGGAGAGCACACGGAAACTCTGCACCAACTTCCCTACAACATACGACTCCACCTTTTTGAGGATTGAGGCCATCCTTCAGTTGCCAAAGGCCACGTGGGAAAAGGAGTTGGCTTTTAAGAAAGATGATCACTGGCTGATGGATGTGTGGTGGCGAGACTTCAACAACCGGAAGGAAAGGCTAGAACAGATAATGAGCAAAGTGGATCTGGACATTGAATGGATCAAGGAAATCAGGGTAGAGTGCGTTCGTTATCTCAAGCTGATGACGGAGTACGACGTGCCCGCGGTGCAAATGGATCCCAAAAAGATAAAGCCCTACTTTCAGAAAAGGATGGAGGACGGATTGTCCAATGAAATCACAGTAGAATTCATGAGCTTTGCTACCCGTGCCTTCGACCAGTCCAAGCTATTTAGAGACCAAGGTGCAAAGTATGATGAGGATTGGAAGCGGCTGGAAGACAACGCCAAAGAATGGAGCTACCAGGTGCTGCGATATGAAATCATCGAAATAGACAAGCTCCAAGCGATCATCCTCAAGTTTATTGAATACACAACTTCCAAGAGATAGGAGGACAGCCCCTAGCAAAAGATGAAGAATTCCCTGAAAGGTAGCTACAGTAAAATAACAATTGACTAAAAGACAAAAATGTTACAGTGCCGTCACTAGAGGACAAGATAGGGAAAAGACAAAATGTAATTTTAAATTGCAATGTATTGAGGGGTAGGTGAAACCCTATTTTGTAATGAATCTTGGCCACACAAAGAGAATTGATCTTAGCCATTCATTTGACTTTTGGGAAACTATAAATAGGGCTCTCCTCTCATTTGCAAAAGAGAGTTGAGTTGTTGTAAAGACATGCTGTTGAAATTTATAGAAAAGACATTGACTTGGTGTATTGTCTTTGTTTCTCTCATGTTACTTGATTCAATCTCCATTGTTACTTGATTAACTTAGGTTTCATTGTTCTAGTTAGTTGCTTCTTGCTTTGGGTAGATTTTAGGAATGTTGTTCTGTGGTTATGAAAATTCCTACTGTGTTGATGACTTCTTTGTCCATACTTTTTGCTATTTGCTGATGGTAGATAGCTGTGTAAAGTTAGCCTAGACTTGAATTCAAAGCTGCTCCCAACTTTTATCTTTGTTTATGCATGCACATGGTGAATGAAAGATAAAACATTTGTAGACCTTAGAAGATAGCACAAGTTCCATGATACTGTGAAATTTCTGGTTAAGTGGAATGTTGTTTTGAGAAGTTGTCCATTGCAGGAACTCCATTGTCACTGTTCACCATTAGTTGCAGATTTAGGAATTCCTTCTCTTCCTTGTCCCCTTTTTCCTTTTTTTATATAACTGACCTATGCTAAGGTTTATTGCACATTGTAAAGCCAAATTTAACGACAACATGGAGTCCAAGACTATTGTTTGAACCTACAGCTAGTGCATAACAACTCTTCCATCTTAGGAACTCCATTTAGAGATCCAATTTCATGCTTTGTATCCATGCTTTGTACTTCCTGCGTAAGTCCACCTTGTCATTCCAGCAAATCACATCAAACAACTGAGATATTCCAAGCACTGTCAAGACCTAACATTAGAGACCTTGGGATAGTGTTCTGTAATTTGATTGTGGAAGATTGTCTTTCAAGAGAGGTAGTGCACCTACGCACTGCCTGTGTTGAGAAGTGCATAAAAACACCATCAACAACTTTTAATCACAATAGCTGAGAAACATTGTAGGCAGCATGGTCACGTTGAAGGGGGCATGATTATCGTCTATTGGTAAGTTGTTCATTATATGTGTTTATATTGATTGAATTTGTAAATGTTTATATCATTTTAACATTATATATGTATATATATATACATATGTATAATCACTTGATCATGATCATGGTTTATTTGTGTCAATCATTATTATAAAGGTTGGGTGCCCTAGGGTAGATGATATGGATTATCACGGCCTGGAGAATGTGGTTTTGCAAGCAGACAAACATGGAGCTATGAATATCGAAGATGAAGTTAATGATCCTATAGAAGAAGATAATCATGCGCCAGAAAACACAGTTGAAGATGATGGTACGAATACATTGATCCATGACACATTTAGTGGCAGAGTTGATCATGATGATCAATATGAGTTTGATGATGTTCATGATTTACCTGTACTTGAGAAGGCATACGAGCTCCTTTATGAAGGCTCTGAAACAACTCTTCTCTCTGTTGTATTATTGCTGTTGAACTTGAAGGTTATGAATGGTTTATCAAACATAGCAATCTCACGGATGTTAAGGTATGTTATATATGTCATCTTTTTTCATCTATTTTAATTGTTGTTAGTTCATTACTAATAAATAAAAGATGAAATATGTACCATAAATATTCTTTATATGAACAATTTTTTTTTTTTGTAGATTGATTAGTGAATTTTTGTTACCACTATCAAATATTTTACCTTGCTCATACCAAGATTTGTGTCATTATGAAAGATATCATAATGGAGTATCAAGCAATAGATGCATGTCTCAATGATCATATTATATATCATAAACAACAGGAATTTGCAACAGAATGCCCAAAATGTCATATTAGTAGATATCGAACATATCAACTAACAAAGAAGGTGTCTCGCAAGGTTCTTCGTTATATTCTCATTATTCCATGTATGCAACGATTATTTAGGTGTGAAAGCTTAGTGCAATTTATGAACTACCATGCATGGAATAGAAGTGGAGATGACATTCTTTGAATGCCTGTGGATGGTTCTACATTTAGGGAGATGGAGGAAAAATGGCCACACTTTAAAGAAGAACCTTGTAATGTCAGGTTTTCATTGGGAGCAAACGGTTTCAATCCATTTGGAGAGCTGCGATCTATTTACTTAGTGTGGCCTGTTTTTGTTATCAACAATAATATGCCTCCATGGATGTCAATAAAGAGGGAGAACATAATGTTGTCAATGATTGTTCCAGGTATTTGTTTACATCATTTTTCTTTAACATAGTAGCATCTCATTTGTCTTATTTGTTGCATAATGACTTATATTTTTTTTATTCAATAGTTATGTACATTAATTTATATGTATTGCAGTAAAATGGTTATAATAATTATGTAATGTTTATGTTGATTCAACTAGGTAAGTACCAAGTTAAAGATATGAATGTATACATCAAGCCTCTTATTGATGAGTTACTAAAGTTATGGAATAGCGTCACTATGTATGATGTCTCCAGACCAATAGGACAAAGACAATTTCAATTTCATGCAATGCTTGTATGGAAAATTCATGATGCCCCAGGGCTAACACATTTTTGTGGTATGTTATAACATTCAATTGCAATTTAACAATATTTAATTTGATGAAGTAGATATCATGCATGTTTTTAAAATAATCTATTAATTAGATATAATAAAAAAAATTGACATATTTAATCCAATTATATATCATCTTGCAGGTCTTCAAACAAAAGAAAAATTTGCATGCCCAATTTGTGGTCCAAAGATGAAATCTCATCGTTCAACAAGTTTAGGAAAATAGGTGTTTGATGAGTATAGGCACTTCCTCCATAGAAATCATAAGTATCGAACTACTGAAAAACATCTTTTCAATGGAAAAGAAGAGACTACATCAAAACCATGAAGAATGTCACCTCGCCTATGGAAGTTGGAATATAATAGAATTAATCGTCAAGGTTATACATCAGATCAAATTGTTTATCTATCATATATAATATGTTTTAAATTTATATTTTTATATTGTGTTGTGTTTACTCATGTTGTAATTGACAATGATTGTCATTGTTAATTTGTTTAACTTATATGTTTCATGAAGGTCATCAAGGCATTAATGGTCGGCTTCCACAGGGACTGAAAAGTTATCCCAGACAATTTAGTAGGTTGCCCTACTATAAGCAGCTACAAATTGTGCACTTGTTTGATACAATGCATATCGAAAAGAATATAACAGAAACATTATGGAAAATATTGGATGGAAGGCATGACAAAGAAAAAATTGTCAAAATTTGTATTGACATTCAGGAAGCCAATCATGCAATGAAAAATATCATTCAATTAAATAGCGATGGAGACCAAATTAATATAAGTGCCCTTCCCGGTTATTAACAAGTAGCAAAGCAATGCTATAAAAGAAGTCATACAAAAATCAATTTCCCATAGGATTTGCTGCAAACATAAACAATATAATAACAAAGAAAGGTGAATTTAGGTCGGGATGAAAACACATGATTGGAATACCTTCATTAAGGTAATTATTTTGGTATATTATATACACTTGTATAATGCATGTACTTTTCAGTGTATTGTGTTTACTACTTTTGGAAAAATAATGAAAAGATTATTTTATAATTGTTGCAGTACATTCTACCTCTATCTCTCTTAGAGAACTTTGACAATAATGTCAACCAAGTTATATATGATCTTAGAAAATACATGAGGTAAGTAGCGAGATTTATTCAATTCATTGTATACATCTTATAATTGCCTTTTGTTTTACTTGTTATGTAATATACTATATATTTTTGTTAAATATCGTTAATATATTTGCACCTTGAATCACTTGTAGATGGTTGTCATCTAAAGAAATCCATAGAGAAGATATAAATTATTGGAAGAGAAAAATTCCTGGTCTAATGTGTGAAATGCAAAAGTGTCTATCTTCAAAAAATTTCAATGCACAAGAACACTACCTTATACACCAAGTTGAGGGGATTGAATTGTGTGGACTTGTACACACAAGGTCAATGTGGATGGTTGAGAGGCACTTGAAATTTTTGAAGGCTTTGGTTAAACAAAGAGCACATTCTGAGGGTTCTATGGTGGAGGGATATATGGTATACCAGACCATGGTGTACATTAGTTAAAATATTTCTTAAGTTTGCAACAAAGATCCATGTAGATCGTATTTGAGATCCCAACTCCATTAACAAATTTGAAGGGGAGTACCTATTGAGGAAAGGTAGATTGAGGAAAGTGAGAGGTAATTATAAGATGGTCATGGAGATTAATTGGAATACATTTTGCATATGGTTTTTATATATATTGTACTTATTTAATTTTTAATCTTCAATACACATCAATTATAAATTAAGGTCTTATATTGTGGTATTTAACTAATTATACGTCGTTTGTGAATTTCAATTTTTTTTGGTACAGTTGGTCGAGAGTGGGATGCACTACATTTGTACGTCACCAACAATCTTGATTAGATGACGGTATGGATTGAACGATGTCAACAATCTGGTCGTACATTAACATGGGAAGGTGTGGCTTCATTGGTTAAAGAAGCTCATCGTAATGGAGATTCTAATGTTACACAAAGGGAAATTGATTTAACATATAGTTTAAGAGATAAACAGGTACGTATAAATATATTAATCACCCATATTATTTAATTATTTTCAAGTATATTTATTTATATGTATCTTGAGATTGTTTTCTTTGCATACATTCAACCAAGAATAAATATGTTTATCAATTGATGATATTGCAATAATTTTTACATGTTTGACATATTGCAGGTGAAACACCACAAGGCTATGTGGTGCAATGGTTGTAAATTTCAAATCAAAATGTTGGATGACATGAAGAAAACTTGTGATTCTGGTATAACTGCAGTCTTTCAGGTGACTAATGTTTCATCTAGAAGCACATACATCCAGAAGTCTCAGAAAATCGATACTATGGGATTTTGGATGATATACTTGAGTGTGACTTTAAGTCCTTCAAATTAATTTTGTTCGTCGTCCTATGGTATAGGCTACGATTGAATGAAAATGATCCTGAGAGAACTGTTATTGAACATAATAATGGATTTACCATGGTTAATACAAGGTTGATTGAGCGAATGAAATGTATTCTTCCAAGCCAATGTGAGCAGGTATTTTACTCAGAGGTTCCAGGTAAAGGTTGGTCATTTGTTGTTAGACATGATCCAAGAGGAAGGCCGGTAAAGTATAATATGGTGGAAGAAGAAGATATCGAAGAACTAGAAGATGATGTAGATGATGATCGGATCAACTGCTTAGTTGATGATGTCCCCGACGAAGATGTCAAAGAGGAGGAACTAGATCATGACGATGTAGGAGTTAATGTTCATGAAGATGGATATCCGTGTGGATGATGACATTATCGAAATTGATATCGATGACGATGATGATGATATGACCAATCCTTACAATGTTGAATCGGATCGGATGATACAAAAGTTGGATGAAGAAGAAGATCAATGACATTGAAATGTATAAGTTATGCGATTATATTATCTATTTGATATTAATTTCTTGATAGAATTATATTTGACTTATGTGGTTACATAATTAATTCATGATGTTTTTAATTTTTATGCCATTACATAGTTAATTTAATGATGTACTTTTTAATGTTTGAAAGATCAAAAAATTTAAACATTTCAATAGTGATGTTAACAACATTGAAATTAGTGTGTTTTATGTTTCATGTGATCATAAAAGATTAAAAAGTCAGTTGTAGAGGTGGTTGTTCATTGGTTGACATGTATGTTGGTTCTTTTTACAATGTAACCAGGTTTGTATTCTAATCTATCTATGGAATTTTCAATTCCAATCTAAGGTAGCTCGAAGGACCTGGACCAACTGACGAGGACTTTAAAAGACTCCTACACTTCAGGCTCTGCAAGACCTGGGAGGGTGATCCCTTAATGTTTTTACAACCTCTGCACCATTATTATAAACAACATTAACAATAGCAGATGATCTCACTTAATAGCTCAACACAATAAGATAATATCAACTAGAATTAGTTCATAGACAATATCAACTATCTGGAGCGTGAGATAACTAAACACAATCCATTGTATAAGATAGTCAATGATTTTCAATTTGTAGCAAGCTCTAGGAAAAAACAAACAACTACTGAACTACATTAATAATTACAACTTAGATCAATATCATATATCCATTGCAGGAGTCAAATTCATAAGCACCTAGAGGTTTATAACAGATTTAATACATTACATATAAGATCCCTGACAATATTGCATTACAATTTCATCAATATGCATTCTAACCCAGGACTACTTATCAAATCCTTATACAACACATATCCGCCTATAATCCCATTCAAGCATTTTAATTAATTCCTTGAATTAAAACTAAAATAGAATCATACACACCACAATAGTGAGATGGATAAAACAACCTTTAGTTATTTCATTGAAAGTTCATATATGCATGTACAATGGAGAGACATAAGCTCAAATTTTTATTTCAACTCAAATGCTAGTATTGTTATACAACATTAAATCTCTATGAACTCAAAACCTAAATTGAATTTCTCTAAAACCATCGGACTTTACAATTCGCTCTGCAACTTCACCTAGACTCGACAAAAAATATCTAACTTGCTAACTCGTACTTCTGGCCTTGAAATCCTTCTTATAGAAAATGAAGGAGCAAACAAGCACCGGGCCAGAAAGTACACCTGCCACCAGTCAATTGGAGCACCTGGTGATATTCCAAAATTTGTTACAACAACCACCACCTTGAAAAATATTCTTGTTAAAAAATCGTTACAACAACAATCATCCTAGAGCATATTCTTATTCATTATGTCAATGGAGGAAGGTTGATGCAATAACAAAAAACCATGCGAAACCCACGCCAAGAAAGTCATCCATACAAAATTGGAAATGATGTAACCGCAACATTTGGTTTGCCACTTGTCGGTAGCCCACTCTTTTTACTCATCATCATTCAAATACTTAGCCACCCACCTCTGGTATTCTTCGTCAGTTGGCCAGTCAAAATTAATCACCTCTTTTACCTTTGACCTATAAGGCATATACTTTACCACTACCTGATTAGCATTTCTTTCAAAAGATTTCAAAAATGAGCCGGTACTAATAATCTTATCCATACAATTTACCAACAAATCATAATCTGAGTCATCACAAATTATTTTAATTTGATTATTGATGACTTTACTTGCTTGATCCTGCCATTGTTGGAGTGTTCTGATTTCCCCCTGCTCATCAGTTATATCAGGTAACAGTGTGTTACCCCAATTATTGAAGTTCTTTACTAATTCCCTAATCTTCCTACTTAGATCATCTGGTAAGGTATGAAAACCTTGCAATGATTTAACCAATATATAAGTAGGCTTCAATGATTGGGGCCTATTATTTACATCAAACCTTGAGGCTTTATTCATAACATCTAGATCATTTTCCCTAGGGATCCAATTTTTAATTATTGGAATCACTATCCCTTGATCCCTATCAATATTCTTTATTGCTTGAAATAGCAAAGAATACAAAGAATGTATAGAGGGCAGTTTATTATCTACCTTTTCATTTAAATGCTCCAAAACAATAGTAACAATTTTTTTTTCTTTTGAAAGAAAACCCTCCTCTTTTACCCTTAGTGATGTCTGTAATTGATCAAATTTTGGCATGAGCTGCCTCTTTGTTAGATCAATAGAGCACTCTGTTTCTTCATCAACTTGTTTTAGAGGAGGGGTAAGAGCAGGATTTTGAATGGGAGACCTTGGTGTAGAAACATTTGGAGAAGCAAGAGGCATTGACCTTGCTGTGGGAGGTGATGTGTTAGTTTTTGGAGCATTGGATGTTTCCCCAGCATGTCTATACTTGAACCTTTCTACTTCAGTTTGCAACTCAACATTCCTCTGTTGCATTTTACTATATTCTTCAATTAAAAAGTTATACTTCTCCATTAGGCTCTTTCTTTCAGCCTCCTCCCTTTCAGCAGTCTTTTGGGCCAACTTGGCCACATTCACAGTTAAAATAGTGGCTTCAGTTGTTGTAGTCTCTGAATCCCTCTTTATTATTAATCCTCCTTTGAAATTTGGATTAATATCAACAATGTCTGGCTTTCTTCCTTGTGGAGCCAATGTCCAAATTGCCAAGGTCTCATATTCTTCACTAAAGGCAGAGTTTTGTAATGCTGCCTTAACTTCTTCTTCAGAACCCTAAAAAAGATTCTTGGACTTTATAATGGCATTGAAAGCCACTGTATTTGCGATGTCCCATTCAGGAAAAATCAAAACACCAGCCTGATTCACTAGTTGTCTTCCTTCTTTAGGAGTGATGTTTTTGAACTCTTCCATTAGTTCAGCTTTCACTTCTTCATCATTCTCCTGATTTGACCTGTCAGGCCTTAGTTCTCTTCTCTCCTTGCATTTATTTTGATATTCCTCAAATTTTATCCTCCATGCCAATTGCAAGAATACATGAGTCTTTACAAATGTATTGTCATCTAAGAACTCCTTGCAAGCCTTCATTCTTGCATCCTACACACTCTTACCCTTCATATCCAAATCGGATATAACCAATTCAGCTGACCTAAGAGAGGATGACATACCAACCTGCATGTCTTGATCAGTAACAATAATTTCATCTGTGAGATCCTCAGGTAGGTGATTAGTTCTTTGCCTCTTAGGGCTTGGCTCAGGTGGTGGTGATGGGGGACTGCGCTCTGGTGAAGATTTTAATTCAATAATTTTGACAGCCCCAGGTACTTTGAATTTTGGGCCTAGTTGTGAAGGCGCCTTCATTATTTTCTTCCCTTTTCTGTCTACTTCTTCCTCATCACTGCCAGTATCTATTTTCCTCCTATAGATGGGCCCCCTTTCTATAGGCTGACATACTGGCCTTGTTTCAATTGGCATATCACTTTGTCCTTGCATATCTAGACTTAGCCTTAAATTCATCTTTTTGGTTGTCAAGGTGTCTATTATCTCCTTGAAATTCTTCATTAAAAAAATAATTCTCTTGTGGTATGGAGTGAATTTCATCAATGGATCATACTTCAAATCCATTTCATGCACAATATCCAGTAGCTTACTATAAGCTATCCATTTTTCCTTGTTCAATTCCTGTCTATTTAAATCAAATTCATTCCTGATCAGATCCTCAAGGAAATTGAACTCATGTGCAAATTTGCCACATTTTATTCTTTGTCTGAAAAGAGCAAAGAAACCTTTAGGATCATGTTGTCACCTTGGACCAAATCTCAAATGGTAATTAACAAAGAATTTGTCAAAATATGTCTAGCTTCCCTTTGAAAATTTAAAATCAGACACTACTATATAATCAGGGAATAATGTTCCCTTCCCCTTTCCAGTTAGGTTATCTTCATGAATACACCCCATCTGCCACATAACTTCTACAAACCCTAGTCTTGGTGTCACATTATATGGCAGTATGTGAGTGGTTCCTTGAAATCCATATATTCTTAGGACAGTGCTGACTGGATATGGGATAATGTCACCCCAGTTATGTAAAACCCTCAATTTTGGTTTCCTCTCATTCGGCCTAAGGAAATCATGCACTTCCTCAGGGATCCTAGGTGCATTTACCATCAATCTAGCCCTTAATCTTGCAGCAAAATAATTATCAAATTGCATATAACTGGTGCTTTCTTTATTACAGGACAAATCTATGGCCCATATGTGTACTGACAATATTTCTCCATTAACTGATTGTCTTAAGTTCATCTTCTCAGCAAAGAAATCAACATTACTAAACAAGAACATATGCATCAACATGGAATACCAAAAGAATTGAGTACCAATATCACCATTTTGCAGCTTCGACAGTCCTTCATCTATCCTTTCCACCAAAAAGGAAGCAAAGTCATATGTTACAAAGAAGTTAGGGTGTTGTATTTGCACCCCCATGAACATGTATGCAATCGACATTACTGCACCAGGGCTGAAACCCAAAATTTGACATAGTGAATAGAAAGTAGCCAGGAAAGGCTTTGCAAAATAATTCAATCTGAAGGGTTCCTGGTCACTAAGGCTGATGTGAAATTGTGAACCCCCTGCCTTAACCAAATGAGGTGGAAGTAGCTTAACCCTAAAAAGATATTTTAATTTTGTATACTCCTGCTTCATTTCTTCAAGATTAATAAGAACCAAGTCATCACTTGGCTCACTCAAATCAAAAGTCTGTTGGATAACATCTTTGTTAATTTCTAATAGAACCCCTCCATCATTATCTCTGATTACCCATGTGATAGGGTCATATCTTTGGGCCACTACTCTAAGTCCACATCAGGGAACACATTTGGAACAACCAGCTTTCCCATGTCGTACATCCATCCATTTGAAAAAAGATGAGGCAAATTCCTCTGTCCATACCATAATTTGAACATTTCTAAGCTTGTGAGTGGAACCCTAGCATCTGGAATGTTGGAATTATTACACACAAAACCCTCTCCTAGGATTTTCCCTCGCATCAACACCAAATATTTCCTTCTGTCATTTGTTGATAATGGAAATTGATCTAGGAAATCATCATACAAGTTTCTTTTCAAATACTCAATGTGGCTAGAGTTAGGAAATTACAGAGTAAAAATACCGCAATTCCTCACAATTTATGATTAAACAATAGCCCTAACAAAAGATTTTAATGAACTCAGTGACAAACATAGCAGATCCCCCCTTCCCAAATTTAGATGCAGAATGACTGGGAAACAGAGAAAATTAACTCACGGCTTTTTTTGCACAAACTCCAATTTCTGGCTGCAGCTGCTCGCAATTTCACCTTTGGCTCTGAAACTGTTTTCACGAAATACTTGGATACAAATGAGACAAGTAAATTAATTTTATGTCGATCAAATTCCACCAACAGATGTCTCATCCACCATTAAAGCTCGCTCGAGTGCTGCACGAATGACTCCAACCATAATTTGATACATATTTACATTTGAGCCATTGATCCTTCAGTTTGATGAAATCATCGACAACCATCTTCAAAACAGGCTAACATAATCGCCAACACGGCAATAAAGGGGCCCACTATGTCATACGCTGCAAAGGAATTCCACGTGGTGGTTGCCCATGATATCGCAATCCTTTGATTTACCATCGCGGGATGGCAAGCACATTGATCTTTTTACCCTAAATCCTGCTCCTTCAAAAATGGTCGTCGTCCTTTCCTTTAACTGTCAAACAACTTTTTCCTTAAAATCATAACATATGCATTGAAATAAAACACGTGCATCTTACAAGCGCATTAGTAATCCACCTTGTAATACATTTAAAACTAGCGAATGCTTTCTTCACTCCTTAGGCTTCATTGGATGAGACACATGGCAGGCACTCGCAACATCGCGATCCCAAAATTCGTAATCGTGGGATGGCGGGCACCATCAATCTTGAAGAGACAGTTCATCAATGGTCACGCAAATTTCATCATTTAGGAAGGGCACGTGGCACCCGCCTGTGATATCATGATCCCTGTAATCCCTGATTGTGGGATAGCACGCGCTGTTGATCTGGTTCCTTTAACACAGTCACCAGCCATGTCATTAACCTTCGATCAGCTTTTCCAGCGAGATTATAACATATCCGTCAATTTAGAACATGTGCGTCTCAAGAACACTTTAGTAATCCACCCCTTAATACATTTAAAGCCAACTAGTGTTTCCTTTACTCTTTAGGCTTCATCAAATGAGACATGTGGTGACCGCCCGTGATTTTGCAATCAACCCAAGTACCATTGCGGGATGGCGGGGAACGACTCAGATCAAATGGTAGTTGGTCAGTGATAGCTCAAATTTGATCCCCCAGATAGGACACGTGGCGCCCGCCCGTGATTTCGTGATCCTTCAATTCCCGATCATGGGATGACATGCACCATTCATATCTGCAGTAAATAGATCAACGACAACACTAAATCAACCCTTGCAAAATAAAACATTCATTAAAAGGAGAAGTGAGCATTACTAGGCAGACAACAAATAAAAAAATTATATTTATAGAAGAAAAATAAAATAAATTTACAATTTGTTTTATAATTTCACTTTTAACTTTAAATGTATGTTCATTCATTAAGTTGTATTTTTTTTACAATAACATTTTTATTTTAGATGTTTGTTTATAAAATATAAAGATGCATTAAAAATATATTAGAAATATTTTTCTTTATATTATATAGCATTCATAACATTAAATTAACATAGAATAATTTCACAATATCACTTAACCAATCAAGAAAAATTAATCATTACTATGAAACATTAGAGCATCAAACTAACAAATAAACATTGAAAATAAATTTATCTTTTTATATTATAACATTCATAACTTAAACCTTTTATACACAATATCAAGTTATTATAAAAAAACACATAAAATTATTTATAAGCAACTTAAATTTTTTAACAATTTAATAAAATATAATTGAATATAATTAAGAAAAATTTAATAAGAATTATAGATAAATTTATGAAATATTGATTTACTTATCAAGAAAAATCAATGATAAATTTACTTATTATAGATAAATTTACTTACCGATCTATTTTAACCATCAAGAAAAATTAATCATTAGTGATTGCAACATTATTGGCACATCTTTTAAACGACAAATAAACATTGAAAACACATTTATTTTTTATATTATAACATTCATAACCAAACCTTTTGCTCATTCAACCTAATTGAACCATACCCTACCCTAATACTAACCCTTGCCCCAATTAAACCCTAACACTAACCCCAAGCTCTATCATAGAACCTTAATTTTATTTCCCCAACCCTAATCCTAATTGAATCTATACCTAATTTTAATTAAAGTCTAACCCTATTTGAACCTTAAACTTAATTGAACTCATGTTTAGGGTTAGGGTTCAATTAAGGTTAGGGTTGAATTATGGTTCTGATTAGGGTCAAAATTCAAATAGGATTATGGTTGGAGTTTAATTAAGGTTGCTATTCATTTAGGGTTAAGGTTCAATTAGTATTCAATTTGGGTTAGGGATCAATTAGGGTTATAATTCAATAAGGGTTTAATTAAGGTCAGGGTTAAGGTTAGTCTTAAATTAGGGCTAGGATTGGAGTTAGGGTTCAATTAAGGTAAGGGTTATTGTCTATTTTAGGGTTAGGGTTCAATTAGAGTTCTCTAGTGTTTTGATACAATTAGGGTTAGGTTTCAACAATACCTAGGGTTACGATTACAGTTCAATTAGTGTTAGAGTTAGGGTTATAATACGAGTTCAATCAGGTTAGGGTCAAGGTTTAATTAGTGTTAGAGTTAGGGTTGCAATAATAAAATTTTCCATAATGATATGGAAAAGCATTCAATTGGATTCATATACAAATGCACATTTATAAGAATTGATAATTAAGAATTCTCTAGAACTAAAGTTATAACAACAAATACAATCCTTAGCTTAATCATTTATTCTTGTTAGGGTTGGGATAAGAATTTAACGGGGCCAACCGAGACTTAGGAAATAAAACCTTGCGAAGGAAATAAAGTATTAAAATCAAAGTTGGGTTTTCATTTTAATCTGGTGATGTAAGCCTAAGCCATTAACTCTAGTGGTCATGTCATCGATGGCTTAGCCATAGCCTTTCATTAAATACTAATTATGCAATGTGTAGGTTTTCCAGATTTGAAGATATGGGAGAAGATCTCGATCGTACCCTGCCAACTCACAGACCTAAGGTGTCACCCTATTATTTGGTGCGAGGTCAACAAAAGGTAGATGTATGTCCTGTATGGAATGTGGGGCCCAATCTCCACTATTGAGCTCATAACTCGTGGTTTTAGATCGACAACCAAGATCAAAAGCTAATGTAAATCTCTATTGTTCCCTGCTAGCTCGCAGAAGGAAGATGAAGGTTGGTGAAGCATTAATGAATTATTCCTTGCTTGTGTAGTCACGTCAATCTCAATCTGTGTGAAGATGTTGTTGTTGGAAATCATGAAGGGTGATCTTTGGATTCTCATGCAGCTCTAGTTAAACGGTGACAGTACATACGTCGCCAAATTGCCATGTTTGCACATGCTTATTTACTAAGCATTGATGAAGGTTGCCATTACCTCGCACAATAAATACAAGAGGAATTAACTGCTAACAGTGTCATTCTTGCAGCAGTTAGAGCGATTTGTGGGCTGAGTCTAATCAAGTTTGAGTGCTTGTCTGAGAAGAGAAAATGAGTAAGTCAGTAAGGAGGTCTGTTCGTTTGAGCTCACAAAAGCTTGATCCTGCTATTCAAGAAGGTGCTTTGGTTGACAAGCCCAGGCTTGTGCCCACTAGATGCAGTAGAAGGTTGCAATTCCAGGACGTTGCTGCTCAACTGGTAGATGACAAAGGCAAGTAGTTGGTGTTCTTTGGATGCGTCCAACACTCGCCCATTGACCTTACGAGCAACACGTTTGATGATGTAACCGAGACTGACTCGGACTACTATCGGTATTTAAGTCACTTCAATCACGGTCTGCCCTTTGATGAGGAAATGATATATGTGGGCACATCAATTGTTAAAACCCCAAGCAGACAGACTAGAACCATATTGGGCAAGGACAAGAAAGAAGAGGAGGCTAAGGGTCTATCGTATTGGGCAACAACTAGAAGCGGGCGTGTATACCAGGGTCTGAGTGTTGGTAAGGGTAGGGTGGTGGGTAAATAAGAAGTTGTTGTGGTGTGCCTTCGTGGCAATTTAGCTGCCTGGTTTTTTTGTGTGGCCTAGCGACAAGGGGATTTTGATGACAATTTGTGTTCCCTATTCTTTTAGCATTCCCTAGTGAGTGCGCCACTATGTTTTGCAGATTCAATGTGTGGGAAGTTTTGAAATGAAAGTCAAATGTAATGAATATTTTTTTCAAATGAAAATTTGTGGTGAAATTACATTTGAGCCCGAAGCTTGTTGCTCCCTTGTCATATAAAAGGGAATTCAAGGCTCATTTGTAGAGAGAGAACTGATGAAAGCTCTAGCTAGGTTTTGAGTTGAATATATGGGTAGAAATATATCTGTCCTCTGATGAGGAAGTGATATCTGTGGTGCCATTGGTTGTTAAAACCCCAAGCGGAAGGAATAGAATAGATAGCCTATTTTGAGTTTTGGATGAATATATGCAAATTATCTTAAATTGTATGCAGATATGACTTATAAGCATGAATAAACGTATAATTCTAATATATTTTCTCTCTTTATGTGGATTTGAGTGAATTTTGAATGAAATGTTAATGAAGTTGTCATTCTTCTTTTGAGAATTTGTTCAATTGTTTGTCTATGTTTTTGCTTTGATTCAAGAAAATCAATTAAATGCTTAAATGGAGTCATAAGTTTACAATTATTTACAAAGGATTTGATAAATAGTAATATATTAGAGAATTGAGCTCCATAATGCAAGGTATTATATGAGTAGTCCACTTTATTAAATTCTTGGGTTATTTCTACTAACGAAAAATGGGTATGAAAATTTGACAACATGAAAACCATGAAAATAAAATTGAAAATAAAAATTTAACATAGTAAAAATAGCCAATCATGTGTCAAAAATGAAAGAACCATTTGTTGTTACTCTAATATTTCAACCACATACTAAATTACCAAGTGCATTTTATAAATCTATCATGCAAGGAGAACAATATTGGGAATCAATGTGAATGATTCTCATCAAGAAATTTGACAAGCTTTGAGATTGAAGGATCCAAGCTCTTTGTAGGTTTTCAATGAATATTTAATTAGCCACTAATAGGAACAATAAAAAAATAGATAAATGTGAAAATAAATCCTAATCTCTAAGAGTGTTGTGCTAAGAATTATATACACATCTCATAAATTTCAATAGAGACATGAGACACATTTGTAGATAGTTATTAATCTACAAAAAATTAGGACCTATGTACTTCAAGAGATTAATAAAAATAAGTTTTTATTTATAATTTTTAAATTTGATAATTTTGAAATTATCATAGATGTAAAGTAAAGATAAAATATTTTTCAACAAAACAAATAAAAATGACAAACAAAGAATGTGATTAATCAAGAATAACATGATATTGCAAAAAATATAAAAAATCTAAAAGAATATGCATAATTGTACATAAGCCATCAAAAGTCTAAATATACCTACTTTATAAAAAAATAAAAATCTTTAAAATGACTAAAAATTATTAAAACTTATTAAGCTCCATGAAAAAATACTACCTTCCATATAAAGAGTATACAACATGATACTTATAGAAAACAAATTATGTAGGATACGAAAAAAAATAAATTAAAAGATAAAGATAAGATAAGATAATTAAATAAAATTAATCATATTAATTTCATAGTTAAAAAGATAATTCTATGGATCTTTAAATATACATATATAATAATCTTTAAATCTTTATTTAAAAATATATATTATATTTTATAAACTTATACATTAAATTTTTTAATATTTAAGTTTCACTAAAATCTAAGATATTCAATATTCATTATTATTTTTAAATTATAACATTGATTAAAGATATATAATTATATTTATAAGATTTAAATTCAATAATGAACTTAGAAAATATTAAATCAATCAAATTGTTTCTATTATCCAAAATACTATATAAGTAAATTATAAACTATTATAATATAATATTTAAATTTTATATTTCAAATGTTAAATAATTCTAATGTTAAATTTTTATAATTATAAACTTACCTTTTAATGATGTTAGTAAGTTTTTTAATTAAAATTAGTTTTTCAAGCATATATTAACATACCTAAATATATTCACCAAAATCTATTATGTATTATTGATTATGTAATTTTGTATGTATAATATATTTTAAAAAAAATAAAAAATATATATTTAAAAAATTAAACAATATATTTTTAAAATTAGAAATATATTAAAAATATTTTGAATGTATTCAACTATCAAAATATGATTTTTTTTTAAATATACCATTAAAATCACTAGTTGCCCTAATTTCTCCACTTTTACTCATTTTTAATGAATTTTCCCCCGGCCTTGTCAAATATTTCATTTTAAATGTTTTGCTTTGGAAGCAATGAAACATTTAAAATATATTACACAAAAATTTCCTCGGGCCCCACCTTATACTGTCCACATGGCAGCCACCCGTGATTTCGCAATCAACCAAAGCACCATCGCAGGATGGCGGGGAACGACTCAGATCAAAGGACAGTTGATGAACAGTCGTGCAAATTTGATCCCCAGATGGGACACATGTCGCCCGCCCGTGATATCGCCATCCTACAATTCCCGATCACGGGATGGCGGGAAACTGTTGATCTTGAAGGTACTTTTATTAACGGCATCGCAAATTTCATTCTTCTAAAAAATAATTCATTAAAGGGAAAGGGGACATTACTAAGTGGATGGAAAACAACGACATAAGTTTTTTTAAAACCGTTCAGCACAAGGCCAACCAGGACTTAAGAAAATAAAACCCACAGAGGAAATAAAATATTAAGACCAAAGGGACCAGGCCTAGATGAAACGATCAGGCATAAAATGTTCTTAAAACCCTTCAAAAAAGGTAATGGTGAAATAGATCCCGACCAAGGCATTAGGTGAACACAAGGGTTTAAGATGAAGACAAAGCTAAAACCCCAACCCTAAGAAATTTTCCAACACCATGAAAGACCAGTGACATAAGGCAAGTAATGAGTGAAAACATTAGGAACAAAATTTGAAGTTCCATCAGTACAAGCATTGGATAATTTTATATTAATAGTTTGTCCTATTACAAATATAAAAGGCGAGCACAATAAATAACATGTATTTTCCCATTAAATGTGAAGGATTTTCAAAAAAGTTTTAGTGTTCGACTATTGGTCCATTTTGTGTTCAACTATTAGTCCATATGTGTTCAATATAAGTTGTATTTTAAATCATTATGTGTTATTTTTATAACAACAAATAGATTTTTTTTGTTCAACTATTAGTCCATGTGTGTTGTTTTTATAAAATAGAACATAGAGAACAAAACTTTGAAGTTCCATCACTAACCTCTCTCCCTCTCTTAGGTCTCTCTCTCAAGTCTCTCCCTCCTACCCCTTTTCCCTCTCTTAGGTCTTTCTCTCACTCACTCACTCCCTCTATCTCTATCCCCTCCAGCCTTAACCTTAAACTATTAAACCATCTACCCTCTACCCTTAACCCTCCCTCCCTCTATCTCTCTCCCACTCCCTCCCTCTCTCTATCTCTCAACTATATTTAATATCCTACCCCCTCTCCCTCTCTTAGGCCTCTCTCACTCACTCACTTCCTCTATCTATATCCCCTCCACCCTTAACCTTGAACCCTTAAACCATCTACCCCCTACCCTTAACCCTCCCTCCCTCTATCTCTCTCCCACTCCCTCCCTCTCCCTCTCTCTCTCTCTCAAGTATCTTCAATATCCTACCCCCTCTCCCTCTCTTAGGTCTCTCTCTCACTCACTCACTCACTCCTCCTCCCTCTATCTCAACTACTCTTCAATATCCTACCCCTCCTCACATCTCTTAGGTCTCTCTCTCTCTCTCACTCACTCCCTCTATCTCTATCCCCTCCACCCTTAACCTTAAACCCTTAAACCATCTACCCCCTACCTTTAACCCTCCCTCCCTCTATCTCTCTCCCACTCCCTCCCTCTCTCTCACTCACTCACTCACTCCCTCTATCACTCTCCCCTTAACCCTATACCCTAAACTCTAAACCCTTAACCTTAAACCCTTAAACCCTCTACCCTCTACCCTTAGCCCTCCCTTCCTTTATTCCTCTCTCTCTCTCTCTCTCTCTCTCTCTCTCTCCCCTTCCCCTCTCTCATAACTCATAAAGAAGTGGCATATTTCATGAAGAAGTGAAATAAGTATTTTTTTGTTTCAAATAAAATATCACAACTCTCCACTATAAGTATATCATTTAAAAAATAAAATGCTCATTTAATAAAATAAGACACTCATTGAAACAAATGTTGTTATCATAGTGAAAAAATATTATTCTTATCTGTACAACAATTGGGGTAGCAATGTACAAGCATTGGATAATTTTATATTAATAGTTTGTCCTATCACAAATATAAAAGGTGAACACAATAAATAACATGTATTTTCCCATTAAATGTGAAGGATTTTCAAAAAGTTTTAGTGTTCAACTATTGGTCCATTTTTGTTCAGTATAAGTTGTATTTTAAATCATTATGTGTTGTTACTATAACAACAAATAGATTTTTTGTGTTCAACTATTAGTTCATATGTGTTGAATATAAAAGGTAGAGATATCAAAGATTTATGGTTATCAATAAGTATTTGGTCTCTCTCTATCTCTTTCTCACTCACTTCCTCTATCTCTCTTCCCTCTACCCTTAATAAACCCTCTACCCTCTACCCTTAACCCTCACTTCCTGTATCTCTCTCCCACTCCTTCCCTCTCTCTCTCTCTCAAGTCTCTCCCTCCTACCTCCTCAACCATAAACCCTTAAACCTTCTATCCTCTACCCTCAACACTCTTCCCCTCAACCTTATTCTCTCTCTCTCTCTCTCGCCCACCCTCCACCTCCTAATTACTCTTGGGTATATAGAGAGGAGTAAGAGGGAGATAAAAAGAGAAATAGAGATAGAGATATAGAGTAGGAGAGATGGAGGGAGAGATGGAGTGAATGATAGAGAAAGGGGGAAGAGGGAGAGATAGCTCAATAGATAGAGGGGAAGAGGCGGGAGTGACATAGATAGTGGGAGATATAGAGAGCGACAAGGAGAGATATATCAATCACCCTCCCTATATCTCTATCTATTCATCCTTATCTCTTTATATCTCTACCCCTCTCTATCTCTTTGTCTCCCTTTATATTTGTATGTTTGCCATTATCTCCCTCTCTCTCTATATTTTCTTCCCTATATTTATCTTTGTCTTCTTAAGTGTGCAATGGGTACATTGAAGAGGTCTTAAAGGAGAACTATCATATCTTTAATCAAATGGCATGCTACCTTGAGCATAAATCCCCAAGGACACATGCCATCCTTGGATTGTTGACATGAAACAACCAATCAAAATTTAGTTTCTCTCTCTCATATTAATATATATTACTATTATATTAAATATATATTATATTAATTATATTTTGTATTATATAAAAATATACTTATTATTAATTAGTAATTATAATAATTTTATACGTATTTAATAATTTTGTTAAAGAATATAATATATAATTATAATAAGTTGAATAATTATATTATTTATTATGTAAAATATAGCTAATATATACTTAACTATATTATAGAATACTAAAACCTAGCTAAATGGCACCAAAATTTTGAACTTAATTAACTTGTCTTGCTTAAGCTAGCAGTGGGTTGCCAGAAACATCCAAATTGAAGTAGAAAAGGTCAATGCCGGTGCGAGGAAGAGTTTGGAGTAGTGAAAACAAGGTCAGATTTCAACAGGGAAGAGTTGGAGGTGAAAACAAGGTCAATACCAACACCGAGGGAAGAGTTGGAGTTAAAACAAGAGTCAATACTAGTGTCGTGAAAGTTTGGAGGTGAAAACAAGGTCAATATCAGCATTGAGGAAGAGTTTGGAGGTGAAAACAAAGGTCCAATACTAGCGCCCGAGACGAGGTTGAGGTGCTCAGAGAAAAATTGACCAAGGGGCAATAGTACTATAAGTTTGGCACCCCCCATTCCTCTTCAACGCTGAATTTTCATGCCCTAGTTTCCAAATATCTTCTACCGTGCATTGGAACCCCATTATCGTAAATGGTATAAGATAAGACAAAAAAAATAAAATAGGTTATATGAGAACATATCCACCTACAATCCCATTCAAAACACATTTAATTAATTCCTTGAATTAAACCCTAAAACAAAATCATACACACCTAGCAGTGAGATGAAAGAAACAACCCTTGATCATTTTATTTTAAATTAAGATATGCTTGTACAATGGAGAGACATGATTTTGAATTAATCATATCAATTCAAATGCCATTACTGTCATTAAACATCAAATCCCCATGAATTCAAAACCTACTACAGAATGACTCAAAACCTAAATTGCATTTCCTAAAACCATCGAGACTTTACAATTTAGCTTGCAACCTACATCTAGACAAACTAAAAAAATAGCACACTACTTCCTACTTACATGCCAGAAATACTTCTTATAGAAGGAGAACAAACAAGCATTGGAGCCCATAAAGTACCGTGTCACCAGCCAATTGGACCACCTTGTACTCTTCATCAGTTGGCCAATCAAAATTTATCACCTCATTCACCTTGATACTATAAGGTTTGTACTTAACTGCCACCTAATTCGCTTCTCTTTCAAAAGACTCCAAGAATGAGCTGGTGCTAATGATTTTGTCCATACAACTCACCAACAAATTATAATCTGAGTTACCCTGTTTTTCAGGGTTTTGTAGTCCAAACATGATATAAAGGGGCTCTTACACTTTTGTGATTATTGTAGCTTGTGTAAGAGGCCCCATGGATACTGTTGTAATTTTAGGATGCATGAATAGGGCGTAGTATGAGAAATAAAGAAGGTATAGTTGTTGTCCTCAAGAGTTTTGTGAAGAAAAGCATGTGGAAATGGGGTTCAAGCCTAGTTTCAGCGAAACATGTAGCAGAGATATGATTTTTCACATGAATTTTTTTTTATCCATGTCTTAGGACCTAATGGGTTGTTTGAACCAGATATAAATGATATACACACACACATATACTGGATGCTCTCTTAGAACAATAAATGCAACATATCAATCATTAAAGAAATATATATATATACATATATATGTATATAAATGTGTATTTCTAAATGCAAGTGTAAATGCAAAGAGCATATGGTTTTGTAGTGTTATAGATACAACATATCCATAAATTAATGTAATTGAAATTCTAAAGTCTTCAACACATATAATATGAAATCGATCAAACTATTAAACTTCATGAGAAATAAATGAAAACAGTAAATGCATATGTATGTGTATTTGTAAATGTAAGTGTAAAATAAATAAGAATAATGAAAATTATAAAGAATACAAGGAAAGGTCTCCTCCCTTCTTGGTAGTGATAACCTCCTCCACACACAACCCTTAAAAATTATGAATAGAGGAATATAATCTTTGAAGAACTCAAAGTTGATTCTCTCCTACTTGATGCAATTAGTCATTTTATCCTTACAAACATTTATAATGATTACTAGAGGCACATAGACCAATTCTTCATAATAGAAGAATTTGATCATACTTTTCCAATGATGGCATTATGAGAAAACCTTAGGTTAAATGAATAATTCCTACCTAAGTTCTTTAAATCATGTCCAATCGTATAAGAGAAGATCGCTGCTATGTGTACTGGATACCATAGAGAACAACTAGTCTTTGGGCTCTTTCATCAATCATCCTACCTTAAAACATACCAAAATCCTACTAGCAATTGGTGTAGGAAGATTTAATATGACTTAAAAAAATTGTTGCCAAAGCATAAACTTATGATGACAACAGGGCCTAGTACACACTCCACTCATATAGCCACTTAGACATATGGAAATTAAATGTAAATTTTCTGCTATTTTTAGTCATGTAGGTGTCCAATAAACCACTTGGTGGTGTTTCCCTTCAAGTTTATTTACTTGAATGGAGAGAAAAAGTCCTTTGATTACAATTAGAGAATACATTTGAGGCCTTGGTTGTGTGGCCCAGTGGACCTTAGTCACATTTAACATGACACACAAAGTTTGGGAGTTAAAATGTTAAGTAGATTTGATTTGTGATGGACACATTTGTTGAGCGGTAGTAACAATAACGCACAATCTATAGACTTGATTACCTTATAAACACTGTGAGGAATTCTATTGATGAAATAGTAGATTAATCATAATATCACCTTGGGATCACATTACCATGAAAGAACTTCATCCAACATCCTTATGAGTGCAGGTACAACCAAATAGGTATTTGTCAGATATGTCTTCCTCGAGTGAGGGAAATTCAGGAAGAGAAGAGGAAAGCGAGACATGTAGTATGTCTAAAAGAGGGAGATCAACTAAATTCAAAATTAGAAGATTATGTAAATGCGTAAGGTTTTTCTTCTTTGAAGAGGGGTCATGTTCTGGTGTAGAATATGAGCAATGTTGGTTCCCTTGGGGTACAACATCTCTGAGAACAATGGAATATGAGGAACTTCCTCCAATAAACACCTATTTTTGTGTCAACGAGAGGATATATGTCACTTTAGCACCATCATCATTACATAGTTTGGGCCCTGTTGCATGGACAACATAAGGTTGTGACAAAATTACTGAATTGATGGAGTATGTTGGACCTTGTTACAGTTACAAAGATTGGATGCAACTAGTTCGATATACATGAAGTATGCATAGGTATGCACTGTTAGCAAATTATATACAACTAAAAGATAAGGATCAAAATAAAGGAGTGGCTATGTACATTGACGGAAGGCCAAAAGCATCGGGGAATATTGTAGGGTTTATAAACAGTACATGACCTGGGTCAAAAAATAAGCAACCCAATTGCATATTTGGCGCCACGAGGGAAACCGTGTATTCATATGCGATAAAATCCAATAGCTGCGGGGAAGAGTTGCTAATCGGTTAATTTGAATCACTTAGTAAACAAGTTACTATGGGGGTGGTACATACTATGTACCATTTTACCTAACCTCCAATTAATGACTCCAATATACCATTTTATTCTTATGTTTTTTTCGTTAGTCTATTGGTTTCATTTCGGTAATGTTTTTTTATATTTAATTTTTGTCACGGGGGACATTGATCGTATGGAAGGAAGGCTGCGGCTAGAGCACGAGATTCACGATGTATCTTGGGTGCTTCTATGAGTTTACCTCATTGTAATTGTACAAATTAGATATGAGCAAAATGTTTTATTATTATATTTTTCATAAGTTTTTTGGGTTAATTTGATAATATTTTTAATATTCTTGTTGCGATCAACTAATGGGAAAAGGCACCATAATAGTAGAGGAGAGCATCCATAGTGAGAGTGCGATCGACATTTTTGTGATAGTATAAAGCTTATTCAACAAACCCTTTCGATCGATAAAGAGCTCATCCAAAAAATGCAATGAAGAAATAGCTAGATTGATGTTCAAAGTGCCTCAAACAGATGAGCTAAGAGAGAGAGTTAAAGTATTGATAGAGAGATTACAAAAATTGCAAGTAAGCTGTCATGAGGTCTTTAATTATAACATAGTTCATTCATGGTTTTATATTTTGTACTCTTTTATGTCATGAACTAAAATATGTGTTGTTTTTATAGGGTTATTTGTCTCCTCATGATGCTCCTGGCCATGACCGAGTCTGCAAAGTGCTTCGGGAAGTAAGGGTTAGCGCAAGTGTCCATCGATCTTCCACGCATACATCCCATTATGCCCATCATGCCTATATTGTAAATGCGAAATGTTGGCAACACATACCATCACGGCATCCGTTAATGCCTACGGTATTAAATACATACGGAACATGCGTCGAGAACATGTACCTAGGGATGCGAGGCCACTAAATCTTGGTGATGTTTTAGCGGCATTTCTGGATCTTCAGTATTACTAAAATGCGAGACATTGCCGGTCACACTTGTGGTGACCGAGGATTTCATTCCCATAAAGATAGAGAAGGTCCCAGGTACTTTAAAATGTTTTAATTATTACTCTATATAATCCAATTGAAATTTACTTATTGATCGCTCTTTTTAGACTATTGACCCCATGATCATTTTGCAGGAAATGATGTTTTTTATAAACATCTAAGTGATATTACATTGGAACTCTTCGGCCCCACCATATGTACATGGTGGAATGCCCAAAATGAAGATTTAAAAGATGAGCTCATTAACCATTTAGTTGTGCTATTTGGTGATAAAACATTCAATCGAACCAAGGTCCTTAAGAAAGTTGGTACCTAACTAAAGTATGTGAGGGACCAATATAGGTCACATTTAGAGAAGAACAAAAAGTACGAGCGTTCCCCCATGATTCTACAGAGGGAGTGAAAGGACTTGGTGTTCGATGGAAAGGAGAAGGCTGAAAAGAAAAAAGGAAAGACACCACCGGGCCAAGGAAGGTATGTAATATAGAAGCATAAATCTGCAAAAAATCCCAATTAATCACAATTTTTAAAAAAACTGCAGGCTGGATAATTTTTTCCCTGATTTTTTTCCGTTTCAAATTGCAAAATTGCCAAAAAAAGTGTATAAAATCTGCAAAAAAATGTGAATAAAATTGACCTGATTTTTGTGCAAAAAAAACCATGAGACCATGTCTTGTTGCTTACTATTATGTTTTGATAGATTTTTTCCAAGCATCCATAGCTTGTTTGAAAGCACCTGTTTTAGGCTTTTAGCCATAGCAGCAAGGAAATGAACTGTTTGATAAAATGCTTTGTTAGACATGAAAAATGCAGTAGCATAGACAAGGCAGTGAACTGCTTGAAAAAATAACTCAAAAAGTGCGTCTCAGGCATTGGAATGCCATGATGAATGCCATGACAAGAAATTGCTGGATTTGTCATGGCATTCCATCACCAGCCCATTTCTTTTTTGGAAACATTTTCAAACAATTCAACCTTGTCCTATCAATAACTACTATGTCTTTAGTAGATTTTCAAGCATCATAGCTGTTTAGCTTGTTTGAGGTTTTACTTTTAACTATAGCATGAAGGCATTGAACTGTTTGATAAAATGCTTTGGTATACATGTATGTATGAAAAATGTGGTAGCATAGAAAAGGTAGTGAACTATTTGAAAAAATGCTTCAAAAAATGTGGTCTCATGGTGATGGAATGCCATAACGAATGCCATGACAAGCAAATTGCTATGGATTGTCATGGCGTTCCATCACCATGAGACCACATTTCTTTGAGGCATTTTTTGAAATAGTTCACTACTGCTGTCTATGCTATTGCTGCTACTATGCTTTGATGATTTTTCAAGCATCCATAGCTTGTTTGAAAGCACCTATTTTGAGCTTTTTATGCATAGCAACGGACGTTAAACTATTTTGATAAAATGCTTAATGTGAACATGTATGAAAAATGTGGTAGCATAGACAACTATCACAATATGAAATACATTTATCTGATTTCAGTATGTTTTGTGCAATGTAATCAGCGATATGAATATAACCAACAAATATCTATTTTCTATAATTCATGGATTGAACTCTGTATTTTATTTGCTCTCAATGTACGTATGCTATGGAAATGCCATTAATTTTTAAAAGTAGTATGCTATGTGTGATACTATCAACAATGTAATTATATATTGATTACTCTTTCTTTACATAATCTAAAGTTTCAAACTTTTCATAGGCTGCGGACACATCAAAGGCAACAAAGGCAAGACTAGAAAAGCGCGAACAACACAAACTTGGCTCGGTGGTTATATGAAATTAGCCACACAAATTGTAAGTATCAATAAATGAAATATTGCATCCAAATTATAATAAATTGAAAATAATTTTGGTTTTATCACACCATAGAAGCAAAATTCATGATCTGCAAAAATGTAGGGCTATGAATTCAACAGAGTTCCCACAAAAGAGGACCTGAAGATTGCCTTCCAGCAAGGCTATGGAGTCATGGTTGAACGCCTAAGAGTTTTGACTGGGAAAACACAATCTTCCATTGCATTTGACACGCAGGTAAATAAACTCAATAAAGTTTATTTAAAATTAAATACTTGTGCAATCTATTCAATATTAATTTCCACCATAAGTAATTACATGCCTATTTGTTTTAAACATTCAATTAATGATAATACTGCATATGACATTGGAATGCAGCCTAGTAAGGGTGGAGCAGAACGTGTAGATGAAGGTCATGGTGTGCATCCAGGTACTTTAGAGCATGTATGGCGTGATCAACATGTTGAGCATGATCAGGCTAGAGAAGATCAGGAATATGATGTGGTCCCATCAAGTAAAGAGGACCACTCTAAAGTTCTTTTAAACATATTTAATTGCAATTGGTGTATTAATTAATGTAACCTTTCATGTTTCAACTTTAGAGCATGTAAACCATGATCAACGTGTTGAGCATGATTAGGCTAGAGAAGATCAAGAACATGATGTGGCCCCATCAAGTAAAGAGGACCACCCTCATGTTCTCTTAAACATATTTAATTTCAATTGGTGTATTAATTAATGTAACCTTTCGTGTTTCAACTGCAGATCAGGATTTAGAGGGTGTTCAACATGTTGAGCATGAGTCTATAACAAAAGTTCAGGAACATGATGTGGACCCATCAGGTAAAGAGAACCACTCTAATTAATGAAATACTTGTAACAATAATAATAAAACATATCAGTTTAACATTTCTTTCTTATTGCAACAGATCCCCCCTTGTAGCAACGTCCACATCATGAGCAGACGACTAGGTGTACATTAAGATTATGAGCAGAGGGCAAAAAAACTAAAGGGGGGACATATATTGATTTAGAAAATGATACTCCACTTCAGCTTTATGTAGCTCTCAAAAAGAAACAAAAAAAAAGTGATTGTACTCATATCATGACAACCATTTTTTTGATAATATGTAAAAACTGAAAGAATGAATATTACATGTTAATGAATGAATGTGAATATGTTAATGAATGAATGTTATATGTTAATGAATGAATGTTATATGTTATTAATGGATGAATGAATGTTATATGTTTTTAATGGATGAATGAATGATTAATGTTATATGATTGGGTATGGGGAATTGAGAGTGATGTGAGGGGGGAGGGGCCAAATGAGCTTCCACCGTCACGTGGTTTGCCCTGTTAAATAGAGAATATTAAACTATTCTCAAAACAAAGAGAAGCTCAATAAGGTAATGCACTTTTCAATATAAAAAATGCATCGTTTGAAGCATCAAACCAATGTGCTATTTGTATGTATGATCAGTCATCAGTCTCCGCAATGGTACATTTCCACGAATATTTAAAAAAAAAAAATTGATTCTTCGTCACAATTTAGATGAAAACCACCGACGAATGAACAGAAAGGTTTGACGAAGGTTTCATCGTAACTCCTTTCCCATTTCATCGCAATTTTTACGAACATTTGGCATTATTTCCATGCAACTCCTTACCGATTTCATCACACTTTCGACGAACATTTGGTGTTCTTTTGATGCTACTCCTTGCAATTTTTGTCGCAAAGTCGATGAACTCTTAGTGTTGTTTCGACGCTACTACTTGCCTATTTCGTCGCACGTTCGATGAATTTTTGGTGTTATTTCGACGCTACTCCTTGCCCATTTCGTCGCAATTGTGACAGACGTCTATTATTGTTTCGACGCTACTCCTTGCCCATTTTGTCGAATTGGTGATGAACTTCTGGTGTAATTCGTCGGTGGATACATGAAGTGTTCGTCGATATTCTGATGAATATCCACGCCATTTCACGATGTTGACGACCGATGATTCTTCGCCGTTATTTCGATGTTCAATTCGTCGTCGACATTTCAACGAAAAAACAACGATGAAAATATTTTTGCCATTTTGTCACATTTCCGACAAAGATTTTTCGACCTACCGACGAACGACCATCAAAAATTGATGTCAAATTCAATAGTGGGTGGTGTGAAATTAGAATTGTAGGTTTTCTTCTTGTATTTATTTGTTCCTATTTTCACATTTTAGAATTAAATTTGAAGATTTCAAAATGTTGATGTTAATTAATAATTTTAGAACATTCATATAAAATGTGTAAATATAATCTAGAGTAATTTGAGGTCGACATTAATCTAACTCATATAAAAAGAAAACAAGCATCTCAAAAATCATATTTTGAAAGAAAATATTCAAGAATATTATTAAACCCTAAAACCTAAAGAAATTAAACCAATACAAAACCATACCTTGTGAGGTGACTAAATATTTTCTTGTATCCTATGGCATATTTTTGGAAGCAAAGGACTAGCAAGAAATTTAAACCCCTAGATTGAGTAAAAGTCAAGTTAAACTTCTTGCCAAATTCATCTTGCTCAAAGACAATATACATATTCTTATGATAGGACAAATAGACAATTAGAAGCCTCGCTCTTATTGAATTTTATAAACCCTAAGTTGAGTTGGGAAATTATAATATAGTGATCATCCATCCAAGAAATAATTTCAGTGATGTTATAAAAAGGTATACAGCTAATCAAGTTTCGATAATTCTATAAGGTTTGTGTTATATATAAAAAAGGTCTAATGCTATTTGTAAGAATTGGCTATGAAGGTAGCCACCCAAGATCTAGAGGCCTAATAGAAAGCACAAGCATAAGAGAGATAGAAGCAATATGACAAGAATAAACTGTACTCTACCAATAATGCAAATATGATGTGTTGGATTGAGTAGTACAAAAGTATATAGGAGACTCCTTGGATATATAGCCAAGGTGAGAATATAGAAGGGCATAATATTATGACAAGTGTCATAATCTTATGACATGAGACAACTATGAAAAGCTATAACTCCACCTAAAGTGGAAAGGAGATAATGTGATAATCACCACAAAAGGTGGAGAGATAATCACATGATGTGTCCACAAAAGGTGGAAGTGATAATGTAATGACATGTCAAGTCCACCAAAAGTGAAAAATCTCCAACAACCTCCTATGTGGTCTCTAAGTAAACTTAACTAAGGTGTAATCATGAACTAGGACAAGGTACAACACATTTAATTACACCGACACCCCCCCTTAAGTGCAACTTAGGGAGAATGTACACAAATTCAAACAATGCAAGATGGGTCCGACTACTAGGCCATGTTAGGTACACATGTACAAATGTAATGCAATCTCTCACAAGTGGAGTAAATATAGAAAAACTTAGTGGGAAAAAACTACCCCCCAAAAGAGAGATGAGATACAAAAGCCTATGAACATGGCATGAGAAGGACAAAACCCCATGTGAGGAAAAAGTCCCCCCCATACAAGAGAAGAAGAGAGTCAAGGTAGCCTCCCCTCAATGTACAATGATCACCCATGGAAGATGCTCGAGAAGGAATGAAGAAGCTGCTCCAAAACTATCGAACAATGTTCCTCCCCTTAGGAAGAAACAATACCAAAGGTGTATGAATGAAGTCTCCCCAATCCACAAGTGAAGAAGGAAGAACCCTCAAACTATAAGGAGTCTCTGAAATCTTCTCAAAGTTCCCTGTGTTGATGCTGAAAGCTGCCTTTCCCAAACTATGTGAAGTTGTAGTGGTGTAGTCACTTCCTAGAACTTGTGAGAACCCCTTTGAAACAACACACGCATCCGCTGAAAAAGACAACTCAAGATCTAGCAAGGATGGATGTGGAACATACTCCAAAGATGATGTCTCCTCAAAAGAGAAAGTGGCCTCCTCCAACTACTGTACATATGCATCCACAATCACATCAACCTCGAAAGACTGATCATGTAGAGGAGGGTCAGAGTGTTCCCTCACAACAATTGAAGAAGAATCACCTTCATCAAAAAGAAAATGTAAGTAATCAAATGTGTCTCCCAAATCTACAATGTAGGATTCCACAAACAAGTTGCCAATGTCTAACAAGTAGTCATCCCATGAAGCTGTTGTTGGAAGACAAGGTATACACTGTTGCACTGAATCACAAGGCATTGAAACTGTTAGAACACAAGTATCATCAGGTACATCAGTCAATGTAGGAGATGGAATATCAACAATAGGCTCAAGAACCTTAAGAGTAGTTAGCACTCCAAGATTCAAGTAACCATACTTAGTCTCCTCAAGTGTGTCCATACTAGGGTGAACTGAATCATCAATAGGAGCAAAATATGAGAAGGTGTAGAATCGAGAACGATGATCAACCTCCCCAACTACAACAAGAGCCTTGCTATGCAAATCCCAAACAATGACAGAATATAGTGTGAACTCTACACTCTTTCCTGTACCACTATGTGTAATTTGATAGATGGAAAGGATGTTCCTTGAAAAAGTAGGCACACATAGAACATCATTAAATGCTCCACCTTCAACGTCAATAGAACCCTTCCCACAAACTGCCAAAGAAGTGTTGTTGGCCATCAAAATGGGTGGTGATAAACAAGAATCAAATGAAGAGAACATATCCTGGATGAAGTCATATGATGCGAAGCTCCTGAATTAAGGATCCACCTATCTAAATTGGAATTTGCAACTACAAGAAATGCTTGCCTCTTATGTTTCTCATGTTGAGATGAAGAAGGAGATGAGCTTGATGTTGTTTCCATGAGAGTTGTACTTTTTCCCTTAGAAGAAGTGGAAGAGTCCTTCTCTTGATATGCAATTGGCAAGTTGATGTTGTTCTTCTTAAGGATGTTTTTCAACTCATCAATTTTCTTAGCATGACAACGATGCTCATCAAGACCAATCTTTTTGCAATATGCACATGTTGGTTGCTCCCTCTTGCTTGAATTGTTGTACTTCTTTGAAAAAGATGAAGTTGAGCTTTGTTGTGGAGGAGTGGATTGTTTATTCTCTCCTTGTGGCTTTGATGAAGATTACTTTTGGTCCTTTCCTTTGCCTTGCTTGTTGTTTCCATGATTGACCACCAATGCTCTTGAAGTTGAAGACTTGAGAAGACCCATTTTCATCAAATTATTTTGCTCAAGAATCAAAAGATCTGTGAGAGCCTCAAAAGATGGTGATGTGAAGTTAATAATTGTCAATCTTTGAGTCTGAAAACTTGAAACAAAGGCTGCATACTCAATTGGAATTTTTTCCAACAAGTTGAAGACCAATTGATCATCCTCTTTTTCAATACCACAATCTTTTAGTTGTGCTCTTAGCTCATTTTTCTTAGTGACATAATCCTTGGGATCAAGGCTTAGGAGATCATGTTCAAGCTTGTATCCCTTAACCTTATCAACCTTGCCATACAAAGTAGCAAGCTTATCCCAAGCTTCCTTGGCTGTAGTACATTTATCAACATGGAAAATGAAATCATCTGAAATGAACTTTCCAAGTGTACCCAATGCCATAGAAGTTTTAGTGAGACAATCCATATATGCAATTGGATCTGCCTTAGGATCTGAAGGTGCAATTATGGTTCCATCAATGTAGTAAATTAATCCTTTTTCCATTAGTTTACTCCATGCACGAACTTTCCATGTAGCATAATTATGTGCAGTTAAGAGTGGAACTTTAGATGAACCCATGATGGAATGCAAGAGCACAAGAGAGAAAATAGGCATAATCACACAAGAGACACCCCCCCAAATTCACTCAATCAAAGTACCCCCCCAAAAAAAAGATGATTTTGGCACTTTATAATGCAGTGCGTGTACAATAGGCCACTTGCAACTTGGATAAGTGGGATTATGATTTATGATTTAAAACTTTCCACAAATAGGCTGAGAATGGACTAGAACAAATAAGCAAAGACCTAAATTGAGATCTATGCAATACAAGTGCCAAATAGGCCAAAAAGGACCATATGCTGAAAGTACAAAATCCACTCAAGATTGCTTCAAATTGATTGCAGATTCAAGAATTAAATGAAAAATCATGCACTTTAAAAAAAAATGGCACCTGAAAAGGAGTTTGTATGTGCCTGAACGAAGCCCTGGAAGTTGCAGAAATGAGGATTGGACAAGTAGAGTGTTGAAAAACTGAAAATTATGGAAAATATGTCCACCAAAATAAAAAACCAAGTACACCACTAAAAAGTACACAAAAAATTATCCCAAATAAAAAAAATTGCTCGAAAAAAGGCCTCAAAATAAGCAAGATATGAGCCTTCAAAGTCGAACTGCAAAATTGAAAACTCCATTGGAGAGGGGGGAAAATTTTGTTTAGAACGCTGACGTAATACTAATGTTAGCAACTTGGTAGCATAAATTTGATGGTCATTTAGTAGTCAGAAGTCTTTATGGGCTTAAAATTGATGGGTGTATGCCCGTACCGTTGCCATTGCCGTCTGCCAGAATATTCTCCCGGAATATGCTTTATGCTGAGTGGAATATTCTTTCTGGTGCGAGAATCTTCTAGTTGCCTATAAACGAAATATTCTCCAGATGTCACCAAAGTTTGCTTTTGGTTGCCGCTGATGGAAGTTCACTGATGGAGCGAATATGGGGGGCCGCGGGGGCCGGCGGGCCAGTGGAGTGATGCTGCGTGGCGGATTGCGTGGCCTACAGGTATAGGAGTACCCTGCGGTACAACAGGAAGGTACTTGCAGTCGCAGGTACTGTTTGCAGCTGTAGACCTTTTTTTTATTGATTTTTTTTTTTAAATATTTTTTTTACAAAAAATTTCGCAAAAAATAAAAATAGTTTTTTTTGAAAAATAAATCGTACCGACTACACAGGTTGGCCGTATGGCTGCCCTGCCAATTTTTTTTTGCCATGATGGACAACTTGCTCCGATTTGGACGATTTGGTAGTCGATTTATGGGTTTTTGGCCCTTCTAAGCATGATGGCGATGTCCTTTTCGGTTGAAAATCCTCCGAAGTGGTAGCTAGCTCTTAGATCTGACAACCATCTCTAATCTTCAACCCTTTGCAGATTTGGCCTTCAATGTCCAATTGAGATGAAACGAAAGGAAAATCTAACTATCTTAGACAATCTAGACGCAATTGTGAGCTCAGATCTGATGCAACAAGCTCCCAAAATGCACCTGCAACACAAGGCCAAAAATGGAACCCTCCAAGAATCTCTCCAAAAGACTAACAAAAGGCACTCCAATAACTCTAATACCATGTAATAATTGGTTATGAAGGTAGCCACCCAAGATCTAGAGGCCTAATAAAAAGCATAAGCATAAGAGAGATAGAAGCAATATGACAAGAATAAACTGAACTCTGCCAATAATGCAAATATGATGTGTTGGACTGAGCAGTACAAAAGTATATAGGAGACCCCTTGGATATATAGCCAAGGTGAGAACATAGAAGGGCATAAGATTATGCTTAGTGTCATAATCGTATGACATGAGACAACTATGAAAAGCTATCACTCCACCTAAAGTGGAAAGGAGATAATGTGATAATCACCACAAAAGGTGGATCACCCACAAAAGGTAGAGAGATAATCACATGATGTGTCCACAAAAGGTGGAAGTGATAATATAATGACATGTCAAGTCCACCAAAAGTGGAAAATATCTAACAACCTCCTATGTGGTCCCTAAGTAAACTTAACTAAGGTGTAATCATGACCTAGGACAAGGTACAACACATTTAATTACACCAACACTATTAAAAATTACGTACTAAGAAAACATGAGGATCAAGCTCTAAAATTTTTCAATGGTGTTAGGTGGTATAAAATTAGGGGCAAAAGCACAAAGTTGTCACACTTTCAACCAACTTATCAACACAACTCAATTTAAGTATTTCTAACTAAAAATCAATTTTGGTCGAACATATGATCTAGTAAGATTAATTCTAGCTAAGTTGGATCAACTAAAATTGTCGGCTAAAAATATATGGAGCACCACTTTGAGTCCAATTTACCAAAAAATAAAATTATTTGAAAAACTTGAAGTTTCAATAACTCCTGCTAATGTAAATAACATTTTTTTAAAATTATAAAAATACCCTTTTGTAGATCCAAAAGTGTAGTTTTCAAAAATATATTTATTTTAATAGTTTAATTATTTTTTATATTTTATTTTTACTAAAATTAGGTTATCAACACAAAATATTAGGTTGATTACTATGTCAAGGAAAAATACTAAAACTTATTAAAAAAATTTGAAAAAATATGATGCACTAGATAAAAGAATCTATTTTAAGATGGTATATTTTTTTTTCCATTTTAGATAAATATTTAATATGAAAGTTGACTTCTGTTGAAAATAGTTGTTTTTTGATCCACACACATTTTAATATTTATTTAAAAATATATATTTATTAAAAATGGAAAAAATAATATCCATGCACTAAAATTTCAAGTTATAAATACACAAAAAATTTGAAAGAAAAAAAAATTAAATTTACTAAAAAAAGTTTGACATCCCATGCAACTTCATTTTTTAGCATTTTATCAGCAACTAAATTATAGTTTTAATTTATTAAAAACTAGTTTAAAATAATTTTTTAATTTTTTTTAAAAAATACAAGCATAAAATATACTAAAAAATATGTATTTTACTAGTTTATATCATTTCAAAATTCAAAACATATATGACACTTTTTAGTGATTCAAATTTAAAAATTGGATCAACATTGGTCGTTTCCTTTATAAAGTGTGACACAACTTTGTGCTTTTACCCTTAGAATTGTTGATTTTCTTCTTGCTTTTTTTTTCTTTACTATTTTCACATCTTAGAATTACTAATTATAGAGTAATTTGAGGTCGACATAAATATACTTGTATAAAAATCAAAAAAACATTTTAAAAATCATATTTTGAAAGAAAATAATTCAAGAATATCTTAAACCCTAAACCCTTGTAATGTCCCTTTTTAATTTTTTCTTATTGTTGCCTTAAATAGATAATCCACACTCACGATAATACTTGCATAATTAATTATAAATATTAATCTAACTTTAAACTTATAATTTTAATAATTATAAAATTTGAATTTAAATCCTAATACAAATTTAAAAATATCAAACTTATATTATATTGTAATATTTCTCCTAATATGCAACCTCCTTGTTTGTATAATTGTCTTAAAACGTTTTCTAAATTTCTTTTTAAAGTCATAGGTTTTCATCCACTAACTTGACAAGAGAAATTAAGGGTTTTCATCTTCAAAATTCTAATCTTTCAAGGGTTTCATCCTCAGGTTGCTAGATAATTCAAAATGAAAAATATATAATATGTCTTCACAAATTAATTTTCCCTTCTCCTTGATTGATCTTCCTTATATACCCTTTTTCTTTAATATACATAACTCTTCATTTGCATGCCTTTTGATTTTTCATCGAAACTAAACTTCATTAAAACTTTTTTATAATATGAATTGTTATCTCTTTTATTGTCCTTTCTTAAGGGAATCACATGAGAAAGGAGGGGGCATTACAATACACCCTTCCCAAGATTTATTTCCCTCAAGTAATCACAACTAGGATGCTAAATAATGCATTATCCACTTGATTGAATATTTTTTGGAGTTACCAAGATCCCAAACAAATATTGGAAATATTATGAATTTTTCTAATGATGTAATATATTTCATTAAATGTGTATTGGTTGCTAAGTTTTTTTTGATGTGGTTCCTTAACAACTATGCCACTATTTTCTTCCAACAACTTTTCTCAAGACTATCCAAATTTCCTTGTAAAACTCTTTAAGTAATTAGCAAGTATACTAGTTGTTCTCTCCCTAAAACCTATAACATTCATAGGGATTGTTTTTTATGAAGAATAATTTCACAATTCAACTTCCACTATGCTACTATGATATTATAAGAAGGTATAGAACTTAAACTAAGATATATTTTTTCTTTTACTTAAAAATTGGGTTATTTCACTAGACAAATCTTTTTTCATCCATTTAAAAAAGTGGGTTACCTACAATCCAGTGGAAAACTTGAAAACTATTCCTATTATCAAATGTGAATTAAATTTTATGTTTAGACCATTCATATTGGCATAATGTTGAACAATTGTATTTCAAATTACTAGTCAAGGTTAATTTTTCCAACTTGCTTACCCATACTAGTAACTATTGAAACCTGATGTGTTTGCGTCTTCATATTTCACCTTACTTCTAATTGTACATCAAATTTTCTCGACTTCTTTTTTGATGTCATCAATTCTTTTTTCGAACACTTGTGGCTTGGCTCCCAATATTCCTTGCATTGGAAGCAAATATTTTATCTTCTGAGTTTGTTTTGGTTGTCATTAGTCTTTCTTACAATAGGAGAAATATAATTTTGTCTATTAGGAGATTCCTTAAAATGAAATTGGTTCGAAGGCACTGGCAACTTTAGCGTTACAACCCTTTTGATAATTTGATGGGGTTCTAATTCTAAATGTTCTTTTTCATTCTTTGTTTATTTTTTATGCAAAGAATCTCTACTCATAACAAAAACTCACAACATGAATAAATGAAAAATAAACACATGCCTCATTTTATTGATAATAAACTTGTAAACCAATTAAATCAAATAATAAACTATAAAATTTACAACAACATTATAAATATGGCCTTTCATAGCCATATCCATTCATCTCCATGTAACCTCTCTTCTATTCATTTTATTAAAAACTTCATGTAACTCTCTCCTTGTCTTCAAAATTACCCCCTTTAAGGTATTTTTTGCTTATTAGAAATGACTAATTTTTAGTCTTTTAGCAACCTTCGAGACTAGACCCTTAATCTCCTACACTCTCTTTATGTCCATATTTCCTTTGTTTGTTTAAAAAAATGAATTGCCATAAAATTTAGGAAAGGGACCTCATTTATTTCCAACACCACTTTGCTTTAATAAAATGTTTCCTGCAAATTTTTCTTTTCTTTTATTTGTTTTTAAATATGAAATTTCCTTTATATTTTTTAAGAGGCATAAATCCTTATTAAAAACATATAGTTTTTTAATGTCTTTTAGGAAAATAAATAAATATTACTATATATTGTAATATCTTTTATACCTCTAAAGGTAAGCAACTTGTTATGCTACTTTGAAACCATCAAGAATGGGATGCATTTTAATTTAATCTCATTTAGAAAATATTATATTTTTTCCAATAGATTCTCCATACTTTTAATTTCAATAATTTTTTATATGACAAGAAAATCACCTTTTAAAAGCCTTAAGTTGTACCAGTAGTTTGAGAATGAATTCTTACATAAATATTTATCAAAAAATCCTTTTCACCTTAAAACTTGTCAAGATGTTCCTAATGAAATTAGGAAGTTTCCATATAAGCCATTTTTCTCTGGCATTTACGAAACTTGATAATTTAAAATTCTAGTAAATTATCAATAAAAAATAGAAAATTAATTTCTCATAAATTGTAAGTAAATTGACCATAAAGCCTTCACCAATATGGGTAGAATACATTAAAAAATATACCAATATGAGGAATTTTTAATAGCCCTCATGAATTCCTAGAAATAACTTTTCCATAAACTTTTTGTGGAGCTCTAAAAATTATGTTACGAAAATTCTAACTTTACAATTTTTACCATATAAGAGGTTTTTTGACATGGAGATATTCTTGAAACAACCAAAATAAACCAAAACTGAGAAATAAGAGGTTTTTTGGGTGATGTAAGATTTCATGGAATCAGATGCTCTTGCATCAAACATGCTAGGTAAAAATTTTGTGAGCTTGGGCTCACAAATAAAGTTGAGTAGTGGAACTACCCTTCTAGGTTGTAGAAAACCTACAACAAATTTTGTTCTATAGTAGGTTCATTGGATGCCTTCTTCCTTCACCTCTTCTAATATCTATCTAAGACATAGACCATCCTCCTCCACCAAGTTTATTCTTCACCCCTCTTTCCACTCCTAGACCCATGTCCACCACAAGCCGACCTCCTCCACCAAATTCTTCTCCTATCAGTACTCCTCATCTGACCATTCTCCATTCTCCTCCTTTTTGTGGGACTCAATCCACCATGTCGAACCTCCTCCATAATTTTTTTTGTGACCTCCTCTACATTCACCACTACATGTGTGTACACTTCTCCTTTATTCTCTACCACAACATACTCCATCTTTTCATCCTCTACTTCACCTTACTTTACAACTATCCTCTTTATACTTTGTTTCTTTGGACTCTCCATCACCTTCATGTCCTCCAAGAGACACTTAGTTAATTCTACATTATCATTTTCTTCTTCCATTGCTACTACAATATCTTCCTCATCAATTTTTGTTGTAACAAATTCTCCACCATGTCTCGCAAATTTCTATCACCACCTTCAACTGCAACTTATTTCTTCACCTCTTTCATGGATTCCAAAAGACAGGCATTTACAATTTCTCTTCTTCTTCTTCTTCCTTTGCACATATAGGTTTAACTGCACACAAACCCATATCCTCCTCTTCTCTTTTATTTTATATCTTTGCTCTACTCTCCCTTAAAAATTTTAGTGTCTTCTACATCCTATTCAAGTCAACTCTAAACATTCTTTCTCTCCTCACAAGAAAACAAATCCTAAATCTTTTTTGAAGGAAAAATTCATAGTCTTCTTTGGAATTTCATCAAACGATTCTACACACTCTTAATTTGTAACTTAGGCATACTTATAGGAATAAAATAAATTCACAAAATATTACTTATAGGTCCTCTTTTATACCTGCAACAAAAACCTCACACATAATCAACAATCTCTATAGCTTCAATGCCTTTGCAACTCTTATTTTTGTAAGACTCCTCACACACTTGCACCAAACCTCCCAAGCTCTTTAAATAATCCTCATTGTTTCACAGCTTCAACCCTAGGTCCTAGTGTAGACTACCTCATGTTTGGAAATCTATCTACACACTCAAGATATTTGACTCTAATAATATTTGATGTAGAGACTATTTGCTCACAACAAAAAAATGCACAACACAACTAAATCCAAAATATCTTGATTTTATTAATAACAAACTACAAACCAATTACATAAAATAAAGTACAACAAAAACCTACAACAATATTACAAACATGACCTTTTGTAGCTATCTCCATTAATTTACAAGTAACCTTTCCCCTATTCATTTTCTTCCCAACTCCATGCAACTCTCTATCTTTAAAATTGCCTCATTTGCAGGTCTTTATTATTGATTAAAAATGACTAATTTGTATTGTTTTAACAACCTCCAAGTTTGGAATACTACCCCTTAATCTCCCACCTCTCTTCATTTCTAGATTTCCTTTCTTTCTTTTTAAATAAAAATTAAATTCTATAATTTTTTTGGAAAGGTACCTCATTTATTTCCAGTATCACTTTTCTTTAATAAAATATTTTTTACAAATATTTCTTTTGTTTTACATGAACAAAATGGGTAGCCTCCTTAAATCCTACACACTCCTCTTTGTTTTTAAATCTACAATTTCCTTAATATTTTCTTAAGAGGCATAAATCCTAATTAAAAAGAGGGCTTCAAAATAGTTTTTCAATACCTCATAGAGGAAAAAATAAGCATTGTTATAAACTATAATCTCTTACCACTAAATAAAAGCAACTTGATTTGGAACTTTGAAACCACCAAGAATTTGATGCATTTTAATTTCATCTCATTTGGGAATGAAATTTTATTTCTTCCAATAGCTACTCCATACTTTTAGTTTCAATAATGTCTAATATGAAAAGAAAATAAGCTTTTAAAAGCCTTAAGTTGTGCTAGCAGTATGAGAATGGAATTTTGTATAAATATTTATTGGAATATCCTTTTCACATGATTTTTTTTCAAGATGTGCCAAATAACATTAAGAAGCTTGTATTCAAGACATTTTCTTCCAACATTCATGAAACTTGATAATTGAAAATTTCCATAAAATTATTGATAAAAATGAGAAAATCATTTTTTTATAAATTATGGGAAATTTGACCATGAAACCTTCACCAATACAAGTGAAATACATTCAAGAATATCCTTGTTAGAGGATTTGTTAACAACTCTCACAAATTCTTAGAAATAATTTTTTTCTGTAAACTTCTTGTGGAGCTCTAAAAATTGCCTTTAGGTGAAAATTCCAACTTTGCAATTTTTACCATATAAAACATTTTCAAATGTGGAGAGATGATTGAAACAACCAAAACTAACAAATATAGGTAAATTTTATTTTTGGGTGATGTAGGATCACCTATTGATTTGGATGCTCCTACATCATTGTTCCTTATGTTTCAAGACCACATAGAAAATTTCCATCCATTAGGTCATTCAATGCACCTTTAGAATCACCATGATTACCTTCCATTTGATTAAAATTCATATATATAGTGTACCTATCAATGAAATGTGACCCATACATGCCAAAAATTATGCTTACCTCTTTTAGATTGATGTTATAATGTTTACCTTAGAATTCAAAGATTATTTCCATGATATTACATGCTTTACAACTTGCAATATGGTTTGGATCAAATTGTATGTGGGATGGAAGGTAGATGTAACAATCAGAGATTGGCTTAAATCTTTCTCTCAACCATTCTAAAATTTCTAGAATGTTTTCACTTAGTGATCTCCACATGTTATACCTCCTACACTCAATATTAAGCCAAGATATATTTTTCTATACCTTAGCCATAATATTCCATTCTTTTGATTAGAACCAAAAATGTAATGGTTGGAAACCACCTTGTACTAGCTATAAAGATTGCAATTGTATTGTTGTAAATTATCACCCTTGACAATTTCACTTTATGTTTTTGTCCCCCTTTAATTATTGGACCTAATTGACCCTTTATTTCCCTAAATTATGCATTCCATGGCCTATTTTTAATAATTACCTATGAATTACAAGTAGGAAACAAATGTATTTATCTAATACCTCGCCCTCAACACTTAAAGTCCTAGAAAATAGTGCCAAGACACTCACACCCCGTGTGTGAGTGTCCTATTTTCTCTCTAAATTCAAATATGTTGGTGTCAACAATTTATTATTTGCTTTTCAATTGTCTAAAGTAGGCTATCAGGATTTAATTTGTGGGAAATTAAATAATTACATATAAACACCTAGTTATTACATAATTTCAAATCTATGTAGCAAAAAAGCAAGAAATTATTGTCAAAAGCAAGTCAAGAGCATTTAAGAGCAACATTTTAGTGATTCATTGCAACAATCCAAGATCCAACATCATGTCAAATCCTATGTGAGTTGATGTGTGTTCATTGTTTTGTGAAGGCTAATACGTTTGTAGGTCTCCAAAACATTCAAGAAAATCAAGCAAGCAAGATCCAAGACCTTGAGGTGATGTGTATGACTTCAATCCTTAAAGGAAGCCATTGAAGGGTGGTGACTTGTAGCACTTTGTGATTTCATCATTCCTTCAAATAATTTATCCATTTATCATTGATATTGCCATTATGGAAGTGAAAACACTACATGAGGTTTGACTAAGGCAAGCCCCTAAATGGCACAAACCCTTCCTCTCTCTTTGAATGTGCAGGTTTCAGGTTTAGAGGAGATTGAAGGGAGTTTGAAGATCCATTTTCCATTGTCGCAATTGGAATCCTACATCTTGTCAACTCATGGAAACTCACTAACAACATTATTTGACAGTGATCCAATAGATGTGTAGGTGAAAATAGAAGGCTCTGACTCGACATTAAAGGGCTATGAAAATAGATCTAGAAAAGGCCTACAAGGACACTCACACCCTGGGTTCCTGTGTCTTCCAAAAATTTTAGGATAGGTACACATAACTCTGTCTTTCTCAGATTTATTGTCTGAATTTTTCTTATAACTTTCTAGTTATCAAAGTCTTGCATTTTTAGGTTAGGGCACATAGTTTAAAAGGGTTATTTGGGGAAATTCAATTCCAATCAATTTCCAAGACTCAAAAGGACCAGATCTAGGTATGATTGCCTCACCTTTGTGTTTGAAAGTCAATCTCTTAACCTTGTTGATTTGCATCCTAATGAAACCCTAGAAAAGGTGGAATTGGCCCTAGGTTTTGTACATTAAACTTAAGGTCCCATTTTTCTATGTTTTATTTTGGTGAACTTAACATTTTGACATCATAAACCTTCTGAAATTTTTAATAATTCACTATAGATGTAGGTTTTTCATATCATTGTTTTGCATTTATCATTTAGGGTTTCATATTTACATAATCAAAAGTCATAAAAATACAAAAAATGCATATCATATTACATCATAGATTGGAGTAGGGTTTGTTCAACTCATTAGATCAATTTTATATTCAAATTGCATTCATTAGGTTATTTAAATATGAAATTATTCATTGCATTCAAATTGCATCTTTTATTTAGGTCAAAAAAGTGAGAAATTGCATCCAATCAACATTCTCAGGATTTTGCATCTTGAAATTAGTCAATTATTGCATGTTAGATCTGAAAATTTCATTCAAAATTATCATTTACTATTCAAACATTTTTCACATTGTTGTACATTTGCATTTTTCAATTTCATAGTCATAAAATTAGCAAAATTTGGAAAAATATTCATTGTTAGACTTGTTTGCATATAGATCTAGGAACTTTAAATAGTAACAAACACAATCAAACTTTGAATTTTCAAAATATTATCCAAGACATAAGCGCCCTAGGTGCCTCTGTCTTGCAGTTTTTGGCTCAAATTTGGCTTACATCTCTATTTTTGTGCTCTCTATCTAATTCTATTGTCTGATTTCTAATCTAGGTTTTTCAATTGCAAAAAGTGTTGTTATATTTGAAAGAAAGGTGTTAATTTTCTTAGCTTATTGCAAATTTGTGAAAATTTGTTGCATTTTAATATTGGAAATTATCAGACATGTAGGGAAATTGTTTACATTTTCTGAAATATTGCATCATTAAGGTAAAATAGTTTTCATTTTAGAAAAAAATTAAAACCATATGTTGTTACAACACATTGCACACTTAAAACCTTTCAAAATAACAACATAATTAATTCCAAATATGGGTTTCAACATTGTCACATAGTCACCTTTTGTTACTTGTATCGTTGAAACTAAAATTTTAGATAGAGCCCTAGTTGGACATAGGCGCCCTGGGTGCTTCTATCCTACTAAATATGCCTTAGATTTCAGGAGCAGATTCATACCTATTGTTAATTTGAAAATTTGGAGTCTTATTTCTAGATCTATGTTTATAGCAGGTCTATAAGTTTCTTTTTAGTCCTAGTTTTCCTTAACAAGTAAACCTAGATTGCAATTGAAATTTAACGATTAATCTTGGAGAAAGCATAGTAATTTGATCATGTTAGATCTCTTTCCACAAGTGAATTATATATCTACCAATCCCTTTAGCTGTGATGACTTTGACATAATAGATGATACCCTTGGGGACTTCATCTCACCTAGATCATTCACTAAGGCTTCTAACATTCCAACACATGCAATCATTGATACTCATGATAATCATGGTAGTGATTCTCATACTATCCATCCTAATTGTGAAAGTATCTTAACACAAGAAAATGAAATGATTGACTTATTTCTTAATATCACTTTTCCTAATATTCATTCACCTCCCAATAGCTTCTCTACTTATGAGAACACTTTGGTGCAAGAGGATTCCATCATGGACAATCATGGCAATCGTAGTTGTTCTTCTCTCAATACCTCACCCACCTATAAAGAAGGTACTTTGGTGTTAGACGATCCAATAATTGAGTGTCGTGAGAATCTTTTTTTTTTCTCCCCCAATAGTTCTCCTACTTGGGAAGATATTGTGACACGGGAAGAGGAAAATATTGATACATTTATTTCAAAAGACAATAAGATGGATGACATAGATGAAGATGCTAAGTTGACATTAGATCCACCCTCAATATAAGGTCATCAAATAGTAGATAAATCGGTTGAGTTTATGAATGCATAAGTAACAATTGGATCACCTCTCATTATAGGACCTCCTAAACCCCCTAGCCATATCATGAACTTTGTAAAACAACTCACTAGTAAGCATGTGTCACAAAAACTAAGTTATCATGCAATTTCTCACCCATTTAACATTCCTTAGTTTAATGGTATAAAGAGTATGATATTTTTGAGAAACTTCATAGTATTCCAACAAAAAATTCCCTTTGGGACTTGACTCAGATATCACCTACATACCATAGGATGCTCCAAGAGGCTTTGTAGAAGACTGATGACCCACCTTTTGTTAGATTGAATGATGTAGCCAATTTATTTGATTGTATGTAAGTGAAAAAGTTGGATATTACATTCACTCAACATGAATTACCCCTACTTGAGATCCAAACTCAGTATGAAGCCTTAATGATAAAGGTGATCATTAATGAAAAAAGAGTAAGGAATAATCTCATAGACAATGGAGCAGGTCTTAACATTTGTAGCATTAACCTCCTAGATAAAATTAGTGTGCACAAGAATCTTATAGAACCCAATTATGTTAATATTCATGTCTTTGACAATGTTAATAAGAAATCATTAGGAATGATCACACTACCCATTGAGGTTGGGATTGTGGTTTTTCCTACTCCTATCCATATCATGCCAAGCCCTATTTCATACAACCTTCTCCTAGGTAGATCATGGGTTCATGCCATGAAGGGAGTCTCGTCTACTCTCCATTGTGAGATGAAGTATGAATATAATAACAAGATATACACCGTTAAAGCATATGAACAAAGTTATACTTCACAAGTTCAACATGATCATAACACCTCCAATTCTCTTAATAATTTGATTCCAAATTCAAAGGTAGAGCATATACAAGTTGATGGTAATCCTAATTATCTTTCATACACAACAAAACTCTTAGACGATTATTGGGGGCCATTATATTTTACACCTTGTTTCAAAGGGGAGTCTAAAAACTCGCCATAAAATTCTAAAGAGTCAAGTACAAATGATGATCATGCTAATGATTCATCTTCAAACACATGTTTTGGGGATGATTGGGGTTCATTAGATTTTACACCCTCCTTTATGGAAGAGTACAAAATCTCACAATCTAAACCAAAATAGTCTTGTGATTCATTTGCTCAACTTGGTTCTACATAAACAACATCACCCCATGGTGGTGATGGGGGATCTTTAACTCCCGTCCCTCATAAGAGGAATATTCTTAACATTAAAAAACTTAAAAAGGATTCACGTGCTTGGGAAGAAGCCAATAATTCTTAGAAGCATGTAGATAAATCCTCTTCATTTGAGTTGGAAGCATGTTATGGTCTTGGATACAAAATTATTTCTAAACATGGATATAATGAAAACATGAAACAAAATGATAGGGATCAAGAGAAGTCAATACCATACTTTTCCAAGTAGGGTCTAGGTTTCCAACTTTCATCTCCATCCTCATATAATGTTTTATCATCTATTGTATGTATGATGTATTGTGATAATAAAGAAAGATTTTCTTCACAAGGGAAATAAATATCTTATACTATTGATCAAGAGAATATCTTGTCGAGGCTTCTCAAATCCCTCCTGATTACTCTTCCTCCAAGAACATTAAATAAATTCTACAACAAAAGCTCATTTTTTGCATATCATCAAGTGCATGGTCTTTCTATTAATGATGACAGGCCTTAAGTAATAAAATATAATATCTTAAGGATTGCGGTTCCTTCCATGTGTTGATGCACCTAATTCCTCTAATCAATAATGATCTTCATCCTATTGTGTTGCTCATCACTATGTGGAATTTTTAGCTTCATGTGTTTTTCTCTTTGCCATTCATGGTGGTACAATCTTAAGTGCAACCATATTTTTCATGGCAGCAACATGATAGTCCTTGGTGTGGTTGTCCTTGTATCTACACTTGGGGGGCAAGGATCACTAGTTTTGGGAGGCATGCATTCTTTTCAAGGATCCCCTCTTCCCCTCTTTCTCCTTAAAATACCAACATAACAAGTATGTTGATATTTTAAGGGGAGGCATACATTGGCATTACTTTCTTCACTTTATTTACATGCATTGGACATAGTGGTGTGTTGAATTTGGAAATTTTTCTTCACTTTGTTCATACACGTTGAACTTATTGTGGTGTTGGTATAAAATCCTAACAATTTTATGGCACCTTGTTAGGGTTATTAAGAGTATAAATTTGGGTATGGTTGTTAATGGGTACACACCTAGTGAATAGTGGACTTCACTATGCCTAGTGTGCTTCTCATTTTTGTCATGGGTACACACTTAGTGAATAGAAAACTTCATTAGACCTAGTGTGTTGCTCATTTTGATACCTTATCTTGGGGGCTTGCTTAGTGAATATTGAACTTCACTAACCTATGTTGCCTTCCAATTTGTGATTCACCTAGAAAATATCAAAATTTTCTATGGTGTGTCATGAACCCCTTTTCAACATGGCCACCTAGCATAATACACCTTGCTTGCTAGTGGATCTATGTGTTTCATAAGTGTTTAGCATAACACAACTTGCTAGCCTCGTGAAGCCCCTCATATTGCATGGTCACCTAACATAACACAACTTGCTAGCCAGTAGATCCATGTGGCTCATAAGTGATTTTACATCCTTGTGAGAGCATCATTTTGTTAGACAACACATTTGATGGATGACATTTGGTATTTGAGACAATTCAAGATTGAGGTCTCTTTGCCTTACTGACTCGAATCCATTTAGTACTAACCTTGTGTTTTTGTTGTGTGTCTCTTTATGTTTGTATTGTGTTTGCATTGTGTTTGTGTTCATTTCATTATCATTTATGTATGTTATATCATTTCATATGTTTTCATTGTGTATGCTTTGTGTTTTCAATATATATGTTTATGTATGTTATTTTGATGCATATCATACACATGTGTGTTCCTTTGTGCTCATGTTGGTTTTCCATGGAATCTTGGATCCTAGGGGCTTATGCACTCCCCCTAGATCCTTTGCCATCCTATCTCTTCAATATTTGGACAATCAGACCCCTATTGACATACTTTCTAATTTAGTGTGAGTTTGAGTGTATGTTCATACTCTCACTAAAGTGGGGGCTAAATGTACAATCGTAAATTATCACCTTTGACAATTTCACTTTATATTTTTGTACCCATATAATTATTGGACCCAATTGACCCTCTATTTCCCTAAATTATGCATTCCATGGCCTATTTTTAACAATTATTGATGAATTTTAAGTGAGAAACAAATTCATTTATCTAATACCTTGCCCCTGACACTTAAAGTCTTGGAAAAGAGGGCCAAGACACTTACACCCCAGACATGATTGTCCTCTTATTTTCCCTCCAAATTCAAACATGTTAGCGTCGACAATTTATTATTTGCAATTCAATTGTCTAAAGTCGGCTATAAAGATTTAATTTATGGGAAATTGGATAATTGTGTATAAATACCTAGTTGTTGAATCATTTCAAATCTATCTAGCAAAAAAACAAGAAATTATTGTTAAGAGAAAGTCAAGAGAATCTTTTTAGTGATTCTTTGCAGCAATCCAAGATCCAAAATCATGTCAAATCCTATGTGAGTTTATTTGTGTTCATTATTTTGTGAAGGCTAACACTTTTGTAGGTCTCCAAAGCATTCAAGCAAATCAAGCAAGCAAGATCCAAGACCTTGAGGTGATGTGTATGACTTGAATTCTTCAAGGAAGCCATTAAAGGGTGGTGAATTATAACACTTTGTGATTTCATCATTCCTTCCAATAATTTATCCATTTATCATTGACATTGCCATTATGGAAGTGGAAACACTAATACAAGCTTTGACTAAGGCAAGCCCCTAAATAGAATAACCCTTCCCCACTCTTTGAATGTGTAGGTTTCAAATTTAGAGGAGATTGAAGGAAGTTTGAAGATCCATTTTACATTGTTGCATTTGAAATCCTACATCTTGTCAACTCATGAAAACTCACCTACAACATTATCCAACAATAATTTGACAGATTTGCAAGAAAAAATGGAAGGCTTTGATCCAACATTAGAGGATTGCGAAAATTGATCCAAAAAAGGCCTACAAGGAAACTCACACCCTGGGCACCAGTTTCCTCCAAAATATGCTTCAAATTTGTAGGACAAGTGCACAAAAATTTTCCTTTCTTAGATATATTGTCCAAATTTCTATTATAGTTTTCCAGTTATCAGAATCTTGCATTTTTAGGTTAGGGTACTTAGTTTAATAAGGTTACTTGGTTCTATTCAATTCCAATAAATTTCCAAGATTCAAAAGGATCAAATCTAGGTTTGATTGACTCACCTTTGTGGTTCAAAGTCAATCTATTAACCTTTCCAATTTGTATCCTTATGAAACCCTAGAAAAGGTGGAACTGACCCTAGGTTTTGTACATTAAACTTAAGGTCCCATTTTTCTATGTTTCAACAATAATGGTAAGGAAAATATGGGAAGTGCTATAAATGTTGAGGGAAATATATTTATAATTGGGGAGCATACTTAAAGTGGCCCTTGGCTCATATTTACTCCAACCATTACTCATCCTTATTATGGCAAGTTGGTGATTCTCAACAAGAAAGACCCATCTTACAATTATTCTATTTTGTAGCAACCCTAAAGGTGTAATAAACCAAATACCACTATGATTAAGAATCTCATCTCTAGAAGAGGTTGTAATTGCCACCTATTAATATTTCCTACACCTAACCATGACAACTATTGGAGATCCATACTTAATGCCTTCAAGCTCTACCCTCTTTCTCTTAGATTCCAGCTCTCCAAGTTCCATGATATATAAGTCTTTACATATCTCCTGTTCACCCAAAGTGATGATGAATTACTTTTCCTTCATGATTATAGGAATTTGTAGAGTCTCATCCTTCATGTATCCTCTAAGTTGTTTATAGCTTGATATTCAAAGCACCATACTACAATTATTCATAAAATATTGAACATCAAAGTGACCCTTATTTTTCTTGTCACCATCTAGTATCAAGTACCTTGGGGTGACTATCTCCATTTGGATATCACCCACAATCTTTCCTTCAATGGTGGTACTTGGATCTCATGAGTGATCTATGAAATGTGAACATTGATCCACTTAGATACTTAAGAGATCACTTGGACCCCATGTGAAAAAATAGTTTGGAACTTGAAACAAAGAGTCCACATGCCCTATACTTAGGCTACTAAAAAATATATCACCCTCCTCTACCAAAATATAAATTGTGGAGATACATTTGACACTTTTCTCCTTGTGACTCAAAATATATTTTTTCCAATGCATGTCCTTCCATGATGCTACTTTGAAGATCAATCAATGATTCAAAGGATAATGCATGTTCCTCCATCTTAAACTCTTTTCTTTTGTCAAGTGATGTATTTTACTCCTTGATTTCATTAATATCTTCTTGTATGTTAGGTCTCTTCTATTCTTTCTTAATGATTTCTTATGAATTTGAATCTAATTTTTGTTCTTCCTTTATGATTTATTTAACACCCTCCAAATTTTCTTCTTTCATTCTCAACCTCCTTTTGTAGTTATATAGGCCCCTTTTATTTGGATATTTTTTTGATCCAATCCAAGTAATCATCAAAGGAAAGTATACATTTGATTTTATCAGACATCCTTTAATATTGGTCAAGGACTTTGTGGGCTTGGAACTAGTACCTTTATTGGCCTTTCTATATTTTTAGCATCATATTTTTGTATATGATATATTTCTTCTTTTTTTGGTAAGAATTTAGGTTTAAAATCCATGTTCTCTCTCCTAAGTTTACTTTTCACTCATTTGTATATTGTAGATCCAAACTAGATATTGGCTTTTGACCTTATAGGTTGGCAAGGTCAAGGCTTTGATACCAATTGTAATGTCTCTTTTTAAATTTTCCTTATTTTTTCCTTAAATAGATATTTCACACCCATAATAATGCTTGCATAATTAATTGTAAATATGAATTTAACTTCAAACTTATAAATATAAAATTTGAATTTAAAGCTTAATACAATTTTGAAAATATTACTTATATTTTGTCGTAATCTTTCTTCCAATCTACAACTTCCTTTTATAATTGTATTGAGATATTTTCTAAATTTCTGTCTAAAGTTAGAGGTTTTTGTCCACTAACTTTCCAAGAGAAATTAAGGGTTTTCGTCCTTAAATTTTTGGAGTTTCAAGGGCTTTACCCTAGGTTTATTGAATAATTTAAGGAATATATATATATATAATGTCTTCATAGATTTATTTTACCTTCTCCTTGATTGATCTTCCTTATATACACTATTTCTGTAACACACATAACTCTTCATCTACATGCTTTTGCATTTTTCATTGAAACTAAATTTCATTAAATTTTAGCTTTTTTGTATAATATTAATTATTCTCCCTTATATTGTCCTTCCTTAAGGGAATCACGTGAGAAATGAGGGGGCATTACAAGCCTCAAGCACTTAAACTAATACAAAATCATATCTTGTGGGGCAACTGAATATTTTATTTCATCGCATGACATCTTTTGGGAAGAAGAGGATTGGCATGCTGTTTAAAACCCCTATACTAAGATTTTTTTTCCATAAAAGTCTTGTTAGAATCCTTTCCAAATTCATGTTGCTCGAAGACAATATGCATTATTGTGAGAGGGTAAATAAATGATCAAAAGCCTCACTCTTATTGAATTTCTTAAACCCTAAGTTGAGTTGGAAAACTATACAATAATGAAGATGTGTCTAAGAAATAATTTAAGCACTACTCTAAATAGATACAAAGCTAAACAAGGTATGACAATTCTAGAAGGTTTTTATTATATATAAGGAAGGTTTAATGCTATTAACAATACCCTACCAAGGAAACATGAGGATCAAGATCTAAAAGTTGTCAATCGTGTTATGTGGTGTAAAATTATTTTTTTTGATTTTCTTCTTACTTTTCTTTTTTCTTTTCCTTCTCCTATTTTCACATCTTAGAATTAAATTTTTAAGACTTCTAAATGTTGACGTCGATTACTAATTTTAGAACATTCATATAAAATGTGTAAATATCATTTAGAGTAATTTGAGGTAAACATAAATATAACTCACATGAAACCAAACAAGCCTTTTAAAAGTCATATTTTGAAATAAAAAATTCAAGAACATGATTAAATTCTAAACCCTAAAGTGCTTAAACCAATACAAAGTGTACCTTGTGGGGTAACTGATATTTTTTGCATTAAATGACATCTTTTGGGAAGTAGAGGATTAGAAAGGTTTTTAAAACCCTTGGACTAAGTAAAACCTTTTTGTAATATTCATGTTAAAATCCTTGCCAAATTTATCTTTTCTCAAAGATAATATGTATTCTTATGACTGGGTGAATAGACAATAAGAAACCTCGCTTTTGTTGAATTTCTTAAACCTTAAGTTAAGTTGGGAAACTATACTATAGTGATTGTGTGTTTGAGAAATAATTTAAGGGATGTTGTAAATATATAGATCTATATATATATATATAGGTTTGAAGCTTCTAGAAGGATTGCATTATATATAAGAAAGGTGTAATGCTATTAAAAATTCCCTACCAAGGAAACATGAGGATCAAGCTCTAAAAGTTGTCAATGGTGTTAGATGCTGTTAAATTAGAATTGTCAATTTTATTCTTGCTTTTTTTCTTTTTCCTATTTTCACATCTTACAATTAAATTTGAAGTTTTCAAAATATTGATGTTGATTACTAGTTTTAGAACATTCATATAGAATGCACAAATATCATATAGAGTAATTCAAGGTTGACATGAATCTAACTCGTATAAAAATCAAACAAGAATTTTAAAAATCATATTTTGAAAGAAAAAAATTCAAGAATATGCTTAAACCCTAAATGTAAAGCACTTAAACCAATACAAAATCATACCTTTTGAGGAAATTGGACATTTTCTTACATTGCATGACATCTTTTGGGAAGTATAGGATTAATAGGTAGTTTAAAACCCCTAGACTGAGTAAAAGTTTCCATAAACATCTTGTTAAACTCTTTTTAGAATTCATATTTCATGAAGAAAATATGCATTCTTATGTCAGGGTAAATAAACTATTAGAAGCCTCACTCCTACTAGATTTATTGAACCCTAAGTTAAGCTAGAATACTATACTACAATGATCGTGTGTCTAAGAAATAATTTAAGCATTGCTGTAAAAAGATACATAGCTAAACAAGGTTTGAAGGTTCTATAAGGTTAGTGTTATATAAGAAAGTTTTAATACTATTAACAATTTCCTACCAAGGAAACATGAGGATCAAGCTCTAAAATTTTTCAATGGTGTTAGGTGGTGTGAAATTAGAATTGTCAAATATTTTCTTGCTTTTATTTTATTCTTTTATTTCCTATTTTCACATCTTAAAATTAAATTTGAATATTTTAAAATCTTGACGATGATTTCTAATTTTAGAACACTCATATAAAATGTGTAACTATCATATAGAGAACTTTGAGGTTGACATAAATCTAACTTGAAAAAAAATAAAACAAGCATTTTAAAAATCATATTTTGAAAGAAAAGAATTAAAGAATATGCTTAAACCCTAAACCTTAAAGATCTTAAACCAATATAGAATTGTCCCTTGTGGTGCGATTAATTATCTTCTTGTACAACATGGAATCTTTTGGGAAATAAAGGATTATCATACAATTGGATTGAGTATTTATTTTTGTAAAATTCTTGTCAAAATGCTTGACAAATACATCTTGTCCAAAGAAAATATGCATTCTTATGAAAAGGTAAATAGACAATCAGAGGCCTCAGTCCTACTAAATTTCTCAAATGATGAGTTAAGTTGGAAAACTATACTACAATAATTATGTGTCTAAAAAATAATTTAAGGGCTATTGTAAACATACACAAAGCTAAACAAGGTCTGACGGTTATAGAAGGTTTATATTGTATATAAGAAAACAATTCCTACCAAGGATACACAAGGATCAAGCTCTAAAATTTATTAATGGTGCTTGGTGGTGTGAAATTAGAACTATCAATCTTCTTCTTGCTTTTTTCTTTTCTTTTTTTCTTCTTCCTATTTTCACATCTTAGAATTAAATTTGAAGATTTGTAGATGTTGATGTCAATCGCTAATTTTAGAATATTCATATAAAATATGTAAATAACATCCTGAACTTCTTGCTCTGCAACTTCCTACCCAAGTGATTTCAAAATTTCACAATGCCTGGAGGTTCTGGGGAGGCCTCTGTCTCCCCCCAGCTTGACCCCTCACCTGATACATATAAGATTCGTCTGCATGCGGCACATGGGGATGCTGCATTTGTTTTGTGTGACTCCAATGCACTTTCTAGATCTCCTACTGGTGGGGATAATGGATGCCCAAAGGGTGTTGACTCTCCTAAGGAGTGCTGGAAGAATATCCTTACGGGCTCTAGATTTAATGCTCTCAACACCTTTAGTCCTAAAATTGTTCAGAAAAAGGAAGGATCCAAGCTCTGCCTTCTTGACATGATCATGGATGAGGATGCTTCCTCTCTTCACCTTACTTTGGTGGGAAGATTCTTGGCCTTTAGGTTGATAATTGATATGGTCCAAAGACGGGCTAATGCTCGATGGAAGTTGAAGGGTAGTGTGTCTGTATCGGCAATGCCCGGTGGTCTTTTCCTTTTCAAATTTATGGTAGAGGAGGATTTGATTTATGTCCTCTCGGGCACATGGGCTTATGGTAAACATTTCCTATCTTTGACTAAATGGAAGTTGGGGTTTGACCCGTCTGCTGAACTCTCTCGTATGGCCCTTGTTTAGGTTTGGTTACTGGGCCTTCCATTGGAATTTTTGGATGAGAGGATTTTCAGATGGATTGGGAACTCCTTTGGTAGCTTTGTTGTGGTAGATGTGGTCACACTGGAAAAATCCAAGTTGGTTTTTGCTCGCTTTTGTGTTAATGTCTCCATTAACAAAGCTCTCCCCAACTTTATCACTCTCAAATCTAAGTGGGGAAAATGGACCCAAGCTCTGGTTTATGAGAATGACACCTTATTTTGTTAGAAATGTGGTAAGCAAGGCCATATTATTGCTGATTGCAAAAGTATTTCTCTGAAGGAACCCCTTTCTAAGGGGAAGAACCCATCTTTCCCTCCTATTCTACAAAAGACTCAATTGGACCCTAGCACCAGTATTGTGGGGGAGAGTGAAAAAATTAATGAAATGGATGATTATCCATTTACTAACAGATTGTATGAATTGATGAAATCCCTTGACCCCGGGGATAAGACCAAAACTAATTATGAGGCTTTGAGGTCTTCCTCGGATCCCTTGGAGGATGGAGATCTATCCTCTCTTAGGGATCTCAGGGATCTCGACCTGGTGTCTGGTCCGCTGGCCTCTAATGGTGATGAAAAGGTTGTCTAGTATCCTCTATCCTTTGTGTGCATGGAATTGGGAAACACGGAGTTGGGTTTTGTTGTTACTGACAAACCTATGGGTGTGCCTTCAATTAAGACTATTGTTTCTACTTGGAAGTTGATGGGGTCTGGACCAATTACCCCTTCAAAATCTAGTTTGGTGGCTGCTACCTTGTGTATCTTCTCTTCCCAATAAGATGATGTGGAGGTTTGTGCTAGGGAAGTAACTAAATCTATCATCCTCACTTTAGACTCCAAGTCCTTTCCCACTAAAGATCTAGCAGTTGGTGACAACGGGGAGGATTGGCAATCTTAGAAGAGGAAAACAAGGACTAAGAAAGTGGATGTGGGAACTAATAGTAGAGTTGGAAGACCTTTAGAGAGAATATCAAGGCATAAAGCTATTGCCAAGGATATTGCTAGTGGTCGGCAATCAACCCTTGATTCAACACATCATAGTAAAAAATGAAGTTCCTTTCATGGAACATACAAGGATTGAATAGTCCTCAGAAATAGTTTGCACTAAGGTAATATATTGTGGATCTTAAAATCGATGTCCTTTTGCTTAAGGAGGTTAAGATGACTTACAAACATTTTTCTGTTATTGCTAACAAAATTTGGTCGGGCTCCACCTTCTTCTATAGCGAGGCGGTTGGTGCCTCGGGTAGTATTGCCACTATGTGGAACTCTACTAAAGCTGATGGGGAAGCATTTGCATTCTCACAGAGTTTCCTTGCTATAACCCTCAAGGCTGACAATCACACTTAACATCTATGCCCCCAATTCTATGGGAGGAAGGAGGAGTATGTGGGAGGAATTTTTATCTTTGATATCAATTGATAAAAATGCCTTGTATATGGTGGCTGGGGACTTCAACTCCCCCCTTTTCCCTTCAGAGAAGCTTTGTGGCCTTGTGGAATATTTTGACAACATGAATGATCTAGCAGACTTTATCAGCAAGTCTGGGTTGTTTGATTTAGATTTGCAGGGTAATCCTTTCACATGGTATAACAATAGAAAAGGCAACCACCTTATTCAGGTTCATTTGGATAGGGTGCTTGTCTTGGTGGGTTGAGATCTGGGATGCAATGCTTCTCTTGTTTCTCTCCCTAGAACTATTTCTGACCATACCCCAATTCTTCTCCAGTGGATAAATAAGCTGTTCCATGGCCCTCACCCTTTCAGGTTTGAAATTATGTTGATGACACACCAAAATTTTAGAAAGCTCGTTGAGGATTGGTGATGCTATCTAGTTCATGGTTTTGCTATGTATAGAATTTCCCAAAAAATGGACTTTATTAAAAAAGAGGCTAAGGGATGGTCTAGAGTTACATTTGGTGACTTTTTTAAAACTAAAAAGATGATCAAGGATAAGCTTGAGGGGGTGCAAAATCTTATGGCCGGGGCTCTCTCCTTCAACCTCTACATGAGGAGGAAAATTGGAGGAGGAAGTGGAAAGATTTATTAAATAAAGAAGAAATATTTTGGAAGTAGAGATCTAGAGTTCAATGGCTGAAAGAGGGTGACAGGAACTCTGCCTTTTTTCATAGGATGACTTGTAGGCATAAAAAAAGAAACACCATCAAGTGCCTAATCAATGAAGACAATCAGGAGATTATGGAGGCTGATAAAATTGGAGAAATAACAGAACACTACTTTAGATAGATTTAATTAGACACTAGTACCACCCCTTCTACTGAAGTGCAAGATAGACTCCTGAGGCACCTCCCTTCTAACATTAGTGAAGCGGATAATTTACAAATCTGTGCCCCTGTTTCAGAGGAGGAAGTCAAGATGGTTGTTTTTTCTATGGGTGCCTATAAAGCCCTGGGGCCTGATGGCTTTCCCCCAACTTTCTTTCAGGAATACTGGGACATTGTCAACTATGATCTAGTCATGACTGTCAGAGATTTTTTTAGAACTGGTAACCTGCTAAAAAAAATGAACAATACCTTCATTTTCTTAGTCCCAAAGATGTAGGATCCAAAGCATATGGCTGACTTCAGGCCTATAAGTCTTTGCAACACTATTTACAAGATCTTTTCTAAGGTCCTTGTTAACTAGCTCAAGCCACTATTGGATAAGATTATCAAAAAATTCCAAAATGGATTTGTTCCTAGTAGAAAAATTCTTGATGCTACTATTACGACTCATGAAATAATCCACTCGATAGAGAAAAACAAAAATCAAGGTATGGCATTCAAATTAGACATTTCTAAGGCTTATGATAGGGTCAGATGGAAATTTCTTTATTCTGTTCTTGCTAAATTTGGTTTCAATGATAAGGTGATTGGTCTGTTTAAAGAATGTGTGGAGACTATCCAATATTCTGTCATGGTCAATGGGACCCCTTAGGGGTTATTTAAGGTAGGAAAAGGCATTAGACAAGGTGACCCTATCACCATACCTGTTTATTATGATTATTGAAGTCCCTGGTAGGAATTTTTTATCCTTGCTTCACTTTGGGAAAATATAGGGAATCTGGGCTGCCTCCACCCTCCCCCTTTTGTTCTTCAGCAATTTGTGGATGATACCTTCCTTTTTGGAAAATCTTTGGTGGTTGAAGCTAGAGAATGGAAGTGCCTTCTCCAGGATTATGCCAATGCCTCTGGGCAATGTATAAATTATAATAAAAGCTATATCTATTTTTTCAATATGAAAGTTGATCTCTAAGCTAAGATATTATCTATACTGGTTTGTCACAGTGCTACTCTCCCAGGGATTTACCTTGATTTACCCCTCACTATTAAAGAGGTTACTCATAGTTTTTGGAATAATATTTTAGAAAGAATGCAAAAGAAGCTCGTGGGATGGAAAGGTACACTCCTTAGTAATGTTGGAAAACTGTAACTTCTCAAGGCTTCCCTACAAGGAATCCCAGTCTAGTTCCTCTACCTCTTTAAGATTTTGGGGTCTATGGTTGAAAAACTTGAAAGAATACAAAGATCCTTCCTTTGGATTGGTGTTGAAGAGAGAAAAAGGCTTGCTCTTGTGAACTAGGACACTGTCTGCCATCCTAAAAGTCAAGGAGGTCTTGGGATTAGGAAGATCACCAATTTAAACAAAGCCCTCATCACTAAGGTGGGTTGGAATCTTGTGCTGGGAGAGGTTGAATGGTGCACCATAATGAAGGCTAAATATTTGAACTAGGAACACTTCTCCAGGGCCCTGGATTTGATGGGTCTCCCATCGGGGTAAAAAATCTAGAACAATATCCTAAAATGTAGATCTCTTTTAAAGGAAGGTATCAAATGGAAAATTGGGAATGGGAGATCAATACAATTATGGGAGGACAACTAGCTTGGGGGCAGACCCCTTGCTGATAGTAATTTCAACATCTTACGAGAACATGCTAAGGAACATATTGGTACTTTTATTGCAGATTATACTATACCTAGAGCCAAATGGAAAACTTTGGAATTGAGTTTCTTGGATAGACCAAACCTCCTTCATAAGGTTGCTGAGCTTCAAATTATTTTAAACAAGATGAGACTTCCTCTCTTTCCTAGGGAGGACAGGATTTTATGGTCAAAGAATCAGTTAGGGGTTTTCTCTGTCAAGTCTGCTTATCATCTGCTACTAAAGTTTGATGGTGATGAGTATTGCTAGAAGAAGGTGTGGAACCCTTAGCTCATCCCCAAAATCAACTTCTTTTGGTGGGCATCCATTCATGGTAAAATTTTAACTATTGATAACCTTGTCAAAAGAGGCTTTCAATTTCCCAACTAGTGCACCCTTTGTAAGTCAGAGGAGGAAACAATTTCCCATCTCTTTATCCACTATCAATATGCCTCCCAAGTTTGGTAGAATGTCTTACAAAAGCTCAACATAACTTGGGTCTTTGATAGTAATATTCATCAATTCATCCTTAATTCAGGGTGCCCCTCTAAACACCATTTAATTAGGAAACTTTGGTGACTTATTCCTCCTCACAATTGTTGGTGTTTGTGGAAATAAATGAACAACAGGATTTTTAGAGAGAAGGAGAACAGTTTGGATAGTCTGTTGATAATAATTAATAAAATCCTCCTTGATAATATCTCAGTTTTCTAGTGGAAAACCCTCAATTGCCCTCCTACAGGCTGGGATAAATATAGCTAAAATTTGGAAGTTTCCTAGCGACTTCCAGAAGTTTGATAACTCCAAGAAGATTGTCAGGAGAAACACAAAGTGGAAAACCCCAAAACCACCCCGGTTTAAGTTGAATTTTGATGGGGTGGCCAGAGCTAGGATGGCTACGAGAGGTGGTGTTATCTGAGACCATAATTGTTGTTTAGCTGTTGCCTACTTAGGGAACCTGAAAGATCTCACTTGCAATCAGGTGAAAGGTATGGCCCTCCTCTGGGGCCTCAAAGTTGCACTATCAATTGATGTTAAGGGTGACTCGATGCTGATTGTGGAAGCCATGAAGGGCATGATGGTTGCTAGCTGGGCCATTCAAGGGGTAATTGAAGACATTCACTCTCTTCTTACTAGAATTCAGGAGTTCACCATTCAACATGTCTACAGAGAAGGAAATGCGGTTGCTAACAGTCTGGCTACTGTCGGGCTTGATCGGGAAGGATTATAATGTTGGAGGAAAGAAGAGTCTTTGCCTCCTTCTATTGTGGCTCTTCTAAGAAAGTATTTTAATTAAATTTGCCATGATTCTTAAAAATTTCTTTCCTAACTTGGTGTGGCTATTACTAACTTTTGTTAGTAATGATGGCAGGAGTTACTATTTAAATTTAAATAACTGGCCATTGTGCAGGAAGAGTGCCGAGGAGGGTTTTCCATGTGTCGTGTATGGCCTTTTTTGGTTCATCACCGAGACTCACCATTTTGATCCTAATGACCAATGGGGTCATAATTTTTTGAACCCCCTTGAAGTTCGTGATGATCTTTTCAGACAGGCAAATTTTGTTTGATTTTTTGAGGTATTCAGATCTTTCTCTGATATCATTTCTCTTCGTTTCATGGACTTCTCGCATGAGGAAACTACTAGGCCTACATGGCTATAGGAAGGTGCATTTATTATCACTATTTTTGGCTTTACAAGTTACCTTTTACTGACTATTTCTCTGTGGTGTTTTCTATGCTTGGTTTTCTTTGTATCTGCCAGGCTATTTTCCTTTCTAACACTGTTCTGGTTTTTTGCGGCAAGTGTGTTGGAGCTATGGGTGGGGATTGGGTGCATGTGGAGCTTGATAAGTGTGATGATTGGAAGGTAGATGACATTGTCTAGCATATATGCAAGGAAGGTGGTATCTCCCAGTATATGGAATTTATGACTGGCCATGATGAGGGTCTATCTAGACAATTTGTGACCTCTTGGAAGGACAAAAGGGTCACTATTGGAAGCATTTCCTTTGACATCGATGAGGAGGTCATCGCCAGGGCCATGAGTCTCACTCTGGATGGGCGTACTTGGAAGAAAACCACCAAAGTTGCTGATCAGACCAACCTCAACTTGTTCTTTTGGGGTGATGAGAAACCTGTCAAGTTACGCTTTGGCTATGACTGTGAGGTGCTTCCAAAGCATTGAGACAGAGTTTGCATGGTGGTGATGAAATACTTCACCCTTGAAGGAAGATACGATGTGTATTACTACTACCATTTCAATTTCCTCAATCACATTAGGAATCACCATAATATTTCCTTCCCATTTTTTCTCATTCATTCTCTTGAGAGTACTGTGCTTGATGCGGTTGAAGCCATGAATTCAAATAAAAATTTCACATTCCTCCACCAAGGGCTCATATCTAGACTTTACCATTTTCACTCGACCCTTTTCCCTCCTTGACCCATTACTATTATTAATGCTTCATGACCCACCTTTGTTGAAGAGGCTCTAATTTCTTCTGCTCCCCCATCGGCTAGCATTATGGACACCCCTAGCCCGAGCAAGAAAAAATGTATAAAAAACCTTGCCTCAAAAATTTCTCCATAGGACACATCCCCCTCTTTGGGATCCATTATGGAGATCAAAGAAAAAAAATGCATAGCCCCCACCTTGAGAACTAAGGCCAAAGCCTCCAAGAAGACTAAATTTTGGCTCCATCAAATCGACTCTAACATTGAGATCATCAAGGAGACTAATACCCCTCGTAGGTCAAATAGACTAGTTATCAAGCAAGAAAAAGGGAAGAGTTTTAAGGAGGTCTTGGATTTTGACATTGGGGAAGAGAGAGAGAGTAGGACTAACGAGGAAAAAGAGGTGGGGGAGGAGGCTCTCTCGACTTCTACTAGTAGCTCCTCTCATGTTTCTAAAAGCCTTAAAAGGGGTCCTTCCAACATTAAAATCAAGGAAGTCAAGTCTCGTGCCTTTGATATTGTGGAAGGTAAGGCTCCCATGGAGGAATCCCATAGTAAATAAGATGCTATATGGGAGAAGGTTGACAATATGAAAAACAGAATTGAGGGTTTGGAAAAAAGACTACAGGATGTTACTAGTTTTGCCTTAAAGATTATGCATAGGTCCGCGACTATGTTATGTCTGCTGCAGAAGGACAAGTTTGTGAACGGTGTGGAGGAAGAATCCGTTAGCAAGGAACTTCTTAGATTCCTCATTGAAGATTGGGCTACCATAACTTTAGTTAAGCCATGTAGTGGGGAAAAAGATTAGTCTTTGGTAGGTTTAGATTTTTTGACTAGGATTAGCTGAATCAACCTTCATTTATGTTTTATTCTATTAAAGACATTGCTATTATGTTTATTTTCCTCTATGACTAGTATGACCCTGGGTGGTCTATATCTATGGTGGTTTTAAATCATGCTATCATGATGGACATTACTAGTAGCTTTAGTTCGATTGTTAGTTTTTTGAGTTGTTTTTGATATGATCTACTTAGGGTGATGGTTTGGTTTTTAGACCTACTGTTACTATGCTATTAGTGCTAGTTTACTATCGATGGCCATTGGTGCCTTGTATTAATGGGAAAACACCCTTGTTTTGCTATTTTTTATATCAAAAACATCCTGAATAATTCGAGGTCAACATAAATATAACACATATTAAAACCAAAGAAGCATTTAAAAATCATATTTTGAAAGAAAATAATTGAAGAATATGCTTAAAACTAAACCTTAAAGCACTCAAACCAATACTAAACTATACCTTGTAGGATAACTAAATATTTTCTTGCATTGTATGACATTCTGGGAAACAGAGGATTAACAAGCAATTTAAAACCCTTGGAGTAAGTAAAACCTTTCCATAAAAGTTTTTAAACTCATTGTTGAATTCATTTTTATAAATAAATATGTATTCTTTTGATAGGGTAAATAGACAATAAAAAACCTCACTCCTGTTGAATTTATTAAAAATTAAGTTAAGTTGTAAAACTATACTAGAATGCTCATGCATTTGAGAAATAATTAAAACATTGTTATAAACAAATATAGAGATGAACAACCTTGATGGTGTTTGCGAGTGAATTTTCCTACCCTAAGATGCAAAAAATAACCTAGTGCAACAAGGAAAAACACCAACAAACACTCAAGATTAGGCCTAAGATGAACTCAAACAAGACACAAGACAATGGAATTTTTTACCTTGTTTGAATTGATTACTTTAGTTGGCCCTTATTGATGTTGAATGTGTGCTCCTTTGTTGGAAAAATAGCATAAATCCTAATGCAAAATGAAGCTAAGGCAGAGACAGATGCAATGGTGGATGTGGGTAGTTGAATAGATGCAATATATGAGCTTAATGGATGCTGCAACAATGGAGGATGCTTGGATGAGTGCTTGGATGCTTGAATGCTAAAGTGGATTGATTGCTTGTTGCAAATGAGGAAAAATTCCACCATTTTTAGGGGAAGTTCCTCTAAACCATGAAGGGACCAAACTAAGCCATGATGGACAAGATCAAGGGTTGGGGTGAGTTGAGAACTCACAAGCCCTCACATCATCTACCGGGTGACATGGAAAGGGAAGATGAGGTGGACATGACATGGAGGTACTATATAGTACCTTTGGATTTGTACAAGATCTCCTCATAAAGGAGGTCCTTGTCCACATGTGGGTGAGAGGACATGTGAGGAATTAAAAATTCCTCAAATATCCACATGGGCATGGAAGAAGGAATTTAAAATTCCTTAAAATGCATTGGGGGATTAAATTTCAATTAAAAATTCACATGAGCAAGGGGTTCCCTTCTCCAAAAGGAGAAATCATTTAATAAGGTTGACTTAAGACACATGTCATAAATGGCATGGAGATTAGGTTGGGCTAATCAGATGATTACAATTGTACAAACATGGGATTAGGTAGGTTAATGAAGAATTAGAGGCAAGTGGGTGATTATGGAGGATGTGACCCTAATGATGATTAGGGGTGTGCACATCCTAATCACATATTAATTAAATTAATCTGGATTAGAGAGGATTATGGAGGATGTGACATGAGGAGAGAGAAAAAGGGATGAATTAAAAATAGATTTAATTCATTTGAGGCTAAAGTGACCAAATTAAATAAATTAGGGTACTTATTTAATTTAGAGATGAAAAGGGGATAAGGTATTCAATTGATTTATTAAATACCTTAGGGACATTAGACTGTAGGGTAATATTAAATAATAAATTATTTAATTAATGCGGATGAAGGATGCGGGATAGAAGAATAAAATGGGTGAATTTGACCATATGGGGGTGGTCAAATTCAAGTGTCTACATATGGTTCTAGAAGGTTTATGTTATATATAAGATTTTTTTTATGCTATTAACAATTCTCTACCAAGAAAACATGAGGATCAAGCTCTAAAAATCTATCAATGGTATTAGGTGGTGTGAAATTAGAATTGCCAATTTTCTTCTTGCTTTTCTCTCTCTCTCTCTCTCTCTCTCTTTTTTCTTTGTATTTTTACATCTTAGAATTAAATTTGAGGATTTCAAAATGTTGTAGTCAATTACTAATTTTAGAACATTCTATCCCCAAGAAAAATATCATATATAGTAATTTGATCTTGACATAAATCTAATTGATATAAAATCCAAAAAAGTATTTTAAAAATAATATTTTGAAAGAAAAGAGTTTAAGAATATGCTTAAAACCTAAACTATAAAGCACTTAAGCCAATAAAAAAAGTTTTTCATTGTGGGGAAACTTAATATTTTCTTACATCTCATGACATGTTTTGGGAAATAAAGGAAACATATCATAACAACCTCAAGTTCTTCCTCAATCAACATGAATTGAATGATAGGCAACAAAAATGGGTAAGTAAACTTCAAGCCTATGATTTTGACATTGAATATGTGAAGGGAAGAACAACATGGTGGCTGATGCTCTCTCTAGGAAGACTTATTTATGTTTTATTTTTGATGTATCTACTAGATGGAAGGCTACCATAATAGCTAAATATGCTAAAGATTCCTTTGCTATTGGCACTTTAGATGGAAAGTTACATGATGATAGATACAAGATGGTTGAAGACCTCATCCTTTACAAAGATCATGTGTATCTTGTACCCAAATCTAAGCCGAAAGAGAGGGTTATGAGAGCTTGACATAACACACCTCTTGTTGGTCATTTAGGTTTCTACAAGACATACAAGCAAGTAAGAGAGAATTTTTTATGGAAGGGACTAAAGAATGATGTGTTGCAACATGTTGGGGGAGTGTTTGGTGTGTCAACAAAACAAAATCAAGCATGTTTGTCCAGCCTTACACATCCCAAATCAAAAATGGGAAAGCATCTCCATGGATTTCATTACTGAGTTGCCTAAGGCACAAGGTAAGGACTGTATTTATGTGGTGGTTGATAGGCTTACAAAATATGCTCATTTCCATGCCATTCCTTCAAAGTATAATGCTCCTCAAGTTGTTAATTTAGTTTTTAGAGAGATATTTAGACTTCATGGGTTGCCCAAGAATATTTTGAGTTATAGGGACAATAGATTTATCAGCTTGTTTTAGCAAGATCTCTTTCGTTTGACTCATGCAAAATTGACTCCAAGCACTAGCTACCATCCACAAATAGATGTACATACATAAATTGTGAATAAATTGATTGAAGGCTACCTAAGGAACTATGTCACAGGGCAAAAAATAGCTTGGATTAAGTGGTTACACTTAGGAGAGTTTTTCTATAACACCACACATCAGATGTCTATAGGTATCCCACCTTTCAAAGCTCTTTATGGCTATGATTCTATTTCATTTATGGACTTGATCCTTACCGATAGTAGTGTCCCTGAAGAAAGGGATGTGGTGCAAAAAAGTATGAATATCTTGAATACTCTCAAGGAGAATTTATAGCATTCCCAAAGCCAACAAAAGATGTATGTAGATCAGTATAGAATAGAGAGAGTTTTTGAGGTTGGTGATATGGTTTACTTGAGGTTGCAAACCTATAAGAAATCTACCCTCAAGGGGAATGGTGTAGAAAAGTTGAAACGAAGGTTCTATGGACCCTATCAGATCTTAAGGAAGATTGGAGAGGTTGCATACGAAATGGAGTTGCCCAAGGACAATAGAACTCACATGTTTCACATGTCATGCCTCAAAAAGGCAATTGGACAGTAGGTCACACCTTGAATGGAGCTACCCCCTCTTGATGATGAAGGGAAATTGATACTTGAACCTGAAATGATCTTGGATGCTAGGGAGAAAAGGTTGAGGAACAAATTAATTCCTACATACTTGGTGAAATGGAGGAATTTACCTATCCAAGATGTGACTTGGGAAGGCATGGATATTTTTGAGCATCCAAATATGAGGTTGCTTGAGGGAAAGCAATATTTGGAATGGGAGGATTGCCATATCCTTAATCCTTCCTAGCCATAATTTTGAATATTGGTGAGAAACAACAATGTTTTTAACACTAAAATAAAATAAACATATATTTTAAACAATATTAAATAATATAATAATAAATATTTTTAAATTAATAATAATTAAATTTAATTTTGGGCCAACCCCTTTTGGTTGCGTATCTGTTGACAACTATTTAATTGAATGTTTTAGTTTGATTTTATCATCACAATGCAAGGAATCAATTTGATGGTTTGCTAGAGACATCACCCTTTGCTAACTAGTGTTAGGTGAGATGAAATCCTCACCCAACATCTATGATTATTGTTCACAACTTGCATACTATTTCCTAATTCTTATTTTCTTGTGCTAGAGTTGGAGCAATTTTGTGGTGATCTTTGTGAGGGTGATTTTAATGACTGGTGGAAAATCCTTTGGCTCATGCCACACTGGTGGTAATCCATGTGGGATCTGGCCAAGGGGAATTAGCTTCAAGGTGCCACTACAAGGGCGTCATCCATCTCGTAATTGTGCCTATCCCTGGGCGTGTATGATTCCATTGCTGCATCCTCCAAGTATCCACCATTTGATTATAATCCCAATGAGGAAATATCACCTATTATAACTGCTTAGATTTAGAATTAGTATGCTGGATATGAATGGTATTATCCTTAAGCCAGAATTAGAATGTTTTACACTTTGTAATAAAATCTAGAAATTATCATTACTGTTGATAGTGGAGACTGATTAATATAATTCTTAGAATTATCTTGTGAATGTCATGCTATATCATCTCCCCTTGATTTGGGATTGGTCTAATATTGCAATTCATTTATTTCAGCAATGTGTTATCAAACCGAATGTTCCCTATCTATTGATAGTTCAAATTAATTCCATTAGTTGCTTGATGGTATCAATCCATGTTTACTATTAGAATTATGAAAAATATGAGCCAAAGGATCAAACAATGAACAAAGACACCTTCCACACAAGATATTAATAAAAAAAGAATTGTTATATTCCTTAACAAGAAAACTCTACAAATTAATCTCAAGAATCTTCAAGGAAAACAAAAATCCTCAAAGGTTGAGAGTTCGAGAGAAGGCGAGTCTCTAGAGATAATACAATGAGGGTCGAGTGCTATATAGGAGAAATCGTAAATGGTAAAGGGATTAGATCAAGACAAGTGTCAACATCACATGCGATGAGACATAATGATCTAATAATAGATCACTTCAGTTAACTTATAAAATCACTTAGTTAACATAATAAAGAACTCCTAAGTTTAGCTTAAGTACATGAGAATAAATTAGACTAATAATCAATTAAAGAATAATTAATTATTAGCTAATAAATGATTAATCTAACACTCCCTGTTAAGATGAACTTAGGGAGTAGCTAAAAACCTTAAAAATAATGCACGATGGGTCCCAACAAAAAATGCCTGGTGAGGTACTCATGTACAAAAAATGATCTCTCAAAAAATGAGAAAAGGAGAAAACCACAGTAGGAGAAAATCCCTCTCCAAAAGAGAGAAAGGAAAATGAAGGACTGAAAAATCCTCCATATCAAGGTGAAGGACTGAGTGTTGGAAATATGTGCCTCAATCTCACAGGCTAAAACCTCTGGAAGAGAAAAGTTGGTGTGACATTTCTTTTTTCTGGCCGAGTGGCAGTTTAATAACCTTGTGGTCTGTACAGGTCGCCGAGACAATGCTTCTATCTTGCCAACTGGTGTTGTCACTATGACTTGTGGCATTCATTGTAACTCTCTGCCGAGTGGAGATCTCTGGCCAACATGCCACTCTTATCATATATCGGGAGACTCTGGGTGACAAGCGGTGTCGGGTAGACCCTTGGCCGAAAGGCTTATCTCAGTATGAAGTCTTATCAAGATGGTATGTCTTGCCAATAGGGTGTTACACTTGTGGTCATCAGAGTATCTCATATGCTTCGGTGTGAAGTCTTGTCAATAGGGAAAGTGTTTCCGATGAGTATTCACTTGGAGTCTTCGGGGTAACATAGAGGCTTCGCTATGAACTCTTAGCGACATATGTTTGCCTCACCGATGCTCATCGGGGTAACATGGATGTCTCAGTATGAAGTATGAGCGATGGGTGTTTGTCTTAGCAATGTTATAGTTTGTTATTAGCATGACTCCTAGAAAATGGTGGTCTTGGGGTAACTTGGAGACTTTGGTAAGAACTGTTAGCGATAGCAGTAAGTCTTGTTGACTGTTGGACATTTCAAAATAACATGAAGGTTCAGTATGATCTCTTGGCGAATGATGATAGTCTTGCCAATGGAAATGCTAATGCCTATGTGACTTTGGAACTTCGGTGTGATGTCTCATCGAATGGCGATTATCTTGCCGATGAGAATGCTGAGGTCGATGCAGCTTGTGAACTCGGTATATCATCTTGCTGATAGTGAAGACTCTTGGCGATAATGATGATCTGGCTTTGTGGCATCGGGGAGACACGATTAGTGTCTCACCGACATGCAGATACTTTATGAATGCCTTTTGACCGATTGACCATCTTACGAGGTTCGTCCTCAACCAATCAAGGAGCAGAATGGGAACTGCTAGTAGTTGGACTGTTGTGATCATTACTAAGAGGAAGTTCGACAGACCTATGACGACATGGATATACTCAGGAATTGTAGAAGTTGTTCAATTTGATGGTGGAATGAATAGTTGGATGAACAGTTCGATGTATGATCAGTGTGAATCATATTCTAAGAGTGTTGTAACTTGAATATTCAGTGCAAGGTTGATCATTGTGAATGCTGCTGTAATTTGACATCAAAAAGATAAGTTTGATCTTTGTATGTAATCTTCATTACTACAATACAAAGTGACTTCTCTTGGTGTGGTGGGTTTTTCTCCCGTAAGGGTTTTCCCACGTAAATCTGGTGTTCATGTGTGTGTTATATTCTCTGTTTCTATTATTGCTTTCAAGTGTATCTTAATTGAATTGTAATTGAAAATTTAAAAGTATCTCTGCATTCTTCCCTAAGGTTTTGATGTTAGGAGAGTTGCTTTTGCACCTTAGCTTTCCTTACAAGTGGTATCAGAGCCTAGTCAGTTGTGTTATCCTTGTGGGTATGTTGGGTTTTTTGTGTCAATTTTTGTTCAATGGGAGTCTTGTAGAAATTTTGGTAATTTGAATTACAGGTTAAGATGGAAAGTACGTGAGGAAATATTGAAATAGAGAAATTCAATGGCAGCAATTTTGAGTTGTGGAAACTTAAAATAGAAGATCTAGTGGTGGATCGTGATTTGTGGCTTGCTGTGTCTAGAAAAAAACCTACAGGCATGAAGCAAGAAGATTGGGACCTTGCAGATAGAAAGTATAAGGGGCTGATAAGGCTCTGTCTGGCAGACTCTGTTATTCTGAATGTGCATGAAGAGAAGACTGCATCTTTCTTGTAGAAGAGACTGACATCTATTTATCAGGGGAAGTCCTTGGTGAATAAACTATTCCTGAGGAAGAAGCTATACACTTTGAGAATGCAGGAAGGAGGGTCTGTAGCTGATCATTTGAACACATTCAACATGTTGATTGCACAGTTAACATCTATTGGTGTGAATATTGATGAAGAGTATTGTTGTATGCTTTTATTGTGTTCTTTGCTAGAGTCTTGGGATCACCTGGTGATGGCTATTGGGAGTACAACATCCAATTTCAAGATGGAAGATGTTGTTGCTTCTTTGTTATCAGAAGAGATGAGAAGGAAATACTCTGAGATGGCGAAGGAGGCCCTTGCTGTTAGAGGAAGGTCGAAAGAGAAAGGAAAGAAGAAGGACAAGAAGTCCAAATCAAAATCAGAGGGGAGATCAAAGTCTCCTGGAAAGAGGTCCAAGGTGAAGTGCTGGAATTGTGGGAAACTTGGTCATGTCCGAAAGGATTGTAAAGAGGAGAAAAATAAGAAGAATAATTCTTTCAACAATGATTCTTCTTAGAGTGATGCAGATGCCTTCATTGCAGCCTTGGCTACGCAGGCATCAGATGATGTCTAATTGATTGATTCTGGATCATCTTTCCACATGATATCTTATAGAGACTGGTTCATGAAGTATGAAGAATACGATGGTGGGAAGATGTATTTGGAAATTGATTCATCTTTGGAAATTGTTGGCCGTGGAAGAGTCAAAATTCAATTCCCTGATGGAAGAGTGAAGGGAATTAATGATATTATGCACATACCAAGTCTAGCTCGAAATCCACTTTCTGTTAGTAAGTTGAATGATATTGGAGTGCAAGTCACATTCTCTAGAAATGGTTGCAAGATGACTAGAGGCTCAATGGTGCTAGCAAAGGGTGCTCGGATTGGTACCTTGTACAAGATGGATGCACATGTTGTTCATTGCAACAGTGTCTTTGTAAAGTCACAAAAAGCTACTCGTGGAGGAAAAGAGGGAAAAATTCCTGATGGTGTAAACTCTATGGAAGTTAAACTGCCAACAGAAAAGACTATGCTGTGGCATCATAGGCTAGGCCACATTGGTGAGAAAGGTTTAAAGACCTTGAAGAATAAAAACCTAGTTGAGGGGCTTGAAGATTGTAACCTTGAATTTGAATTTTGTGAACATTGTATATATGGAAAACAACACCGTGTTTCTTTCTTTTTCGGTCCTCATAAATCTTCTAGTTTGCTAGATTATATTCATTATGATGTATTTGGTCTAGTGAGTGCTCCTTCTTTGTCTAAGTCAAGGTACTATGTATCATTTATTGATGATTATTTGAGAAGAGTATTTGTCTATTTTTTGAAAAGTAAATCAAAAGTGTTCAGTCAGTTTAAAGAATTTAAAAACCTTGTAGTAAATCAGACTGGAAGAAAAATAAAATGTTTAAGGACGAATAATGGTGGTGAATTTTGTTCTGATGATTTCGAGAGGTACTATAAAGACCATGGGATTAATAGACATAAGACTACACCTTATACTCCACAACAAAATGGAGTTACAGAAAGGTTCAATAGGACAATGATGGAGAGAGCACGAAGTATGTTGAGTAGTGTTGGCTTGGAGGAGAAGTTTTGGACTGAGGTAGTTGCTACAACATGTTACTTGATAAACCGTTCTCCAAATTCTGCTCTTGTTGAGAAAACACCTTTGGAAGTGTGGTCTGGTAAGAAGCCCTCTTTGAGACACATTCGAGTTTTTGGCTGTGAGGCATATGCACATGTGTCGTATGAGAAAAGACCTAAATTGGAGAACAAGGCTGTCAAATGTATTTTTACTGGCTATAGTGTTGGCATAAAAGGATACAAGATTTGGAATCCTGATACGAAGAAGGTTCTATACAACAGAAGTGTAATCTTTCGTGAGCTAAAGCCTTCTACCTTAGATCTGCAGTCAGAGACAAAGTCTAAAAACAAGAAGGATGTATATGTAGTTCCTCTGACACCAGAGAAAGAGGAATTGAAAATTCAAAATGTACCTGAAACTGAGGAGAGCTCAGGTAGTTTTGAAAGTTCTGAAGAAGAACAACCTCAGCCTCAACAAGTGAGGAGGTCAACTAGTGAAAGAAAGCAACCTGATAGGTATGGGTTCTCTTTGATAGATTCTACTTGTGCCTATGCTTTAATTTCTAGCAATGATGAGCCTAGGATTGTGAAAGAGGCATTTAGAATGTTTGATTCAGACTCTTGGTTGGATGCCATGAATGAAGAAATGACATCATTAGAAAAGAATGATACCTTGAGTTTGGTGCCCTTGCCTGAAGGTAGAAAAGCTGTGGGCTACAAATGGGTATTTAAAAAGAAAATTGGTCTAGATGGCAGTGTGGAAAAGTATAAGGCGAGGTTGGTTGCGAAGGGTTATTCCTAGGTAAAGGGAATTGGTTATGGGGAAATTTTTTCTCCTGTAGCTAAGCTGACGTCCATTAGATTTCTTTTGTCAGTTGCAATAGTGTATGAATTAGAGGTCAAACAGATGGATGTGAAGACAAAATTTCGTCATGGTGATCTTGAAGAAGAAATCTATATGTCCCAGCTTGAGCACTTTGTGGAGAAAGGTAAAGAAAAACTGGTTTGCAAGTTGAAAAAGTCTCTATATGGGTTAAAACAGTCTCCTAGAATGTGGTACCAAAATTTTGATACTTTTGTATTGTCTTTGGGATTTGTAAGATCAAAATCTGATCATTGTGTATATTACGAAGCTGAAAGTGATCAAGTCCTTATTATTGCTCTGTATGTTGATGATATGTTGTTCATAGGCAATAGTAAGTTAATGATTTCTGATCTTAAGTCTCAATTGTCTGTAAAGTTCGAAATGAAAGATCTTGGTGTAGCGAGGTATATTCTAGGAATAGAAATAACCAGGGACAAGAAGAATAGAAAACTTTAGCTCAGTCAGAGTAAGTATGTTAAGACTATTCTAGAGAGATTTTGTATGAATGATTGCAAGCAACTAGTGGTTCCAATTTTGCAGGGAACGAAGCTATCTGTTGAAGACTATACAAAATATCCTAGTGAGATAGAGGACATGACCAGTGTACCTTATGCTAGTGCGGTTGGTAGTCTAATGTATGCAATGGTCTGTACAAAGCCAGACATTGCCCAAGCAGTGGGAGTACTTAGTCGGTTTATGGCTAATCCTGGAAGGACACATTGGGATGCTATGAAGAGAGTGTTTAGATATTTGAAGGGCACTTCAGAATATGATTTGTGTTACCATGGGAACTTGGTTGAATCACAAAGGACTCTCAGTATTCAAGGCTATGTGGATTTTGATTGGGCAAGGGACATTGATAGCAGAAGATCCACTAGTGGATATATTTTCATGTTGAATGGTGGTGCAGTGAGTTGGATGAATAAGCAGCAGGCTGTAGTCGCTTTGTCCACTATAGAGGCAGAATACATGGCAACTACACACACTTGTAAATAAGCAATCTGGTTAAAACATTTGTGTTCTAACATTGGTTTTGATGCAGGGCAAATAACTATTTTCTATGACAGTCAGAGTGCAATTTGTCTGGCAAATAATCCTACTTTCCATGCCAAGACAAAACATATAGATGTACAATATCACTTTGTACGAGATATGGTGGAGGATGGAAATGTTTTGTTAGAAAAAGTGGATACTTTGGAGAATGTTGCAGATGCATTGGCAAAGCCAGTGAGGACAGACAAGTTCAGGTGGTGTGCCAATTCGATGGGCCTCAGTGCCTATGAATGTCAGTAGTTTTGTCGTGCTCTAGAGGTTCCTGTGTGATCTTCATCAAATGGGAGATTGTTGGAAATATGTGCCTCAATCTCATAGGCTGAAACCTCTGGAAGAGAAAAGTTGGTGTGACATTTCTTTTGTTTGGCTCACTGGCAGTTTAGTAACCTTGTGGTTTGTACAGGTCACCAAGACAATGCTTCTATCTTACCGATTGGTGTTGTTATTGTGACTTGTGGCATTCATTGTAACTCTCTGCCAAGTGGAGATCTCTGGCCGACAGGCCACTCTTATCATATATCGGGGAGACTTTGGGTGACAAGTAGTGTCGGGGAGACCCTTGGCCGATAGACTTATCTTGGTATGAAGTCTTATTGAGATGGTATGTCTCACTGACAGGGTGTTACACTTATGGTCATTGGAGTATCTCATATGCTTTGGTGTGAAGTCTTGTCGATATGGAAAGTCTCACTGATGAGTATTCACTTGGAGTCTCCAGGGAAACACAGAGGCTTCACTATGAACTCTTAGCGACATGTTTGTCTCACTGATGCTCATCGGGGTAACATGGATGTCTCAGTATGAAGTCTGAGCAATGGGTGTTTGTCTTAGCGATGTTATAGTTTTTTATCGGCATGACTCCTGGCGAATGGTGGTCTCAGGGTAACTTGGAGACTTCGATAAGAACTCTCAATGATAGCGGTAAGTCTTGCCGACTGTTGGACATTTTAGAATAACATGAAGGTTCGGTATGATCTCTTGGTGAATAATGATAGTCTTTCCAATAGAAATGCTAACACCTATGTGACTTTGGAACTTCGGTGTGATGTCTTATCGAATGGCGATTGTCTCACTAATAAGAATACTGAGGTCGATGCGGCTTGTGAACTTGGTATATCATCTTGTCAATAGTGAAGAATCTTGGCGATAATGATGATCTAGCTTTGTGGCATTGGGGAGACACAATTAGTGTCTCATCAACATGTAGATACTTTGTGAATGCCTTTTGACCGATTGGCCATCCTACATGATTTGTCCTCGACTAGTTAGTACTGCAATACAAAGTGACTTCTCTTGGTGTGGTGGGTTTTTCTCTTGTAAGGGTTTCCCCATGTAAATCTGGTGTTCATGTGTGTGTGTTATATTCTCTATTTCTGTTATTGCTTTCAAGTGTATCTTAATTGGACTGTAATTGAAAATTTAAAAGTATCTCTACATTCTTCCCTGAGGTTTTGACGTTAGGAGAGTTGCTTCCACACCTTAGCTTTCCTTACACAGAGAAGTAGGACCAATCAAAGCAGTGCCCCAAAAAAGAGGAACATGGAGAATATCACAAAAGCATGAAGAATCTATAGACTGTTGTTGAAAGATGATTGATATGGTGTTGAAATGAAGAACCTCTCAACACAGGAATGCAAGAGTGTCCATATGGTAAATGATCCATCTCACTAAAATGCATGTAACCAGCTGCTGATGTACACTACATCTGAAAGTATCTAGGAACAAGAACTAAATATGTAGATCACTAAAAACCATGAAACCAAAGAAGCATTAACACCAATAGTAGAAACCCCCCATAATGCTGACAAGAGAGAGCCATGACAGGTACACTAGAACTCTTTGAAACCAAGAAGTGCATGTAGGAGAAATAACCTACAAATAAAAAGGTGTGCAAACTAAAGCACACATGCATGAGGCAAGAATCACTAGGACTCACTATTTTCGTGGAAGGGACACTCACTTGACAAAGGTGTGATGGCAAACCAAAGAAAAAAATGAAACCTCCATGGCACTTTATATCATAATGTGAGTACAAAAGACACAACAAGATTTGCAAAATCCTCAAAAAATATACACTAGAATGGCATTTCATCTCAATGCGTCTACATAATGACAAATGCATACAATGAGAGCCCATAATGTCTAAAAAGGATTGTATGCTGAAAATATAATTCTTTGATAGAAAATGAGGAAACTGGTAGAACCATGTCAAAATACATAAAAAACATGCACTTTAAAAAAAATGACTCCCAAAATGGAGTTCAAATACAAAATATTGTTACATTGGTGGTTGTGATTGCACCAAAAGATCAACCTATTAATGCTCGATACAACTGCCAAATTTATACAAGATCCACATGAGGCAGTTAAGCTATGTCACAAACCCAAGTGCCACGTTGCACAAGGAAGAAAAATAGACACACCATCTTGCAACAATCCCCCTAGTGCAAGCGAGGGGTTTGAACCTATGACCTCGGCCTAATACCAATTGTTACATTGGTGGTTGTTGTTGCACCAAAAAATTAACCTGTTAATGCCCAATACAACTGCCAAATTTATACAAGATCCATAGGAGGTGGTTAAGCCATGTCACAAAACCAAGCGTAGAGTTGCACAAGGAAGACCAAGGGACACACCATCTTGCAACAAAGATATGGCTCATCAAAGTCTCCAAAATGAGAATTGAACAACAACATCACTGAGAAAATAATTTTTTGGAAAAACCTAGAAGCCAAAATTGGAAATCACCTGCACCACTGCAAATAGCATATAATTCTACCCCATTTCAAAAATAAATTGCAATAAAAAAGTCCACCGTATGGTTGAGATATGGCCTCTGGAAGTTGAGGTGTAAAACTGAAAATCCCAATGGAGAGGGGTTGAGTAGGGAAAAAAAAAGATCTCTGCCAAATTTAGAAAAAAATACCCCCAAATGTGGAGGTCCACCAGATTTAGAGGTGCTTCTAAAAAAACATTTAGCCCCCTTGGCCTGGGCACTGGTCACCCATGCGACTAGGGGTAGGCAGAAGGCAACTCCAAGTTTTTTTAATTAAAAAAAAGTTAAAAAAAAAATTATTAAAAAAAATTAAATTAAATTTTTTTAGGGGGGTTTAATCCCCTGCCATCCTAATAAAGGGGGGTGCATACTTTAATGGGCCACCACCGTAATAGAGTAATCATGTATTAGCAAATAATTAATTAAACTTTAATTAATTATTAGTCTAATTTATTCTCATGCACTTAAGCTAAACTTAGGAGTGTTTTTATGCTTTTAGGGTTTTGCTCCTATATAGCACTCAACCCTCATTATAATTATCTCTTCAGCTTTCATATCATTTTGATAGTCTCTTGCATTATGGAGCTTTTTCTTCTTGAGGAATATCACACATATTGTTTGCAGATCTCTTGCGTGGAAGGTGTCTTTGTTCGTTGTTTGATCTTGTGACTTATGGTTTTATGGTTTTAACATTTCTAACAAGGTATTATAATGTGGATTAAACAAACCCCTTCTCGATTTATGAGGTTTTTTCTTCAACAAGGGTTGCAAGCTTTAGATCTAGAATCCTCTTTGCTTTTTTTTTGCAATTTTTGGAGGTGTGCAAATTTTTGGTGCATTTTGGATAAAAATGGCCAATATTTTTTGCTTCATGTATTTTTGAGAAAAATAATTTATGGGTTTTGTTCAAAATCAAAAAATACCATCTGGGTATCTGCTAGATTTTGCAAATAGTAAACAAATCTTGCAAAAATAATCGTCAAAATAGTCTAGCGTGACTATTTTCTATATAGGTGAAGTTTTGTTTTTTACCTGTGAATGCTTGGTCTAAACCTGCTCCAATATGATCAAACAATCAAACATTATCCAATAAACAATTCTAAAACAAACATTCTCCATGAAATTCACTCAAACACAATGAACAAGAAAACAAAGTAAAATATTCAATAAAAGCTAATGAAATCTTGTTCAAAATACTCAAACCAACATCCCATGGGAGAATTGGTGCTTCTTTGATGTGGAAAAAATCCCTTTCCCAATTCCTTGATGAACTTGATGAAGATTATGTGCTCCTTGATGAGAATTGTTTATAACCTTGCTAAGATTGGTGAAAACTATGAAAACTTGGATGAAAATGTGGATGAACTTGCTCAAATTTGTAGATAGTAACCTTGCATGAAGTTGTGGATCCCAAATCAATAGAGAAGTTCTCTATTTATAGGAAAGAAGGATTGAGAAATGAGAAATATGAAGAATGTGGGATTAAACTTGAACCAATGGCATTGTGCCACTTGTCAACATGCTATTGAAGAGAGGTAGAGCACATTTTGAACAATGTACATGTTAAATGCATATAGGTGGAATTTGAAATTCAAAAGATGGGTTGTGGAGGAAGAGTTGTAAAAGGAGTTAATGCAAAGTTGGCTCAAGAAGAAGGATATGTAAGAGACTTAAATGCCATGTTGGAGGACAAATTCCTTTGGGAGGGAGATTTCAAATTGATTTAATATTCCAAAGAGATGCCATGTTTGAATAGAAATAGATGAAATAATAAATCTAATAAATTGATTTACATGTGCAAGTTGCAAAAGCTAGAAGATTTGAGGATTAGTGTTAGGAGTTAATTAGGATTTAATTAACATAGGTGAAATTCATTGATATGACATTTGATTTAGATATTTAGATTTATTTAAATCAAATGAGAGGATAGAGAACATTGTCAATTTAATTAAATAAAGTTTGATTTATTCAATCAAATGAACAACATTAGACTTAATCAAATAAAGTTGATTTATTTAATTAAGAGAGGTGACTTTAGAATTTAATTAAATAAAATGATTTATTTACTTAAAAGAGGAACATTAGACTTCAATTAAATAAAGTTGATTTATTTAATCAAAGAGGAATTATGATGGAATAATTAAATAAGGATTATTCAATTAATTGGTTAGTAAAGAAGTGATTAAAGAAGAATTGGTGTTAGTGAATTAGAATCGAGTGCACGACATCAATTAGGATAATTTGAACGTCTACATTTTGCCCCTCTTTGAAGAATGTACCTGCTACATTGGTTTAAAGAATAACCTTGTCGAGATAAAAATTCATTTTTATTTTATTTTTCGGATGCCCCACTACTGCCCTAGCAAGAAGAATTACGTTGGTATACTGCCCCCTCAAGAGATTGGATGAAAATTTGGATTTTTGGGTGATTTCTCAGAAAAAGAGGACAAGCTGTCTAATGGGTCTAGAAAGGCTCCAGGATGCTGAAAATGTGCCAAAACACGAAAAAAGATGTAGAACAAGCTTCGGTTGGGAAAAAATGGTGCCAGGGGCACAAAACCCTAGTTTGACAGCTAAGTTGGGGCAAAAAAGCCTAATTTTCATGCTTAAATAGCCTTGGAGGGGTCACTTTCCATTCATTTTTGCATTCACACCTTGAGAATTCTAGCTTTTTGAGCTTTGACCTTCTTGCAAAATGGCGCAAAGAGTGCTTCCCTGACACATTTTTGAGTTAGTCTGGGTGTACCAGAGACCTCCAGGCATAGGACCAATAGTATGTGACCCTAACCCGACTTTTTCATTCAATTTTTAAGCACATTTATTACGTTTGAAAAGGTCAAAGTCTCTAGCGTCGCTATATAGCGATGCTAAAAGTGAAAAATTGGTGACGCTATGACTCATATAGCGTCTCTTGCATGACTTGCGATGTTGTGTCACAATTTAGCTTTAGGAATCCAAACTCCAAATGATGACACCATTGTAAATGGCGATGCTACGATCTAGTTTAGGTTTAGGGTTTCTAGGTCAAAGGGGCCCGTGATTGCAAATAGTGACACCGCGACTCAGTTTGTATTTTTAAAGGTTCTAGCATCATTGTTTGGAGTTTCCAAAGGGTAACGCCATTGCAAATAGTGACTCATTCATTTTTCTTGTGTCATCTATGAGTGCAGGAGATTAGAGAGTCTGTGTTATCATGCGAGCATCGACCCTTGGTGCTGAGCAAATTGAGTGGTTTGTACAAGCTACGACATGAGCACTTGGGCAAGATTGGTCTCTAGTACGTTGCCTATGAACTCGTTGTCTAGATTCACCTGGTGATGATGACTGCGTTGGTTGAGAGGTGGCATAGCGAGACCTCATCCTTTCACCTTCCTACCTACGAGGTGACTGTTACATTGGAGGATGTTTGGGGCATCTTGTAGTTGCTGATTCAAAGTGACTAAGTTATTTATGATGTAGATGCTAGTGATGATGCATGATTTGAGATTATGGAGGTTGAGGAGCTCACACTCTCTGAGGGCCAGATTGATCTAGAGTATTACAAAGGTCGGGTGTCGACTTTCCGGTTGCTTGTAGTAGCAATTATATGCAAACTAGTGGCTCCAGACCGAGGAGGTAGATACTTCAACTTGGAATGGGGCCTGGCTTGAGAGATGATGCTTTTCTAGAGGACACTATATGCGTGGGGGCCAGTGATGCTTGCCTCACTATACCATGATCTACACGAGTTTTCCTACTATGAAACTTGAGTGATAGGTACCGGTGTGACATTATTGCACATTTGGGCTTGGGAGTACATCGTCGTGCTTTGACCAATGGTCACTATGGTCAATGTAGAGCTCGACGATCCAACAGTTTGGTGGTACAAGGGTGACATCACTTTGAGGCACACAAGACAGACATGCCTACCGCATTGGCACAAAGTCATAGATGAGATGACAATTTTTACATGGAGGCCATGGTTACAGATGCTTGCCTAGTACAATGACGCCCAACAATTGTTCTATACTCGACAGGATTGATTGATGCAGGGGCACAAGCACACGATGATAGATCGCTACTTGCAGACAGAGTAGCCTGATAGTTTGGAGATGTGCAGGATCAATCCAATGATCAGTATGTGGCCATCTTCACCCAAGCATCTAGACAAACCACATGGGGATGGACGATTCCAACATCCAACATAGTTGACAACTTTTTCCAGTTGGTGGCTAGGCCATGGGCCTATGTGTAGGGATAGGTAGATCCAGGCACCACATGTGCCTATGATGATTGGTTTAGACCCCCTCTACAACTGAAAATTCTAAGGTTAGCAATTCCAGGAAGGAGACCCCGAGGCAAAACGACAAGGAGAGGAATGGTAGGATAGGTACCTGGAGGAGGTGGGCCACCTCTCTAACAACTAGAGTAGTAGCCTAATTAGATGAGGGACCAAAGGGACTAGCAGAGATATGCCCTAAGAGATCAACAGAGGGACCAACAGAGGGACCAACAACCTCCCCAACCACCTCAGTCACCATAGCCAGACCCATGAGATGCCTAGATTCAACAACTAAAAGGGTAGATACAGGGTTTACAGGGGAAGTTGCAAACAGTCACAATATCAAGGGACCAGGCTAGACAATAGGTCAAAGCACTTACCATAGAGAGAGATCATGAGTGCCAACAAAGGTAGGCGATAGAGCTACAACTAGCCCAAGAGGTCAAACAAAGGTATTAGTTGGAGAGCATGGTTGCTTCATCCCAGGGGAGGACAATACCTATGCAGATGTACCACAAGGCCATGAGAGAGGCTGAGTATTATAGGCTTCATTATCGACAAGCTATACTTGCAATAGCTTGGGTGCCAGAGTACTCTCAACAGATAGGGTTGAGATAGACAAATGATCGAGCCAAGAGATAGGCAAGTGAGGGGAGTAGCCACGGGGGGTAGCTACTACACAATTTTGATCAACAACATTCAATTATTTTTGGGACTCACAGGCTCCGTTTTTGATAGCCCTATGGGTATTGTATACTGATTGATATACATACACATGATTTTGATTTGTACCATGATAATGGTATTTTTGATATATATATGATATGATCAATTTATTATGTGATGTGTCTACTTTATTTATGCTTTCATGGATGGATGCATTTGATGTTGTATATATATGCAATGTGATTCTATATGATATGATGCAATGTATGGTTATGCAGATGTTTATGGATGTCATGGATGCATTTCTTTTTTCATATTATTTCTATGCACTTTTATGATGATGATGTGTGGAGTATCGATGATATGAAAATGATTTTAATATGCTTAATAGATCTATATTATGCCCCAAATGGATGATTTTATATGTCATGATTATGAGATGTAGGGGATGCTCCTTTCTTTTTCACTATCTTTTTATGTATGATATGATGATGCATATATGGATGATATAATGATACCTATATGATTATGAAATGGATGCAAGTGTATGATTTATGGGATGCTTAGAATAACCAATCTATATTATGATGCAAATGATGGAAATGCAATGCATGTGAAATGATCGATGTTTCCTATTGTATATGATATGAATGATATGCAGTATGCTGACAGTTTGTGGATGTAGGATGGATACATTGGTGGTGTTTTGATTAACTTCCATGGTACCATGTTAGCATGAAGATAACAAATAAGAAATGAGATGATGACAAGAGGATCCAACAAGTCCATGATCTATGAGACTTTATTAGAGATGATGATGATGATGCATTGCTTATTAGGAATTGGGATTTTAAAAGGGCTTAATTACGATGCATGAAGGTATAAAGAACCAGGATGGTGTTGTGTCTAGTGTGATGGAATTTGACTTGAAAATTAGATAGGAGTATCCTTGTTCACACCTGGCATACGAAACCTTATTTAAAATGTAGTTTAGATATTTCAAATATCTTAGACCAAAACATAGAAAAGCAAGCCTTCCTATGTGGTCAACAAGACACCTAAAACACCCTCCCTACAAATCAAAAAAAGTAGGCATGACCAAGGTTATATTGCAAGAATATCCAACAAGCCCAACAAAAAAAAGATAATGATTTTTGCTCCATTCCTTTCTTTCTAAATCCCTTTGTTTGGACATCATCGAGAAGTCATTGAAATGAGTGCAATAAGATAGGTCAAAAGACAAAGATCAAGTAAACAAACAAGCTAATGTTCTTCATACCTCTAGCCAAGACTAAACTATGGTGATGCCTGATGCTAATGTCCATTGTAGGAAGGATGCATCCTAGGACATGATGTTATTAGATGATTTGGGATTGACTGGATGATGGGCTATTAATACCAAGAGTTGACCAACTTGTTTACTTGATGACCTAGACTTGAGACCTTGATGATTGAGTTTCCACTTTCAATTTTTTGAACTTGTTTCCGATTGTCGCACCAAAGGTTGAGGGTGATGAAGATTTATTATGAGCGGATGTTTATTGCGAGTGAAAGCGAGATGGGACAGATGGATTTTTTTTCAAATATTTGGATGTTTTTGATGTTTTGAGGCTTTTTTTTGTATTTTTTGAGATGTTTTGCAAGTGTTTTGATTTTCAAAATTTCTAATGTTTTTGGTGTTTTATGAGATTTTGACCAAGAACCTAACCTAAAGACCTATCCTAGGGGCCTCAGAGGTTGATCAAAGATTAGCCTTGCCTACGTTATACATGCAAAGACCATGTAGTTCGACTAACATAGACTTGTTTATTGATGGAATATGAACAAATGGATTGCTAGTTTATTATGATAGACTCCTAAAAGACTGACTTAGGTGTCTTGGGGGATGATCAAAGATCAACCTTTCCTACATTTAGAGCCCAAAGACTCGTAGTTTGACAAGATGACTATGTTTTTGACTTTTTTTGACTTTTTAACCTATTTTTGGATTTTGACATGATTTGAATGTTTTGGATTTTATGATTTTATGAATGTTTTGGGTTTTTTCGATTTTATGAATGTTTTTGGATTTTTTGATGTTTTTGATTTTATGAATGTTTTTGGATTTTTCTGATCTTGAGGAAAGCTTTAAGAATATACACGAATCCGATCTAGCGTAGGTATAAGAACATTCCCCCAACATCATGCAATATACTACTCTAATATAGGTAGGAAAAATTGACCTTGGGAATGGGCTGAATAGTACTAGGAGGGATCATGATACGAACATAGGATCAAGCTATGATGTAGATGCAGATGGGTAATGGATGGAGATATGGAAGTCCAATGGATGAATGATGCAAAACAAGCCATATAGATCATGGTGGATGGAAAACGATTATTTACATGAGGCACCTATGCTAGGTTTTCACCAAGGTATTTTCCCAAAGCGCCAGCAAAGTGGTTTTCACTAGATGACGATTTTTTTCTTTATTGTTTTCAATCCTTTTTTATATTTTTTGGATTTTTATATTTTTGATTTTTTTGAGATGGGAGCTATTCATGGGCTCTTATAGAGGCTCACCTTCTAGTGTTGATAATTGATATTCTCCTGATTTATAGCTTGCTGTGATAATGAAGGGTCCCAACCAATTGGGTTCAAACTTTCCCTTGTTGTCTAGATTTAGCATATTTTTTTGATTTTCCTTCAACACAAGCTCTTTGAATTGAAAGGTACGACTCCTAATCTTCTTGTTGTAGCTTCACTTGAGACATTTTTGGTAAACTTGCAAATGGTTTAAGGCATCCATGCGACACTCATCCAGTAGTTCCATTTTGTTCAACTGTGATACCTGAATTCTTCATCTATAATGGGGTTCTGCAATGATATTCTTAAGGATGGAAGCTCGATCTCAATGGGAAGGATGGCTTATGATCCATAGACCAGGGAGAAAGGGGTTGCACTTGTAGTCATGCAAATACTTTTTCAGCAGGCCCATAGGGTAGAATTCAACTATAGGTGCCAGTCACGACCAACTTAATTGACTATCTTTTTGAGGATTTTTAAGATGGTTTTATTTGTAGGCTCAACGTGGCCGTTATTGTGGGGGTATTATGGAGTGGAAAAGCGATGTTGGATATTAAAATTTTGGCATAGGTCTCGAACATCCTGGTTTTTGAAAGGTGTCCCATTATCTGAGATAATGGCCTGAGGGACATTGTAGCAGCAAATTAGGTAGTTCAGGATGAACTTGGAAATCTTCTTTCCTAGTAGCAAATTAGGTAGTTTAGGATGAACTTGGAAATCTTATTTCCTATAATATAGGTCATGGGAATGGCCTCTACCCACTTCATGAAATAATTGGTGGCAATGATAATGAACTTATGTCCACTAGATGAAGTGGGTGTGATTTTGTCAACGAGATCGAGCCCCATTGTGAAAAGGGCCAAGGTGTAATGATTAGGTGGAGCTCCTGAGCTGGTGCATGGATGAGATCCCCATGCTGTTGAAATTACACACCTTTGGACATAGTCATGAGCTCCCCCCTCCATCATAGGCCAGTAGTACCCAGTCCTCAACAGTTTCTTAGCCAAGGTCATACCACTCGAATGTGACCCAAAAATTCCATTGTGTGCCTCGGTTAAAGAAGTCAAAGCTTCCTCAATATTTAGGCATCATAAAAGGGTTCCCTCGATACCCCTATGGTATAAGGTGTCTCCTAAGATAACAAAGTCGGATGAATTCTTGACAAATGTTCTTTTAAGGTTTAGGGTGATATCGGTGGGTAGGACTCCTATTATCAAGTAGGTGTATATGCTATGATACCAGGGATCACCGAGACCAACAATTTCACACATGACTTCAGACTCTGGTACCTTGAATGCTAGTGCGAGAAGCTGCTCTACAAGGAATTCTTGCTTTGGGACATTGTGTGGGATATCTAGTAGTAATCCAATTGTTGCCATAACATCCGCTGCTATGTTATTTTCCCTTGGTATTTGCTCAAACATGATGTTAATGAAGAATTCTTTGAGACTTTCCACTAGTTTCTTGTATGGAGTCAATTTGTCATCCTTCATCTGGTATTCATCATTTACCTAATTGATGATTAGTTATGAATCTCCATAGACCTTGAGTGTCATTATCTGCCATTGTATTCCTATTCTAAGTCCTATAACAAGAGCCTCATATTATACAATGTTATTTGTGCAAGGAAAAGACAACTTGTATGACTTGGGTATGCAATCCCCTTGTGGTGTAATGAAGATGATTCTAGCTCCTGACCTGTGTTGTGTGTAGGATCCATAGAAGTACATTTTCTAGTGATTTTCCACAATTAGGTTAAAGATTGACTCATTGGGGAACTCCAATACAAGTGGATTCTCTGAATATATTGGTACCTTTGCCAGTTGATCTGCAATTACTTGTCCTTAATGGCCTTCTATTCTACATACTCAATGTCATGTTCTATCAGGATCATAACCCATTTAGTTGTTTTCCCTGTGAACGCTGCTTTAGAAAGTAGATACTTGAGAGGGTCTATCTTGGAAATGAGTTTTATTTGATGTGCTAGAATATAGTGTCTGCATTTCTGTGCGGAAAACACGATTGCTAAGCATGCCTTCTCAATAGATGTGTAATTTAGCTCATGTCCTATCATGGTTCTGTTGATGTAGTAAATAGCTCTCTCCTTCCCATTTTCATCATGTTGAGCTAAGAGAGTACCAAGGGTTACTATTGTTGCAGATATATACAGGATCAATGGCTTGCTTGGAATTGAATTGGTGGCATGAGAATTGGTGGTGTGAGCAAGTACTCCTTGATCTTATTGAAAGCCTTGTCACATTTCTCATCCCATTTGTATGCTACCCCCTTGTGGAGTGGATGAGAATAGGGGATAGCCTTATATGATAATTATGCTATAAACTATTGAATGGGTTGGATTCTTCCTTGTAAGCCCCTCAATTGCTTCAAGGTTCTTGGTACCTCCATCTCAAGAATTGCTTTGACTTTGGTGGGGTCTATCTTGATTCCTCTCATAGATACAATGTACCCTATAACTTTCCTGATTGTACTTTTTTTGGATTCTGACCTTGTATTCTTCTATAAAGATGTAGCTTAGTGCTGCTATGTGATCTCAACGTTTCTTTGATTTGGCCAATATGTTAGTCTTCCACAGTTTTGTGAATAATATCATGGAAGATTAGGGTCATATCTCTTTGATAGCTATCTCCTATTTTTTTCAACCCAAATGGCATCATATTCCAATAGGGACAAGTGAAGGTTGAATCCTTAGCTAGATGTGATTGTACAAGTATTTGAAACCATGTCCTACTATCATATCCACAATTATATCTATATTTGGATAATCAATTGGCCATATTTGAAACAATATTTGAAACATCAAGGAGAAACTAGCATTTTTTAATTCCATTTTGACTAGTAATGCTATTTGTGGGTGCATCTTTCTTAGTTTTTGTCTTACTGGTTTTTCTTTTGGATAGATAGCTAGATAGTGAATCATAACTTTTGGATCAATCCCAGGCATGTTGGCATAGGTCTGGATGCAAAATTCACCTTTCTTTCCCTTAGAAAAGCAGCTAGGAGTTCTTGTTCTTTTGTTAAAAGGGATTCTACATAGAAGGTTATGTGTGGTGTTTCTTCTGTTCCCAGGTTAATTGGATTACACTTCTCTGCTAAGACTGCTGACTTCTCTTGATGAATATCACTAAGGAGAAGATTGAATCCCTCATTCTTTGGTGCCTCAGAGAGGTTTTCACCATTGGATGCACCCTTTGTTTTTACTATTTTTGGGTTAGATAGTGTTCACTTTTGTGACTGAAGGATTCAATCATTTCCCCATAATGGGCATGTGTGTCCAACTCAATGTTGAACATAGCTTTATGATCTTCGCATGGTATAGTATCTGACAATCCGATGAATTCTAAGAGATCCTCATTGTTTTTGAATGTGTCTAGAATGGTGGTCCTTGTTGGTCATAATTGATGAGTTGGGGGTAAACAAGTTTTAGCTCATTGGTTTGGTTGTTCGACTCAAAAGATAGGGTACTAATCATGAGAAGGGAGGAATCCTCAAAAAGCATGGGTAGGTTAGTCATAGGATCCTCATCACACACATCGGTTATGTCAAAGGTATAGTTGTCTACAGGAAAACCTGTGGAACCTAGCTTTATGATCTTTGCATGGTATAGTATCTCACAATCCGATGAATTCTGAGAGATCCTCATTGTTTTTGAATGTGTCTAGAATTGGTGGTCCTTGTTGGTCATAATTGATGAGTTGGGGGTAAACAAGTTTTAGCTCATTGGTTTGGTTGTTCGACTCAAAATATAGGGTACTAATCATGAGAAGGGAGGAATCCTCGAAAAGCATGGGTAGGTCAGTCATAGGATCCTCATCACACACATTGGTTATGTCAAATGTATAGTTGTCTAAGGGAAAACCTGTGGGTACCAAAAACTAAGGGGGAGCTTTGACTTTTCTAACTGGGGCACTTTTGCAAAGTATGGTTATTTTCAAAGGAGTACATCCAAGGCTAAGATTCCTTATACGCTTCTCAAGAATGATAGGTAGTAGAAGATCATTTTCATTTTTCCCAAGTTTCTTATTTTTGTTATAGCCCATACCAAGCATCATCTGTAGTCCTTTGTTGTTATCATCCATGGGAAGATCAGGCACGTGCCTTTCATCTTGGTATAACAGACTTGATATGTCTTTTTCATCTACCACTTCTCGACTTAGGTCCCCCCAACATCTGAATATGGAGGGGTCTTCTTTAAAGGTTTGGGCTGATGTTTCTATCGGTTGGGGCTTCCCGTTAGACCTAGGAGATTGAGGTAACTCTCCTATTACAAAGGCACCCTTCTTCATTTTTTAATCCCCACACCCATTGTCTTGGATAATGACTTTGATATCAGAGATGTCTAGAATGGCGGGTGTCTTTGTCTCAGAAGTGGATGCTAAGGTGGATGGGTCTACATATGGAGTTGTAGGGCCTTCATCATTCTTTGGGACTTGAGAGGGATTTTGTAGTACTTGGCTTCCAGGTTCTTGCAATAATAAAAGGGCTCGAGATCACCATGAACTGTGACCTCTTGATTTTGATAGGGAAACTTGACACATTGATGGAAGGTAGATGCAAAAACTTGCATTCCATAGATCCATGGGTGCCCTAGGAGGATATTATAAGGCAAATCAAGATCAAGGACCTGACATGTGGTTTCCATGATGGCTGACCCTACTTGGATAGGGAGTTGAATAGTGCCTTGAGACACTCTTTCCTAATCGTCATATGCCCTGATTGTAATACCTTTACCTTTTTCAATGATTTCCTCAGAGAATCCCATATTCTTTATTAGCTTGAGCGAACAGATATTCAGACCTGCACCCCCATCCAACAAGACTCTTTTGACTTTATTCTTATGATCTAGGACTTCAAGATGGAGTGAGAGGTTATGAGATGGTTGTGTTGGGAAGTCCTGATCAGAAAATGTTAGGAGATGTGGTGTGGTGATGTTTCCAACCATAGCTTGGAGCTGGTCTACATCAAGATCTGTGGGGATAATGGATGAAGCCAATACTCCCTCTAGGGTTTTTCTATGTGCGTGTGAGATCTTCAGTAACTCATGATGGAGATTTGAGTGGGGGTTCTTTTTAGCTGGTCTAAGACATTATAACCATTGGGAATGGATTTTGGATTAGAGGCTAGTGCCTTGGATGGTCCAAAAATGGTAAGCTTTCTACCACGTGTGGTGACTCCACAATCAGCTTTGGCTCCCTTGACGTTAACAATAGTGACCCATTCATCTAAGGACACAACAACATGATCATAAACATGGTTTACATTGTCATACTTTGTCTTTCCATTGTTGTTGCCTTTATTGTGATCTGGCATTGGATTCATGTATATCTTATGGTCTTGATTTCCTTTATGTTGTTCAATGTTTATGGTTCTGTCATCGATAAGGTCTTGGATCAAGTTTTTCAATCTCATGCAATTGGCCATTATGTGTCCCTTGGTTTTATGAAAATTGCAAAGGTGATTTTTATTATACTATGGCGATTTCGATTGGGGCTCCTAATAATTCTCATAAACGGGGATTTTAATGAGATTCTCTTGTACCAATTTTTTCATGACAGATTCAATTAATTCCCCAAGGGGTCTATATTTTTGTTTGGGGGGTACTTGTTCCTTGGGGGTGGTCCCCCTTAATTATTTAGATTATTAACCACTTGATTGTTGGGTTGTTGTGACACTGTGTTGGCTTGTGTGTTGTTTCAATTGTTGCCTTGTGGTTATTGATATGATTGTGTGTTTTGGTTTGGGGCACTAATTATGACCTTGGCATCAACCACAACATCATTAGTGACATTCTTGTTCTTTGCCCATGTGTGGGATTTTTTGTTGTAATTGGTTGACGTGTGGTTGTCTTGATATTCTTGATATGTGGGTATCCCCCCTTGTGCAATAAGGGATCTTTCAATGTTGAGCACCTTGGGGATCAAATGGTCATATATGGTGATGCATTTCATTTTTAGATGGAACGACAAGGTTTTTTTGAGATTGGAAATGATAGTGCAGATTTGTTGTTCTTCTAGCATGATCCACTTGCTCCTGTTGGCCTTGGATCGCCATTGTTGTAAGAAGGATGCAAATTTTTCCCCCTTAGATTGTTTGAGAGTAGATAGTTCCTCTAGAATCACATCCATGCCTATGTTGAATGTGTAGTTCTATATGAATGCATCCACAATTTCTTGGAACTTTTTGATTCCTAGAGGAAGCTGAAAGAACCATTCCATTGTTGGTCCAACAAAACTTTAAGGAAATAGTCGCATTAGATAAGTGTTGTCCTATGAAACTTCCATACAATGTACCTAGAATTTCTTGATGTGATCTTTAGGATTACCCATCCCACAATATTTGTCAAATTTAGGGTTTTCAAACCCGTTTGGGAATGGTACCATAGCAATGCTTATGTCGAATGGATAGGGGCACAAATTGCTTGGCATTTTTGTTGTTTTTCCAAATTGGAGGTCTAACACTTGTTGTGAGAGCAATTTTATTTGTGTCATCACATCATTTTGTGGATAAGGAGGTGGGGTGAATGTGTTTTGAGGTGGTTTGACCATTTGAGTGATGGGTGGGGTGTTTTGCATGTTTATGGGAGGTTGTTGCAAGCTTTGATGTGTGATCAATGCTTGTTGGTATGCTTGCAATTGCTGTCATGCCAACAATGCTTGTTGTTGGTCTTGCTGTTGTTGTGCCAAAAATGCTTGTTGTTGGTCTTGCTGTTGTTGTGCCAACAATTCTTGTTGTTGGGATAGTAGTCGGGTTGCTTCTTGTTGCCCTTGGTATTGTTGCAAAGCTTGTTGATATGCTTGGTATTGTGCTTGTGTTTGCATTTGTTGGGCTTGTTCCTGAGCTTGAGCTTGTTTGGTAGCTTGTGTAGCTTGGGCAGCTTGTGTGGCTTGTGCAGCTTGGATAGCTTGTTGTTGAAATAAAGCTTGGGCTTAGGCAGCCTGTTGTGTTTATGCTTGTTGATTTTGAAATTGTTGAAGTTCCTTCTGATAGGCTTGTTGGGCAGCTTGCAATGTGATGCTATATTGGTTTTCTATGTTTGGTTTTGGTGGTGGTGGTGGAGGATTCATAATGGTGTGAGATGTTGTGATTAGAGTTTTTTGAGGTGGTTGTTGAGGAACTTTTGGATTGATGATAGGAGGCTACGTGATTGATATGCCAAGTCCTTGGGAGAACACATTTTAAGGTGTTGTAGATGGTGTAATGATTGATTGTGTTGTTTGGATTGGTGCCACCTGGTGTTGTGATATCGGTGACATGATCAGAGGATTTGGTATGTTGATTTGATTTATGATTGGAGGATTGTTTTGATTTTTTTGATTGAGGATTAGTAAAGGGGGTTTCCCTAAACTGAGGATTGGTGTGGATGTTAGTGGTAGAGGGGGAAATAGTGGGAAGATGGGAAGTGCGTTTCCTTGAGAAAGTGATGATGATGAGGGATCAAAGATACCTCCTTGTCCAACTATTCTACCTTCTCCTTGTGAAGTCATGGGGAGGGAGACTTGTGTGTTAAGGGAATATGTCAGTGTTGCAGAGAAAGAGGATGGGTTGTTGGGGTCATGAAAGACGAGTGAGACGTATGGGTGTTTTGGATTTTGAGGAACAGATTGTCCCAAGATGGTGTTTGCATCCAAGTCTTGGTTTTTTACAAGGGGATTGAAGAGCATGAAGCAATGAACTCCCCTTGGTAACTATGGGTTGACTTGGAGCATGAGATGAAATTGGTTGTGGGATGGGTTGAATGATGCTTTGGAAGGAAGGTGTGAATGAGACTGATGGCATAATCCCAAGAGGTTTCTCCACAATAGTGCTTACATCATAATCGAAAGGGAGTTTAGCCCCTTCCTTTGCTAGTTCTAACATGTATTGTGAAGGATTCAACCTCATCATCGTGTTGAAAATTTTGTGATTTTTGGGGTTTTGGACCATTTCTATGATTTCATCTTGAGTCATTCCCAAGACATTGTTAGTGATATCCTCCACTTGGAAACCTCCCTCTTGAAGATCTTGTGGAAGTTGAGGAAGGTTGAGTGGGGGATTTCTGAATCCAATGGGGTTGATTTTAGGTCTAGTTTGGCTCAAGTCACTTGAAGTGGATGTTTCTTTGTTTGTTTCTATGTTCTTCTTGTGTTGAGATCTAGTTTGGACCATAAAATAAGGATCAATATTCAGGAATATGGGAGATGAACCTCTAATTCCTTAGATTGGTCTAATCTTTAGGTACAAAAAAGAAATTCTAAGATGTTTAAGGATCAAAGAGTGGTGAAAAGATGGATGATGTAATGTTTGAACTCTTAAGGAATCTTGAAGGGATATACTAGAATTTAGGACTTCTAATTTTTTATTTTGGTTTTGATTTGGATTTGGTTTTGGCTTGACTTGGATTTGATTTTTATTTGATTTGGATTTGATAATGAACTCATAAAATCCAAGAGGCTAGATGTTGTCTTGGAATAAATTTGTTCACAAGGTGATAATTTAACTAAGTGTATGAAGAAGGATGCATGCACACACACTTAGTCAAACAAGATGATTTTGATTTGATTTTCCAAAAGTCTAGTATGAAGAATCTTTCCAAGATTTCCAAGAGTTGTTTGTGAGATGGATCTTGATTGATGTTTGAGGATGGATGAGAGTGTTTTATTTGATCCTAAGTGAACTTAGAGATACTTTTGTTTACAAGAGCTAGGTATTGAAGAACATGCTATACTTCCAAGAACTTTTTTAACTCTATAAAGTGAGATACTCAAAACATCAAAAAAGACTTGGATTTTGACAATAATAGAATGAGTACAAGTTTTGGTTATCCTTTTATGCATGTTTGTAGAAGTTATAGATCAACCTTTATCTAACTTCGTAAAGCATAGACTGATGTTTCTTGAGATTTCTTGGACTAAGACGTTTGTTTCGATTGATGGACTTTGGTTTTGGGACTTTGATCTTGCAGGAAATCATTTGAGAAAACACATGTGAGGTTCACTTTGTATTTTATTATTGCTTAATGAGTTATTTTTACCACAAACACTTTCTTGCTTAGCTTTTGAACTAAATGTCTAATGTCTCAAATTCTTTTCATCCCACAAAGTCCATTATGTGGAAATAAAGATAATCAAGGAAATAGTTCCCTAATGTTGACTTTAAAGAGCAAGTTGAGATATAAAACCAAATACTTAGAAGCCTCTAAGGATGAAATCCCTAGGGACAAGAAATAACACTTGGATTTTTTTCAAAGGTATTTGCTTCTTCTAAAGGTTTGAAATTTGATTTCCTTGTTGAATGTTTGTTTTCAAGATTTTGGATCCAAACAATGTGTTTAACTGACTCAAAATTACACAATCCTAGGATAGAAAAGAAAATATTTGTTGAATTTCCCACTTGGATAAATCCAACTGCACTTATTTAGAGTAGATGACTAGAAGCTTGACTACACTGACTCCCCTCCATGACACTCACTTCTGCGGGTCAACCAAGCTTCAGTTCTCATGAATCTCCCATGACAAAATTTTCATCTCTACAAAGAATCACATGTGGGACAGCTTTGGAGGTCCGACCTCTTGACGCCAACAAATATTGGGATTTTTGGCTACTACACAATGGTTCATAATAAGTGTATCTGGTTCAAAGGACACGATGATAAACTCCATCAATAGGTCTCCCAACCCTTTGAACAAGGGCTTTACACATCATAAAGATACTGGGGGAGAGCTATCATGCATCACTAAGTTGATTGCAAACTTTCCTTGCAACCATAAATTTGTATAGCGGTTCGAAAGAGCCTAGATTATGCTCGTTATAGCTTGGATCCTTCCCTTGGGGTGAGTAATTTTTACCACCAAAGAAAGCCCTCTAAAGGAAAACAAAAGCGAGTAAGTAGATCTGTAGTTTGATCAATCTTTGTTTGCATGAACAAAGAGAGAACACACACAATATACTTAGCTCACACTAGCAAGATTTGTTCAATTTTTAAGAGCCCAAATTTGAAATGTGGAGGCAATATTTTAGACAACCTAATATTACCAAAAGAGTTTTGATTCTCAAGATCATCGTGAAGCATGAGAGAAGTGCATACACCTTTTAAATGATATTAGTTTGTAAAAAAGATTACAAAACAAGAAACACACATGTTCATTTTAGACTTCAAAAGCAGTAATGGGTTCTTTTTATAGCACCAAGATGAAATTTTTGGAGTTGCTAGTTCAATTCTTAAACTTAAAACCAAATCTAGTAAGTTCCTGATGTTCTTTTTAACCCTTTGATTGTTCTTTTTAAAACCCAAACAAAATTTATTTGATCCCTAAAAACTGAAGATAACAAGAACCTAAAGATGGGATTATAAATGTTCATGAAGTGTTTAAAAACACTTGTTACAATCATGAGATAGTGTCATAGGAAGTCTTCTCCTTGTTTCCTCCTCTTCTTGATCACCTCAACCTACAAAAGTTGGTCAATCTACATAAAACAGAGACACAAATAGGTTAAAAGTTCAAGGTGATAAAAAACAAAAAGCACATGTTAAAATGAACTTGAAAGTTGACCTTTTACCCAAATCCAACGTTGCAATCCACAAAGGCGTCATTGTTTAGAGAAGTCAGTGTCACTCTGGTGAAGTCAACGTTACTTTGTGGAGAAACAAAGATTGCGATTGTGTTTTTATTTTTGCCTAGTGTCACACTTTGGAGTTTGATTGGTTTGTTCCTTAGGAGAATCATTGTAGTGTTGCATTTTAGAGCAGAGGTAGCATTTCTATATAGCGACACTAGACTGATAGTGTCACTATTTTTCCTTCTTCGTGTCGCTATTTCCTGAAAGCACAAAAAATTGAAAAAACAACAGAATTATCATAAAAAAGGTGTTAATTTGAAAGTTTCAGCCCTCCTTCTAGTGCCAAAATGTGAATGCTTGGTCTAGACTTGCTCCAATATGATCAAACAATCAAACATTAGTCAATAAACAAGTCTAAAAAAAACATTCCCCATGAAATTCATCCAAACACAATGAACAAGAAAACAAAGTAAAATATTCAATAAAAGCTAATGAAATCTTGTTCAAAATACTCAAACCAGCATCCCATGGGGGAATTGGTGCTTCTTTGATGCGGAAAGAAGACCTTTCCCAATTCCTTGATGAACTTGATGAAGATTGTGTGCTCCTTGATGAGAATTGTTGATAACCTTGCTAAGATTGGTGAAAACTATGAAAACTTGGATGAAAATATAGATGAACTTGTCAAATCTGTAGATAGTAACCTTGCATGAAGTTGTGGATCCCAAATCAATAGAGAAGTTCTCTGTTTATAGGAAAGAAGGATTGAGAAATAAGAAATAAGAAGAATGTGGGATTAAACTTGAACCAATGGCATTGTGCCACTTGTCAACATGCTATTGAAGAGAGGTGGAGCACATTTTGAACAATGTGCATGATAAATGCATATAGGTGAAATATGAAATTCAAAAGATGGCTTGTGGAGGAAGAGTTGTAAGAGGAGTTAATGCCAAGTTGGCTCAAGAAGGACATGTAAGAAACTTAAATGCCATGTTGGAGGACAAAGTCCTTTGGAAGGGAGATTTCAAATTGATGGAATATTCCAAAGAGATTCCATGTTTGAATGGAAATAGATGAAATAATAAATCAAATAAATTAACTTACATGTGCAAGTTACAAAAGCTAGAGGAGTTGATGATTAGTTATAGGAGTTAATTAGGATTTAATTAACTTAGGTGAAATTAGTTGATATGACATTTGATTTAGATATTTATATTTATTTAAATCAAATGAGAGGATAAAGAACATTGGAAATTTAATTAAATAAAGTTTGATTTATTCAATTAAATGAAGAACATTAGACTTAATCAAATAAAGTTGATTTGTTTAATTAAGAAAGGCGACTTTAGGATATAATTAAATAAAACAATTTATTTAATTAAAAGAGGAACATTAGACTTCAATTAAATAAAGTTGATTTCTTTAATCAAAGAGGAATTATGATGGAATAATTAAATAAGGATTATTCAATTAATTGGTTAGTAAAGAAGTGATTAAGGAAGAATTGGTGTTATCGAATCAAAATCGAGTGCACGATATCAATTAGGATAATTTGAATTTCTACATTATCAAATTGCATGTTCTGCTTTTTGGATTAAAAAACGCTTTCTAGGTTTTGTTGGTAGCACTAGAATATTCTTTGGGTATTGTGGACACTAAAAAATGTCCTAATCAATATCATACACTTAAAATAGATTTACTAACATCATTTCCTCTTTAATCCATCATTTTTTTGCTTAATGGACTAAATTAGCCTAGCTATTTAATTAATTGCATCATTTTCATCTATTGGCCTAATTAATTTAATAGGGCCAATTCATCCCTTTTCATGCTAACATTTTATCTCATTAAATTAAATAAATCAAAATATTTAATTTAATTTCCTAAGTCATCTTATTTAATTAAATAACCCTAAGTTATTTTAATTAAATATCATTCCATCTCTCCCCCATTCATTAAATCATTTAATTTAATGCATATCACTTTAATTCCTCCAAATCCCCTAATTGCATGATTAAACCTTGTTTAATTAGCAATTAAACTAACTTTCCTCGATGCAAAGGGAATATTCCTTATCCCCTTTTTTGCACAATTAAGACTTTGTTTTAATTTGTAAAATTTCTTTTTTCCTCACCCATGAGAATGTTCCAAAAGAATATTCTTATTCCTCCATCATTTGAAAAAGGAATATTTTCACTTGGCTTCTTAAACAAGTTTTAACCTTCAACCTTTTGAACAAGTCACCTTTGACCTGTGTGAGTAGGTTGAAAGTGTGTTTGTTTCAAGCAAGTGTGAACCCTTGATTAAAATCCCATCATGCATTCTCACTCGTTGATGAGAATCCATGATCCACGCCTCTCATCTCCTTCATGTTGGACCATTGATTAATCTTTTTAATCTCCACCCTTCATTCCTCATTTGATCTCCTATAAATAGGTCACTATTGGAGACAAAAGGATCCATCTTTTAATTGCAAACTTATGCTGTTGAATCTCATATGCACTTACACTTATATTTACTCACTTTTTAACTTATCTTAGTTAATTTTAATTGCATCATAGCTTAGAGCATCCATTAATGGCTTTCATGCATCCATCTTAGCTTGTTCATAAATTAGGGGTTTCATCTTTTAGCATATCTTTAGATTAGATTAGCTTAGCAACAACATAATCAGTGCATTTTTAGCATAAAATCATGGTAACTTAGCTTGTATCATGTTTATTTTTAGCATAAACTAGGTTTTCATCCATCAATCACAATGGTTTCATCGATTCTCTTTCATAGAATTGACTGAAACATGCTCACTAATCACGAGATTGGGAAAGGGTCATCATTTCACATCAACATGACACCAATTCCAAAACAAGATAAGTTTCAAATGGGTTAGATTAGGAATTTAACCATTTTTGTGTAGTTTGTAGCTTTCATTTTCAATTAAATGCTTAGTTTAATTTTCCAATTTGAATGATCTTGTTTATAGATGTATGTTTTTTTGGCAAAATTATGCTTCAATTCATCAGGAGTCAAGTGTAATCGACCCTCACCGACATTCCCTCATCTCACATTTTGGCACTAGAGGGAGGGAAAATTGTTAATCTAACTATTTTTAGCTTGAATTCCATTTTATGCTATTTTGTAGGACCTGGCAATGCCCAAATTACAAACAATGACACTATTTAAATAGCGTCACCATATAATGATGCCCTAACAATTTGAAATCCCAATGTTGAATTAATGCTCCGATGTTGATTTGAATCTGGCGACACATATTTAATTTGGAGGTATCAAAAATTTTAAACAGTGATGCTCAAATTCACCAATCCGATGCTTTCAAATTTCAAACTACAACACTACCACGAGCAGTGATGCCAAGAAAAATACTGACACTATCATGCTCACTATTTTTGCTCTAGAGTGACACCTATTTTCACTAGAGCAACACCCATACTTCAAACTATGATGCTATCATTTTTAGGGATGCCCAGCCAGGGTAGGACATTTTATGTTTGTTTTTTTCACATGTGACTTAATTTATTGGATTTATTTGACCACTGATGCATGTCTGACTGTGTTCTGGTTGTTAGGCTAACATGGTTTTGCAGGTTTTAAAGACATGGAGAAAAAGTGAAGAAAGTATTTTCTATCTTAAATTCTATAATTGTAACAAATGTTTGATGTTTGAGGGAAATTATAACCCAATTTCCTGCTTTCTACTTTTTGCTTTAGGAAACCCACTAGAGTTCAATTGGGTTTAAAAGGAATGCTAAAATTTGGATAAAATTGAACCTTCACATCATCATTTTACTTTGGGCTTAAAATTGAACAAGACAAACTTCATTTTTCAATTGGTACTTAAAACAAACTCATCATTGCTTTGAAGGGTTAAAATTTACAACTGTTCGCTATGTTTTGTGATTTTCAACGTTGTTAGTGGATGCGTATGCAATTATCTTGTGCCATTTGGCGACCTTGAGAAACATAAACATTCTCTAACACTTTGCAAGATCACCTACATCTTTCAATTGGGTTTAAAATTGAACAATCATGCTAGTGTGAGAAAGAGACATTGTGTGTGTTCCCTCCTTGAGCTTTACATGAATTGGGCAGTTGAACTACAAGTGTACTCCCTCACTTTTGTTATATTTAGAGGGGCCTACCTAAGAACAATTCGAAGGTGACTCCAACCTATTTTTCACTCGAGCCGGTATATAAATGGATAAGACTAAATTGTCAAGTCCTCATGGTATGTAGGCCTTAGTCGTATAGTGTCTCAGAATGGGGTACTACTATAATAAGTATAAGAGCCTCTAGTAGGATTGATTAAAGCCTTTATTGGCTTGCTAGATGCTCACAAGGTGCCATGTCCCCAATTACTCTTACTACAACCCATTTTTTTAGCAAGCCAAAATCCTAAAATATTTGTTGGTGCAAGAATGGTCATTCTGAAGTCGTCCCACATTTGTACTATTCAATTGTAGAAACAAAAAGATTCATTTTAATCTTTAGATTTTAAGGATTTTGAGATTTGGTGGTCCCAAGAAGTTGTGCCGTGGAGGGGAGCTAGTGTCGCCAAATCTCTAATTGTTCACATTGTCTAGTGTTTGGCGAAATCCTAGTGAGGACTCAACAAATATGGCCATTTCTATCCTAGGATTGAAAATGATTATGAGTCAGCTTAACACTTTTCTTGGTTTCAAAACGATACAAAAACAAACATTCACTATCATCCTCAAAATTTCAAACTCTTTGGCTCAAATATGAACTTCTTGAGTTAGCCTTGATATTACTGATTGTCCTAAGGATTTATCCTTAGCGATTTCTAAATATCTTGAGATTAATCTCAAACCCATATTTTCCCAAAGACAACATAGGCAATTATGGCTTTAACCTCATTATTTTCATGAAATGGACATTGTGAAAGTTATGGGGTTCTGGACATAAACATTTAGTTTGGAAACATAATCAAGACACATGTTTGTGGTAAAATCAACTCACTTAAGCAAAGATAAATTGACAAATGAACCCCACATGACTATTTGGAGACCGATCACTCCCGTTGAACAACCTAATCTTCTAGGTGCTATAATTCAACCAAAATTTGAACTCATTAACGGTGAACAAACTGATCTCATTAGCAGTTTGAGAAGCTTCAATTTTGAAAACAAGGAAACAAATACACAATGGAGAAACACAACAACCATTTTAGACAAAGAAGAGGAGCAAGTTGATATTGAGGCTAGAAGACCCACATTACCACCTCTCGTGTGGCAATAAACATATTCCTTTCTTCCGTAAACTTAAACTATTTTCACATGATCTCATGTAAAATCAAGATCCCTAAGGAAAGGTCTATAGGTCATCATTTTAGACTTAGGCATCTCACTCTAAAAGCTCTCAAGAAACACCTTTTAGCAATTCATAGAAATAGAGATAGGTTGGTAGCAAACTTTTATAGAAACGCTTCAAGGTACAGTCCAAAATTATATGCATTCTTTTGGAGTCAAAACCATGATCTTTTTACATGATACCAAAATCCTATAAATGATTCATCGAACAATCAAAATCTATAGGGAAAAATCTCCAACACTTCATTTCAGACATATGAATCGTAGAACAAGGTTTGGTCAAAAGTGGGCTTCAATATTTTATCGCAATCATTACACCTTGATGAGAAACTTTTATGCTCGAGCTAGGAGAGCCCAAAGAGGTTTGAAAATTCCCATCCATCCTCTCATTTAAATCAAAATTGGGTCTTTAGGATGTGAAAATTTTAGAGGTCTAGCATCATTCTCAATACCTTGTGCTTGGAAAACTAAGGTGTACTTTAGGTCAACATTGGGTTGAAACATTTTACTCACCCCTTTCATCAAATTTCATCCTTCACTTCATCCAAATTTGTAAAATTTTGAGTACACCAACATTTTGGAACTTAAACATCAATCAAACCAACTACTAACTTAGCTACTTTTTATGTGAAATGTATCCTTTACCATGCACTTAGTTAAGGTAGTTATCATTTTTGAACTAGCTCATCTTGAAGGTCACAAGTCTTCCCTAAATATTTCTAAGTTCATAAACATCCTTTATCCCAACATCAAAACATCAAACTCAAGTCAAAAGTGTTGTCCCAAAACGTTTGCAAAGATCACTTCCCACATCATCCATCTTTTCACCCCCCATTATCATCATTGCTCCCAAAAGACTTAGAGCATCCCTTTTACCTAGATTTGAGTCAACTAGAGAGTTCAAACATTACAAAACTCAACACAACTCTCCCATAGGTGACACAAAATTTATGGTAAAGACAAGATCAAAACACAAGAGAATCATGGAGAAAACAAAAGTTACATTTACCTCAAGTGATCCAAATCCTTTAGAATTTGATCCTAGAAGTCATTTTACCTCGTCACAACAATCGCCATCTCCTTCAGGACCATATGAGATCAAAGGCATTATGAATAATCCATTTGAGCTTACTAGGGAGGAACTTATGGAATGTCAAGCCTTTGGGAATGTAGCTCCTATCTCCTTGATGTTTGTAGCACAAAATTTAACACAAGGTTTCACGACTCCATCGCTAGGGCTAAATCAAACCTACATTCCTAGTCTTGCAACCAGCCTTGCTAAATATTTTGGTAAGACTTCACCATGTGAAAGTAGTACACTTGTAGGTACCCTTAACACTAATTCTCCACCTCTAAAAATCGCTTGGATGCTTAGTTTTGGTGCTCCTCTTGTTCCCGAAGCTCTAAAACAGCTACACACACGGCTTGAACTTCATTATTCAACCACCACTTCGACATTTTGGGGACACCCTTCTTCATCTATGCCTATGAATACCACAAGTATTCCCACCATCATGCAAATCAGTATAGACCAAGTACCTAAAAACCACACACAAGGGCACGTCAATACTATATCACATAACCAACCCTTAATGCAAATAGGGACATCTTTATCCAACCCTCCAATGGGTTCATCCACCCCATCTACCATTTCCACATCATCCACCATCAATCCACCTCAAAAAAATCCCTTGGTTATAAGTTCTATCAATCTTGGAAGTACCTTTATCACAAATCCCTTGTTTACATCTTTTGCACAAAGTAATCCTCAAAACATAGGACAAGGGAATCTTTTTAATCAATGGACTCAAGGTCCTAGTGTGTCATTTCAATTGCAAAATTTAACATCATCTTTTCCCACAATCCCCTTTAATACGCCAAATCAATTGGGACCTCAAACATACATTCCTCCCCCTCATTCTACCATATTACAAGGAATGTTGAACCATGGGAACCCTCCACCTCTCACCAACAATCAACTACCCAATCAAAACATAAATATCCATAATCCTTCACAGATGTATCAAAAACCACTTGATCCCACATTACAAGCACATGCCTTAGCTTTACAACAAGCACAACAAGCCTATCAACAAGTTGCCCAACATAAACAACAATAAGAAGCCTTAGCACAACAACAACATCAACCTCAACAAGCAGCCTTAAGACAACAAGCACAAAAAGCAACATTAGCCACACAACAACAAAATCAAGCACAACAAGAAAATTTATTAGCACACCAACAACAATAAGCCCTAGTGGTGCAACGACAACAAGAAGCTCAACAACAAGCCCTACTAGCTCAATAGTATGCCCACCAACAACAACAAGGTTCCTATTATCCTCATTTGAACATCGTCAATCCAAACAAATTACGATCATATGCATCAATACCCCCATCATCTTCATAGAATATCACACCATCATACACCCTATACAACTCATCTATCATCCCACCATATGTTCCTCCACCCAACCCGCAAGACAATCGACAATCACAATTGAAAATACTCTCACAAGAAATGTAGGACCTTCACATGGGCAAGACAGAGAAACTTGATACACAAAACTTGTGTCCTTACTCATTTGAACGAAACATAGCAATGATACCATTCCCTCTTGGTTTTGAAATCCCAAAATTTGACAAATATAAAGGGAGAGGAAGTCCAATAGACCATATCAAAGAATTTAACGTCATGTGCATGGAGGTGGCTTACAATGATTCCTATCTAATGCACCTCTTCCCTCGAAGTTTAATAGTTCATGCTATGGATTGGTTTTCTCATTTTCCTCCTGGTATCAATTTTTTTCAAGAAATCATAGATAAATTCATTGATCACTACTTCAATCTTGACGTGGACGTCAGTCTAGAATAATTATACACTCTTAGATAAAATCAAGGAGAAAATTTTGCTAATTTCTTACAATGATGGAGACAAAGAGCTAGTAAAATCAAGTGGACTCTTCTTGATGAACAACAAGTGGGAATCATCATAGCCAATCTTGATCCAAATCTATCATTCCACTTGAAAATGCAATGCATCACATCATACGATGAACTGGTCCCTAGAGCCCTTAACATTGAAAGAGCTCTAATCTCACAAGGAAATGCTTAGGATTAAAAAGAAAACCATCCTTCAACTAGTTCAAATGAGAAACCTCATGTCTGGGCTAAGAAAAAAAATGTAAATAATGATGGTGTAGTAGATGCTAAGGTAGTCCTAAGTGCTCCTAGACCTAATAATAATCAAGTTGCTAACATCCAACCAACTATGCAACAAACACCACCTCCATAGAACAATCATATTAATAACATTGACATGCATCAAAGGCGAAATGATAACAAGAACAACCACCCCAAATGCAAGTACACATAGTTATCGAAACCCATCAAAACAATCATGAAGAAATTGGTAGAGTCAAATATGATAACACTTCCCAACTTTGAAAACTACTAAGAACCACAAGAGAAGCCATCTTGGTACAACAAGTGCGATCTTTGTGACTTCCATAAAATCAAAGGGCACAAAACAACAAACTCATGAAACTCAAGAATATCATCTAAGATCTCATAGAAAATGATACCAGATATGTTGAGGTACCAGCCGTGAACTAGGATCTCAAGATATACAAGAACCCTATGCCAGATCATAACAAAGCAAACAAAAATGACAAAGCTAAGGATTACACCAATGTGCAACATACCTATTCCAATGTAGTTGCCTCGTACATTAGTGTTATCACTATTGTCACCATCAAAGGAGCTAATATAGAATGTGGAGTCACCACACGACGTAGCAAACTAATTGTTCAAGGAGTCCCATCTTAATCTAGGGCACAACCTACTTTTCCTACATCTAATCCTAGAAAGTACAATCTTCTAGATCAACTTAAGCAGACCCTCGTGCATATATCAATCTTAGAACTCTTAAGGTTATCCCCCGCACACCGAGAAATACTAGAAAAAAGGCTTGTCTGAGTCATCTGTTCCCAAGAACATTGATACCGACCAATTTCAAGCTATAGTGGGGCATATCGCAAACCATCTTCTTAACTTTTCTGAGCAAGAACTAACATCCCAACCATCTCATAATCATGATTTACATCTTGAGGTTTTCATTTATAAAAACAAGGTCAAAAGAGTCTTTGTAGATGGAGGTTCCAATTTGAACATTTGTACCCTATAGTTGATCAAAAATCTAGGCTATTCAAAAGATACTATTGAGAAGACAAAAATTACCACCATTAGGGAATATGACAACCAAGAATAGGTATCACAAGGAATTATTGCACTGCCAATCCAAGTGGGACCTCTTATTGCAAAAACTACATGCCAAGTACTTGATCTTGATCTTCCCTATAACATACTGCTTGGTCGACCCTAGATTCATGCTCTAAAAGCTGTAGCCTCAACCTATCATCAGTGTGTGAATTTTCCTTTTGAAGGCAGAGAAATCACTATCCATGGAGATCCTAAGCCTTTATACTATTGCAAAAGTCTTGAGGCCAAGTTCTATAACATCCCACAAATACCCAAAAATGATGAAGTGCCTACACCACCAAGCTCATTTGTTGACCCATCATCCCTAGCCTCTACTTCAACATCAAAAATACCCATTGTGTAGAGTATACCCAATGTCAAAGCAGTGATCCAAGATGATGGTTATGGAAACTACAAACTATTGAAAGAAACCTTTGTCTTAGGAGAGTTACCTATTTCTCCTAAATCTCATGGGAAACCCACATCTAGCACCAAAGAACCCGAAACAATCAAGATGTCAGCTACTACCTTCACCAAGTGGGGAGATTTGAATCAAGAAGATATCAATGAGGAAGATATCTCTAAACTTCTCTATCAAGATGAACGAACTATTCCTATTCTTCTCATGGAAGATGACAACAAAGGCCTATAGCTAATGCAAAGCATGGGATATAACAAGAATGAGAAGCTAGGACATAATGATAATGGTTTACTAGAACCCCTCATTCCTAAGAAATGAATAAAGAATCTTGGCTTGGGTTGTACTACTAGCAAGGTCACACTTATTGGCAAAGGTATTTTCTCTAAACACACTGAGACTTCCTCTTGGTCACCTACATTGCGTGATACAACCTTAGATGAATTTCCCCTTGATGTTGCTAACCTATTTGAGAACAACACACTCTTTATGATATCCATAACATCCTTTGTATCAAGCAACCAAGCAACTGAAATATGTCTAGTATACCCACAACTTATTGACATGGACCAACAAGGACCACCGATTCTAGATTTATTCAAAAATGATGAAGAAATCTCAGAATTCATGGGACTCTATGACAAATTATCATGGGTAGATCATAAAGCATGCTTTGACATAGAGCTCGATATAGGGGGATACTATGGGGAGACGATTGAATCCTTTAGTCTCAAAATAAATAAAATGCAACTAACATGTAGAACCTTGAGTGAAAACCACCTAGTGGCACTCTTTGATCCCAAAATAGTAAAAAAAAAGGATACATTTGATGATGGAAAACCTTTCTGAGGCACCCAAGGATGAGGGATTCAATCTCCCCCTTAGTGAAATGTATTCAGAAAAGGCAGTTGTACTAGAAGAAAAATCCACTCCAGTCAATGTGGAACGAAGGAAGCACCTAAGATCATTTTCTATTTTGAATCCTCATTGGACAAAGAACAAAAGAACCTAGCAACATTCCTCAAAGAAAGAAGAGCTAAATTTACATGGTCATACACATATATGCTGGGCCTAGATCCAGAAGTGGTTGTGCATCAGTTAGCAATCTATCCTAAAGCTAAACCAATTAAGTAGAAATTAAGGAAGATGTACCTTCAGATAACACTCTTAGTTAAACTAGAATCACAAAAGCTTCTTGATGTTGGATTCATCTGACTGATAGATTATCTTGAGTGGAGTAAAAACCTAGTACCAATCTCAAAACCCATTGGTGGCATCAAAATATGCATCGGTTTAAGATATCTGAACAAGGCATGTCCAAAGGATGATTTACCTCTTCCCAACATCGATCTTATTATGGATTTAACAACTAAGCATGAAATGTTGTAACTCAAGGATGGTTTTTTAGACTACAATCAAATCATAATCACCAAGGAGGATCAACACAAAACTGCCTTCACTTGTCCATGGGGAACCTATTGTTGGAATGTGATGCCATTCAGGTTAAAGAATAAAGGAGCAACCTATCAAAGAGTGATGACCCTTATCTTTCATGACATGATCCAAAAAAATAGTTGAAGATTATGTGGATGATATTTTGGTAAAATAAAAAAAGAGAAGTGAGCACATACAAGTCTTAGGACCTATCTTTGCTAGGCTTGAAGAATACAAGGTATGACTGAATCCAAAAAAGTGTGTTTGGGGTCACATCAAGGAAACTTCTTGGCTTCATTGTTTCACAAAGAGGGATAGAAATTAATCTAGCAAAGGTAAAATCCATCCTAGACATGGAACTTCCGCAAACATTGAAGCAGATGAGAGGATTATAAGGAAGATTGTAGTCCATTAGAAGGTTCATAGCACAACTATCAGATAAAATTCACCCCTTTTCGCATCTCCTCCATAAAGGGATAACCTACAAGTGGATGACAAGTGTGATAAAGATTTTCAGTAGATCAAATATTATTTACTAACACCTCTAGTGCTCATGCTACCGATACTAAACAAGCCACTGATCCTATACATCTCAACAACACCAACAACACTAGGAGATCTTTTAGCACAACATGATGAAAATGGAAAGGAAAGAGCCATATAGTACATCAACAGAACCTTGGTAGGTATGAGATGAACTATTCACCCATTGAGAAGGCATGCCTAGTAGTAGTTTTTGCTTCATGAAAGTTTAGGCATTACATGTCACATCAAATCAAGCTCATTGCAAAGATTGATCTATTAAAATATCTATTATCCATAGCAACCGTCACATGATGAGATCTTGATTTTTTTTGACATAGAGTATGTGGAGCGCAAGGAAATCAAAGGACAATAATCATAGAACAACTAGCAAAAGAATCTATCTATGCTGAGAACCCTTTAATATCTGAGTTCCCTAACGAATTAGTGTTCCTTATCAATCTCACAGCTCAATGGAAGATGTACTTTGATGGATCGTTCACCCAACATGGATTAGGAGCAAGCATTTGTTTCATCACCCCTCAAGGTGATTGCATCCCAAAGTCATACAAGCTATCATTCTCTTGTACCAACAACATTGCTAAGTATGAATCCCTAATCATAGGTCTAAGGATAATAGTTCAATGGTAGATTCAAGAGATGAAAGTCTATGGAGACTCATAGTTAGTCATCAACCAAGTCAATGAAGACTATCAAACTAAGGATGACAAACTCACTCCTTACAAGAAGATGGTGGAGAATCTCAAAGACATTTTTATAGACATAAATTTTGAGAAGATTCCTCCAATGAACAATAGAGTAGCAGATGCCATGGCAACAATCAGATCACTATTAGACATGCTGAACAACATCCTCCAATGTGAATTCTTCGTAGAACGACTTCTTGTACCAACTTTTGAAATCCTTGAATTTGAATTTGCGTGTTTTATTGTTGGTCCTGGATCCCCATGGCACCATGACATCTTTACTTACCTTAATAGAGGAACTCTCTCATCCGATATCACCCCAAACCTTAAAAAGACCTTTGTTAAAAAGGCATCCCAATTTGTGATCCTAGGTGATACCCTTTACCGTCAAAGCATCAAAGGGATGTTACTACGATGTATTAACCAAGGGGAAGCCTTAACTACTTTAACAGAAGTACATGATGGCATATGTGGGTCCCATTCTAGCAGTATGATATTAGCTAGAAAACTGTTGAGGATAGGGTACTATTGGCCAACCATGGAAAAAGAAGCCTAACAATATGTGCAAAAATGTATCCAGTGTTAACAACATCGAGATTTGATTCATGCTCCAACTCAAGAATTGCAACCGATGATCACACCATGACCTTTTTCGTAGTGGAGACTGGACCTCATAGGAAAAATCACTCCAACCTCATCCAATGGCCATAAGTTTATCATAACCGCCACTGAGTACTTTACTAAGTGGGTTGAAGACATTCCTATGACCTACATAACGGGAAAGAAAATAACAAAGTTTATCCTGAATTACCTAATTTGGTGTTATGGTGTTCCATAAAACCTCATCTCAGATAATGGAACCCATTTTAAAAATCAGGATGTCAAAGAGTTGTGCCAAAAATTCAATATCCAACACCGATTCTCTACCTCGTACTACCCCCAAGGCAATGGTCAAGCATAAGCTACAAAAAAAAATCATGAAAATATTGAAGAAAAAAGTTAATGAAGTTGGTCATGACTGACATTTGTAGCTAAATCTTTCTCTTTGGGCTTATCGAATTAATATTCACATGCCTACAGATGCAACCCCTTTCTCCCTGGTCTATGGATTAGAAGCCATTTTTCCTATTGAGGTTGAGCTCCCATCATTGCGAGTATCACTGCAAAACTTGATAACTAAGGAAGAATACAAAGTGTCTTGACTGAATGGGCTAGAATTCCTAGATGAACGTTGTCTTGATGCCCTTAATCACTTGCAAGTATACTAGAATTGACTAAAACAAAGCTATAACAAGAGAATCAAATGTCGATCGTTCTAGGTAGGTGATCTTGTCTTAAAGTAGAATAAAACAAATCTTTTGGATCAAGACAACAAAGGAAATTTTGAGCCTAACTCATTAGGTCCCTTTATCATCACATCAAGCTACAAATTAGGAGCATAACAACTATCAACCCCTGAAGGTGAACCCTTACAGGAGCCAACCAACAACTTGCATCTCAAAAAGTTTTATGCCTAATCTTGAAGGGTATAAATCAAAAAATACAAAAAATCATAAAATCATCAAAATAGAAAAAGAAAAGAGAAAAAAGGATTGAAAAAGTAAAGAAAAAAAATGTCCTCTAGTGAAAACCACTTCGGTGGCACTTTGGGCAAGTACCTTGGTGAAAACCTGACAAACAAGTGCCTTGCATAAATAAAGCATCCCCATCTATTCTTTGGCTCTTTTATCCTATCATTCTTTGCATCCCTGTTTATCTCTCATCCACATCCTTATCATGGCTTGGCACTGTGAGGTATCATAAACCCTTTAGCACTACTTGGCATATTCCAAAGGTCAGTCTATCCTACATTTATTGAAGTAGGCTAACATGTCACATTGGGGGAATTTCTTTATGAGTCACAATTAGGTTGTTGTATATCTTGAGGTTATTGGACATCTTATTAGAAAACACCAAAAACATTCATAAAATATTATCCGGAAAATCCAAAAACATTTGCAAAATCCTATACAACTAAAATCCAAAAACATTCTAAAAATTGTAAAGGAAAAATCCAAAACATTCAAAAAACATCAAAAACCCTAAAAAGCTTGAACATCGAAAATCCAAAAAATAGAGTCCTCTATCAAACAACATTGTCTTTGAGCTTGAGCATAGGAAATGCCATCATTGATGTGCCCCCAAGACACCCTAGGTTAGTCCTTTAGGAGTTGGTCATAATAAACCGTTGTCTTTCATCTGTGCATATCTTCATCTTGTAAATGGGTCAAGTCAGTCAAACTACGTGGTCTCTACGTGTATAACATAGGCAAGGCTTATCTTTGATTAGCCCCTGAGGCCCCTAGGATAGGTCTTTATGTTAGGTTCTTGGTCGAAACTCAATTTTTTTCAAAAAACTCCTAAAATTTGTAAAACCTTTGAAAATACTAAAAACATCCAGATATTCTCTTCAAAAAAACTAAAACAACAAAATATGTCAGAAAACACAAACATTTGAAAATTGAAAATCCAAAAACAATAGAAAACACTTTAAAAGACCTAAAAAGCCTCAAAACATTCAGAAAACCCTAAATAGCCTCAAAAAATTGAAAACATAAACATCCACATAAATTTTCAAAAAATACCAAAAACATTGAAATATTCCAGAAAATCCAAAACCCATCCATCCCATCTCGCTTTCACCCACAATAAACTTTCACCCATAATAAACAATCATCACCTTCAACCTTTGGTGAAACAAGTAGAAAGCAAGTATAACAAGTTGTAAAGTGTGAACCTAAAAGTCAGAATCTAAAGTTTAAATCATAGGTAAATGCGTCAGTGAAGTGTATAGCAATAGCACATCTTAGCATCATCATCCCAACATCAAACAACCCTCTGATCAACGTGTCCTAGGATGCATCCTTCCTGCAATGGGCATCAGTATATAACATTGCTTTAGCTAAACTTAAACTAGGTAAGAGCTATACATAACACTAACTGTTTGTCTTTGATCTTTTCTTATGATTTATCTTAAATGACCCATTTTGAGGACCTCTTGATGATTTCTAACAAAACGATTTAGAGAGAAAGGAATGGGGCATCGATCATTATCTTTTGATTGCTATGCTTATGGGTACTCTTGTAAAATAATCTTGGTGAATACTTGCTTAGCTATGTGTGGGAAGGTCGTTCAGGGTATGTGGACTATTGCATATGCTTTGGTCCAATATATTCTAAGCTTCTAACTTACATTTGAAAGATGTTTCCGTATGTCAAGGTGTGAAAAAGAACTATCCTATCTATTTTTCAAGTCAAAGTCCATTACACTAGATACAACATCATCCTGGTTATCAATACCTTGATGCATTGTGTCTATGTGTTATATCAAACAATAAGGAATGACAAAAAATCCCAATCTCGAAGTGTGATCATCTCCTCATCTTGCATTTCATCTTGCATTTTTCATTGTCTCGTCACCATCTCTAATAAAGTCTTGATGGAGCAAGGAATTGTTGGATCTTTTGAAGAAATCATCATCAATGGTCATTCATTCTTTATTCTTCTATATTCTCTCCATGGTAACTTGGTATTATGACAATCAACAAAAGCATCATCAAATGCATCCACCCTGCATCCACAAACCATCAACATACATGCATCTCATAATCATAGCATAAATCATAAAACATCCATCAACATAATCATTGCATATCACATCATACATTCTACATTATCATTTGAATTGTGATGAATAAATTATTATTATAAGCATCTTAAATTGTCGCATATCATAATCATTTGCATCCATAAACATATGCATAATCATCCATCCATATGATATCACGAAAAGATAATGAAAAAGAACATAACTTTGCATCCATCCATATCATGATCATTGCATATCTCGTAGGCATAAATAAAATGCATCCATATCATATCTATCCATACATGAAATAAAGTGAACACATCATAGCATGAATCATCCATATTCGTATCATATATATCAAAAAATGAATGTCATGGTACAAAATCTGGATTAGTGTATGACCATTGATCAAAAGTAAAATATCCATGAGGTCATAAAAAAGGAGCCCATGAATGTATATCTGTGATAAAGAATGGGGGGAAAAATAAAAAATGTCTATACATAATAGCTAGCCCTAATGGCTACTACCCTCTCCGGCCTACCTCTCAAGTTGATCCTTTGCTCATGGCTGTGTGTCATTGCACTACGAAAAAATTGGCTATTTGAGTGTCGTTGGTACATCACGATGATAATGTTGCATGTAATACACAACCTCTATAACATCCTCTCTATACAATTGTGCTGACACTGTCCACCATGGGTGGCCACCATCATCGCTTCAATCTACTGTCGCCTAGCCACCTCCTAGTCTCTCTCTCTCTCTACCATCACGACTTGTACTCTTAGTAAGGCTTGATCTCTCTCGATTGTGACCACAACTGGACCTACTGTCAATCTTGGTCTTACTTAGCAGTAATAACCAAAACTTGATGGTGGGCACAATCCCGTTCACCAGTCAATATCTACAGTTGCTGTATCTGTGCATCTTGAGCATTTGGTGGTGGTGGTGGTCCTGGATGTTGCTGAACTGCTGGAGGCTGCTAAGGAGGCTACTACTATACAACTAAAGGAGCCCTCAAAACTTGACGGGATCATCTGGCTCCATGTCTTCCATTTGAATAATAGGCTAGAGCACGACAATGTGCTCCCATGCCCAAATATGTAGTAGAGTCACCCCTGCACCAATGGCTCTCCCATCACAATAGAAAAAATAATGCAAATCATGATATAGGGAGGCTAGCATCACGGGCTCCCATGCAAAAGTGTCCTCCTATGCAGCATCTGATGCCATGCCAAGCCCTATCCTGGACTGAATCCTTTGTTGCGTCTATCTGGGGCAACCAAACTTGAAATGATGGCTGCGATGATCAATCTGAAAGTCAACACATAACCTCTGTATGGCTCAAGGTTGATCTATGATGTAACCAATGCAGTTTGATCCATCTCCATGACCTCAAGGCAAGTGTCAAACTTGACATCAGTGTCATAAATCACACAATTTTTGTGAATCGACAAACGTAGTATACACCAAACATCCTCTAAAGTAATCATCGCCTCACTTGTCGAAAGGTGGAAAGATGAGGTCTCTTTGTGCCATCTCTCACACAAAGCCATCATAATCACTAGATGTGTCTAAATAACAGGTGCATATACAACATACCAAAGGCCGATCTCTCCCAGGTGCTCTTGGCGCAACTCTGATAAATCATCTATTATCTCCAAAAGGGTGGGCCTATGCTCCTACGACATCAATGGTAGAAATACCTCTTGCATCCACAAAGTGCACAACGTTAGGAAATCATGGAAATTTGACTCAATTTGAAATTTACAACTCATAAATCACAATAGCATCACTATATTCAAATTTAAAATTGTGATGTCTGAAGCATTTAAAATTACAAATCGAAACATGTGTCACCAAATAAACTGGCATCGCGATTTTACTTTTGGCATACCATAACCCTAATTTCTAAATCGACAAGTGCATCACCAAATAAGCATGCATAACCATTTAAAGTTAGAAACCCTAATTTTAAATCATGAATAGCATTGCCATATAAATATGCGTCACTATATTTCATCTAGGCGTCATTGATTTCAATATGGGTGTCGCTATATAATGATTTGCACTACCAAAGTTTGAACTTCAAAACGTAATAAATGCATCAAAAATTCAAATTTCAAATCAAGTTTCCCATTACATATCGGGGACCTTGTGCTTGGAAGCCATTGGAACTCTCAAACTCGATCAGACATGTGCCTAGGATGCTCTTGGTGTGCCATTTTGTCAGAGGGTTAGAGTTCAAATCACAAGAATCTCTTAAGTGTGAATGCACAAATGAATTGAAAATGACCCTTCTTGGCTTATTTAAGCTAGAAAATTAGGGTTTTTTGCCCTAATTTAACCTTGAAGCTAGGGTTTATCATCATTTTCACCAATTTTTCCATTTTGGACCTAATTTTGCATTTTTTTGTGTTTTTGGCATTATTCTTGCATTCCGATGCCTTTCTGGACCCTTGGGGCAACTTTTCATCTTTGTCAAGAAATCAACCCAAAATTTGAAATTTTTGTTTTATTTCTCAAGGGGTCAGGGAGTCAGCTTTATCCTTCTGTTGGGGCATCTAATTTTTTTTTTTTGATTTAAGCAAGAATTTTGATCCAAAAAGCATTATTCTTTGAACTGAAGCAACAGGTACCTTGCTTCAAAGAGGGAAAAAATGTAGACATTGAAAAAATGTCCTAATTGATGTCATATACTTAAAATAGATTTACTAACACCATTTCTTCTTTAATCTATCATTTTTTCACTTAATTGATTAAATTAGCTTAGCTATTTAATTAATTGCTTCATTTTCATCTATTGGCCTAATTAATTTAATCGAGGTAATTCATCCCTTTTCATGTTAACATTTCAGATTGCCTTAGGCACCCAAAGTAAGGGTTGTTGGGTTGTTGGGCTAGGTCGTGAGGACACCCTTGTCGTATAAAAAAATATTTCATCTCATTAAATTAAATAAATCAAAATATTTAATTTAATTTCCTAAGTCATCTTATTTAATTAAATAACCCTAAGTTATTTAATTAAATATTATTCCATCTCTCCCCCATTCATTAAATTATTTAATTTAATGAATATCACTGTAATTCCTCCAAATCCCCTAATTGTATTATTAAATCTCGTTTAATTAGCAATTAAACTAACTTTCCTCTAAGCAAAGGGAATATTCATTATCCCCTTTTTTGCACAATTAAGACTTTATTTTAATTTGTAAAATTGCCTTTTTTCCTCACCCATGAGAATATTCCAAAAGAATATTCTTATCTCTCCATCATTTAAAAAAAGGTTATTTTCACTTGGCTTCTTAAGCAAGTTTTAATCTTCAACCTTTTGAACAAGTTACTTTTGACCTATGTGAGCAAGTCAAAAGTGTGTTTGTTTGAGGCAAGTGGGAACCCTTGATTAAAATCCCATCATGCATTCTCATCCGTTGATGAGAATCCATGATCCATGCCTCTCATCTCCTTCATCTTGGACCATCGATTAATTTTTTTAATCTCCACCCTTCATTCCTCATTTGCTCTCCTATAAATAGGTCACTATTTGGAGACAAAGGGATCCATCTTTCAATTGAAAACTTATGCTATTGAATCTCATATGCACTTACACTCATATTTACTCACTTTTTAGCTTATCTTAGTTAGTTTTAATTGCAAAATAGTTTAGAGCATCCATTAATGGCTTCCATGCATCCATCTTAGCTTGTTCATAAATTAGGGTTTTCATCTTTTAACACATCTTTATATTAGATTATCTTAGCAATAGCATAATCAGTACATTTTTAGCATAAAATCATGGTAACTTAGCTCAAGTATCATGTTCATTTTTAGCATAAACTAGGTTTTCATACATCAATCACAATGGTTTCATCGATTCTCTTCCATAGAATCGATTGAAACAAGCTCACTAATCAGGGGATTGGGAAAGGGTTGTCATTTCACATCAACATGACATCAATTCCAAAATAGGATAAGTTTCAAATTGGTTAGATTAGGAATTTAACTGTTTTTGTGTAGTTTGTACCTTTCATTTTCAATTAAATGCGTAGTTTAATTCTCCAATTTGAATGATCTTGTTTGTAGATATAGGTTTGTTCGGTGAAGTTATGCTTTGATTCATCACGAGTCAAGCGTAATCAACCCTCATCGACATTCCCTTGTCTCACAAGTATCCATTAGTTTTTGTATATAATGAGAAAATTTTTTAGAAATAAAATCAGAAAGGGCGTGTCTATTGACTACCGGTTGACAAAATTTACCTCATTTTAAAAAAATGTAAAACTTTTGGTACAAACTTTGTTTTTGAAAAAAATCATATCATCGAAAAGTTAGTTTTGTCAACTTTCTAGTGGTATGGGTCTCATCACCTATTTTTGTTGTTGGTGCATTCTACAACCCGTTGAAGTCAGAGGTGCTATTTTCCAGTCTTGAGCTCATAAATTTTGACCAGTTTCTCTGTTTTCTATGATTCCAGCAGCATTGGAACCATTTTTTAGAGCTATTTAGTTTTATCCATGCAATTTTTCTAGGTTGCCCTCTAGGTACTTTTTATTCAGGTTTTTGTGTTTTCTCAATATGGTGAATTATTTGGATGTTTTATCTCCTGAAAACTTGTTGTTTACGTGGGATGACTCATTTTTGGATGTTCTATATATATTTCCAGTATTATGTCCTATTTATGCATTGTAGACATCTTTTTCATGCACATTCTCTTTTGTAGACACATTGAGATAAAGTGCCATTTTGTTGTATATTTTTTGGGGGATTTTGCAATATATCCTGGTGTGCCTTTTGTATTCACACTATGATATAAAGTTTCATGGAGGGGTTGATTTTTTCCTTTGGTTTGTCATCACACCTTTCTCAAGTGAGTGTCCCTTCCACGACAATAGTGAATCCCAATGATTCTTTCATCATGCGTGTGTACCTTAGTTTGCACACCCTTTTATTTGCAGGTTGTTTCTCCTACATCCACTTCTTAGTTTAAAATAGTTTTAGTGTACCTATCATGACTCTCCCTTTTTGGCATTATGGGAGGTTTCTACTGTTGGTGTTAATGCTTTCTTGGTTTCACGTTGGAGTGATCTACATATCTAGTTCGTGTTCTTATGTACTTTCAGATGCAATGTACATCAACAGTTGTTTACATGCATTCAGTGAGATGGATCATTTACCATAGGGACACTCTTGCATTCATGTTTTTGGAGGTTCTTCATTTCAACACTATATCAATTATCATTCGACAACACTCTACAACTTCTTCGTGCTTCAATGATGTTCTACATGTTCCTCTTTTTCAGGATATTGTTTTGGTTGGAGGCTCCTTAGTCCTTCACACCTTGATTTGGAGGCTTTTTCAGTCCTTCATTCACCTTTCTCTCTTTCAAAGAGGAGCTTTCTCCCATTGTGGTTTTCTCCTTTTTCTCCAATTTTGAGAGATCTATTATTTGTACATGGGTACCTCACTAGGCCTTGTTTGCTGGTACCCATCATGCATTATTTTTAGGGTTTTTAGCTACTCCCTAAGTTCATCTTAAGGGGGGGTGTTAGAGTAATAATGAATTAGCTAATAATTAATTAAACTTTAATCAATTATTAGTTTAATTTATTCTCATGTACTTAAGCTAAACTTAGGGGTGCTTTTATGCTTTCAGGGTTTTTCTCCTATATAGCACTCAACCCTCAGTGTAATTATCTCTCACATTTTCATATCATTTTGATAGTCTCTTGCATTCTATAGCTTTATTTTCTTAAGGAATATTGCACATATTGTTTGCATATATCTTGTGTGGAAGGTGTCTTTATTCGTTGTTTGATCCCGTGGCTTGTGATTTTTGTAGTTTTTCACAATTCTAACACAAGGTACTGCAAATGTAGTACCTTCGGGTTTGCACTAATTTTTTAATATATATATATATATATATTTTAAAATTAATAATAAGTAAAAAAATAAAATATTTTTCTACGAAATGTACCTACGTTGGGGAGGTCGTACAACCTCTTTAGCAATTTTTTTTGCCTTAGATGTTCCTGACATAGATTTTGATGATTTGATAGATAATATTAAGGTTTTTGGGCCTTTTGAGCACAATGGTAACATTTATTTTGGCTTAGAATGCACATAAAATATAGCTACTATCTAGATCTAGAAAAAAAACCGCTTCAAACCCTTGCAGTTATGACCTCAAGAATCCAAATTAGGCCAAATGGAAGGAAAAATTGACTTTTCTGATGGCTTTAAATTCAACGAAAGACTTTATTTTGATCTTGGATGCACTAAATTTTTTCCACCTCCAAAATTTGTAAAAAAAAAAAGAAGAGATTTAGATCTAAAGTTTGTAACCCTTGTTGAAGAAGAAAATCTCATAAAGAAGGGGTTTGCTGAATCCACACTCTGATACCATGTTAGAATTGTGAAAAACATAAGCTATAAGATCAAACAACGAACAAAGACACCTTCCACACAAGAGATTTACAAACAAAGAATTGTTATATTCCTCAACAAGAAAAAGCTATAGAAGAACCTCAAGAATCTTCAAGGAAAACAAAAGTCCTCAAAGGTTGAGAGTTTGAGAGAAGAGTCTCTAGAGAGAATACAATGAGGGTCGAGTTCTATATAGGAGCAACCCTAAATGGTAAAGGGATTAGATCAAGAAAAGTGTCAACATCACATGCGATGAGAAAAAATGATCTAATAATAGCTCACTTCAGTTAACATAGAAAAACACTTAGTTAACATAATAAAGAACTCTTAAGCTTAGCTTAAGTGCAAGAGAATAAATTAGACTAATAATCAATTAAATAGAAATTAATTATTAGCTAATACATGATTACTCTAACACTAAGGATAAATCTGGAATTTAGTATTTTTCCTTTCATTGTTGTGAGTCAACATTCAGTGTGCAATACATTTGAACTATCAACTATTACTGTTGTGAGTCCATTTACTGCTACTGTGTATATTCAGTATTGGGTATCTTTCAAGAACACAATCCAAAGACAAGCAAACCTCCTTTGAAGACAAAGAAGCCTCCTCCAAGTGTTGTCCAAAAGAATTCACACTCACGTAAAATTGTACATTTGCAAACTTATTTATTGTTTTGAGTTCTTACAAGTTTATATTATGAGTGAAACAATGAAGAGATTAAGTATTCCTTTCAAACCTAAAAAAATGACAAAAAATTAAAATGAAACCCCCCTTACAACACTTTGTCAACTATGGAAAAAATTCTCCTCCCTTACAAAATTTGACTTTAATGAAGCCAAATGGTCAATTAAACACTAATGGTTAGAATGGCAAAAAAAATGTAATAGTTTCTTAAAGTTTACAGTTATAATAAAAGTAACAACAAATGTCAATAACTTAAAAAATATATAACTATTGCCTATGTTGACTTGCTTGCAAATGAAGGCAATTTCAAGATTGAGGCACCCAAAGCGGAGACCATTGGAGAGTGCAAATGATTGAAAAAGGGTAGTTGTTGTGAATGCAATGAGATATGCTACTTGTTGAGGCAGAACTTGGTATTTCACTGCCTAGTGGAGAGTGAGGGTAGTGTGGAGGAGCGACCAAGAGACGTAGAGTCCTCCACAAGAAGATATTTCCACGTGGGTGAGGCGATAGAGATCACATTGGGAGGATTGAAAACTATACACCCTCCAAATTTCTTCTACCAATTGTTGTTGCATTTACTCAAAGATCCCAACATTGACACCAACACAAACACCAACACTTTATCAGTATGATGATGATATAAGTGTATGAAAAAGGGAACTGCAATATCAACATTTAAGATAGATGCTTCTTCTATAATAGTTCAAGTTTTAGTTTATTAATATAATTTTCTTGTATCCTACTCTGAGATAGCGAGTCTTAGCAGGTCTTATGTCTTGCCCTAAGGCAGTGAGCCTTAGCCTGCAAGTCCTTGGTACTGAGCCTAAAGACATCTAATATTTTTAAGTAGTGAGCTTCCTATATTGTGAATTAACTCTCATTGTGTTTTTTCCCTCATTAGGTTTTCCACATAAATTTGGTGTCATCTTGTGCATGTGTGTTCATTTTCTTGCCTTTCATTGTTGCTAATTTATTTTATAAATTGCTAGTATTGTTAAAAGTTTGAATTTAAATATTGTTGAAGGATTTAAAAGAACTTAAGGAAGTTTTTATAGATACTAATTCATTCTCCCCTCTTAGTATTTGGGTATGTTCAACAACCTTTATGGTGGATAATCTAAGGGTGATGTTGTGTGGGATACATGATGTGGTGGTTGTACAACTCCAACTACATTTTAGAATTAGATATCCTTGTTATGTCATTTTTTGTGGTCTTTAGGCCATCTCTTTTTGTACCTCTTTATATAATATCTTTGGCTTTGAGCCATTATGTAATCATGTTATTTTGGAAAGGAGCTTCTATAGAATCTACAACTATTATATAAAAATACTAATGTAATGTAATATTGTTAGATGAAGCTCAAGAAAAAAGATACTTTGTATTTCATTCCTTTTGGGGAAGAATGCATTACATAATCCAATGCTTTAAAAATGTGAAAGAGGATTACAAAGTGAGTGCCATTTTCAAGAACAATCCCAAGAAACCTTGAATACAAAAGTTGTTCAAAAGCTAGTTGAGTTGAAAAAAAAAATTAAAAAAAATAGAATCACAAGTTTAGTATAGAAATATTCACATGTCAATGGTGATATGGTTAATATTTGTAATATAATTAGATTTATGTAAGAATGATAATATATTGGATTTCAAATTCTAAGTTGCTGTTGGAAAAAATAGAAAGTAGAGTTTGATTATAATTTTTTTTGAAAACCAAGAGGTGTGGCTTTAATGATCACATGCTTATTAAACATCTAGAAGTGCAACAAAAAATACTAAACTAATTGGTAATGACTCTTCACATGTGAGACCAAAATTTTCATTAGTTAAGGCAAAATCATAGTGTCCAATATCTTATTTCTCTAGACAATTAAAAACATATGAAAAAGGTACATTGAAATCATCTTTCTAGATGATGGATACATCCTCCTATTGTATTAAAAGTACAAGTAGTTGAAGTAAACATAATCATTCTTTTATATATGTTTCAATAGAAATGTCAAAAGAGCATCCTTAAATGTTATAGGGGAAATGTACCAGTAGTCACTAGGGATAACTTCGTGCATATGTAGAGAGTGGAAAATAGATCCAATTTCTTCGATTTTTTTTTGGCTTGTTCGTAAGCGAGCTATTAACTTAAAAAGAAAAAAATGGCATGTGGATAGTTAAAATGCATCTTCTTGAACCCATAAAGCAAAAGGTGGTCAAAAAGGGTGTTTTTAAACCTCTGTCCCCTACATCTTTACCACTTTGCCAATACCCATTCATTGGACAACCAATAAAAACTTAAAAAAATTCAATGTGTTTTCATTGGAAATAGATATGTACCAATACTTGTTTAATTTTTTTATCTACACATTCAATAGTGAACATATATTGGTATAATTTGTGAATTTTTATTGACGTAATTAAAACAATGTAATGACTAAAATATAAACAGTTATTTGGAGTCAGGTGAGCCATGGAAAGAGCAACATATATATCATTTTCTTATTTTCTTTTTTTCTGGCCCCTCATATTGGTTTCGGGATTTTTTATTAAAAATAAGATAAAAATTATTTCCGCCAATGGTCAATGAGCAGGGGAGAAATATAAACGTAGTATTTTTAATAATAATGGCTTAGGTATCGATGGTTTAATTCCATTGAATTGTCAGGCACATGGGTCGAAGCGAACATCCCTAACTACAGACAGCCTCAGCCTCTTTAGCCTGGGGCAACACAATGCCACAACCCTGATCGCATCACTTGTAGTCCTATCACAGTAATCCGACCCCAGCTAAAGGCTATCCAAACCTCCATGCCGGGCAACCACCATAGAGAGCGTGGCATCGGTAAGTTCTCTGCACACATCCCTGCTCAAATTCCTGAGCTTCTTAGCCTCGAGGTTCACAATTACGCTAGCCGTATCGGCGCCTATAAACCTCAGCTGCTGCAATTCTCCACAGCGGCCAGCCAGGGAAGCAGTGGCTTGCTCATCTAATTTGTGAGCCCTCACATCCAGTGAATTCCACATGCATGGGTAATGCCCTACAACTCTAAATGTCCTACATAGAGACGCAAGGCTTACCCTATCCCTGTAATTCAACAGATTAAAAACCGCAAGTACAGTGTTATCCGGGTTTCATCTTCATGTCTATACTTGCAAATGGGCTTGAACAAACACAGGTCCTTTTCTATTTATGAGTAGATGACGGGAGACAAAGTATGAGTGACAGTTGAAGCGCCCCGCCTGCCCCATAAACAAGTCAAAGTTTAGTGCCATGCAGGATAAAAAGAGCCAGCGGAGAGTGTTCTGGATGAGCATTGAACGGTGTACAGAGTGCCTACTTTGTTTAAGAGATCTTATGCCCCTGGATATTCATCCAATGCAGGCCTACAATCTTTTTTTAACTCATTTCACTAACCCAAATCTGAAATTAAGGGCATCCCTTATCTTTTTTTTAAGGCACCACTAAAATCCATGTTTTACCCCCAACCAGGCAGCATTTTTAGGAACAGGGCACCACTAAAATTAACTTTTTTGTGTTGAACATTGAAGTATAAGTAGTACGGTCTAATTCTTTTGTTACAACTTCTGTGCATTTTGGCAGAGAGACATATGCAATGGAAATTATCATCTCTTTATGGATTACTCTGTTTTACAAGTAGATTAACAGAAACAACATCGCAGGAATACCCACGAATCGAGACAAACACAAGAATATCCAAGAATGAAGTGTATGCTTGGTAGTTTGAAATCACTTATGCACACTAGAATCATGACAATTTCTTAAAATCATATATTCAAACTAAAAGAATGCTCGACTTTTCTAACAAAAGTAAAACCAGAGATAGAATTCAAACTAAAATCACTAAAGTATGCTATAATGCTGCCTACAAAAAAATTCCTACAAATTCACTGAAGCAGCGCCCGTTTGGACGGAGTGCTAAAGCAACAGAAGAAACTACAGAGGCTGAGCAACCAATAAAACACCAGAGGAAGTTGAGAAGAAATAATTTGTATGACCCAAACCCCCAATTCTTTTATCGGTAGCGTAAACTCTCACATTTTATTGAATATAACAAGATACAAAATGTTGCCAACTAGGTTCATGCAACCACACGTGGGAGAAGGAGCTATTTTAGAAGACCAAGTGTTATATTGATTGCAAAACAGCTGTCAAAAAAACCTTAATGAACAATGAATAGTGGAGGATGCTATGTGTCAAGAATGATGCAACCATGTCAAAAATGATGTGGTGGTTGATTAAGCCTTGACAGTTTCATTTCTGCATTTAGCAGTCTCTACCTTGATCCTGATGATTAACTTCTTAGAATCAGATGAGAAAAGTATTGCAACATTTCTTGAATTATTAGCATAATACCCTGTGTTACTTAAGGTCCTATATATTTTTGCATTGAAAAGATTTATTTTAAGGGTTTTTAAAGCATCAGTGTAATGGGCTGTTGAACTTAAGCTGAAACGTATATCTTCGGAAACTTTCTTGATATTTTTTTGTTATATTATGAAGGGTTTGTAAATCATTAGAATTAAGCTTAGTGTAGTTGGAATACCATTTGTTACATTGTTCTTTTGACCGCATGAGCTGCACTTGGCCTAATTTAAGCATCTGTAAGCATTCTTTATTTCAAACTTGGCCTAATTAATGCATTTGCTGGCATTCGTTTACATCAATCTTTGCTTTAAGCAAAGCATTTGTGGGAGTTGTTTTACTTGTATGTCGGCTTAATGAAAACATTTTTAGGCTTGTTTTTCTTGTATGCTGGTCTTACGAAAGCCTTCGCAGGCATTCCTTTGCCATTATCTGAGCCTGACAAAAGCATTTGTAGGCCATTTTCCACTTAAGGCTTGTCCAGATTATAGTCTCTGTAGGGATAATTATACTAGAACTTTGTCTAATTAGAGTCTTTATAGGAATTCTTTTTCTCTTCTCTCGTACCACTGGAAGCATTTATATGTATTTTTTTCTTCAATCTTGGCCATCCTAAGTCATCTGTAGTTATTGTTTTAGGTCTAACTAAAGCATATGTTGGTGTCCTTTATTTCTCAATCTGGGCCCAGCTAAAGTGTATATAGACATTCTTATATTTAAATCTTGGTCTGAAACATTTGTACTCATTCTTCTTCTTCAATATCACTTAATGAAGTATCTATAGACATCCTTCTACTTCAGTCTGGTATAAGCAGCCCTACGCATTCCTTTACATCAATCTTGGCCTACCTAAAGAATTTGTAGACCTTCCTTCACTTCAATCTTGGACTATTTAAAACATTTGTGGCTGTATTGTTGCTTCAACATTAGCCTAATAAAAGCACATCTAGGTATTCTTTGGTGAAATCTTGGCTGCATTAAAGGCTTTCTAGGCATTCATTTGCTCAAGTCTTGGTGTTTCTTATGCATTTGTGGGTGTCTTTTATTTCAAGATGGTGTTATATTTCCATTTAGTTTTACATTACGATCTTTCTGTTTTTTTGTGTTATGCACCACTTTCTTGGGTTATTTCAACTAGGCAGATCTGTACTTTCAATGGAGCTGGAATACCTGTGATGTCATATGATTTTGATTTTGATGTTGAGCTGGTGAAACTCAGGGTTTAGATGCAAATCCATGACTATTAGCTTCACGCTCTCAACCCTATCAACCTTCTCTTCAAGGTGTGTTTAATCCTTGCAAAATCTGCTTCCAACCTTTTTAAAATGTGCCTTTATCTCTTCCGCTGCCATGTTGACTGTCCTAACTCTTCTTAACCATTCTCTTGACTCTATTTCAGGCTCAAAAGGCACTAACTTCCCTTTTACACAGCATTGTGGATGGCATATACTTGCAATATATCATTGAACAAAAACCCAATGGGTTTTGCTACAATAGCTACTAAGTTTCTTCAGCAGGGACTCTAGCTGTACACAGTTCTTGTTTAGTATTATATACAATCCTATTTGTGAGGATTACATTTATCTTTTCTATATTGAGACCAGTAACAATAATTTATCTAATTTTTAATTAGATTGGGAATAGCTAGACCTAATAAATTTATAAATTTCACATAATGTGTTGCTTTTGACTTCAAAAGCAATTTCCATTTGAATAACTAGAAATGCTTCCCTGTAAATCTTCTTACCTTAAAATTTATAAATACATTAAGCTTACTAGTAAACTTCTTTCTATATTTTTTTTAATTTATCTAATTTTTAATTAGATTGGGAATAGCTAGACCTAATAAATTTAAAAATTTCACATAATGTGTTGCTTTTGACTTAAAAGCAATCTCCATTTGAATAACTAGAAATGCTTCTCTATAAATCCTCTTACCTTAAAATTTATAAATACATTAAGCTTACTAGTAAACTTCTTTCTATATTTTTTCCGAAAATAATATTTTATTGATGTGATCTAAAATCACCAAACTCCTTTGTAATACTAGAGAATCTATTTTATATTGATAAATACAAATCTTATCTTCTAAAAATAATAATTAGCGCAAGATTCTTAGATTCTTTTGTAATATACTTCAAAGAATTAGTTTTACATTGCTAAAAGCAAGGCTTATATTTTAATTTTATCCATAAACAGGCTAAGAGACATTTCTATGCCTTCCCTCTCAAGTTTATTGACTTTCTAGAACTATCACAAGCTCCTCTTATATCTGTCTTCTTGATCTCTCTAGAACGACTTGTCCAAGTTTATCTTTTTGTTTCCAAAATTAAATTTCAATCTATTGTTAAACCACAACTATGTTATAAAATTTCTATATCTATTTCAAAAAATTGAACAGATTAATGCAGAAATTGTATAACACAGGGTCAAGAGGAATTAGGAGCAAATACAAGGCACATAACTTCATCAAATAATTTGTATATTTGTAAGATATGAGAGTGCTTGTATAGTAGTTCTTAATATTTCAGATCATAATTTATGATTCATATTAATATGAGGAAAATTTACAGGAAAACGTTGATATTAAAAACTATAATACAATTTATCCAAAAGACTTTGGAACACCACCATGACTGTAGAAATATAATGGCTCTTATATTTATAGGACCAACACAAAATATACAGATTGAAGGCATCCTTCATTTTACCATATACAGATTGCTTCAACTGAAAATTACTGTAACTGTATCGACCATAAGTGCTGCAGATATGGTAAATAGGTTATCATCTACAACAATATCAATCATATTTAGCATTACTGAGAAGAACTGGACTTACAACCTACAAAAGGGGTAAACCATATGTCAAGAGTCTAATATGGTTGTCTCTCCAAAATGTTAGGCAATTCAAAAATACTTCTAGAAGGCTAAGGAGATCTGGAGTTTTGACCCAAACCCAACAACCCTGCAAACCCACCATACAATACTTTATTGGCATGACCACGTCCACATGCAAAATCCGGGACTGAAACAAGGAGTATATCACAAGAAATCAATGTAGAAGTATGGAAGGAAAAAGTTCCCTTCGTTGAATTGTTTTCAACCCCATTATACATTCCTTTATTGGAATGCGGACATCCAAATGCAAAATCTAGGACTGAAAAGAGTATATCACAAGAAATTAATGTTGAAGCTTCAGAAGAAAAAATCCCCTTTTGTTGAATTGCTTTTGTTGGAAACTCTGTAATTGCAAGAAGAATTCAAGCACACCTTTGCAAATCTCTGAAGCTGCTGACACGTGGTGGAATCGCAGGGCAAGGTCCTGTAGGAGTCGGATCACGTGATCTAGAGGAGAGCATCCTGCTACTGCTAACACTGATAGCAGGGATCACAAGAAGAGGTGCCCAATCCTATCCTCACAATATACTTCTCTGTACATATGGTTTGCCCTTATGCAACTCACTACTGTCAATAGTGGTTTGGAGAACAGAGGGTCCTCCATTTTGAATAGATATGTAAGCGGCGGAGACCTGTAGTTGCAGCCCAATTCTCAAGAACAGACTAGAAGTAATGAGCTGTAATTGTAAACTTGCTGATTGATAAACAATCTTCCAAATGGAAAATTTCCTTGCAAATGCTAAATTATTTTGGTCCAAAAATGTTAAACATAAACATTCATTCAAAAATAAATGAAAATGGTGGTGAATGTATATTATACCAATATGAGCGAAGACTTAAGATGTAGATGTAGACCAATTTTCATCCCTCCTTGAACCAATAGTTTTTGGACCATTTGTACTCTCAAGAAAAGGCAAGATATCTATGGGCAACTGAAGAGATCGAGTACCAAGAAATGTAACTTCTAGTTTTTCCAATCTTTTAGTTATCTCCATCATATCTAGCCGTTGTTGTGGTAGATCCCTTGTGCAAGCCAACCCAACTTGCATAAATTGAGTAAGGCATGACAATACCATTGATAAATCTGATTCTTTAACATCTCTAAGTAGGCTGTTGTCCACCACTTCAGTGATTTTATTTGGAAAATTCATACCTACCCATTTTGGTAGATTGAATCCTTCTACAAACATGTCATCTGTAGGTCTCCTCCTTGTCAACAACTCTAAAAGTATAATTCCATAGCTGTATACATCTCCTTTTGTGGAAATCATTCCACCCACTCCATACTCTATAATATAATACAATAATTAGTGATCCTCAAACCAGATAAAATATCCATATAATTTAAAATAAAAATAAAAAATCATATATTGAAATAATGCAAAGTTTTATACCTGGTGCAATGTAGCCAATAGATCCATTTAGTGCATTTGTAGAAGTAAATGAGTCCATTGAATTCCCAAATAGAAGTTTGGTAATGACAAAATCTGCTATACATGGAGTCATATCATCCCCCAACAACACATTATTGGGTTTCAGGTCACAATGTATGACTTGCACAAAGCAACGATGATGCAGATATTCCATTCCTTGTGCTATCTCCTTTGCTATTCTTAATCGGTCAATCAAATTTAATTTGCATTCATTTTCTCCTACAGGATATAGCCATCTCCCCAAACTTCCATTTGACATGAATGGAAGAACCAATGCTTTAAATTCAAGGTTGGAACAAGTTGAAATGATTTTGATCACATTTCGATGCTTGACTCTTTTTAATACATTACATTCTCTCTTAAAAGTTTGGAGAGCATTTTCATCTTGCAAATTGAGAACTTTAATTGCAATATTTGTACCATTGTTTAGAATTCCTTTATAAATAGATCCAAAACCACCAATTCCTATAAGATTTGCCTCGCTAAAGCCACCAGTTGCATCTACAAGTTCTTCATATGAGATTCGCCGGGGCCACACATTAAGAGCAAGGGTCTTTCTTTGTCTCCATCTATAAGAAAATGCAAACAATAGAAAAGACATGATGAAAATTGCAACACCGACCACAACTGGAATTATCACCCTCTTGGTGACTAATGGTTGTTTATGCTTGGAATGAGAGCATGGTGACAATTTTATCCATGTTCCACAAAGGCCAATATTTCCCATAATTGATGACTCATCAATTGTTGCAAAAATTCCTTCCATAGGAACCTCTCCTGTTAATTTGTTTGAAGAGAGATTGATATGTTGAAGTGCTTTCATTTCTTCAAAACCCATTGGGATTGCACCTGACAAATTGTTGTTAGAGAGATCAATGTCCAAAAGGTTTTTGAGTTTTGTGAGTGATGTTGGTATTGGACCATAAAATGAATTCCATGAAAGATTCAAATATTGTAGGTTTGTGCAACTTGATAGTGAGTCTGGAACTTCACTTGAGAACCTGTTAAGAGATATATCTATAGCTTGGACCATTACCATTTTACTCATTTCTAAAATAGAACCTTGTAATAAGTTGTTGGAAATATTGAAATAAAGTTGGAGGTTTTTAAGATTTGCCAATTCTGGGGGTATATTTCCTCTTAGCTTGTTGTGAGACAAGTCTAACACCTCCAAAGTTTCACATCTCCCTAAACTAGCAGGTATTTTTCCTGATAGTTGATTGTGATTGAGAGCTAATACTCTTAGTTGTGTGAGATCACCAAGACTATCTGGAATTTTCCCTGATAGCATGTGTAGACACCCAAATTTAATCACTTCCATATGATTAAATTTGTTGCATTCACATCTATCATATTAATATTAATTTATTAAATTAATATTACACCCTTTGTCCCATAAAATATTTAATTTAATAATTAATACTTTGTCTTTTACTTTATTCCTCTCTAAATTAAATAAATACACTAATTTATTTAATTTAGTCACTTATCCTCCTTTTGATTTAAAAATCAATTTAAAATTCCTCACTTTCTCTCTCCTTGTCACATCCTCCAACATTTGCCACTTGCCTCTAATCTTCTGTTAATTAGCCTAATCCAATATTTGCACAACCTTAACCAAAATCATTAACTATATTTAGCACCTCTTTTTGGTCAATTCTTCCATTTTTTCCTTTTTAATGATAACCCTCTCTCCTATGTGAATTTTTAATTCACATTTATTTTCTCTAGACTCCCCTCCTTTAAATGTGAATTTTTAATTCACATTCCATTCTCCCAAGGCTTCTAGAACCTTGGACTTGTCACAATCTCCACATGTGACCAAGTCCCACCTTTTTGGAACCCACCTTTTATCCTCTAGATCATCTTATGAATGTGAATTTTTAATTCACATTTATCCTCCCAACCACCTTTCCTTTTCCCATGTAGATTTTTGAGGAATTCTAAAATTCCTCAAAAGTCCCTTTCACTCCCACTTGGGGACAAGAAATCCCTTTTTGTGGAAATCTCTCTCACTCCCCAAGGTGCATGTCCTTTTCCACCTCATGTACCTTTTTGACAACTCATCTCCACCTCATATCCTCTTGTCCATTTCACCCCTCCACATGTCAAGATGTGAGGGCTTGTGGGTTCTCAACCCACCATAGCCCTTCATCTTGGCATTGTTGGATCAATCTTGACCCTTGAATTCTCTAGAGAATTCAAATTCTTCCTATAAATACCCCCTCCTCAAGGGCATTTCCACAACACTTTAGATTTGAGCACCCTTATGCTGTTATTTTGCATTCTCAACACTTTTCACTTCCATACCTACATGCTGTCCATTTGAATCCTCAAGCATTTGCAATCAACTAATCATCTTTGCTAGTCATCTTGCCTATAGAATCTTGCATTTTAGTCATTCAATCTACCATCTAAGGAGCACACAAGCTATTCAAATCGAAGGCTAATCAAGGAGCAACCAACAATAAGGAAGGTGATATTGTCCTATTTTGTTTATCTATTCCCTTTCTTATTCTAACTCTCTTTTGGCTAATCTTGAGGTGTCCTTGGTGTTTTGTCTTTTACGTTTCTTAGTTAGATTCACACATTTAGAGTAGCATAAAATATCAAGGTATACATTTCTGGCACGCCCGGTGGGACCCACATACGGGTCTTGCATTTAATCTTTCTTTGAGTTAGTTCGCGAGAAAAGCTTCATGAGCTGGCCTTTTCCCGGAAGCCGTGACGCCCTTCGGAAGCTGCGGCGCCCTCACGAAGCTGCGGCGGGCGCCGCTACGAGCTGGCGGCCCTCACGGAAGCTGCGGGCAGCTGCGCACCACAGGCTGCGGCGGCGCCCCCTGCAGGCTGTGGCGGCGCACTACGGAAGCTGCTGCGGTGCCTCACAGGCTGGCGGCGCCCTCTCGGAGCTGGCGGGCGCCCTTGCCCCTACGGAAGAGCGCGGCGAAACCCTCCGCAGGCTGGCGTGTCGCCTGCAGGCGGGGCCTTGCAGGCTGACGCGAGCTATGACCTTCTGAGTTCTTGTAGCACTGAGCTATGGCCAACACGGTGGCTCCTTGCCAGCCACCGGTTTGGGGTAAAATGGAAGTTTGACCCGTTTTATGGTTTTTACTTTATGGATTCGTGATAACTCTCTAACGTTGTTTTAGGCGAGAATATTGCTATTTTTCACTAACGTTTTTGCAGCATATTTTGGCAAAAATTGACCAAAAGGCGAAAAAGAAGGAAGACAACTAACGTTTGTTTGCAGGGGGCATCTACATAATCAGACTTTCAAAAAATTATCTTTGCTGCTTTCAAACATAGTCTAATTAGGGGGATTAAATCTCATTGTTTGCTGTGGTTGTTTACTTTTGTGTTACCCAAGGGGGCATCGATTTGTTTTCACTTTCCCCTTGCACTTCGTGTGAGCCTGGGGAGTAGTTGGAAACAGTTAGTATCTTCTTTTTAGTGGGACCTGCTTGAGAATTTCATCACCCCAAGGGGCGATTCCAACCACGCGTACCGTGGGGTATTGCCTAAAGGGGAGGCAGTTGTGCCCCAATCCGGTTTCGTCGTATTAATTGGGCGGGCGTCGAAGCTAAGGGTGATACCTAGATAGGCGTGAAGAGTTGGTGAAACTTCGTTATCTCGGCGGGGTTCGACTCACGCTTGTGTGGATGGTATTCGCAGTTGTACTCACTTGTCACCCAGGAAGTATATCGAGGGGACTCCTAAACCTTGTGCATCTGATTAAGACTTTGCCTTGCCATGCGTAATATTAATCATAGGATTGTGCTTGCTTGAGTTTTTCACATGGAATTTTGTCAAATTTTTGATACTTTTGACTTGTTCATCGTTTTGCGTCCTTGCCACCATCAAAAAAAAAAGCGCATTCACGAGCGTGGTAGCGCCCGCATTTCACTATGAAGCGTGGTAGCGTCCACTGTTTTGCTTTCTGCGGAAAGCGTGTGGCGCCCGCAACAACGAAGCGTGGCGCCCCTGTTTCTTGCGAAGCGTGGTAGCGCCTGTTTTGCCTCTGACATTAGTAAGCGCCGCATTTTGCTGCGAAGCGTGGTGGCGCTACATTTTATTCGCGGCTTGATGGTGGCGCCCACCGATTCACTTTGCGGAGCGCCTCATACAATTTTGCTGTCAACACCCCGAAAGTACCCCATTTGGATTTATTTAGCCCCTAAATCACTACTTAATCATTCCCAACTATCATCCCATTATCCTAAGCCTCCCAAAACCTCCATTTCATCCATTTAAACCCCCATTCTACCACCCCAAATTTTCACGAATCACCTCTAATCTACCTTTTCATTTTAATTTTCCATTCACAAGTCAATACCCTCACCTAACAAACATCACAACTTTACCATTCACACCTCCTAAACACCGCCCATAGCCAAACCGCCCTAACCTTGCATTACAAAGTGATTATCTAAATTGACTATAGCGCTTGAACTTGATTATTGGTCTTTAACTTCAACCCCAATCAATTTGCCTCCATCTTGAGGTGAATTCGGTGTTGCAAGTTATCATCCTTGGCCCAATCAATCCATTCCTAGCTTAAGGTGGATTCGGTGCCGTAATCATCCTATCAATCAATCAAAACTCTAGGGTTACTAAAGGTAATCTCACGTGATCAAGTTTGAGGTATCTCAATCCTATCTTATCCAATCCAATCCAATCCAATCCAATCCAATCCAATCCAAATCAAATCCAATCCAATCCAATCAAATCAAATCCAATCCAATCCAAATCAAACCCAATCCAATCAAATCAAATCAAATCCAATCAAACCAAATCAAATCCAAATCAAATCAAATCCAATCCAAAGCAAATTAAATCCAATCCAATCCAATCCAATCCAATCCAATCCAATCAAATCCAATCCAATCCGAAGCAAATTAAATCAAATCCAATCCAATTTAAATCCAATCCAATTGATCGAAGTCCAATAAGATCCAATCCACACTCCATCACAATCAAATTATTCGACAAAGGCATTAACCTACTCATCTAGCATTTGCATGCCCGTTCAGACCCGTTCACAAGCAAAGAAGATGGCCGACCTTCAGGCTCAAAATGCCCAATCCAACAATCCCCAAGATCTCAACAACACCTCATCAGATCCCAACAAGGGTACCAACATCTTACATGACCCTCACAATGGCACCTCATCACACTCCAACACTGAGAATCAGAATAACTCGCCACATGGAGAAGAGAGCATGGTTCAGCAACCTGAACTCACACTTGAGGAACATTTTAGCAATCCTGCCAATGTGCAAATGACCGACCGTTTACTTGCAAAGCATGGGGAAGAGATCTTGGCCCACTTGATTGAAAAGGGTGTTAAACCCCCCTCCAATGTTGACTTGTCCAAATACAAGGGTGCCCCATCTCACGTACTCCAAGGGTCCCAAAATGCGCCCGAAGGTTCATACTTTTCCAATGTTCCTCCAATTGAGGGTTGGCATCAACCTGAATTTGGCAATGCCGTCCTTTATCAGGTTAATTATCCCCCACATGCTTCGACCTCAGCTATAGGGGGATCCCAGGTGCCCGATCCCAATAATCCTTTCGCTTATGGCATGCCCCAAAACATTCCGCCATCTCCGCCATTAGCATTAACCGCACCCCCTCCTTTGAACCCACCTACAGTCAATATTGGGGGTACTTCCTTTGCTACATCGCTTCCTCCTCCTGGGACCACCAACACACCACCTCAACAAGTTCCCCACTCTACTATCCCACCTCAAATAACACCACAAGGCGCACCCCAGCTGAACATTCCGAGCGGAACCCAACAACCTCCTTTACAAAGTGTACCCACACAACCCCCGCTCTCTCATCCGCAACAGCCTATACCCAATACTTTGACCTCTTCACAACAACCATCCTACCAACCACAATGCAACCCTTCTCAACCACCTACCCAAACCATATCTCCCTTTCTTGCGTCCCTTTTACGTCCAAAGGTCCAACCACAACATAATATCCCACCCCAGTCCATGCAACACTCGATGCCACAACAGCAACCTCCACAACACTACTACCACCATAATCAACAACAATTTCACCAACAACCGTTTTATGCAACCTCCCAACAATCACAACAATACCTTCAATACCAACAGGCCAACATGCAACGTCCCGTCCAAGTCCCTCAGCAAACTACCCCACACCTTCACCAAACAAATTCATATTATGTCCCACAACAACAACCCCCATACCAACAAAACCCCCTACCTTATCATCAAGTCATGTCATCATCCAATCAGCCAAACCCACATTTTAACAATCCAACCCCCTTTCAACAAGATCCCTCATCTTTCTATCATCCATATCCCCCCAACCCACCACCAGCTAGTTCAGACTTGTTGGAAATCAAGGCTGCCCTTAAGGACCTTCAAGCAGGGGGCACAAAACAATCCTTTAAATTTGAAGATATATGCCGATATCCGTTCGATCCATCCATCTCATTGATCCCATTCCCTAAACACTTCGAGATCCCAAAATTTGACAAGTACAAGGAAGACAAAGACCCTAAGGCCCACTTGCAAGAGTTTTATGCACAATGTCAAGAAGTCATGTATAATGATAACTATCTCTTACGTCTGTTTCCGAGAAGCCTAGCAAGCCATGCTCTAGATTGGTTTATGACTCTTGAAAAGGGGTCTATAAAAACCTTTGCAGAATTATCAGAACAGTTTGTCTCCTACTTCTCCTTCAATTTGCGGAAGGATACTGACACCTTAGATCTCTTGAAAGAGAAGCAACGGGATGGAGAACCCTTTACCAGCTACCTCCAACGGTGGCGTGCATTAGCCAGTCGAATGAAAAATCCTTTGAAAGAAAAAGACATGGTCACTCTTTTTGTGGAAAATTCACATCCCGATATGGCCCACAATTTTAGACTACACTGTGTCACCACTTTCGCTGAGATAGTGGAAAAGGGACCTATCCTTGAACATGCCCTTATCGCCAAAGGACACATTAAAATACACAGTCATGACAAAGAACGGTCATTCGGAGATAAATCACGATTTTGGAACAAAAACAAAAATGCAGTGAACGATGGAGTGACAGACACCAAACATGTTCAAGTGGCTAATGCATCCCAAGGGCAACGACAGTCTGTACCCAACGCCATATCAGTACCGCAGGGGGCGCCTCGTCCCCCTCAACAGTCAAACCAAAGAAATCAGGGGAACACCAAACGTCAATACACCCAATTGGGTGAACCCTTGAGTGTTGTTTTCAATAAATTGTTACAAATCAATTATCCCATCACATATCCTATCACCAAACCATTCGATGAGTCCAAACCCAAGCCGGCATGGTTTAAAGAGAATGAGTATTGTGACTTTCATAAAATCAAGGGACACTCCTTGAATAAGTGTCAGGGTTTAAAAAATTATGTCCAAGATCTCATTGATCGAGGAGATATCAAGGTTGACCCCAGTCAACCTTCGTCATCCAATGCTCAACTGCAAATCTATCAAAATGCCTTCCCAAACCATAGTCAAGGTCCTAGCACTTCCACTAGTCATCCCCAAGACAACAACACCAATAATGTGACTTACAAGAATGTGCCCTTCAATTATGAAGGCGTTATTCATTACATTGAGCGGGTTGAACCCCGAATATCCATGATCCACGTTAAAGCCAAAGACCCTCAATGTGCTGTGACTACGCGACGAGCCCGCATCACCGTCCCTGCAGCCTCCACACCCGTCCAACCTGCTCCTGTAAACTCTCATTATAACATTCTTGATCACCTAAAAAAGACCCCCGCTCATATATCTATTCTGGATTTGCTTAAGTCTTCCCAGGTACATCAAGAGATCCTTAATAAAGCATTGCAGGAAACCCATGTCCCAAACGACATCGACCCCTCACAATTCCAGGCTCTGGTGGGACACTTGGCTCTTTCTCACCACCTCCATTTTAGCCACAATGATATGCCCAACATCGGCACCAATCACAACCGCCCCCTACATATCGAAGTCATAATTGCCCGTCATAAAATAAAAAGGGTCTTGGTAGATAATGGCTCTGCCCTTAATCTATGTACTTTGAAGTTCATAAAACAGATAGGGTATTCTCAAGCGGACCTAAGCAACCAGATAATTACAATCAAGGCTTATGACAATGCAGAGAGAAATTCAGAAGGCATCATCAGTCTTCCTATACAAGTGGGACCTGTGCTCCAGTATACTACCTGCCACGTCCTTGATCTGGACTTACCGTATAATCTCCTCCTTGGCCGCCCGTGGCTCCATGCTATGCAGGCTGTTCCATCCACTTACCACCAATGCCTCAAATTCCCGGTTAATGAACAGGAGGTCACCATCTATGCCGACCCCCAACCGTTTGAGTATTGTCAAGCTTTAGAAGCATCTTTCCCCCATTTACATTATTGTCCTGGGGTCAAAATGGGGACCTCCCACTCGTTATCCTCCAATCCATCATCCTCCGATCCATCATCCTCCACTGTAACAACGGCTCCATCTTCCACTGATCCTACAGTCACAAAAGTTCAGATCATTGACAAAGGGTGTGGCGAGTATGAAATGCATACTGCTCTGAATGTAGCAACCATGCCACCATCGCCACATGAGTATGGTCAACCTCCCCATGCTACCCCAAAGGAGGACAAGACTGTCACCTTCAGCGTAAAGAATATTCCTACCACCACCTTCGTATCTCCAAGTATCAAAACAGATGCGCCAGAAGAAGACATAAGTCAGTGGGTCTACCGCGAAGAGCCAGAACCAGAGACTCCTCTAAAGAAATATTTTCAAGAAAAATATCCTTGGCCAACAAAGTTTGTGGAAAAACATAACTACCAAGGTAGAGGTCTAGGTAAAGAGGAACAAGGGCGATTGCAACCCATTGATACGTCTCTGCTACCAAGAAATGTGGGCATTGGGTATGACAGAAAGCAAAAGAGTCCCACAACATCATCTAATACTTCCAATAGTATCAATGTGGACGATGGCTCATTGGAAGACATACCTGAGGAGGAGTCCATCATACATGCATACGATGATGTCGATCACACTGATTTATCCTCCATGTTCGAATGCCTATCTGTTTGCACCATCAGCCTATCCCTTCGTCACCCTGAACTCATTGACTGGGACCTACAAAACACCACACTTGTCAGTATGACTACGGACACCTACGTCAACCTTATGGGATTGGGGGAGGATGAACACTCTAGTCGCAAAAATAAAAATCCGAAAAATAAAAAGAGGTCATCTAGTGAAAACCTCCCTAAGGCGCTTCCTGACCTAGAAAAAGTAAAAATAAAGGACGCATCTGAAGGCGAAAACCTCGAAGAGGCGCCGGAAGATGGAGATGTTCATCTTCCCCTTATGGGAACTCAGCTATCTGCCAGGTCATCTATCCTGATTGAAGAAACGCAAGAAGTCAATTTGGGCACTGCTGAAAATCCGAAGATCACTTATGTAGCCAAGTCACTCTCTGAACAAGAATATCCAATCTTTGCGCAGCTACTCCAAGAAGGCATCATCAATTTTGCCTGGTCATATTCAGACATGCCAGGCTTAGACCCTGCTTTAGTGGTTCACCACTTAGACATTCGTCCAGACGCCAAACCCGTCAAGCAAAAACTTCGTAAGATGCATCCGCAAGTTGCATTGTTAGTAAAGAAAGAGTTGGAGAAATTACTGGACGCGGGTTTTATCAGACCCATTGACTACTCCGAATGGATCTCTAACATAGTGTCGGTTGCTAAACCAAATGGTGACATTCGGGTCTGCACAGATTTTAGGGATCTCAACAAAGCCTGCCCAAAAGATGATTTCCCTCTTCCTAATATTGACATGTTGGTTGATTTAACGGCAGGACATGAGATTTTGTCCCTCATGGATGGCTTCTCTGGTTACAACCAGATCCGAATTGCACCAGAAGACCAGCACAAAACTGCCTTCACAACTCCTTGGGGCACCTTCTGCTACAACGTTATGCCCTTCGGTCTCAAAAATGCAGGGGCAACATATCAAAGAGCTATGACGGTTATCTTCCATGACCTCATCCATATCATCATGGAGGATTATGTCGATGACCTATTAGGGAAGTCCAAGACACGAGCAGAACATCCGGCCATTCTGAAGAAGATATTTGAGCGACTAGAGCACTATAGGTTGCGGTTGAATCCAAAAAAGTGTGTCTTTGGTGTCACATCGGGGAAATTGTTGGGTTTCATAGTCTCTCGCAGGGGTATTGAAGTTGATCCTGCCAAAGTAAAGGCTATTCTAGACATGCCGCCTCCATGCAATCTAAAGCAGTTAAGAAGCCTCCAGGGAAAAATGCAGTCCATCCGGCGGTTTATAGCCCAACTTGCAGATAAATGTCAACCTTTTACTCATCTTTTGAAGAAAGATTCTACATTCCGATGGACAACACAGTGCCAAATGGGTTTTGATAAAATCAAGGAATATTTAGCTCATCCCCCGATTCTGATGCCGCCTATTCCAGGAAAACCCCTCCTACTTTATATCTCTGCTACCTCAGTCGCACTGGGGGCATTATTGGCACAGCACGATGAGTCACTCAAAGAAAGGGCAGTCTACTACATCAGCAGAACACTAGTCGGCTATGAGTTAAATTACTCTCCTATGGAAAAAGCGTGCCTTGCGCTGGTCTTTAGTACACAGAAACTCCGACATTACATGCTCAGTCACCCAGTCAAACTAATTGCTAAAATTGATCCTCTGAAATATCTGTTGTCTAGGACCACCTTGACTGGCCGCATGGCCAAATGGGTCATGTTGCTAAGCGAATTTGACATTGAGTATGTAGAGCGCAAAGCTATTAAAGGACGGGTTATTGCTGATCAATTGGCTGAAGCACCACTAGTAGATGCCTACCCAATAGACACTAAATTCCCAGATGAAGGAATCTACACAGTAACAGAAGCACCAACTTGGACGCTATACTTTGATGGCTCGTACACTCACAATGGATCTGGGGCAGGAATTCTATTAGTCACCCCTCAAGGTGACTACATCCCAAAATCCTTCAGAATAGCATTTCCCTGCACCAACAATATGGCGGAGTATGAAGCCCTCCTCACCGGCCTTAGAATTGCAAAACAATGGCACATTACACATTTGAAAGTCTTTGGAGATTCCTTGTTGGTTATCAGACAAGTTAATGATGAATTCCTCACAAAGGATGACAAACTGCTACCCTATAAACGCATGGTGGACGACTTCAAAAAGTATTTCGCCTCCATAGAGTTTGACCAAATCCCTCGTGTGCAGAATAAAGCAGCAGATGCCATGGCCACTATTGGTTCTTTGATTGACATGCCCAAAGATCGGACAGAGTGTGAGTTTCTGGTCAAACAATTGCTAATCCCTGCGTATGATGTCCCTGACACTGACATGGTGTGTGATATCGTAGGTCCCGCCTCCCCGTGGTACCAAGACATATATACTTACCTCCGTGAGAACACCATACCCCCGGAACTTACACGCAACCAGCGTAAATCCTTCATCCATCGTTCATCCCGATACATCATCATTGGTGATACACTTTATCGTCGCGGGTATGATGGAATCCTCCTTAGATGCCTGAATGAGACCGAAGCCCAAACGGTACTAACGGAAGTACATGGTGGCATTTGTGGGACCCACTCAAATGGAATGGCTCTAGCCAAGAGAATCCTACGGGCCGGATACTACTGGCCTACATTAGAACATGATGCCTGCGAGTTTGTAAAGAAATGCTTTCCATGTCAGCAGCATGCGGATTTGATCCACGCTCCAGCACAGGATCTTCAGCCTCTCATAGCACCGTGGCCATTCTCTCAATGGGGTTTTGACTTGATTGGCAAGATTCACCCGCCATCATCCGACGGTCATACATTCATCATCACCGCAACTGAGTACTTCACCAAATGGGTGGAAGCAATGCCACTCTCCCAAATCACTGGTACTCAGATTTCTAAATTCATCCTCTACCATATTATCTACAGATATGGTATCCCTCCACCATCATTTCTGATAACGGAAAGCCATTTAAAAATCAAGCCATGAAACACCTATGCGATACCTTCCATATCCAACATCGTTGGTCAACGCCTTACTATCCTCAGGGTAACGGTCAGGCAGAAGCGACCAACAAAACCCTCATTCGCATTCTCAAAAAGGTGGTCAATAGCACTGGACGAGATTGGCACCTTCACATTCATCCCGCCCTTTGGGCATACCGCACATCCATCCGCACCCCGACAGGCGCCACCCCGTACTCGTTAGTATATGGAACCGAAGCCATCTTGCCAATCGAAGTTGAGCTCCCCTCATTGAGAATTTCTTTGAAAAACCTCATCAGCGAAGAAGATGCTCGTGTCACTCGGCTTGCACAGCTAGAGTTACTCGATGAACGTAGAATACGGGCCTATGATCATCTACAAGTATACCAGAATCGTCTCAAACGTCATTACAGTAAAAAGGTCCGCCCCAGGCAATTCCAAGTTGGTGAACTTGTGCTCAAGGAAAATCACCGCACTCAGCAAGATCGTGACAAGAAAGGCAAATTTGAAGCAAACTGGTTAGGGCCATATATCATAACGGCTAAATATGGATCTGGAGCTTATAGGTTGACTACTCTGGAAGGGGACCCCCTCGACGAACCTGTCAATATTCTACATCTCAAAAGGTTCTACGCTTAAAGTCCGCTTGGTCTACCCTATCAAAAAATCAAAAAAATAATAAAATAATAAAATCCAAAAAATAGTAAAGAGAAATAAATTCGTCCTATGGTGAAAACCACCCCTTGGTGGCGCCTTGGATAAGTATGGATGATGAAAACCTGGTAACAGGCGTCATCCATAGAGGGCTTAATCATTATCTACCTCGTATCCTAGTTACTTTATGTTATCATCCACACTTTCATCCCCCCAGCATCAATCTAGGCCGCTTGGTACTTATTGATTGAGCATTGGACGGCTCATCTTCACCTATCCCTCATCTTGAGCTTCCTTATGTCCCACTTCAAGCTTATGCCTCT
>VDFB02271358.1:77330389-77358947 GCA_007258455.2 Sequoia sempervirens | reverse complement strand
TAGCAACATCAAGGGGAAATTCATCTAAGGTTGTATCATGCGATGTAGGTGACCAAGAGGAAGTCTCAGTGTGTTTAGTGGAAATACCTTTACCAATAAGTGTGACCTTGCTAGTAGTACAACCCAAGCCAAGGTTCTTTATTCATTTCTCAGGAACGAGGGGTTCTAGTAAACCATTGTCATTATGTCCTAGCTTCTCATTCTTGTTATATCCCATGCTTTGCATTAGCTATAGGCCTCTGTTGTCATCTTCCATGGGAAGAATAGGAATAGGTCATTCATCTTGATAGAGAAGTTTAGAGGATATCTTCCTCATTGATATCTTCTCTATTCAAATCTCCCCACTTGGTGAAGGTAGTAGCTAACATCTTGATTGTTTCGGGTTCTTTGGTGCTAGATGTGGGTTTCCCATGAGATTTAGGATAAATAGGTAACTCTCCTAAGACAAAGGTGTCTTTCAATAGTTTGTAGTTTCCATAACCATCACCCTAGATCATTGCTTTGACATTGGGTATACTTTGCACAATGAGTATTTTTTATGTTGAAGTAGAGGCTAGGGATGATGGGTCAACAAATGAGCTTGATGGTGTAGGCCCTTCATCTTTTTTGGGTATTTGTGGGATCTTATAGAACTTGGCCTTAAGACTTTTTCAATAGTATAAAGGCTCAAGATCTCCATGGATAGTGATTTCTCTGCCTTCAAAAGGAAAATTCACACACTAATGATAGGTTGAGGCTACAACTTTTAGAGCATGAATCCAAGGTCGACCAAGCAGTATGTTATAGGGAAGATCAAGATCAAGTACTTCGCATGTAGTTTTTGCAATAAGAGGTCCCACTTGGATTGGAAATGCAATAATTACTTGTGATACCCATTCTTGGTCATCATATTCCCTGATGGTGGTACTTTTTGTCTTCTCAATAGTATCTTTTGAATAGCCTAGATTTTTGATCAACTATAGGGTACAAATGTTCAAACCGTCACCTCCATCTACAAAGACTCTTTTGGCCTTGTATTTATAAATGATAACCTCAAGATGTAAAGCATGAGATGGTTGGGATGGTAGTTCTTGCTCAGAAAAGTTAAGAAGATGGTTTGCAATATGCCCCACCATAGCTTGAAATTGGTCGGTATCAATGTTCTCGGGAACATGACTCAAACAAGCCCTTTTCCAGTATTTCTCAATGTGTGGGGGATAACCTTAAGAGTTCTAAGATTGATATATACACGAGGATCTGCTTAAGTTGATCTAGAAGATTGTACTTGCTAGGATTAGATGTAGGAAAATTAGGTTGTTCCCTAGATTGAGATGGGACTCCTTGAATAGTTAGTTTGCTACATCGTGTGGTGACTCCACATTTTGTACTAGCTCCTTTGATGGTGACAACAGTGATAACACTATTGTAGGAGGCGACTACATTGGAATAGGTATGTTGCACATTGGTGTAATCCTTAGCTTTGTCATTGTTGTTTGCTTTGTTATGATCTGGCATAGGGTTCTTGTATATCTTGAGATCTTGGTTCTTGGTTGGTACCTCAACATATATGGTATCGTTTTCTATGAGATCTTGGATGATATTCTTGAGTTTCATGTAGTTTTTTGTTTTGTGCCCTTTAATTTTATGGAAGTCATAGAGATCACGCTTATTGTACCAAGATGGCTTCTCTTGTGGTTCTTGGTAGTTTTCAAAGTTCAGAAGTGTTATCATATTTGACTCTACCAATTTCTTCATGATTGTTTCGATGGGTTTCAATAACTATGTGTACTTGCATTTGGGGTAGTTGTTCTTGTTAGCGTTTTGTCGTTGATGCATGTCAATGTTATTAATCTAATTGTTTTGTGGAGGTGTTGTCTATTGCACAGTTGGCTAGATGTTAGAAACTTGATTGTTATTAGGTCTAGGAGCACTTAGGACTACCTTAGCATCTACTACACCATCATTTTTTACATTTTTTTTCTTAGCCCAGACATGAGGTTTCTCATTTGAACTAGTTGAAGGGCAGTTGTCTTTTTAAGCCTAAGTATTTCCTGATGAGATTAGAGCTCTTTCAACGTTAAGGGCTCTAGGGACCAGTTCATCATATGATGTGATGCATTGCATTTTCAAGTGGAATGATAGATTTGGATCGAGATTGGATATGATGATTCCCACTTGTTCATCAAGAAGAGGCCACTTGCTTTTACTAGCTCTTTGTCTCCATCATTGTAAGAAATTAGCAAAAGTTTCTCCTTGATTTTATCTAAGAGTGTATAATTCTTCTAGACTGACATTCATGTCAAGATTGAAGGAGTAGTGATCGATGAATTTATCAGTGATTTCTTGAAAATTTTTGATACCAGGAGGCAAATGAGAAAACCAATCCATAGTATGACCTGTTAAACTTTGAGGGAAGAGGCGCATTAGATAGGAATCATTGTAAGCCACCTCCATGCACATGACGTTAAATTCTTTGGTATGGTCTATTGGACTTCCTCTCCCTTTATATTGTCAAATTTGGGGATTTCAAAACCAAGAGGGAATGGTATCATTTCTATGTTTCATTCAAATGGGTAAGGACACAATTTTTGTGTATCAAGTTTCTTTTTCTTGCCCATGCAAAGGTCCTGCATTTCCTATGAGAGTATTTTCAATTGTGATGCTAGATCATCTTGCAGGTTGGGTGGAGGAACATATGGTGGGATGATAGATGATTTGTATAGGGTGTATGATGGTGTGATATTCTATGAAGATGATGGGGGTATTGATGCATATGTTCCTAATGTGTTTGGCTTGATGATGTTCAAATGAGGATAATAGGAACCTTGTTGTTGTTGGTGGGCATACTATTGAGCTAGTAGGGCTTGTTCTTGAACTTGTTGTTTTTGGGCCTATTATTGTTGGTGTGCTAATAAAATTGCTTGTTGTGCTTGATGTTGTTGTTGTGTGGCTTTTTGTTTTGATAATGTTGCTTGTTCTGCTTGTTGTGTTAAGGTTGCTTGTTGAGGTTGATGTTGTTGTTGTGCTAAGGCTTCTTGTTGAGTTGTTAGGGCTGCTTCTTGTTGTTGTTGTTGGATGGCTTGTTGATAGGCTTGTTGTGCTTATTGTAAAGCTAAGGCATGTGCTTGTAATGTGGGATCAAGTGGTTGTTGAGACATTTGTGAAGGATTATGGATATTGATGTTTTGAGTGGGTAGTTGATTATTGGTGAGAGGCAGAGGGTTCCTTTGGTTCAACATTCCTTGTAATATGGTAGAATGAGGGGGAGGAATGTATGTTTGAGGTCCCAATTGATTTGGCATAGTAGAGGGGATTGTGGGAAAAGATGATTTTAAATTTTGCAATAGAAATGACACACTAGGACCTTGAGTCCATTGATTAAAAATATTCCCTTGTCCTATGTTTTGAGGATTACTTTGTGCAAAAGATGTAAACAAGGGATTTGTGATCAAGGTACTTCCAAGATTGATAGAACTTGTAACCAAGGGATTTTTTTGAGGTGGATTGATGTTGGATGATGTGGAAATGGTAGATGGGGTGGATGAACCCATTGGAGGGTTGGATAAAGATGTCCCTCTTTGCATTAAGGGTTGGTTATGTGATATAGTATTGACATGCCCTTGTGTGTGTTTTTGAGGTACTTCGTCTATACCACTTTGCGTGATGGTGGGCATACTTGTGGTTCTCATAGGCATAGATGAAGAAGGGTGTCTCTGAAATGTCGAAGTGGTGGTGGAATAATGAAATTCAAGAAGTATGTGTAGCTATTTTAGAGCTTCAAGAACAAGAGGAGCACCAAAAATAGGCATCCAAGCAGTTTTTGGAGGTGGAGGATTAGTGTCAAGGGTACCTACAAGTGTACTAATTTCACATGGTGAAGTGTGACCAAAATCTTTAGCAAGGTTGGTTGCAAGACTAGGAATGTAGGTTTGATTTAGCCTTGGCAATGGAGTTGTGAAATCTTGTGTTAAATTTTGTGCTATAAACATCAGGGAGATAGGAGCTACATTTCCAAAGGCTTGATATTGCATAATTTCCTCCCTAGTAAGCTCAAATGGATTATTCATAATGCCTTTGATCTCATATGGTCCTGAAGGAGATGACGGTTGTTCTAACGGGGTAACATGACTTCTAGGATCAAATTTTAAAGGATTTGGATCACTTGAGGTAAATGTAACTTTGGTTTTCTCCATGATTCTCTTGTGTTGTGATCTTATCTTTACCATAAATTTTGTGTCGCCTATGGGAGAGTTGTGTTGAGTTTTGTAATGTTTGAACTCTCTAGTTGACTCAAATCTAGGTAAAAGGGATGCTCTAAGTCTTTTGGGAGCAATGATGATAATGGGGGTGAAAAGATGGATGATGTGGGAAGTGATCTTTGCAAACATTTTGGGACAACACTTTTGACTTGAGTCTGATGTTTTGATGTTGGGATAAAGGATTTTTATGAACTTAGAAATATTTAGGGAAGACTTGTGACCTTCAAGATGAGTTAGTTCAAAAATGATAACTACCTTAACTAAGTGCATGGAAAAGGATACATTTCACATACAAAGTAGGTAAGTTAGTAGTTAGTTTGATTGATGTTTAAGTCCTAAAGTGTTGGTGTACTCAAAATTTTACAAAGTTGGATGAAGTGAAGGATGAAATTTGATGAAAGGGGTGAGTGAAATGTTTTGACCCAATGTTGACCTAAAGTGAATTTTAGTTTTCCAAGAACAAGGTATTGAGAATGATGCTATACCTCTAAAATGTTCAAATCCTAAAGACCCAATGTTGATTTAAATGAGAGGACAGATGGGAATGTTCAAACTCTTCGAGCTCTCCTAGATCGAGCATAAAAGTTTCTCATCAAGGTGTAATGATTGTGGTAAAATATTGAAGCCCACTTTTGACCAAACCTTGTTCTATGATTCATATGTTTGGAATGAAGTGTTGGAGATTTTCCCCTATGGATTTTGATTGTTCAATGAATCATTTATAGGAGTTTGGTATTATGTAAAAACATCAGGGTTTTGACTCCAAAATAATGCATATAATTATGGACTGTACCTTGAAGCATTTCTATAAAATTTTGCTACCAACCTGTCTCTATTTCTGTGAAGTGCTAAAAGGTGTTTCTTGAGAGCTTTTGGAGTGAGATGCCTAAGTCTAAAATGACGACCTGTAGACCTTTCCTTAGGGATCTTGATTTTACATGAGATCATGTGAAAATAGTTTAAGTTTATGGAAGAAAGGAAGATAATTATTGCCACGCAAGAGGTGGTAATGTGGGTCTTCTAGCCTCAATATTAGCTTGTCCCTCTGCTTCGTCTAAAATGGTTGTTTTGTTTCTCCACTATGTATCTGTTTCCTTGTTTTCAAAATTTAAGCTTCTCAAACTGCTAATGAGATCAGTTTGTTCATCATTAATAAGTTCAAAGTTTGACTAAATTATAGCACCTAGAAGATCAGGTTGTTCAACAAGAGCGATCGGTCTCCAAATAGTCATGCGGGGTTCATTTGTCAATTTATCTTTGCTTAAGTGAGTTGATTTTACCACAAACACTTGTTTTGATTATGTTTCCAAACTAAATTTTTATGTCCAAAACACCATAACTTTCACAATGTCCATTTCGTGAAAATCATGAGGTTAAAGCCATAATTGCCTACATTGTCTTTGGGAAAATATGGGTTTTAGATTAATCTCAAGATATTTAGAAATCACTAAGGATAAATCCTTAGGACAAGCAGTAATATCAAGGCTAACTCAAGAAGTCCATATTTGAGCCAAAGTGTTTGAAATTTTGAGGATGATAGTGAATGTTTGTTTTTGTATCATTTTGAAACCAAGAAAAGTGTTAAAATAACTCATAATCATTTACAATCCTAGGATCTAGAAATGGCCATATTTGTTGAGTCCCCACTAAGATTTCTCCAAACACTAGACAATGCGAACAGTTAGAGATTTGGCGACACTGGCTCCCCTCCACGGCACACACTTCTCGGGACCACCAAATCTCAAAATTCTTAAAATATAGAGATTAAAAGAAATCTTTTTGTTTCTACAATTGAATAGTACAAATTTGAGACGGCTTCAAAACGACCATTCTTGCACCAACAAATATTTTAGGATTTTGGCTTGCTAAACAAATGGGTTATAGTAAGGGTAATTGGGGACATGGCACCTTGTGAGCGTCCAGCAAGCCACTAAAGGCTTTAATCAATCCTACTAGGGGCTCTTATATGTTTTATAGTAGTACCCCATTCTGAGACTTGACAATTTAGTCTTATCCATTTATATACCGGCTCGAGTGAAAAATAGGTTGGAGTCACCTTCGAATTGTTCTTAGGTAGGCCCCTCTAAATATAACAAAAGTGAGGGAGTACACTTGTAGTTCAACTGCCCAATTCATGTAAAGCTCAAGGAGGGAACACACACAATGTCTCTTTCTCACACTAGCATGATTGTTCAATTTTAAACCCAATTGAAAGATGTAGGTGATCTTGCAAAGTGTTAGAGAATGTTTATGTTTCTCAAGGTCGCCAAATGGCACAAGATAATTGCATACGCATCCACTAACAACGTTGAAAATCACAAAACATAGCGAACAGTTGTAAATTTTAACCCTTCAAAGCAATGATGAGTTTGTTTTAAGTACCAATTGAAAAATGAAGTTTGTCTTGTTCAATTTTAAGCCCAAAGTAAAATGATGATGTGAAGGTTCAATTTTATCCAAATTTTAGCATTCCTTTTAAACCCAATTGAACTCTAGTGGGTTTCCTAAAGCAAAAAGTAGAAAGCAGGAAATTGGGTTATAATTTCCCTCAAACATCAAACATTTGTTACAATTATAGAATTTAAGATAGAAAATACTTTCTTCACTTTTTCTCCATGTCTTTAAAACCTGCAAAACCATGTTAGCCTAACAACCAGAACACAGTCAGACATGCATCAGTGGTCAAATAAATCCAATAAATTAAGTCACATGTGAAAAAAACAAACATAAAATGTCCTACCCTGGCTGGGCATCCCTAAAAATGATAGCATCATAGTTTGAAGTATGGGTGTTGCTCTAGTGAAAATAGGTGTCACTCTAGAGCAAAAATAGTGAGCATGATAGTGTCAGTATTTTTCTTGGCATCACTGCTCGTGGTAGTGTTGTAGTTTGAAATTTGAAAGCATCGGATTGGTGAATTTGAGCATCACTGTTTAAAATTTTTGATACCTCCAAATTAAATATGTGTCGCCAGATTCAAATCAACATCGGAGCATTAATTCAACATTGGGATTTCAAATTGTTAGGGCATCATTATATGGTGACGCTATTTAAATAGTGTCATTGTTTGTAATTTGGGCATTGCCAGGTCCTACAAAATAGCATAAAATGGAATTCAAGCTAAAAATAGTTAGATTAACAATTTTCCCTCCCTCTAGTGCCAAAATGTGAGATGAGGGAATGTCGGTGAGGGTCGATTACACTTGACTCCTGATGAATTGAAGCATAATTTTGCCAAAAAAACATACATCTATAAACAAGATCATTCAAATTGGAAAATTAAACTAAGCATTTAATTGAAAATGAAAGCTACAAACTACACAAAAATGGTTAAATTCCTAATCTAACCCATTTGAAACTTATCTTGTTTTGGAATTGGTGTCATGTTGATGTGAAATGATGACCCTTTCCCAATCTCGTGATTAGTGAGCATGTTTCAGTCAATTCTATGAAAGAGAATCGATGAAACCATTGTGATTGATGGATGAAAACCTAGTTTATGCTAAAAATAAACATGATACAAGCTAAGTTACCATGATTTTATGCTAAAAATGCACTGATTATGTTGTTGCTAAGCTAATCTAATCTAAAGATATGCTAAAAGATGAAACCCCTAATTTATGAACAAGCTAAGATGGATGCATGAAAGCCATTAATGGATGCTCTAAGCTATGATGCAATTAAAATTAACTAAGATAAGTTAAAAAGTGAGTAAATATAAGTGTAAGTGCATATGAGATTCAACAGCATAAGTTTGCAATTAAAAGATGGATCCTTTTGTCTCCAATAGTGACCTATTTATAGGAGATCAAATGAGGAATGAAGGGTGGAGATTAAAAAGATTAATCAATGGTCCAACATGAAGGAGATGAGAGGCGTGGATCATGGATTCTCATCAACGAGTGAGAATGCATGATGGGATTTTAATCAAGGGTTCACACTTGCTTGAAACAAACACACTTTCAACCTACTCACACAGGTCAAAGGTGACTTGTTCAAAAGGTTGAAGGTTAAAACTTGTTTAAGAAGCCAAGTGAAAATATTCCTTTTTCAAATGATGGAGGAATAAGAATATTCTTTTGGAACATTCTCATGGGTGAGGAAAAAAGAAATTTTACAAATTAAAACAAAGTCTTAATTGTGCAAAAAAGGGGATAAGGAATATTCCCTTTGCATCGAGGAAAGTTAGTTTAATTGCTAATTAAACAAGGTTTAATCATGCAATTAGGGGATTTGGAGGAATTAAAGTGATATGCATTAAATTAAATGATTTAATGAATGGGGGAGAGATGGAATGATATTTAATTAAAATAACTTAGGGTTATTTAATTAAATAAGATGACTTAGGAAATTAAATTAAATATTTTGATTTATTTAATTTAATGAGATAAAATGTTAGCATGAAAAGGGATGAATTGGCCCTATTAAATTAATTAGGCCAATAGATGAAAATGATGCAATTAATTAAATAGCTAGGCTAATTTAGTCCATTAAGCAAAAAAATGATGGATTAAAGAGGAAATGATGTTAGTAAATCTATTTTAAGTGTATGATATTGATTAGGACATTTTTTAGTGTCCACAATACCCAAAGAATATTCTAGTGCTACCAACAAAACCTAGAAAGCGTTTTTTAATCCAAAAAGCAGAACATGCAATTTGATAATGTAGAAATTCAAATTATCCTAATTGATATCGTGCACTCGATTTTGATTCGATAACACCAATTCTTCCTTAATCACTTCTTTACTAACCAATTAATTGAATAATCCTTATTTAATTATTCCATCATAATTCCTCTTTGATTAAAGAAATCAACTTTATTTAATTGAAGTCTAATGTTCCTCTTTTAATTAAATAAATTGTTTTATTTAATTATATCCTAAAGTCGCCTTTCTTAATTAAACAAATCAACTTTATTTGATTAAGTCTAATGTTCTTCATTTAATTGAATAAATCAAACTTTATTTAATTAAATTTCCAATGTTCTTTATCCTCTCATTTGATTTAAATAAATATAAATATCTAAATCAAATGTCATATCAACTAATTTCACCTAAGTTAATTAAATCCTAATTAACTCCTATAACTAATCATCAACTCCTCTAGCTTTTGTAACTTGCACATGTAAGTTAATTTATTTGATTTATTATTTCATCTATTTCCATTCAAACATGGAATCTCTTTGGAATATTCCATCAATTTGAAATCTCCCTTCCAAAGGACTTTGTCCTCCAACATGGCATTTAAGTTTCTTACATGTCCTTCTTGAGCCAACTTGGCATTAACTCCTCTTACAACTCTTCCTCCACAAGCCATCTTTTGAATTTCATATTTCACCTATATGCATTTATCATGCACATTGTTCAAAATGTGCTCCACCTCTCTTCAATAGCATGTTGACAAGTGGCACAATGCCATTGGTTCAAGTTTAATCCCACATTCTTCTTATTTCTTATTTCTCAATCCTTCTTTCCTATAAACAGAGAACTTCTCTATTGATTTGGGATCCACAACTTCATGCAAGGTTACTATCTACAGATTTGACAAGTTCATCTATATTTTCATCCAAGTTTTCATAGTTTTCACCAATCTTAGCAAGGTTATCAACAATTCTCATCAAGGAGCACACAATCTTCATCAAGTTCATCAAGGAATTGGGAAAGGTCTTCTTTCCGCATCAAAGAAGCACCAATTCCCCCATGGGATGCTGGTTTGAGTATTTTGAACAAGATTTCATTAGCTTTTATTGAATATTTTACTTTGTTTTCTTGTTCATTGTGTTTGGATGAATTTCATGGGGAATGTTTTTTTTAGACTTGTTTATTGACTAATGTTTGATTGTTTGATCATATTGGAGCAAGTCTAGACCAAGCATTCACATTTTGGCACTAGAAGGAGGGCTGAAACTTTCAAATTAACACCTTTTTTATGATAATTCTGTTGTTTTTTCAATTTTTTGTGCTTTCAGGAAATAGCGACACGAAGAAGGAAAAATAGTGACACTATCAGTCTAGTGTCGCTATATAGAAATGCTACCTCTGCTCTAAAATGCAACACTACAATGATTCTCCTAAGGAACAAACCAATCAAACTCCAAAGTGTGACACTAGGCAAAAATAAAAACACAATCGCAATCTTTGTTTCTCCACAAAGTAACGTTGACTTCACCAGAGTGACACTGACTTCTCTAAACAATGACGCCTTTGTGGATTGCAACGTTGGATTTGGGTAAAAGGTCAACTTTCAAGTTCATTTTAACATGTGCTTTTTGTTTTTTATCACCTTGAACTTTTAACCTATTTGTGTCTCTGTTTTATGTAGATTGACCAACTTTTGTAGGTTGAGGTGATCAAGAAGAGGAGGAAACAAGGAGAAGACTTCCTATGACACTATCTCATGATTGTAACAAGTGTTTTTAAACACTTCATGAACATTTATAATCCCATCTTTAGGTTCTTGTTATCTTCAGTTTTTAGGGATCAAATAAATTTTGTTTGGGTTTTAAAAAGAACAATCAAAGGGTTAAAAAGAACATCAGGAACTTACTAGATTTGGTTTTAAGTTTAAGAATTGAACTAGCAACTCCAAAAATTTCATCTTGGTGCTATAAAAAGAACCCATTACTGCTTTTGAAGTCTAAAATGAACATGTGTGTTTCTTGTTTTGTAATCTTTTTTACAAACTAATATCATTTAAAAGGTGTATGCACTTCTCTCATGCTTCACGATGATCTTGAGAATCAAAACTCTTTTGGTAATATTAGGTTGTCTAAAATATTGCCTCCACATTTCAAATTTGGGCTCTTAAAAATTGAACAAATCTTGCTAGTGTGAGCTAAGTATATTGTGTGTGTTCTCTCTTTGTTCATGCAAACAAAGATTGATCAAACTACAGATCTACTTACTCGCTTTTGTTTTCCTTTAGAGGGCTTTCTTTGGTGGTAAAAATTACTCACCCCAAGGGAAGGATCCAAGCTATAACGAGCATAATCTAGGCTCTTTCGAACCGCTATACAAATTTATGGTTGCAAGGAAAGTTTGCAATCAACTTAGTGATGCATGATAGCTCTCCCCCAGTATCTTTATGATGTGTAAAGCCCTTGTTCAAAGGGTTGGGAGACCTATTGATGGAGTTTATCATCGTGTCCTTTGAACCAGATACACTTATTATGAACCATTGTGTAGTAGCCAAAAATCCCAATATTTGTTGGCGTCAAGAGGTCGGACCTCCAAAGCTGTCCCACATGTGATTCTTTGTAGAGATGAAAATTTTGTCATGGGAGATTCATGAGAACTGAAGCTTGGTTGACCCGCAGAAGTGAGTGTCATGGAGGGGAGTCAGTGTAGTCAAGCTTCTAGTCATCTACTCTAAATAAGTGCAGTTGGATTTATCCAAGTGGGAAATTCAACAAATATTTTCTTTTCTATCCTAGGATTGTGTAATTTTGAGTCAGTTAAACACATTGTTTGGATCCAAAATCTTGAAAACAAACATTCAACAAGGAAATCAAATTTCAAACCTTTAGAAGAAGCAAATACCTTTGAAAAAAATCCAAGTGTTATTTCTTGTCCCTAGGGATTTCATCCTTAGAGGCTTCTAAGTATTTGGTTTTATATCTCAACTTGCTCTTTAAAGTCAACATTAGGGAACTATTTCCTTGATTATCTTTATTTCCACATAATGGACTTTGTGGGATGAAAAGAATTTGAGACATTAGACATTTAGTTCAAAAGCTAAGCAAGAAAGTGTTTGTGGTAAAAATAACTCATTAAGCAATAATAAAATACAAAGTGAACCTCACATGTGTTTTCTCAAATGATTTCCTGCAAGATCAAAGTCCCAAAACCAAAGTCCATCAATCGAAACAAACGTCTTAGTCCAAGAAATCTCAAGAAACATCAGTCTATGCTTTACGAAGTTAGATAAAGGTTGATCTATAACTTCTACAAACATGCATAAAAGGATAACCAAAACTTGTACTCATTCTATTATTGTCAAAATCCAAGTCTTTTTTGATGTTTTGAGTATCTCACTTTATAGAGTTAAAAAAGTTCTTGGAAGTATAGCATGTTCTTCAATACCTAGCTCTTGTAAACAAAAGTATCTCTAAGTTCACTTAGGATCAAATAAAACACTCTCATCCATCCTCAAACATCAATCAAGATCCATCTCACAAACAACTCTTGGAAATCTTGGAAAGATTCTTCATACTAGACTTTTGGAAAATCAAATCAAAATCATCTTGTTTGACTAAGTGTGTGTGCATGCATCCTTCTTCATACACTTAGTTAAATTATCACCTTGTGAACAAATTTATTCCAAGACAACATCTAGCCTCTTGGATTTTATGAGTTCATTATCAAATCCAAATCAAATAAAAATCAAATCCAAGTCAAGCCAAAACCAAATCCAAATCAAAACCAAAATAAAAAATTAGAAGTCCTAAATTCTAGTATATCCCTTCAAGATTCCTTAAGAGTTCAAACATTACATCATCCATCTTTTCACCACTCTTTGATCCTTAAACATCTTAGAATTTCTTTTTTGTACCTAAAGATTAGACCAATCTAAGGAATTAGAGGTTCATCTCCCATATTCCTGAATATTGATCCTTATTTTATGGTCCAAACTAGATCTCAACACAAGAAGAACATAGAAACAAACAAAGAAACATCCACTTCAAGTGACTTGAGCCAAACTAGACCTAAAATCAACCCCATTGGATTCAGAAATCCCCCACTCAACCTTCCTCAACTTCCACAAGATCTTCAAGAGGGAGGTTTCCAAGTGGAGGATATCACTAACAATGTCTTGGGAATGACTCAAGATGAAATCATAGAAATGGTCCAAAACCCCGAAAATCGCAAAATTTTCAACACAATGATGAGGTTGAATCCTTCACAATACATGTTAGAACTAGCAAAGGAAGGGGCTAAACTCCCTTTCGATTATGATGTAAGCACTATTGTGGAGAAACCTCTTGGGATTATGCCATCAGTCTCATTCACACCTTCCTTCCAAAGCATCATTCAACCCATCCCACAACCAATTTCATCTCATGCTCCAAGTCAACCCATAGTTACCAAGGGGAGTTCATTGCTTCATGCTCTTCAAACACATCCCCTTGTAAAAAACCAAGACTTGGATGCAAACACCATCTTGGGACAATCTGTTCCTCAAAATCCAAAACACCCATACGTCTCACTTGTCTTTCATGACCCCAACAACCCATCCTCTTTCTCTGCAACACTGACATATTCCCTTAACACACAAGTCTCTCCCCCCATGACTTCACAAGGAGAAGGTAGAATATTTGGACAAGGAGGTATCTTTGATCCCTCATCATCATCACTTTCTCAAGGAAACACACTTCCCATCTTCCCACCATTTCCCCCTCTACCACTAACATCCACACCAATCCTCGGTTTAGGGAAACCCCCTTTACCAATCCTCAATCAAAAATATCAAAACAATCCTCCAATCATAAATCAAATCAACATACCAAATCCTCTGATCATGCCACCGATATCACAACACCAGGTGGCACCAATCCAAACAACACAATCAATCATTACACCATCTAATCATTACACCATCTACAACGCCTTAAAATGTGTTCTCCCAAGGACTTGGCATATCAATCATGTAGCCTCCTATCATCAATCCAACAATTCCTCAACAACCACCTCAACAAACTTTAATCACAACATCTCACACCATTCTGAATCCTCCACCACCACCACCAAAACCAAACATAGAAAACCAATACAGCATCACATTGCAAGCTGCCCAACAAGCCTATCATAAGGCACTTCAACAATTTCAAAATCAACAAGCTGCACAACTAGCCTCTCAACAAGCGCAAACACAACAAGCACAACAGGCTACCCAAGCTACACAAGCTACCCAACAAGCTCAAGCTCAGGCACAAGCCCAATATCAAGACCAACAAATGCAAACACAAGCACAATACCAAGCAACTTGACAGCAAACATATCAACAAGATTTGCAACAATACCAATCGCAACAAGAAGCAACCCAACTACTAGCCCAACAACAAGCATTGTTGGCACAACAAGCATTGTTGGCACAACAAGCATTGTTGGCACAACAAGCATTGTTGGCACAACAAGCATTGTTGGCACAACAAGCATTGTTGGCACAACAAGCATTGTTGGCACAACAAGCATTTTTGGCACAACAAGCATTATTGGCACAACAACAGCAAGACCAACAACAAGCATTTTTGGCACAACAACAGCAAGACCAACAATAAGCATTGTTGGCATGACAGCAATTGCAAGCATACCAACAAGCATTGATCACATAGCAAAGCTTGCAACAACCTCCCATAAACATGCAAAACACCCCACCCATCACTCAAACAATCAAACCACCTCAAAACACATTCACCCCACCTCCCGATCCACAAAATGATGTGATGACACAAATCAAATTGCTCTCACAACAAGTGTTAGACCTCCAATTTGGAAAAATAACAAAAATGCCAAGCAATTTGTGCCCCTATCCATTCGACATAAGCATTGCTATGGTACCATTCCCAAACGGGTTTGAAATCCCTAAATTTGACAAATATCGTGGGATGGGTAATCCTAAAGATCACATCAGGAAATTTCAGGTACATTGTATGGAAGTTTCATAGGACAACACTTATCTAATGCGACTATTTCCTCAAATTTTTGTTGGACCAGCAATGGAATGGTTCTTTCACCTTCCTCCAGGAATCAAAAAGTTCCAAGAAATTGTGGATGCATTCATATAGAACTACACATTCAACATAGGAATGGATGTGATTCTAGAGGAACTATCTACTCTCAAACAATCTAAGAGGGAAAAATTTGCATCCTTCTTACAAAAATGGTGGTCCAAGGCCAACAAGAGCAAGTGGATCATGCCAGAAGAACAACAAATCTGCACTATCATTTCCAATCTCAAAAAAACCTTGTCATTCCATCTAAAAATGCAATGCATCACCATATATGACCATTTGATCCCCAAGGCGCTCAACATCGAAAGATCCCTTATTGCACAAGGGGGGATACCCACATATCAAGAATATCAAGACAACCACCCGTCAACCAGTTACAACAAAAAATCCCACACATGGGAAAAGAACAAGAATGTCACTAATGATGTTGTGGTTGACGCCAAAGTCATAATTAGTGCCCCAAAGCAAAACACACAATCCTATCAACAACCGCAAGGCAACAATTGAAACAACACACAAGCCAACACAGTGTCACAACAACCCAACAATCAAGCGGTTAATAATCTAAATAATCAAGGGGGACCACCCCCAAGGAACAAGTATCCCCCCAAACGAAAATACACACCCCTTGGGGAATCAATTGAATTTGTCATGAAAAAATTGGTACAAGAGAATCTCATTAAAATCCTCGTTTATGAGAATTATCAGGAGCCCCAAGTGAAATCACCATAGTATAATAAAAATCACCTTTACAATTTTCATAAAACCAAGGGACACATAATGGCCAGCTGCATGAGACTGAAAAACTTGATCCAAGACCTTATCGATGACAGAACCATAAACATTGAACAACCTAAAGGAAATCAAGACCATAAGATATACACAAATCCAATGCCAGATCACAATAAAGGGAACAACAATGGAAAGACAAAGTATGACAATGTAAACCATGTTTATGATCATGTTGTTGTGTCCTTAGATGAATGGGTCACTATTGTTAACGTCAAGGGAGCCAAAGACGATTGTGGAGTCACCACACATGGCGGAAAGCTTACCATTTTTGGACCATCCAAGGCACTAGCCTCTAATCCAAAATCCATTCCCAATGGTTATAATGTCTTGGACCAGCTAAAAAGAACCCCCACTCAAATCTCCATCATGAGTTATAGAAGATCTCACCCGCACATAGAAAAACCCTAGAGGGAGTATTGGCTTCATCCATTATCCCCACAGATCTTGATGTAGACCAGTTCCAAGCTATGGTTGGAAACATCACCACACCACATCTCCTAACATTTTCTGATCAGGACTTCCCAACACAACCATCTCATAACCTCTCACTCCATCTTGAAGTCCTAGATCATAAGAATAAAGTCAAAAGAGTCTTCTTGGATGGGGGTGCGGGTCTAAATATCTGTTTACTCAAGCTAATAAAGAATTTGGGATTCTCTGAGGACGTCATTGAAAAAGGTAAAGGTATTACAATCAGGGCATATGATGATTAGGAAAGAGTGTCTCAAGGCGCTATTCAACTCCCTATCCAAGTAGGGTCAGCCATCATGGAAACCACATGCTAGGTCCTTGATCTTGATTTACCTTATAATATCCTCCTAGGGCGCCCATGGATCCATGGAATACAAGTTTTTGTATCTACCTTCCATCAATGTGTCAATTTTCCCTATCAAAATCAAGAGGTCACAATTCATGGTGATCTCGAGCCCTTTTATTATTGCAAGAACCTGGAAGCCAAGTACTACAAAATCCCTCTCAAGTCCCAAAGAATGATGAAGGCCCTACAACTCCATATGCAGACCCATCCACCTTAGCATCCACTTCTGAGACAAAGACACCCGCCATTCCATACATCTCTGATATCAAAGTCATTATCAAAGACAATGGGTGTAGGGATTAAAAAATGAAGAAGAGTGCCTTTGTAATAGGAGAGTTACCTCAATCTCCTAGGTCTAATGGGAAGCCCCAATTGATAGAAACATTGGCCCAAACCTTTTAAGAAGACCCCTACAGATTCAAATGTTGGGGGGACCTAAGTCGAGAAGTGGTAGATGAAAAAGACATATCAAGTCTGTTATACCAAGATGAAAGGCCCGTGCTTGATCTTCCCATGGATGATAACAACAAAGGACTATAGATGATGCTTGGTATGGGCTATAACAAAAATAAGAAACTTGGAAAAAATGAAAATGATCTTCTAGTACCTATCATTCTTGAGAAGCATATAAGGAATCTTAGCCTTGGATGTACTCCTTTGAAAATAACCATACTTGGCAAAAGTTCCCCAGTTAGAAAATTCAAAGCTCCCCCTCAGTTGTTGGAATCCACAGGTTTTCCCTTAGACAACTATACCTTTGACATAACTGATGTGTGTGATGAGGATCCTATGACTGACCTACCCATGCTTTTCGAGGATTCCTCCCTTCTCATGATTAGTACCCTATCTTTTGAGTCGAACAACCAAACCAATGAGCTAAAACTTGTTTACCCCCAACTCATCAATTATGACCAACAAGGACCACCAATTCTAGACACATTCAAAAACAATGAGGATCTCTCAGAATTCATCGGATTGTGAGATACTATACCATGCGAAGATCATAAAGCTAGGTTTGACATTGAGTTGGACACACATGCCTATTATGGGGAAACGATTGAATCCTTCAGTCACAAATGTGAACACTATCTAACCCAAAAATAGTAAAAACAAAGGGCGCATCCAATGGTGAAAACCTCTATGAGGCACCAAAGGATGAGGGATTCAATCTTCCCCTTAGTGATATTCTTCAAGAGAAGTCAGCAGTCTTAGCAGAGAAGTGTAATCCAGTTAACCTGGGAACAAAAGAAACACCACACATAACCTTCTATGTAGAATCCCTTTTAACAAAAGAACAAGAACTCCTAGCTGCTTTTCTAAGGGAAAGAAAGGTGAATTTTGCATCCATTCCTATGCCAACATGCCTGGGATTGATCCAAAATTTATGATTCACTATCTAGCTATCTATCCAAAAGCAAAACCAGTAAGACAAAAACTGAGAAAGATGCACCCACAAATAGCATTACTAGTCAAAATGGAATTACAAAAGCTCCTTGATGCTAGTTTCATATGGCCAATTGATTATCCAGAGTGGGTTTCAAATCTTGTACCTATTTCAAAGCCCACTGGGGGCATATGCATCTTCACTGACTTCAAATATTTGAACAAAGCATGCCCCAAGGATGATTTCCCTCTTCCAAATATAGATATAATTGTGGATATGATAGTAGGACATGGAATGTTATCACTAATGGATGAATACTTAGGGTACAATCAAATCATGATAGCTAAGGATGACCAATAGAAGACAACCTTCACTTGTCCATGGGGGACATACTGTTGGAATATGATGCCATTTGGGTTGAAAAAAATAGGAGCTACATATCAAAGAGATATGACCCTAATATTCCATGATATGATTCACAAAATTGTGGAAGACTATGTGGATGACATATTGGCCAAATCAAAGAAACATTGAGATCACATAATAGCACTAAGCTCCATCTTTGACAAGCTAGAAGAATACAAGGTCAGACTCAATCCAAAAAAGTGTGTCTTTGAGGTACAATCAAGAAAGTTACTAGGGTACATTGTATCTATGAGAGGAATCAAGATAGACCCCGCCAAAGTCAAAGCAATTCTTGAGATGGAGGTACCAAGAACCTTGAAGCAATTGAGGGGCTTGCAAGGAAGAATCTAATCCATTCAATAGTTTATAGCATAATTATCAGATAAGGCTATCCCCTATTCTCATCCACTCCACAAGGGGGTAGCATACAAATGGGATGAGAAATGTGACAAGGCTTTCAATAAGATCAAGGAGTACTTGCTCACACCACCAATTCTCATGCCACCAATTCCAGGCAAGCCATTGATCCTGTATATATCTACAACAATAGTAACCCTTGGTGCTCTCTTAGCTCAACATGATGAAAATGGGAAGGAGAGAGCTATTTACTACATCAGCAGAACCATGATAGAACATGAGCTAAATTACACATCTATTGAGAAGGCATGCTTAGGAGTCGTGTTCACCACACAGAAATGCAGACACTATATTCTAGCACATCAAATAAAACTCATTGCCAAGATAGACCCTCTCAAGTATCTACTTTCTAAAGCAACGCTCATAGGGCAAACAACTAAATGGGTTATGATCTTGATAGAACACGACATTGAGTATGTAGAATGGAAGGCCATTAAGGATGAGTAATTGCATATCAGCTAGTAGAGGCACCAATATATTTAGAGAATCCACTTGTATTGGAGTTCCCCAATGAGTCAATCTTTAACGTAAGTGTGGAAAATCATTGGAAAATGTACTTTTATGGATCCTACACACAACACAGGTCAGGAGCTAGAATTTTCTTCATTACACCACAAGGGGATTGCATACCCAAGTCATACAAGTTGTCTTTTCCTTGCACAAATAACATTGTATAATATGAGGCTCTTGTTATAGGACTTAGAATAGGAATACAATGGTAGATAATGGCACTCAAGGTCTATGGAGATTCATAACTAATCATCAATTAGGTAAATGATGAATACCAAATGAAGGATGACAAATTGACTCCATACAAAAAACTAGTGGAAAGTCTCAAAGAATTCTTCATTGACATCATGTTTGAGCAAATACCAAGGGAAAATAACATAGCAGCAGATGTTATGGAAACAATTGGATCACTACTAGATATCCCACACAATGTCCCAAAGCAAGAATTCCTTGTAGAGCAGCTTCTCGCACTAGCATTCAAGGTACCAGAGTCTAAAGTCATGTGTGAAATTGTTGGTCTCGGTGATCCCTGGTATCATAACATATACACCTACTTGATAATAGGAGTCCTCCCCACCGATATCACCCTGAACCTTAAAAGAACATTTGTCAAGAATTCATCCCACTTTGTTATCTTAGGAGACACCTTATACCATAGGAGTATCGAGGGAACCCTTTTATGATGCCTAAATATTGAGGAAGCTTTGACTTCTTTAACCGAGGTACACAATGGCATTTGTGGGTCACATTCGAGTGGTATGACCTTGGCTAAGAAACTGTTGAGGACTGGGTACTACTGGCCTATGATGGAGGGGGAAGCTCACAACTATGTCCAAAGGTGTCTATAATTTCAACAGCATGGGGATCTCATCCATGCACCAGCTCAGGAGCTCCACCTAATCATTACACCTTGGCCCTTTTCATAATGGGGGCTTGATCTCGTCAACAAAATCACACCCACTTCATCTAGTGGACATAATTTCATTATCATTTCCACCAAGTATTTCACGAAGTGGGTAGAGGTCATTCCCATGACCTATATTACAGGAAAGAAGATTTCCAAGTTCATCCTGAACTACCTAATTTGCTGCTACAATGTCCCTCGGGCCATTATCTTAGATAACAAGATGCCTTTCAAAAACCAAGATGTTTGAGACCTATGCCAAAATTTTAATATCCAAAATCGCTTTTCCACTCCATAATACCCCCACGGTAACAGCCAAGTTGAGGCTATAAATAAAACCATCTTAAAAATCCTCAAAAAGATAGTCAATTAAGTTGGTCGTGACTGGCACCTATAGTTGAATCCTACCCTATGGGCCTACTGAAAAATTATCTGCATGCCTAGAAGTGCAACCCCTTTCTCCATGTTCTATGGATCAGAAGCCATCCTTCCTATTGAGATTGAGCTTCCATCCTTAAGAATATCATTGCAGAACCTCATTATAGATGAAGAATTCAGGTATCACAGTTGAACAAAATGGAACTACTGGATGAGTGTCACATGGATGCCTTAAACCATTTGCAAGTTTACCAAAAATGTCTCAAGTGAAGCTACAACAAGAAGATCAGGAGTCAGACCTTTCAATTCAAAGAGCTTGTGTTGAAGGAAAATAAAAAAAATATGCCAAATCTAGACAAGGGAAAGTTTGAACCCAATTGGTTGGGACCCTTCATTATCACAGCAAGCTATAAATCAAGAGAATATCAATTATCAACACTAGAAGGTGAGCCTCTGTAAGAGCACATGAATAGCTTCCATCTCAAAAAAATCAAAAAATATAAAAATCCAAAAAATATAAAAAAGGATTGAAAACAATAAAGAAAAAAATCATCATCTAGTGAAAACCACTTCGGTGGCACTTTGGGAAAATACCTTGGTGAAAACCTAGCAAATAGGCACCTCATGTAAATAAGTGCTTTCCATCCACCATGATCTATATGGCTTGTTTTGCATCATTCATCCATCGCACTTCCATATCTCCATCCATTACCCATCCGCGTCTGCATCATAGCTTGATCCTATGTTCGTATCATGATCCCTCCTAGTACTGTTCAGCCCATTCCCAAGGTCAATTTTTCCTACCTATATTAGAGTAGTATATTGCATGATGTTGGGGGAATGTTCTTATACCTACGCTGGATCGGATTTGTGTATATTCTTAAAGCTTTCCTCAAGATCAGAAAAATCCAAAAACATTCATAAAATCAAAAACATCGAAACATCAAAAAATCCAAAAACATTCATAAAATCAAAAAAACCTAAAACATTCATAAAATCATAAAATCCAAAACATTCAAATCATGTCAAAATCCAAAAATAGGTCAAAAAGTCAGAAAAAGTCAAAAACATAGTCATCTTGTCAAACTACAGGTCTTTGGGCTCTAAATGTAGGCAAGGTTGATCTTTGATCATCCCTCGAGACACCTAAGTCAGTCTTTTAGGAGTCTATCATAATAAACTAGCAATCCATTTGTTCATATTCCATTAATAAACGAGTCTATTTCAGTCGAACTACATGGTCTTTGCGTGTATAACATAGGCAAGGCTAATCTTTGATTAGCCCCCGAGGCCCCTAGGATAGGTCTTTAGGTTAGGTTCTTGGTCAAAATCTCATAAAACACCAAAAACATTAGAAATTTTGAAAATCAAAACACTTGCAAAACATCTCAAAAAATACAAAAAAAAAGCCTCAAAACATCAAAAACATCCAAATATTTGAAAAAAAAATTCATCTGTCCCATCTCGCTTTCACTCACAATAAACATCCGCTCATAATAAATCTTCATCACCCTCAACCTTTGGTGTGACAATCGGAAACAAGTTCAAAAAATTGAAAGTGGAAACTCAATCATCAAGGTCTCAAGTCTAGGTCATTAGGTAAACAAGTTGGTCAACTCTTGGTATTAATAGCTCATCATCCAGTCAATCCCAAATCATCTGATAACATCATGTCCTAGGATGCATCCTTCCTACAATGGACATCAACATCAGGCATCACCATAGTTTAGTCTTGGCTAGAGGTATAAAGAACATTAGCTTGTTTGTTTACTTGATCTTTGTCTTTTGACCTATCTTATTGCACTCATTTCAATGACTTCTCGATGATGTCCAAACAAAGGGATTTAGAAAGAAACGAATGGGGCAACAATCATTATCTTGTGTTTGTTGGGCTTGTTGGATATTCTTGCAATATAACCTTGGTCATGCTTACTTTGTTTGATTTGTAGAGAGGGTGTTTTAGGTGTCTTGTTGACCACATAGGAAGGCTTGCTTTTCTATGTTTTGGTCTGAGATATTTGAAATATCTAAAATACATTTTAAATAAGGTTTCGTATGCCAGGTGTGAACAAGGATACTCCTATCTAATTTTCAAGTCAAAGTCCATCACACTAGACACAACGCCATCCTGGTTCTTTATACCTTCATGCATCGTAATTAATCCCTTTTAAAATCCCAATTCCTAATAAGCAATGCATCATCATCATCATCTCTAATAAAGTCTCATAGATCATGGACTTGTTGGATCCTCTTGTCATCATCTCATTTCTTATTTGTTCTCTTCATGCTAACATGGCACCATGGAAGTTAATCAAAACACCACCAATGCATCCATCCTACATCCACAAACTATCAGCATACTGCATATCATTCATATCATATACAATAGGAAACATCGATCATTTCACATGCATTGCATTTCCATCATTTGCATCATAATATAGATTGGTTATTCTAAGAATCCCATAAATCATACACTTGCATCCATTTCATAATCATATAGGTATCATTATATCATCCATATATGCATCATCATATCATACATAAAAAGATAGTGAAAAAGAAAAGGAGCATCCCATACATCTCATAATCATGACATATAAAATCATCCATTTGGGGCATAATATAGATCTATTAAGCATATTAAAATCATTTTCATATCATCGATACTCCACACATCATCATCATAAAAGTGCATAGAAATAATATGAAAAAAGAAATGCATCCATGACATCCATAAACATCTGCATAACCATACATTGCATCATATCATATAGAATCACATTGCATATATAAGAACATCAAATGCATCCATCCATGAAAGCATAAATAAAGTAGACACATCACATAATAAATTGATCATATCATATATATATCAAAAATACCATTATCATGGTACAAATCATAATCATGTGTATGTATATCAATCAGTATACAATACCCATAGGGCTATCAAAAACGGAGCCTGTGAGTCCCAAAAATAATCGAATGTTGTTGATCAAAATTGTGTGGTAGCTACCCCTGGTGGCTACTCCCCTCACTTGCCTGTCTCTTGGCTTGATCATTTGTCTATCTTAACCCTGTCTGCTGAGAGTACTCTGGCACCCAAGCTACTGCAGGTACATCTTGTCGATAATGAAGCCTGTAATACTCAGCCTCTCTCATGGCCTTGTGGTACATCTGCATAGGTACTGTCCTCCCCTGGGATGAAGCAACCATGCTCTCCAACTACTGCCTCTGTTTGACCTCTTGGGCTAGTTGTAGCTCTGTTGCCTACCTTTGTTGGCGCTCATGATCTCTCTCTATGGTAAGTGCTTGGACCTGTTGTCTAGCCTAGTCCCTCGCTATTGTGACTGTTTGCAACTTCCCCTGTAAACCTTGTATCTATCCTTGTAGTTGTTGAATCTAGGCATCTCATGGGTCTGGCTATGGTGACTGAGGTGGTTGGGTAGGTTGTTGGTCCCTCTGTTGGTCCCTCTGTTGATCTCTTAGGGCATATCTCTGCTAGTCCCTTTGGTCCCTCAACTAATCAGGCTACTACTCTGGCTATCAAAGAGGTGGCCCACCTCCTCCAGGTACCTATCCTACCTTTCCTCTCCTTGTCGTCTTGCCTCGAGGTCTCCTTCCTGGAATTGCTACCCTTGGAATTTTTAGTTGTAGAGGGGGTCTAAACCAAACATCATAGGCACATGTGGTGCCTGGATCTTCCTATCCCTGCACATAGGCCCATGGCCTAGCCACCTATGATACCTTGGAATTTATCCTACTCTAGTGCATAAAATAACTCAAAATACGAATGATAGAAGACCAAGGACACCTCAAGATTAGCCAAAAGAGAGTGACAAAACAATAAAGAAAATAGATAACATAAGACACAAATGGTTTTACATTCCTTCTTGTTGATATCCCTTTGATTGGCCCTTGCTTAGAATGATGTGTGCTCCTTGATGGCTCTTGATGTGGCTAAAATGAAGGATTTTACTATGTGCTTGGATGTAAATGCAAGTGAATGTAATTGAAGGCTATAAATGGCAGCATGTAGTTACAAAATGACTAAGTGTTTGAGAAAGCAAATGGGCAGCATGTAGTTGCTCAAATCAAAAAGTATTGTAAATGCCCTTGAGGAGGGGGGATTTATAGAAGATCTTGAATTCTTTAGAGAATTCAATGGTCAAGATTGATCCAACAAGGTCAAGATGAAGGGCTATGGTGGGTTGAGAACCCACAAGCCCTCACATCTTGACATGTGGAGGGTGAAGTGGCCAAGGGGATATGAGGTGTATGAAAAGTGTAGGGTGTCAAAAAGGTACATGTAGGGGTGGAGGAGGACAAGTACCTTCAAGTATATTGGGAGATGGGAAGAATCTTGGGTGAATAAAAGTGAATTTTAAATTCACAATGATTGGAAGAATCTAGTGGATAAAACAATGTTCCCAAAAGGTGGGAGTTTGTCACATGTGACTTGATGTGACAAGTCAAAGGTTCTAGAAGATGCATGGGAAAAGAGGATTCTAGGAGGAATAAAAGTGAATTAAAAATTCACATGGGGAAGAGAGGAGCCTAGGGTGAATAAAAAGGAATTAAAAATTCCTTGGGGATAGGGAGAGTTGACCAAGGTACTGATTAGGTTGACTAATGCGGTAATTAGAGGGATAGTGGGGGTTATGTAGTTAAAAGCCAACTTGCAAAAGTTGGAGGATATGTTACATCTAATCAAGGAATTGAGCATGTGCACATCCTTAATGAAGAGATTAGAAAATGGATTAGGATTAGATGAAAATGGCATGTGAGGAATTAAATAAATGTAATATTTATTTAATTTATTTGATGAAAAGGGGATTAAGGGGGGTAAGGTATTTAATTATTAATTAAATACTTGAGGGATTTGGCAGAATTAAAGATATTAATTAAATAATAGTAATATTACTTAATTAGCTCGGATAAGAGGATGTTTAGATGAAAAGTGATAAATTTGGATAAATTAAGTGTCCAAATTTGGATGTCTACATTTTTCCCCTCTTTGAGATGGTGTTACGAAGTAGCATCATTTCAAAGAATATTAAAATATAGAGGCCAGAAGGAGATGGTTAGATTGGAAAAGATGGAGGGGGTGCAGATGAAGTTTAGGGATAAGGATGCCCCCTCGAGAGGACATGCGGGTTGAAGAGAACACGTGTGTGCTCTCGAAATAGATGATGTGATGCAAGGGGAGATGAGGAAGATGATGCAAGGTGATGGGTAAGAGAGTAAGTGATATGGAGATGGATGAAGCACAAATGGATTTCAAAAGGTGATGCTGCCCCAGTCAAGGTACAAGCCAAAAAGGGGGTTGATGAGGGATCTCAAAACAACACGAGGATAGGGAAGGATACATCCCACTGAGTGGTATTGATGGGGGAAGGATACATCCCAAAACACCACTAAATGATAGGGAAGAGTACCTCCTGATGGTGATGATGAAAGTGTTGTTGACGAGGGAAGGATACATCCCAAACAACACCGAAGGGATATGGAAGAATAAAATGGGATGATGATGAGGATGATTGGATCAAGGCTTGTAACAAGACTGGGAACAAGACCAAGGATATGATTAGATGATTCGGGCGAAATGGAATGGATGGGGATTGGATAAAGATGTGAGATAAGGATGAAGGATGAATAGATGGGGGGGATACATGCAAGATGATAAAATGGAAAATGAAATGCAATCCTAATGCAATTTGCCATCTTCGGAGCACTAATTTTTGCTATAGCATAAGACACAAAGTGCCAGGGTATGTGGAACCAAGGCGTAATAGTGTCTAATGCATGAAATAAACACAACAGACAAGAAGGCTATCCCAACACCCCAAGGTCACAAAGACCTTGGTCAGGCCAGGTATTGAGATAACCACAAGCACAAAAGGATGCCCCAGCATAACACAAGACCTCGGGGATCTTGGTGGGTACTACGTGGGACAACCAAGAAGACACAAAAATAGACATAAAAATATTAAGATGTGCCCCTATGTTGGCCAATCAAAACACGCCATAATATGATGGATCATGGCTGCTTTGACAAGTGATGATAGGGAGCTCAAATGATAAACAAAAGCCAAAAGCATCAAAAGATCACAATCAATTTCAAATGTCCTTTGCCATAGGATCAAGGGGATGGATGGGATGGATGAGGTCTATTAGGAAGGATGCATCCTATTGAGACCGATGATGGATACTAAGCTAAAAGATCGATATGACATAGGATATTCAAAACCGATTGGATTTGATGATACAAGTGGATCTTGTTGGTTAAGAACCAGCTAGATAAGGGCATAGCTTGACGACGCGACACGAGAGACTATCACATCCTAGCAACCTAGGGGCTCGGGGGCCGATCAAAGATTAGCCTTGCCTACGTGGAAGCGCAGAGCCCTCGTAGTTCGATAAAAGGCTGACGACTGACCATGATGGAGATTTCGATGGATGACCAAGATAGGATGGAGAATAGGAGAAAAGTGGACAATATAGATCGATGATGGATGGTACCCCGGGGGTGGATCAAATGATCGACCTTGCCTACGTGAAAGTGCAGGGGCAATGTAGTTCGACAAAAGGCCACAGACAAGTGATGGATGAAAGATGATGAGATAACCCTAGATAAGGGGTTAAAATGATGGAATTGACATGACGGAACAAGATAGACCTGTGGGATTGGATTAGATTGGAGGATAGTGACTATATAAAGCTCAGGGATGGGATGGTTATCCAAATCATCAAAGATGAAGTGGGCGAATGACATGCCATATAGATGAATGATGAAGTGACGAACGATGAGATAGAAAATATGTGCAAAGAAGCAGAAGTGATGACGATAAGATAGATGACATTGGAGTGCATGGGGAAGAGCCAATAGCTAGATACCAATGACAAGGGATTATGAGATGGGACGAGGGGAGAGGATGGGGGGAGGAAAATGATTGTGTGGGTGGATTAGATAGAGGGATAAGGATTTGGATGAGGAAAAGGTGACCAGATGGATAGATGACTGATTCTTGGAACTAGAAGGTGAAGGGTGGGAACAGGTGGAAGATTACTCAGAATGAGTAAACGATTGATCAAGATTATGGAATGAGAGTTTGAAATGATAGAAGGAGGGTTGATTGATGAATGTGTGAGATGATGAAGTGGTTTGATGAAGTTTTGAGATGATAGATGAAGGATTGAAATAGATGAATGGTTACATGGAATGAGTGAATGGATTTATGAGAATGGATGAATAAGACAAAATTGAAGAAGATGGAGGGAGGGATCTTAAGACTTTGTTTGATATCCAAAGATCGTGACTGCAGAGGGACGAAAGCTCAGATTAGGGGTTTGGTTAAGCTCAGATTGGGATAAGATTAAAGCTCAGATGAGGATTGGATTGAAGACTAGAATTATTGAAGGATATGATTGGATTGATTCTACACCGAGTTCTGGGGCTTAAGGGATGTAAGGTGTTGACAAGCAGATTTTTTCCAATTTGGCAATTTTCAAAAATTGTCAAATTTTGCCATTTTAGGAAACGTCATGGTCGTATGTTTGAGAGTCCCAATTTTTTCCAAGAAATACCCATTGGTGAGATAGGGTGAATTGCCAACTAACATCCCAGATTCGAGATATGCATTTTGAGTGATGAGTGAACAATTTTTCAAAATGCTAGAAAAAAACACTAAATTGGGATTTTGAGGGACTAGATGAAAGTTTGAGGCCCCGAAAATGGGTCAAAATAGGTTCCAATGGCTTTTAGAGAAACCAGTTGGAAATTTACTCGTTATCTCGTAACGCAACCACCCATCAAATTTCAGCTCAAACGGACACCCGAGACAAAAGTTATGGCCTCCGGAAGTGTTGGTGTAAAAATCAAAAATCAATTTTGAAAATTTAAAAACATGGGTTTTGATGGCGGGGAAAAATTAGAAAATGGGTCGAGATTATTTTTCCAAAAAAGACAGCAAAAATGT
>VDFB02271358.1:77279456-77330289 GCA_007258455.2 Sequoia sempervirens | reverse complement strand
TCATCATCTCATTTCTTATTTGTTATCTTCATGCTAACATGGTACCATGGAAGTTAATCAAAACACCACCAATGTATCCATCCTACATCCACAAACTGTCAGCATACTGCATATCATTCATATCATATACAATAGGAAACATCGATCATTTCACATGCATTGCATTTCCATCATTTGCATCATAATATAGATTGGTTATTCTAAGCATCCCATAAATCATACACTTGCATCCATTTCATAATCATATAGGTATCATTATATCATCCATATATGCATCATCATATCATACATAAAAAGATAGTGAAAAAGAAAGGAGCATCCCCTACATCTCATAATCATGACATATAAAATCATCCATTTGGGGCATAATATAGATCTATTAAGCATATTAAAATCATTTTCATATCATCGATACTCCACACATCATCATCATAAAAGTGCATAGAAATAATATGAAAAAAGAAATGCATCCATGACATCCATAAACATCTGCATAACCATACATTGCATCATATCATATAGAATCACATTGCATATATATACAACATCAAATGCATCCATCCATGAAAGCATAAATAAAGTAGACACATCACATAATAAATTGATCATATCATATATATATCAAAAATACCATTATCATGGTACAAATCAAAATCATGTGTATGTATATCAATCAGTATACAATACCCATAGGGCTATCAAAAACGGAGCCTGTGAGTCCCAAAAATAATTGAATGTTGTTGATCAAAATTGTGTAGTAGCTACCCCCCGTGGCTACTCCCCTCACTTGCCTATCTCTTGGCTCGATCATTTGTCTATCTCAACCCTATCTGTTGAGAGTACTCTGGCACCCAAGCTATTGCAAGTATAGCTTGTCGATAATGAAGCCTATAATACTCAGCCTCTCTCATGGCCTTGTGGTACATCTGCATAGGTATTGTCCTCCCCTGGGATGAAGCAACCATGCTCTCCAACTAATACCTTTGTTTGACCTCTTGGGCTAGTTGTAGCTCTATCGCCTACCTTTGTTGGCACTCATGATCTCTCTCTATGGTAAGTGCTTTGACCTATTGTCTAGCCTGGTCCCTTGATATTGTGACTGTTTGCAACTTCCCCTGTAAACCCTGTATCTACCCTTTTAGTTGTTGAATCTAGGCATCTCATGGGTCTGGCTATGGTGACTGAGGTGGTTGGGGAGGTTGTTGGTCCCTCTGTTGGTCCCTCTGTTGATCTCTTAGGGCATATCTCTGCTAGTCCCTTTGGTCCCTCATCTAATTAGGCTACTACTCTAGTTGTTAGAGAGGTGGCCCACCTCCTCCAGGTACCTATCCTACCATTCCTCTCCTTGTCGTTTTGCCTCGGGGTCTCCTTCCTGGAATTGCTAACCTTAGAATTTTCAGTTGTAGAGGGGGTCTAAACCAATCATCATAGGCACATGTGGTGCCTGGATCTACCTATCCCTACACATAGGCCCATGGCCTAGCCACCAACTGGAAAAAGTTGTCAACTATGTTGGATGTTGGAATCGTCCATCCCCATGTGGTTTGTCTAGATGCTTGGGTGAAGATGGCCACATACTGATCATTGGATTGATCCTGCACATCTCCAAACTATCAGGCTACTCTGTCTGCAAGTAGCGATCTATCATCGTGTGCTTGTGCCCCTGCATCAATCAATCCTGTCGAGTATAGAACAATTGTTGGGCGTCATTGTACTAGGCAAGCATCTGTAACCATGGCCTCCATGTAAAAATTGTCATCTCATCTATGACTTTGTGCCAATGCGGTAGGCATGTCTGTCTTGTGTGCCTCAAAGTGATGTCACCCTTGTACCACCAAACTGTTGGATCGTCGAGCTCTACATTGACCATAGTGACCATTGGTCAAAGCACGACGATGTACTCCCAAGCCCAAATGTGCAATAATGTCACACCGGTACCTATCACTCAAGTTTCATAGTAGGAAAACTCGTGTAGATCATGGTATAGTGAGGCAAGCATCACTGGCCCCCACGCATATAGTGTCCTCTAGAAAAGCATCATCTCTCAAGCCAGGCCCCATTCCAAGTTGAAGTATCTACCTCCTCGGTCTGGAGCCACTAGTTTGCATATAATTGCTACTACAAGCAACCGGAAAGTCGACACCCGACCTTTGTAATACTCTAGATCAATCTGGCCCTCAGAGAGTGTGAGCTCCTCAACCTCCATAATCTCAAATCATGCATCATCACTAGCATCTACATCATAAATAACTTAGTCACTTTGAATCAGCAACTACAAGATGCCCCAAACATCCTCCAATGTAACAGTCACCTCGTAGGTAGGAAGGTGAAAGGATGAGGTCTCGCTATGCCACCTCTCAACCAACGCAGTCATCATCACCAGGTGAATCTAGACAACGAGTTCATAGGCAACGTACTAGAGACCAATCTTGCCCAAGTGCTCATGTCGTAGCTTGTACAAACCACTCAATTTGCTCAGCACCAAGGGTCGATGCTCGCATGATAACACAGACTCTCTAATCTCCTGCACTCATAGATGACACAAGAAAAATGAATGAGTCACTATTTGCAATGGCGTTACCCTTTGGAAACTCCAAACAATGATGCTAGAACCTTTAAAAATACAAACTGAGTCGCGGTGTCACTATTTGCAATCACGGGCCCCTTTGACCTAGAAACCCTAAACCTAAACTAGATCGTAGCATCGCCATTTACAATGGTGTCATCATTTGGAGTTTGGATTCCTAAAGCTAAATTGTGACACAACATCGCAAGTCATGCAAGAGACGCTATATGAGTCATAGCGTCACCAATTTTTCACTTTTAGCATCGCTATATAGCGACGCTAGAGACTTTGACCTTTTCAAACGTAATAAATGTGCTTAAAAATTGAATGAAAAAGTCGGGTTAGGGTCACATACTATTGGTCCTATGCCTGGAGGTCTCTGGTACACCCAGACTAACTCAAAAATGTGTCAGGGAAGCACTCTTTGCGCCATTTTGCAAGAAGGTCAAAGCTCAAAAAGCTAGAATTCTCAAGGTGTGAATGCAAAAATGAATGGAAAGTGACCCCTCCAAGGCTATTTAAGCATGAAAATTAGGCTTTTTTGCCCCAACTTAGCTGTCAAACTAGGGTTTTGTGCCCCTGGCACCATTTTTGCCCAACTAAAGCTTGTTTTGCATCTTTTTCACGACGCATATTTTCAGCATCTTGGAGCCTTTCTAGACCTCGGGCTTGTCCTTTTTTCTGAGAAATCACCCAAAAATCCAAATTTTAAATTAATCTCTCGAGGCGTATACCAATGTAATTCTTCTTGCTAGGAGACGTGATGGGGCATCAAAAATTTAAAAAAATAAATTTTGATCTCGGCAAGGTTATTCTTTAAACCAACACAACAGGTACATTGCTTCAAAGAGGGGAAAAATGTAGACGTTCAAATTATCCTGATTGATATCGTGCACTCGATTCTGATTCACTAACACCAATTCTTCCTTAATCACTTCTTTACTAACCAATTAATTGAATAATCCTTATTTAATTATTCCATCATAATTCCTCTTTGATTAAATAAATCATCTTTATTTAATTGAAGTCTAATGTTCCTCTTTTAATTAAATAAATCATTTTAAAAAATTAAATTTTAAAGTCACCTCTCTTAATTAAATAAATCAACTTTATTGGATTAAGTCTAATATTCTTCATTTAATTGAATAAATGAAACTTTATTTAATTAAATTGACAATGTTCTTTATCCTCTCATTTGATTTAAATAAATCTAAATATCTAAATTAAATGTCATATCAACTAATTTCACCTAAGTTAATTAAATCCTAATTAACTCCTAACACTAATCCTCAAATCCTCTAGCTTTTGCAACTTGCACATGTAAATCAATTTATTTGATTTAGTATTTCATCTATTTCCATTCAAGCATGGCATCTCTTTAAAATATTCCATCAATTTGAAATCTCCCTCCCAAAGGACTTTGTCCTCCAACATGGCATTTAAGTCTCTTACATGTCCTTCTTCTTGAGCTAACTTGGCCTTAACTCCTCTTACAACTCTTCCTCCACAAGCCATCTTTTGAATTTCAAATTCCACCTATATGCATTTAACATGCACATTGTTCAAAATGTGCTCCACCTCTCTTCAATAGCATGTTGACAAGTGGCACAATGCCATTGATTCAAGTTTAATCCCACATTCTTCATATTTCTCATTTCTCAATCCTTCTTTCCTATAAATAGAGAACTTCTCTATTGATTTGGGATCCACAACTTCATGCAAGGTTACTATCTACAAATTTGAGCAAGTTCATCCACATTTTCATCCAAGTTTTCATAGTTTTCACCAATCTTAGCAAGGTTATCAACAATTCTTATCAAGGAGCACACAATCTTCATCAAGTTCATCAAGGAATCGGGAAAGGGCTTCTTTCCACATTAAAGAAGCACCAATTCTCCCATGGGATGTTGGTTTGAGTATTTTGAACAAGATTTCATTAGCTTTTATTGAATATTTTACTTCGTTTTCTTGTTCATTGTGTTTAAATGAATTTCATGGAGAATGTTTGTTTTAGACTTGTTTATTGACTAATTTTTGATTGTTTGATCATATTGGAGCAATTTTAGACCAAGCATTCACAAGTAAAAAATAAAACTTCACTTGTATGGAAAACAGTCACACTAGACTATTTTGACAATTGTTTTTGCAAGATTTTTTTACTATTTGCAAAATCTAGCAAATACCCAGATGGTATTTTGTGATTTTGAACAAAACCCATAAATTATTTTTCTCAAAAATACATGAAGCAAAAAATATTGACCATTTTTATCCAAAATGCACTAAAAATTTGCCCACCTCCAAAAATTGCAAAAAAAAGTAAAGAGGATTCCAGATTTGAAGCTTGCAACCCTTGTTGAAGAAAAAACCTCATAAATCGAGAAGGGGTTTGTTTAATCCACATTATAATACCTTGTTAGAAATTTGAAAACCACAAAACCATGAGCCACAAGATCAAACAATGAACAAAGACACCTTCCACACAAGAGATATGCAAACAATATGTGTGATATTCCTCAAGAAGAAAAAGCTACATAATGCAAGAGACTATCAAAATGATATGAAAGCTTGAGAAATAATTATAATGAGGGTTGAGTGTTATATAGGAGCAAAACCCCAAAAGCATAAAAGCACTCCTAAGTTTAGCTTAAGTGCATGATAATAAATTAGACTAATAATTAATTAAAGTTTAATTAATTATTAGCTAATACATGATTACTCTATTACAGTGGTGGCCCATTAAAGTATGCATTACCCTTTATTAGGGTGGTGGGGGATTAAACCCCCCTAAATTTTTTTAATTTAATTTTTAAAAAACTTTTAATTTTTTTTAATAATATTTTTTTTCACTTTTTTAATTAAAAAAACTTGGAGTTGCCTTCTGCCTACCCATGGTTGCATGGGTGACCAGTGCCCAGGCCAAGGGGGCTAAATGTTTTTTTAGAAGCACATCTAAATTTGGTGGACCTCCACATTTGGGGGTATTTTTTTCTAAATTTGGCAAAGATCTTTTTTTTGCCCTACTCAACCCCTCTCCATTGCGTTTTTTCAGTTTTACACCTCAACTTCCAGAGGCCATATCTCAACCATACGGTGGACTTTTTTATTGCAATTTATTTTTGAAATGGGGTAGAATTATATGTTATTTGCAGTGGTGCAGATGAATTCCAATTTTGGCTTTTGGTTTTTTCCAAAAAATTATTTTCTTAGTGATGTTGTTGTTCAATTCTCATTTTGGAGACTTTGACGAGCCATATCTTCATTGCAAGATGGTGTGTCCCTTGGTCTTCCTTGTGCAACTCTATGCTTGGGTTTGTGACATGGCTTAACCACCTCCTATGGATCTTGTATAAATTTGGCAGTTGTATTGGGCATTAATAGGTTAATCTTTTGGTGCAACGACAACTACCAATGTAACAATTGGTATTAGGCCGAGGTCACAGGTTCAAACCCCTCACTTGCACTAGGGGGTTGTTGCAAGATGGTGTGTCTATTGTTCTTCCTTGTGCAATGTGGCACTTGGGTTTGTGACATAGCTTAACTGCCTCATGTGGATCTTGTATAAATCTGGTAGTTGTATCGAGCATTAATAGGTTGATCTTTTGGTGCAGTGACAACCACCAATGTAACAATATTTTGTATTTGAACTCCATTTTGGGAGTCATTTTTTTTAAAGTGCATGTTTTTTTGTGTATTTTGACATGGTTCTACCAGTTTCCTCATTTTCTATCAAAGAATTGTATTTTCAGCATGTAATCCTTTTTAGACATTATGGGCTCTCATTGTATGCATTTTTCATTATGTAGACGCATTGAGATGAAATGCCATTCTAGTGTATATTTTTTGAGGATTTTGCAAATCTTGTTGTGTTTTTTGTACTCACATTATGATATAAAGTGCCATGGGGTGTTGGTGTTTTTCTTTGGTTTTCCATCACACCTTTGTCAAGTGAGTGTCCCTTCCACGAAAATAGTGAGTCCTAGTGATTCTTGCCTCATGCATGTGTGCTTTAGTTTGCACACCTTTTAATTTGTAGGTTATTTCTCCTACATGCACTTCTTGGTTTCACAGAGTTCTAGTGTACCTCTCATGGCTCTCTCTTGTCAGCATTATGGGGGGTTTCTACTATTGGTGTTAATGCTTCTTTGGTTTCATGGTTTTGAGTGATCTACATATTTAGTTCTTGTTCCTAGATACTTTTAGATGCAGTGTACATCAGCAGCTGGTTACATGCATTTTAGTGAGATGGATCATCTACCATATGGACACTCTTGCATTCCTGTGTTGGGAGGTTCTTCATTTTAGCACCATATCAATCATCTTTCAACAACAGTCTATAGATTCTTCATGATTTTGTGATATTCTCCATGTTCCTCTTTTTTGGGGCACTGCTTTGATTGGGCCTACTTCACCAGTCCTTCACACCTTGCCAGTTTGGAGTTTAGAGTCCTATTGATGAGTGTTTTACTTGCACCGGCAACAACTCAAGCGAGAATCACAATATTCTATCTCTCTTGAAAGGTTATTTTCAGCAATAAATGGAGTTAAAAAAATCACCCCAAGGTCTCTCGGGTGTCAGGTCATGACAATGCATAAACAACTCAGATAATATGTGAAAATGCTGGTAATCACAAAGGGACCTTACTACAAGCAAACTGTATCTTTCCAATTTATCATATTTTGCAATATGATGATCTATAATCCTAAATCTAATCAGATAATAAAGAAATAGAAAAAGATAAAGGGTGCGAGAATATGATAAGACTCTAAACTATCCCTAGGATAAACAATGCAAATGATAGATATCCTAGAATGGACCAATCTCAAATTACCAATTCCTGATCAACCACAAGGCACTTCACAAGAATGGTGCAATCTTCTAAGGTGTACAAATTTTCAAATCATAGACCTTCATCTACAATCGAACTTAAGCACATATAATATTCGGTCCAGGTTGACTTCACCAGCCTACTACAATCAGATAGTTACTGGGAGTATAGACCAGAGATTGCTACAAACATTCCAAATATGAAATCATAGACACCATTCTCCAAACTAAAACTAATATATTTCTGAATATTAAACCCTAAATCTTCAAGCAATTTAAAAGATAAAACAACAGGAACCATGCAAGATGGAATAACACAAAAGATTGCACCAGGAAAACCACAATGTCTTCAGTTGTATTAATCACCAAAATGCTGCAACAATTCCACTATTTTGATACAGTATTTGCTTCAAGAAATTGAATACTACTCCTATTACAAAAATACTCTAGCTTTTGCTCTTTAATTTCTAATGTCTCTTCTAGCTAACCCTTACAATGAGGCAAGAATGCCCTTTTATAGCAAATCTCAAAACATGTCAGCCTAGCCAAACATTTACAGAAATAAGAAAAACCCCTCAAAACAAGTCGGCCAAGGAAGAAAAAATCAAACTAAGGCACACATTAAATGCCATCATCCAGGTCGGCCTTGACACAATTTTCAATGCAGCCCCGTCCAATGCATGCCCCATGATAATAGGGAAGCACAAATCTTGAAATGGGCATTAACTGCCACTCCCCTTATCCTTTCTATGTGCCGATGACCCTTGGACCCTCAAGAATATTCCATCCAGTTCGGTGACAGGTGGCAAAGGTAATATCCTAAGCCGACATTTAATGGAGTCAATTTCCTCCTTGGACTGGTCAACAATCTTATTCCAATCCTCCCTGTTGGCTAGATACTTATCCATTACAGCCAAGTAGGTAGCTGCATCATCCAGCTAGTGGCCGGTTACAACACTTTCTGCATCAGGGGCATAGACTTCATGCCACCACTCCCTCAGCTGTTTCAGGCTTAGATATTTCAGAGCTATCTTCCTCCTTCCAGTCATCACCTCAAAGAAGGCAATGCATCCATCATAGATACTAGTAAGATCTCCATCAATTTGTTTCTTTAGTCTCAGGATCTTTTTCATGGCCTTCTGCCTAATCTGCAGAGCCTTGAACCATTCCCAGGGTTCATCCAATCTGGAAGAAGGAAGGATGCCATCTGCAAGTAATTGATCTTTGCCATGTCCTATGATGACTCTTGATTTCTGCAGCAAGAGATCCATGTCCTCCTTATCCTGAGACAGTACATGCTCTAATAATTCCCTAGCTCTGACTGCATCCTTTCCAACCGATAGAATGTCCTTGATGGCATCATCGCCTTTCGTTTGCACACCATTCAGCCATTCTACCGCAGTTTGAGCTGAGGTTTTCAATTTCTCAATTCTGGAGATGGTTTCCTTGGGTAGAAAACTGGGAGTGGTAGATGAAGAAGGATGGAGGGACTGCAGTGGTTTCATCACCTCCTCCAAGCATTTCCTTAATCTTTCATTTTCTTTCTTCAACTCCTGCTTGGTCTGGGTCTCCTTCCTCAACCTGCCAACAATTACTACACTGGACCCTTCAAACTCTTCTATATCCTGCTCCATGGAAGCCGGTCCAAGGTTAATGGTTTGCACATTGTAGTCTTGACCAGTGACTTCTTCTCTTGTCTTGTTCGCGGCAGGAGTGGCAATGTGGATTACCCTGTTATTCGTTTCATCTCTTTCCACCCTTGAAACCACCTCTGCTGTCTTTCTTTTCTTTCCCTTTCTAAGTTTTGATAGCATCTCATCCCAATCCAAGGGAGTATCTTCAACAACCACTTGCTTCTTTCTTGCAAGCTCCTTTTCTAGCCAGTCCGGGGCTGCAGGCTCCACCTGGATTTCTTCTGCTCTGATTTCTTCCGATTGTTATGTCACTTTCTCTTCTTCCTCTACAGCTACTTTATCATCCTCCTTCCCAAGAAGCTGTTCACTTTGATCAATTTCTTCGAGCTCCACCTCTTGCCGCACCGGTGATGGGGTTTTAGTAGGAGTATCCTCCTCCTTCTCATGTGATCCGTTTCCCCTGTCACTTTCTGGAGAATCTTCATATTGGACTAGTGGAGAAGTATGTCGTTCCTCCTCCTCAACTTCCAGCTCAACTGCCTCACCAAAAAGTGTCCCTTCCTTGAAGGGTTCTGCTTCTCCGCTAGTTTCAGGCTTCTCTGGAATCTCTGGCTCAGGTATGCTTGGTGGAGGGGAAACAGCCTTAGGTGGCTCCTCAACTGGTAACTTTGGGGTAGAGTCCTTCTTTTGTACAGTATCCTTTGGAGAGGGAGTCCTAGATCTCCTTGTGTAGACTTTAACTTTCTCCCCTCCTAAGCTCTCCACATCAACAATTGGAGGCTCATCCTTTGATGCCTCTTGACTCTTCTTCTTCGAGGTCCGGGTCGTTCTTGTTTTCTTTGGTGGTGGGGGAGCATCTTCCTCTTCTGCTTTTCCCGAGTCTTCCTCATCAGAGGACTTGCTAATCGTCAAGGTCTTCCACCTTCTCTTTCCTTTTGGCTTCCTCTTTGCCTCGGGTTCACCTTCTTTGGGGCCTCTGATCTTAATCTTGAAAGGGGAGCTCTTGGCAGTTTTCCCTTTGGGGTCATCTTCCCCAGATTCCTCTGAAGTAGACATGGGGTTGAGATTTCCCATCAAATTGAAGGTGCAGGTTACCTTCTCATTTTCCAGCTCCCAAACTTTGTGTTTTAACCAAGAGAGAGTGAATTTCATCACCGGGGCCATTATATCTTCCAATTCTATAACCTCGTCCTCATTCCAATTGATATCCCCAACCGGCCTGTCTTTCACAGCTTCATAGGCGTAGTCCTGCACCAAGTTTCCATCATCTTCCAGTTGATCCGGGATCAACTTGACATTGTATTGTCTGACTGCCTCCACAGGGAGCCTGGAGTATCTCTTCTTTATGGCCTCAAGGTCGTCTTTGATATTGACCCAATAATCCTCTAGGTCATCCTTATGCCTGTACTCCCTAGTAGCTTTCTTTTGTGCTTCTCCAGTTCTGTCAAAGTTCATCCTTTTGGAATGGAAGGAGAAACCATATGCTGCCAGTTCTTCTCCTGTAGTGTGGGTTGATTGGATAGAAGTGCACATTTCTGCCACACCGATTCCAAGAGGAAAGTCTCCACCAAAGCCTGTCTTGTGCTTTTCTCTCTTTACCACATCATCAAATTCACAAATCTTCCTAACAATCTCCAACAAAATAATGTGTTCAGTAGGATACCGAGGTAACCTGTAAGGAGCAACCAGGCATCCATCAATTCTGAGGTAGGTGAAGGTAGGGAATTGGATGAACCAGGCTCCGTAATTCTTTATTAGCCCTTTGGCTCCATCGGACAATCTCATGTGCTTAGCATTCTGTAGCATTTGGGTGATATGCATTGTGAATGCATCGTTAGCCCTTCGGTAGTTCTTGTGTCCAAGATGCAACTCTGGATAAACTTCATAGATTATGTCCTGACCCAACGTCCCCTGTGGATTCAAACCCCTGTATGGGTAGAATCAGGCTAGTGCATACACCACATATGAGGACATGGTAAATATTTTATTTTCCAGGACATTCCTCAGTTGCCTGTCAATTTCAGAGCTAATAAGCCCAACCCAGTGATAATTGGTGCCCTGTTCAATCTTGCTGATCATGTGCACCATCTAGTTTTCCAATACTCCAGCAGTCTTCAACCCCGCCACCCTGCTCAGAAATGTTATTGCATCATAGATATGTGATTTGAATTTAATCCTATGCAATTGTTTGGGCAGTTTGGAGTGGTGCGACTTCGACTTCTCCAACCAAGAGTTAATCATCTGTTGAGCCTTGGCTGGCTCATTCTTATAGTATGTTTTGGCTGTGTCAATGTTTAGAGTACACACAGAAGGTAGATCCGGTATGTCGAAGGCTTGTGTAATAGAAACAGGACTGAAGTTCACCAGAACTCTTCCCTCAGTACTAACCACCCTTTGTGTATCAAAATCATACTGCCTGGCACACTCAAGAATCAGCTCATAGCATTGAATTGCTGGAGGGAAGCCTCCTACATGCACCAGTCCGGATTTCATCATTCCTTGCCTCAGGGCTGACAGGTCCTTCTTCACTGTCCTTTGCTTAAATTCTTCATACCTCCAGGCTCCCACATTGGTATCAGATACTTCAGACCATACGGAGGATATCCTGCTCTCAGGAAGCTGGCTCTTCATATCTAGTCTCAGTCATTCCGCCTCAGAAATGGATGACCCTTCCGTGCCGCTCCTAGATTTTTCGGTAGCAGCCTTGCTTGATTCGGCCTGCACTCACAAAAGACATCATTAGTATTCAATTATTAGGCATATTCCAATCCAAAAGGTTAGCACAAATCATATAAAATGATTGAAATCCTTGAAGATCCAGAGAAAAAAGATAGTCCGGGAAAATCATGCAAACCGAGAAAATACCGTCGGGGCGAAATTTTGGAGAAATCTGACCCAGACGGATTCCTGCTGCCAAAGCATCATTAGTCAAATGGATCGTTAGTACGGATGAAAGATCAAAAGATGATCATGAAATTCACTCATTGGCAACAAGAAATTAACATTTAACAATCATTCCATTAGTCCTATCATTGAAACATCAAAAAGGACAAAGCCAGACAGGAAATCCGAAAAAATCCAGATGGAACGAATTTTCGCGGACAGCTTGAAATGTTCCAGAAATTACCCCAGCCCGCGGAATAAGCCCAAACCGGGAAAATTCGAAAGCGGCGGAATTCTGCGAGGACCTTAGAAACCCGATAAACGACGAAACGCGAACCAAAAGCCAAATGATCACGACATCTCCCCTACCTGAGTTCTAATGGTCTCAAAACTGACAATAGTCAACAAAACTCAAAATGCAAAGGATTTCAAATTCTCAAAAGCTCTCAAAGGACAAGTCCCTATGCCAAAACAACGATGCCCTAATTTAAAAAACCAGACCTCCGCCATTAAAATCAGGGGAAACTTCAAGGTTTAAAATATCAGTTAATGATTAACCTCAAGCACTCTGAATCCTCACAGGGCGGGGGTCAGGACAAAATTGATCAATCATAATGAATTTTCCATTCTGGGCCGAACACCGAAGAAAACCCTAACCTTGCACCATATGACAGACCTCTCACTAAGAGGGAAAATAATCTAACCCAGAACCCCTCAATCGGATGCACCCGTTATCTTAATAGGCAAATACAAGCTCACAGGGCATGGGTAATGTGGTTTCACAAAGAAACGGGCCAAACCTCAAATTCTATAAATACGGGATCAAAACCAAGCAAGGGCTGACCCGAAATTACCATCACTCAGTGCAGAAACACACAATCATCATGCGAACAAATGAAAGGGGCCAACGACAACCTACCATGGATTAATGCGGATGAAATTCGAGCTTGAGGAAGAAACCACAAAGCAAATGAACATGCCCAGGCAACGCAAATCCAGATACCGACGCCCAACAATAATCCACACTAAATGATTTAGGACCACCTTCAAAGCTCAAACGAAAATCTTAATCACAGAGCACCAGCAAGTGAGCAACGGTTTAATGATGTTCAAAATGCCCCTAATCTGCCCATATACCGGTTCGAGCAAAGGTACCTTGGTCATTAATGAGTGACAAGACCCTTCTGACAAATCCGGAAACCCGAGCTCAAAACGGAGTTTCAAAAAATTTGAAGATACAGAAACACAAATTTCACGAAAATGCAAAAATCGGGGAAGTGACGAAGATCGAGATTTTGGAAAAGTCCGGGACAATCCGCCAGGACCAAAAAATCTTGGATCTAGGTAGAAACCCGGAATCAGAGAATCCGGCCAAGAACAGACAAAGAACAAGGGTCCGGGAAAATCCGCTAGAGCTGGAAAATCCTGGGATCAGGTGAAAACCTGGAGTTTTCTTAAAACTCAATTTCAATCAATTCAAGCCTCAGGGCAAGGTCAAGGCTAGCAAGACCAACACGTCAAGACCTCAAAATGATAAGTCCAATAAAACCAAAGGTCGAAAACACTTAAAAGAGGGTCCCTACCTATGTAAATGCAGGTAAAACTACACAACAAGTCCTTCATTCGCCTTTCTCTCTTTTGGAGAGGGATTTTCTCCTACTGCAGTTTTCTCCTTTTCTCAATTTTTGAGAGATCATTTTTTGTACATGAGTACCTCACCAGGCCTTTTTTGTTGGGACCCATCATGCATTATTTTTAAGGCTTTTAGCTACTCCCTAAGTTCATCTTAACGGGGAGTGTTAGATTAATCATGTATTAGCTAATAATTAATTATTCTTTAATTGATTATTAGTCTAATTTATTCTCATGTACTTAAGCTAAACTTAGGAGTTCTTTATTATGTTAACTAAGTGTTTTTCTAAGTTAATTGAAGTGAGCTATTATTAGATCATTATGTCTCATCGCATGTGATGTTGACACTTGTCCTGATCTAATCCCTTTACCATTTACGGTTTCTCCTATATAGCACTCAACCCTCATTGTATTATCTCTAGAGACTCGTCTTCTCTCGAACTCTCAACCTTTGAGGATTTTTGTTTTCCTTGAAGATTCTTGAGATTAATTTGTAGAGTTTTCTTGTTAAGGAATATAAAAATTCTTTTTTTATAAATATCTTGTGTGGAAGGTGTCTTTGTTCATTGTTTGATCCTCTGGCTCATGTTTTTCATAATTCTAATAGTAAACATGGATTGATACCATCAAGCAACTAATGGAATTAATTTGAACTATCAATAGATAGGGAACATTCGGTTTGATAACACATTGCTGAAATAAATGAATTGCAATATTAGACCAATCCCAAATCAAGGGGAGATGATATAGCATGACATTCACAAGATAATTCTAAGAATTATATCAATCAGTCTCCACTATCAACAGTAATGATAATTTCTAGATTTTATTACATAATGTAAAACATTCTAATTCTGGCTTAAGGATAATACCATTCATATCCAACATACTAATTCTCAATCTAAGAAGTTATAATAGGTGATATTTCCTCATTGGGATCATAATCAAATGGTGGATACTTGGAGGATGTAGCAATGGAATCATACACACCCAGGGATAGGCACAATTAAGAGATGGATGACGCCCTTGTAGTGGTGCCTTGAAGCTAATTCCCCTTCACCAGATCCCACATGGATTACCACCAGTGTGGCATGAGCCAAAGGATTTTCCACCAGTCATTAAAATCACCCTCACAAAGATCACCACAAAATCGCTCCAATTCTAGCACAAGAAAATAAGAATTAGGAAATAGTATGCAAGTTGTGAACAAGAATCATAGATGTTGGGTGAGGATTTCATCTCACCTAACACTAGTTAGCAAAGGGTGATGTCTCTAGCAAACCATCAAATTGATTCCTTGCATTCTGATGATAAAATCAAACTAAAACATTCAATTAAATACCTGTCAACAAATAGGCGACCAAAAGGGGTTGGCCCAAAATTAAATTTAATTATTATTAATTTAAAAATATTTATTATTATATTATTTAATATTGTTTAAAATATATGTTTATTTTATTTTAGTGTTAAAACATTGTTGTTTCTCACCAATATTCAAAATTAGGGCTAGGAAGGATTAAGGATATGGCAATCCTCCCATTCCAAATATTGCTTTCCCTCAAGCAACCTCATATTTGGATGCTTGAAAATCTCCAGGCCTTCCCAACTTGCATCTTCGATAGGTAAATTCCTCCATTTCACCAAGTATGTAGGAATTAATTTGTTCCTCAACCTTTTCTCCCTAGCATCCAAGATCATTTCAGGTTCAAGTATCAATTTCCCTTCATCATCAAGAGGGGGTAGCTCCATTGAAGGTGTGACCTACTGTCTAATTTCCTTTTTGAGGCATGACACATGAAACATGTGAGTTCTATTGTCCTTGGGAAACTCCAGTTTGTATGCAACCCCTCCAATCTTCCTTAAGATCTGATAGGGTCCATAGAACCTTCGTTTCAACTTTTCTACACCATTCCCATTGAGGGTAGATTTCTTATAGGGTTGCAACCTCAAGTAAACCATATCACCAACCTCAAAAACTCTCTCTATTCTATACTGATCTACATACATCTTTTGTTGGCTTTGGGCACGCTGTAAATTCTCCTTGAGAGCATTCAAGATATTCATACTTTGTTGCATCACATCCCTTTCTTCAGGGACACTACTATCGGTAAGGATCAAGTCCATCAATGAAATAGAATCATAGCCATAAAGAGCTTTGAAAGGTGGGATACCTATAGACATGATGTGTGGTGTTATAGAAAAACTCTCCTAAGTGTAACCACTTAATCCAAGCTATTTTTTTCCCTATGACATAGTTCCTTAGGTAGACTTCAATCAATTTATTCACAATTTATGTTTGTACATCTATTTGTGGATGGTAGCTAGTGCTTGGAGTCAATTTTGCATGAGTCAAATGAAAGAGCTCTTGCTAAAACAAGCTGATAAATCTATTGTCCCTGTAACTCAAAATATTCTTGGGCAGCCCATGAAGTCTAAATATCTCTCTAAAAAATAAATTAACAACTTGAGGAGCATTATACTCTGAAGGAATGGCATGGAAATGAGCATATTTTGTAAGCCTATCAACCACCACATAAATACAGTCCTTACCTTGTGCCTTAGGCAACTTAGTAATGAAATCCATGGAGATGCTTTCCCATTTTTGATTTGGGATGGGCAAGGATGGACAAACATGCTTGGTTTTGTTTTGTTGGCACACCAAACACTCCCCCAACATGTTGCAACACATCATTCTTTAGTCCCTTCCATAAAAAATTATCTCTTACTTGCTTGTATGTCTTGTAGAAACCTAAATGACCAACAAGAGGTGTGTTATGTCAAGCTCTCATAACCCTCTCTTTCGGCTTAGATTTGGGTACAAGATACACACGATCTTTGTAAAGGATGAGGTCTTCAACCATCTTGTATCTATCATCATGTAACTTTCCATCTAAAGTGTCAATAGCAAAGGAATCTTTAGCATATTCAACTATTATGGTAGCCTTCCATCTAGTAGATATATCAAAAATAAAACATAAATAAGGCTTCCTAGAGAGAGCATTAGCCACCACATTGTTCTTCCCTTCACATATTCAATGTCAAAATCATAGGCTTGAAGTTTACTTACCCATTTTTGTTGCCTATCATTCAATTCATGTTCATTGAGGAAGAACTTGAGGTTGTTATGATATGTTTCCTTTATTTCCCAAAACATGTCTTCAGATGTAAGAAAATATTAAGTTTCCCCACAATGAAAAACTTTTTGTATTGGCTTAAGTGCTTTACAGTTTAGGTTTTAAGCATATTCTTAAACTCTTTTCTTTCAAAATATTATTTTTAAAATACTTGTTTGGATTTTATATCAATTAGATTTATGTCGAGATCAAATTACTATATATGATATTTTTCTTGGGGATAGAATGTTCTAAAATTAGTAATTGACTACAACATTTTGAAATCCTCAAATTTAATTCTAAGATGTAAAAATACAAAGAAAAAAAAGAGAGAGAGAAAAGCAAGAAGAAAATTGACAATTCTAATTTCACACCACCTAATACCATTGACAGATTTTAGAGCTTGATCCTCATGTTTTCTTGGTAGAGAATTGTTAATAGCATAAAAAAAATCTTATATATAACATAAACCTTCTAGAACCATATGTAGACACCTGAGTTTGACCACCCCCATATGGTCAAATTCACCCATTTTATTCTTCTATCCCGCATCCTTCATCCGCATTAATTAAATAATTTATTATTTAATATTACCCTATAGTCTAATGTCCCTAAGGTATTTAATAAATCAATTGAATACCTTATCCCCTTTTCATCTCTAAATTAAATAAGTACCCTAATTTATTTAATTTGGTCACTTTAGCCTCAAATGAATTAAATCTATTTTTAATTCGTCCCTTTTTCTCTCTCCTCATGTCACATCCTCCATAATCCTCTCTAATCCAGATTAATTTAATTAATCTGTGATTAGGATGTGCACACCCCTAATCATCATTAGGGTCACATCCTCCATAATCACCCACTTGCCTCTAATTCTTCATTAACCTGCCTAATCCCATGTTTGTACAACTGTAATCATCTGATTAGCCCAACCTAATCTCCATGCCATTTATGACATGTGTCCTAAGTCAACCTTATTAAATAATTTATCCTTTTGGAGAAGGGAACCCCTTCCTCATGTGAATTTTTAATTCAAATTTAATCCCCCAATACATTTTAAGGAATTTTAAATTCCTTCTCCCATGCCCATGTGGATATTTGAGGAATTTTTAATTCCTCACATGTCCTCTCACCCACATGTGGACAAGGACCTCCTTTATGAGGAGATCTTGTACAAATCCAAAGGTACTATATAGTACCTCCATGTCATGTCCACCTCATCTTCCCTTTCCATGTCACCCGCCAGATGTCAAGATGTGAGGGCTTGTGAGTTCTCAACTCACCCCAGCCCTTGATCTTGTCCATCATGGTTTAATTTGGTCCCTTCGTGGTTTAGAGGAACTTCCCCTAAAAATGGTGGAATTTTCCCTCATTTGCAACAATCAATCAATCCACTTTAGCATTCAAGCATCCAAGCACTCATCTAAGCATCCTCCATTGTTGCAGCATCCATTAAGCTCATATATTGCATCTATACAACTACCCACATCCACCATTGCATTTGTCTCCGCCTTAGCTTCATTTTGCATTAGGATTTATGCTATTTTTCCAACAAAGGAGCACACATTCAACATCAACAAGGTCCAACTAAAGTAATCAATTCAAACAAGGTAAAAAGTTCCATTGTCTTATGTCTTGTTTGAGTTCATCTTAGGCCTAATCTTGAGTGTTTGTTGGTGTTTTTCCTTGTTGCACTAGGTTATTTTTTGCATCTTAGGGTAGGAAAATTCACTCGCAGACACCATCAAAGGTTGTTCATCTCTATATTTGTTTATAACAATGTTTTAATTATTTCTCAAATGCATGAGCATTCTAGTATAGTTTTACAACTTAACTTAATTTTTAATAAATTCAACAGGAGTGAGGTTTTTGATTGTCTATTTACCCTATCAAAAGAATACATATTTATTTATAAAAATGAATTCAACAATGAGTTTAACAACTTTTATGGAAAGGTTTTACTTACTCCAAGGGTTTTAAATTGCTTGTTAATCCTCTGTTTCCCAAAATGTCATACAATGCAAGAAAATATTTAGTTATCCTACAAGGTATAGTTTAGTATTGGTTTGAGTGATTTAAGGTTTAGTTTTAAGCATATTCTTCAATTATTTTCTTTCAAAATATGATTTTTAAATGCTTCTTTGGTTTTAATATGTGTTAGATTTATGTTGACCTCGAATTATTCAGGATGTTTTTGATATAAAAAGTAGCAAAACAAGGGTGTTGTCCCATTAATACAAGGCACCAATGGCCATCCATAGTAAACTAGCACTAATAGCATAGTAACAATAGGTCTAAAAACCAAACCATCACCCTAAGCAGATCATATCAAAAACAACTCAAAAAACTAACAATCGAACTAAAGCTACTAGTAATGTCCATCATGATAGCATGATTTAAAACCACCATAGATATAGAGCACCCAGGGTCATACTAGTCATAGAGGAAAATAAACATAATAGCAATGTCTTTAATAGAATAAAACATAAACGAAGGTTGATTCAGCTAATCCTAGTCAAAAAATCTAAACCTACCAAAGACTAATCTTTTCCCCCACTGCATGGCTTAACTAAAGTTATGGTAGCCCAATCTTCAGTGAGGAATATAAGAAGTTCCTTGCTAACGGATTCTTCCTCCACATCGTTCACAAACTTTTCCTTCTACAGCAGACATAACATAGTTGCGGACCTATGCATAATCTTTAAGGCAAAACTAGTAACATCCTACAGTCTTTTTACCAAACCCTCAATTCTGTTTTTCATATTGTCAATCTCCTCCCATACATCATCTTATTTACTATGGGATTCCTCCATGGGAACCTTACCTTCCACAATATTAGAGGTGCGAGACTTGACTTCCTTGATTTTAATGTTGGAAGGACCCCTTTTAAGGCTTTTACAAACATGAGAGGAGCTACTAGTAGAAGCCAAGAGAGCCTCCTCCCCCACCTCTTTTTCCTCCTTACTCCTACTCTCTCTCTCTTCCCCAATGTCAAAATCCAAGACCTCCTTAAAACTCTTCCCTTTTTCTTGCTTGATAACTAGTCTATTTGACCTACGAGGGGTATTAGTCTCCTTGATGATCTCAAAGTTAGAGTCAATTTGATGGAGCCAAATTTTTGTCTTCTTGGAGGCTTTGGCCTTAGTTCTCAGGGTGGGGGCTATGCATTTTTTTCTTTGATCTCCACAATGGGTCCCAAAGAGGGGGATGTGTCCTGTGGAGAAATTTTTGAGGCAAGGTTTTTTATACATTTTTTCTTGCTCGGGCTAGGGGTGTCCATAATGCTAGCTGACGGGGGAGCAGAAGAAATTAGAGCCTCTTCAACAGAGGTGGGTCATGAAGCATCAATAATAGTAATGGTTCAAGGAGGGAAAAGGGTCGAGTGAAAATGGTAAAGTCTGGATATGAGCCCTTGGTGGAGGATGGTGAAATTTTTATTTGAATTCATGGCTTCAACCGCATCAAGCACAGTACTCTCAAGAGAATGAATGAGAAAAAATGGGAAGGAAATATTATGGTGATTCCTAATGTGATTGAGGAAATTGAAATGGTAGTAGTAATACACATTGTATCTTCCTTCAAGGGTGAGGTATTTCATCACCACCATGCAAACTCTGTCTCAATGCTCTGGAAGCACCTCACAGTCATAGACACCGCGTAACTTGATAGGTTTCTCATCACCCCAAAAGAACAAGTTGAGGTTGGTCTGATCAGCAACTTTGGTGGTTTTCTTCCAAGTACGCCCATCCAGAGTGAGACTCATGGCCCTGGCGATGACCTCCTCATCAATTTCAAAGGAAATGCTTCCAATAGTGACCCTTTTGTCCTTCCAAAAGGTCACAAATTATCTAGATATACCCTCGTCATGGCCAGTCATAAATTCCATATACTGGGAGATACCACCTTCCTTGCATATATGCCAGATAGTGTCATCTACCTTCCAGTCATCACACTTATTAGGCTCCACAAACACCCAATCCCCACCCATAGCTCCAACACACTTGCCGCAAAAAACCAGAACAATGCCAAAAAGGAAAATAGCCTGGCAGATACAAAGAAAACCAAGCATAGAAAACACCATAGAGAAATAGTCAGTAAAAGGTAACTTGTAAAGCCAAAAAAAAGATAATAAATGCAACTTCATGTAGCCATGTAGGCCTAGTAGTTTCCTCGTGCGAGAATTCCATGAAACAAAGAGAAATGATATCAGAGAAAGATCCGGATAGCTCAAAAAATCAAACAAAATCCGCCCATCTGAAAAGATCATCATGAACTTTGAAGGGGTTCAAAAAATAATGACCCCATTGGTCATTAGGATCAAAATGGTGAGTCTCGGCGACGAACCAAAAAATTCCATACATGACACATGGAAAACCCTCCTCCACACTCTTCCTGCACAATGGCCAGTTATTTAAATTTAAATAAAAACTCCCGCCATCATTACTAACGAAAGTTAGTAATAGCCACACCAAGTTAGGGAAAGAAATTTTTAAGAATCATGGTGAATTTCATTAAAATACTTTCTTAGAAGAGCCACAATGGAAGGAGGCAAAGACTCTTCTTTCCTCCAACATTGTAATCCTTCCCGATCAAGCCCGACAGTAGCCAGACTATTAGCAACCGCATTTACTTCTCTGTAGACATGTTGAATGGTGAACTCTTGAATTCTAGTAAGAAGAGAGTGAATGTCTTCAATTACCCCTTGAATGGCCCAGCCAGCAACCATTGTTCCCTTCATGGCTTCCACAATCAGCAGTGAGTCACCCTTAATTTCCATGGACTTAACATCGATTGATAGTACAACTTTGAGGCCCCAGAGGAGGGCCATACCTTTCACCTGATTGCAAGTGTGATCTTTCAAGTTCCCTAAGTAGGCAACAACTAAACAACCATTATGGTCTCAGATAACACCACCTCTCGCAACCATCCTAGCTCTGGCCACCCCATCAAAATTCAACTTAAACCGAGGTGGTTTTGGGGTTTTCCACTTTGTGTTTCTCTTGACAATCTTCTTGGAGTTATCAAACTTCTGGAAGTCACTAGGCAACTTCCAAATTTTAGCTATATTTTTATCCCAGCCTATAGGAGGGCAATTGGGGGTTTTACACTAGAAAACTGAGATATTATCAAGGAGGATTTTATTAATGATTATCAACAGACTATCCACACTGTTCTCCTTCTCTCTAAAAATCTTGTTGTTCATTTCTTTCCACAAAAACCAACAAATGTGAGGAGGAATAAGTCACCAAAGTTTCCTAATTAAAGGGTCTTTAGAGGGGCACCCTGAATTAAGGATGAATTGATGAATATTACTATCAAAAACCCAATTGATGTTGATCTTTTGTAAGACATTCTACCAAACTTGGGAGGCATATTGATAGTGGATAAAGAGATGGGAAATTGTTTCATCCTCTGACTTACAAAGGGTGCACTAGTTGGGAAATTGAAAGCCTCTTTTGACAAGGTTATCAATAGTTAAAATTTTACCATGAATGGATGCCCACCAAAAGAAGTTGATTTTGGGGATGAGCTAAGGGTTCCACACCTTCTTCTAGCAATACTCATCACCATCAAACTTTAGTCGTAGATGATAAGCAGACTTGACAGAGAAAACCCCTAACTGATTCTTTGACCATAAAATCTATCCTCCCTAGGAAAGAGAGGAAGTCTCATCTTTTTTAAAAGAATCTGAAGCTCAGCAACCTTATGAAGGAGGTATGGTCTATCCAAGAAACTCAATTCCAAAGTTTTCCATTTGGCTCTAGGTATAGTATAATCTGCAATAAAAGTACCAATATGTTCCTTAGCATGTTCCCGTAAGATGTTGAAATTACTATCAGCAAGGGGTCTGCCCCCAAGCTAGTTGTCCTCCCAGAATTGTATTGATCTCCCATTCCCAATTTTCCATTTGATACCTTCCTTCAAAAGAGATCTACATTTTAGGATATTGTTCTAGATTTTTTACCCCAATGGGAGAACCATCAAATCCAGGGCCCTGGAGAAGTGTTCCTGGTTCAAATATTTAGCCTTCATTATGGTGCACCATTCAGCCTCTCCTAGCACAAGATTCCAACCCACCTTAGTGATGAGGGCTTTGTTCAAATTGGTGATCTTCCTAATCCCAAGACCTCCTTGACTTTTAGGATGGCAGACAGTGTCCCAGTTCACAAGAGCAAGCCTTTTTCTCTCTTCAACACCAATCCAAAGGAAGAATATTTGTATTCTTTCAAGTTTTTCAACCATAGACCCCAAAATCTTAAAGAGGTAGAGGAAGTAGACTGGGATTCCTTGTAGGGAATCCTTGAGAAGTTATAGTTTGCTAGCATTACTAAGGAGTGTACCTTTCCATCCCACAAGCTTCTTTTGCATTCTTTCTAAAATATTATTCCAAAAACTGTGTGTAACCTCTTTAACAGTGAGGGGTAAATCAAGGTAAATCCCTGGGAGAGTAGCACTGTGACAACCCAGTATAGATAATATCTTAGCTTGGAGATCAATTTTCATATTGAAAAAATAGATATAGCTTTTATTATAATTTATACATTTCCCAGAGGCATTGGCATAATCCTGGAGAAGGCACTTCTATTCTCTAGCTTCAACCACCGAAGATTTTCCAAAAAGGAAGGTATCATCCAAAAATTGTTGAAGAACAAAGGGGAGAGGGTGGAGGCAGCCCAGATTCCCTGTATTTTCCCAAAGTGAAGCAAGGATAAAAAATTCCTACTAGGGACTTCAATAATCATAATAAACAGGTATGGTGATAGAGGGTCACCTTATCTAATGCCTTTTCCTGCCTTAAAGAACCCCTAAGGGGTCCCATTGACCATGACAGAATATTGGACGGTCTCCACACATTCTCTAAACAGACCAATCACCTTATCGTTGAAACCAAATTTAGCAAGAACAAAATAAAGAAATTTCCATCTGACCCTATCATAAGCCTTAGAAATGTCTAATTTGAATGCCATACCTTGATTTTTTTTCTCTATCGAGTGGTTTATTTCATGAGTCGTAATAGTAGCATCAAGAATTTGTCTACTAGGAACAAATCCATTTTGGAATTTGTTGATAATATTATCCAACAGTGGCTTGAGCTAGTTAACAAGGACCTTAGAAAATATCTTGTAAATAGTGCTGCAAAGACTTATAGGCTTGAAGTCAGCCATATGCTTTGGATCCTACATCTTTGGGACTAAGAAAATGAAGGTATTGTTCATTTTTTTTAGCAGCTTACTAGTTCTAAAAAAAGCTCTAACATCCATGACTAGATCATAGTTGACAATGTCCCAGTGTTCCTAAAAGAAAGTTGGGGGAAAGCCATCAGGCCCCAGGGCTTTATAGGCACCCATAGAAAAAACAACCATCTTGAATTCCTCCTCTAAAACAAGGGCACAGAGCTGTAAATTATCTGCTTCACTGATGTTAGAAGGGAGGTGCCTCAGGAGTCTATCTTTCACTTTAGCAAAAGGGGTGGTACCAGTGTCTAATTAAATCTGTCTAAAGTAGTGTTCCGCTATTTCTCCAATTTTATCAGCCTCCATAATCTCCTGATTGTCTTCATTGATCAGGCACTTGATGGTGTTTCTTTTTTTATGCCTACAAGTCGTCCTATGGAAAAAGGAAAAGTTCTTGTCACCCTCTTTCAGCCATTGAACTCTAGATCTCTACTTCCAAAATATTTCTTCTTTATTTAATAAATCTTTCCACTTCCTCCTCCAAGTTTCCTCCTCCTCATGTAGAGGTTGAAGGAGAGAGCCCCCGGCCATAAGATTTTGCACCCCCTCAAGCTTATCCTTGATCATCTTTTTAGTTTTAAAAAAGTCACCAAATGTAACTTTAGACCATCCCTTAGCCTCTTTTTTAATAAAGTCCATTTTTTGGGAAATTCTATACATAGCAAAACCATTAACCAGATAGCACCACCAATCCTCAACGAGCTTTCTAAAATTTTGGTGTGTCATCCACATAATTTCAAACCTGAAAGGGTGAGGGCCATGGAACAGCTTATTTATCCACTAGAGAAGAATTGGGCTATGGTCAAAAATAGTTCTAGGGAGAGAAACAAGAGAAGCATTGCATCCTAGATCCCAACCCACCAAGACAAGCACCCTATCCAAACAAACCTAAATAAGATGGTTTCCTTTTCTATTGTTAGACCACGTGAAAGGATTACCCTAAAAATCTAAATCAAACAGCCCCGACTTGCTAATAAAGTCTGCTAGATCATTCATGTTGTCAGAATATTCCACAAGGCCACAAAGCTTCTCTGAAGGGAAAAGGGGGGAGTTGAAGTCCCCAGCCACCATATACAAGGCATTTTTATCAATCGCTATCAAAGATAAAAATTCCTCCCACATACTCCTCCTTCCTCCCCTAGAATTGGGGGCGTAGATGTTGAATAGATGTCAAGTGTGATTGTCAACCTTGAGGGTTACAGCAAGGAAACTCTATGAGAATGCAAATGCTTCCCCATCAGCTTTAGTAGAGTTCCACATAGTGGCAATACCACTCAAGGCACCAACCGCCTCGCTATAGAAGAAGGTGGAGCCCAACCAAATTTTGTTAGCAATAACAGAAAATTGTTGGTATGTCATCTTAACCTCCTTAAGCAAAAGGACATTGATTTTAAGATCCACAATATATTACCTTAGTGCAAACTATTTATGAGGACTATTCAATCCTTGTATGTTCCATGAAAGGAACTTCATTTTTTACTACGATGTGTTGAATCAAGGGTTGATTGCCGACCACTGGCAATATCCCTAGCAATAGCTTTATGCCTCGATAGTCTCTCTAAAGGTCTTCCAACTCTATTATTAGTTCCCACATCCACTTTCTTAGTCCTTGTTTTCCTCTTCTAAGATTGCCAATCCTCCCTGTTGTCACCAACTGCTAGATCTTTAGTGGGAAAGGACTTGGAGTCCGAAGTGAGGATGATAGATTTAGTTACTTCCCTAGCACAAACCTCGACATCATCTTATTGGGAAAAGAAGATACACAAGGTAGCAACCACCAAACTAGATTTTGAAGGGGTAACTGGTCCAGACCCCGTCAACTTCTAGGTAGAAACAATAGTCTTAATTGAAGGCACACCCACAGGTTTGTCAGTAACAACAGAACCCAACTCCGTGTTTCCCAAGTCCATGCACACAAAGGATAGAGGATAACGGACAACCTTTTCATCACCATTAGAGGCAAGTGGACCAGACACCAAGTCGAGATCCCTGAGATCCCTAAGAGAGGAGATATCTCCATCCTCCAAGGGATCCGAGGAAGACCTCAAAGCCTCATAATTAGTTTTGGTCTTATCCTTGGGGTCAAGGGATTTCATCAATTCATACAATCTGTTAGCAAATGGATAATCATCCATTTCATTAATTTTTTCACTCTCCCCCGCAATACTGGTGCTAGGGTCCAATTGAGTCTTTTGTAGAACAGGAGGGAAAGATGGGTTCTTCCCCTTAGAAAGGGGTTCCTTCAGAGAAATACTTTTGCAGTCAGCAATAATATGGCCTTGCTTACCACATTTCTGACAAAATAAGGTGGCATTCTCATAAACCAAAGCTTGGGTCCATTTTCCCCACTTAGATTTGAGAGTGATAAAGTTGGGGAGAGCTTTGTTAATGGAGACATTAACACAAAAGTGAGCAAAAACCAACTTGGATTTTTCCGGTGTGACCACATCTGCCACAACAAAGCTGCCAAAGGAGTTCCCAATCCATCTGAAAATCCTCTCATCCAAAAATTCCGACGGAAGGCCCAGTAACCAAACCCAAACAAGGGCCATATGAGAGAGTTTAGCAAACAGGTCAAACCCCGACTTCCATTTAGTCAAAGACAAGAAATGTTTACCATAGGCCCATGTGCCCGAGAAGACATAAATCAAATCCTCCTCTGCCATAAATTTGAAAAGGAAAAGACCACCGGGCATTGCCGATACAGACACACTACCCTTCAACTTCCATCAAGCATTAGCCCGTCTCTAGACCATATCAATTGTCAACCTAAAGGCCAAGAATCTTCCCACCAAAGTAAGGTGAAGAGAGGAAGCATCCTCATCCATGATCATGTCAAGAAGGTAGAGCTTGGATCCTTCCTTTGTCTGAACAATTTTAGGACTAAAGGTGTTGAGAGCATTAAATCTAGAGCCTGTAAGGATATTCTTCCAGCACTCCTTAGGAGAGTCAACACCCTTTGGGCATCCATTATCCCCACCAGCAGGAGATCCAGAAAGTGCATTGGAGTCACACAAAACAAATGCAGCATCCCCATGTGCCGCATGCAGATGAATCTTATATGTATCAGGCGAGGGGTCAAGCTGGGGGGAGACAGAGGCCTCCCCAGAACCTGCAAGCATCGTGAAATTTTGAAATCTCTTGGGTGGGAAGTTGTAGAGCAAGAAGTTCAGGATGTTATTTACATATTTTATATGAATATTCTAAAATTAGTGATTGACATCAACATCTTCAAATCTTCAAATTTAATTCTAAGATGTGAAAATAGGAAGAAGAAAAAAAGAAAAAAAAAGCAAGAAGAAGATTGATAGTTCTAATTTCACACCACCAAACACCATTAATAAATTTTAGAGCTTGATCCTTGTGTATCCTTGGTAGGAATTGTTTTCTTATATACAATATAAACCTTCTATAACCGTCAGACATTGTTTAGCTTTGTGTATGTTTACAATAGCCCTTAAATTATTTCTTAGACACATAATTATTGTAGTATAGTTTTCCAACTTAACTCAGCATTTGAGAAATTTAGTAGGAGTGAGGCCTTTGATTGTCTATTTACCTTGTCATAAGAATGCATATTTTCTTTGGACAAGATGTATTTGTCAAGAATTTTAACAAGAATTTTACAAAAATAAATACTCAATCCAATTGTATGATAATCCTTTGTTTCCCAAAAGATTCCATGTTGTACAAGAAGATAATTAATCGCACCACAAGGGACAATTCTATACTGGTTTAAGATCTTTAAGGTTTAGGGTTTAAGCATATTCTTTAATTATTTTCTTTCAAAATATGATTTTTAAAATGCTTGTTTTATTTTTATTCAAGTTAGATTTATGTCAACCTCAAAGTTCTCTATATGATAGTTACACATTTTATATGAGTGTTCTAAAATTAGAAATCATCGTTAAGATTTTAAAATATTCAAATTTAATTTTAAGATGTGAAAATTGGAAATAAAAGAATAAAATAAAAGCAAGAAAAAATTTGACAATTCTAATTTTACACCACCTAACACCATTGAAAATTTTTAGAGCTTGATCCTCATGTTTCCTTGGTAGGAAATTGTTAATAGTATTAAAACTTTCTTATATAACACTAACCTTATAGAACCTTCAAACCTTGTTTAGCTATGTATCTTTTTACAGCAATGCTTAAATTATTTCTTAGACACACGATCATTGTAGTATAGTATTCTAGCTTAACTTAGGGTTCAATAAATCTAGTAGGAGTGAGGCTTCTAATAGTTTATTTACCCTGACATAAGAATGCATATTTTCTTCATGAAATATGAATTCTAAAAAGAGTTTAACAAGATGTTTATGGAAACTTTTACTCAGTCTAGGGGTTTTAAACTACCTATTAATCCTATACTTCCCAAAAGATGTCATGCAATGTAAGAAAATGTCCAATTTCCTCAAAAGGTATGATTTTGTATTGGTTTAAGTGCTTTACATTTAGGGTTTAAGCATATTCTTGAATTTTTTTCTTTCAAAATATGATTTTTAAAATTCTTGTTTGATTTTTATACGAGTTAGATTCATGTCAACCTTGAATTACTCTATATGATATTTGTGCATTCTATATGAATGTTCTAAAACTAGTAATCAACATCAATATTTTGAAAACTTCAAATTTAATTGTAAGATGTGAAAATAGGAAAAAGAAAAAAAGCAAGAATAAAATTGACAATTCTAATTTAACAGCATCTAACACCATTGACAACTTTTAGAGCTTGATCCTCATGTTTCCTTGGTAGGGAATTTTTAATAGCATTACACCTTTCTTATATATAATGCAATCCTTCTAGAAGCTTCAAACCTATATATATATATATAGATCTATATATTTACAACATCCCTTAAATTATTTCTCAAACACACAATCACTATAGTATAGTTTCCCAACTTAACTTAAGGTTTAAGAAATTCAACAAAAGCGAGGTTTCTTATTGTCTATTCACCCAGTCATAAGAATACATATTATCTTTGAGAAAAGATAAATTTGGAAAGGATTTTAACATGAATATTACAAAAAGGTTTTACTTAGTCCAAGGGTTTTAAAAACCTTTCTAATCCTCTACATCCCAAAAGATGTCATTTAATGCAAAAAATATCCAGTTACCCCACAAGGTACACTTTGTATTGGTTTAAGCACTTTAGGGTTTAGAATTTAATCATGTTCTTGAATTTTTTGTTTCAAAATATGACTTTTAAAAGGCTTGTTTGGTTTCATGTGAGTTATATTTATGTTTACCTCAAATTTCTCTAAATGATATTTACACATTTTATATGAATGTTCTAAAATTAGTAATCGACGTCAACATTTAGAAGTCTTAAAAATTTAATTCTAAGATGTGAAAATAGGAGAAGGAAAAGAAAAAAGAAAAGTAAGAAGAAAATCAAAAAAAATAATTTTACACCACATAACACAATTGACAACTTTTAGATCTTGATCCTCATGTTTCCTTGGTAGGGTATTGTTAATAGCATTAAGCCTTCCTTATATATAATAAAAACCTTCTAGAATTGTCATACCTTGTTTAGCTTTGTATCTATTTAGAGTAGTGCTTAAATTATTTCTTAGACACATCTTCATTATTGTATAGTTTTCCAACTCAACTTAGGGTTTAAGAAATTCAATAGTTGTGAGGCTTTTGATCATTTATTTACCTTCTCACAAAAATGCATATTGTCTTCGAGAAACATGAATTTGGAAAGGATTCTAATAAGACTTTTATGGAAAAAAAATCTCAGTATAGGGGTTTTAAACAGCGTGCTAATCCTCTTCTTCCCAAAAGATGTCATGTGATGAAATAAAATATTCAGTTGCCCCACAAGATATGATTTTGTATTTGTTTAAGTGCTTGAGGCTTGTAATGCCCCCTCATTTCTCACGTGATTCCCTTAAGGAAGGACAATATAAGGGAGAATAATTAATACTATACAAAAAAGCTAAAATTTAATGAAATTTAGTCTCAATGAAAAATGAAAAAGTATGTAGATGAAGAGTTATGTGTGTTACAGAAATAGTGTATATAAGGAAGATCAATCAAGGAGAAGGTAAAATAAAGCTATGAAGACATAATATATATATATATTCCTTAAATTATTCAATAACCCTAGGGTAAAGCCCTTGAAACTCCAAAAATTTAAGGACGAAAACCCTTAATTTCTCTTGGAAAGTTAGTGGACAAAAACCCCTAACTTTAGACAGAAATTTAGAAAATATCTCAATACAATTATAAAAGGAAGTTGTAGATTAGAAGAAAGATTACGACAAAATATAAGTAATATTTTCAAATTTGTATTAAGCTTTAAATTCAAAGTTTATATTTATAAGTTTGAAGTTAAATTAATATTTACAATTAATTATGCAAGCTTTATTATGGGTGTGAAATATCTATTTAAGGAAAAAATAAGGAAATTTTAAAAAGAGACATTACAATTGGTATCAAAGCCTTGACCTTGCCAACCTATAAGGTCAAAATCCAATATCTAGTTTGGATCTACAATATACAAATGAGTGAAAAGTAAAATTAGGAGAGAGAACATGGATTTGAAACCTAAATTCTTACCAAAAGAAGAAGAAATATATCATATACAAAAATATGATGCTAAAAATATAGAAAGACCAATAAAGGTACTAGTTCCAAGCCCACAAAGTCCTTGACCAATATCAAGGGATGTTTGATAAAATAAAATGTATACTTTCCTTTGATGATTACTTGGATTGGATCAAAAAAATATCCAAATAAAAGGGGCCTATATAACTACAAAAGGAGGTTGAGAATGAAAGAAGAAAATTTGGAGGGTGTTAAATAAATCATAAAGGAAGAAAAAAAATTAGATTCAAATTCATAAGAAATCATTAAGAAAGAATAGAAGAGACCTAACATACAAGAAGATATTAATGAAATCAAGGATTAAAATGCATCACTTGAAAAAATAAAAGAGTTTAAGATGGAGGAACATGCATTATCCTTTGAATCGTTGATTGATCTTCAAAGTAGCATCATGGAAGGACATGCATTGGAAAAAAAAAGATTTTGAGTCACAAGGAGAAAAGTGTCAAATGTATCTCCACAATTTATATTTTTGTAGAGGAGGGTGATATATTTTTTAGTAGCCTAAGTATAGGGCATGTGGACTCTTTGTTTCAAGTTCCAAACTATTTTTTCACATGGGGTCCAAGTGATCTCTTAAGTATCTAAGTGGATCAATGTTCACATTTCATAGATCACTCATGGGATCCAAGTACCACCATTGAAGGAAAGATTGTGGGTGATATCCAAATGGAGATAGTCACCCCAAGGTACTTGATACTAGATGGTGACAAGAAAAATAAGGTTCACTTTGATGTTCAATATTTTATGAATAATTGTAGTATGGTGCTTTTAATATCAAGCTATAAACAACTTAGAGGATACATGGAGGATGAGACTCTACAAATTTCTATAATCATGAAGGAAAATTAATTCATCATCACTTTGGGTGAACAGGAGATATGTAAAGACTTCTATATCATGGAACTTGGAGAGCTGGAATCTAAGAGAATGAGGGTAGAGCTTGAAGGCATTAAGTATGGATCTCCAATAGTTGTCATGGTTAGGTGTAGGAAATATCAATAGGTGGAAATTACAACCTCTTCTAGAGATGAGATTCTTAATCATAGTGGTATTTGGTTTATTACACCTTTAGGGTCGCTACAAAATAGAATAATTGTAAGATGGGTCTTTCTTGTTGAGAATCACCAACTTTCCATAATAAGGATGAGTAATGGTTGGAGTAAATATGAGCCAAGGGACACTTTAAGTATGCTCCCCAATTATAAATATATTTCCCTCAACATTTATAGCACTTCCCATATTTTCCTTACCATTATTGTTGAAACATAGAAAAATGGGACCTGAAGTTTAATGTACAAAACCTTGGGTCAATTCCACCTTTTCTAGGGTTTCATAATGATACAAATTGACAAGGTTAATAGATTGACTTTGAACCACAAAGGGGAGTCAATAAAACCTAGATTTGATCCTTTTGAATCTTGGAAATTTATTGGAATTGAATAGAACCAAGTAACCTTATTAAACTAAGTGCCCTAACCTAAAAATGCAAGATTCTGATAACTGGAAAACTATAATAGAAATTTGGACAATATATCTAAGAAAGGAAAAATTTTGTGCACTTGTCCTACAAATTTGAAGCATATTTTGGAGGAAACTGGTGCCCAGGGTGTGAGTTTCCTTGTAGGCCTTTTTTGGATCCATTTTCACAATCCTCTAATGTTGGATCAAAGCCTTCCATTTTTTCTTGCAAATCTGTCGAATTATTGTTGGATAATGTTGTAGGTGAGTTTTCATGAGTTGAAAAGATGTAGGATTTCAAATGCAACAATGTAAAATGGATCTTCAAACTTCCTTCAATCTCCTCTAAATTTGAAACCTACACATTCAAAGAGTGGGGAAGGGTTATTCTATTTAGGGGCTTGCCTTAGTCAAAGCTTGTATTAGTGTTTCCACTTCCATAATGGCAATGTCAATGATAAATGGATAAATTATTAGAAGGAATGATGAAATCACAAAGTGTTATAATTCACCACCCTTTAATGGCTTGCTTGAAGAATTCAAGTCATACACATCACCTCGAGGTCTTGGATCTTGCTTGCTTGATTTGCTTGAATGCTTTGGAGACCTACAAAAGTGTTAGCCTTCACAAAACAATGAACACACATAAACTCACATAGGATTTGACATGATGTTGGATCTTGGATTGCTGCAAAGAATCACTAAAAAGATTCTCTTGAATTCTCTTGCCTTGCTCTTGACAATAATTTCTTGTTTTTTTGCTAGATAGATTTGAAATGATCCAACAACTAGGTATTTATACACAATTATCCAATTTCCCATAAATTAATTTTTTTTAGCCAACTTCAGACAATTGAATTGCAAATAATAAATTGTCGACGCTAACATGTTTGAATTTGGAGGGAAAATAAGAGGACAATCATGCCTAAGGCGTGAGTGTCTTGGCCCTCTTTTCCAAGACTTTAAGTGTCAAGGGCAAGGTATTAGATAAATGCATTTGTTTCACACTTAAAATTCATCGATAATTGTTAAAAATAGGCCATGGAATGCATAATTTAGGGAAATAGAGTGTCAATTGGGTCCAATAATTATATGGGTACAAAAATATAAAGTGAAATTGTCAAAGGTGATCATTTACGATTGTACATTTAGCCCCCACTTTAGTGAGAGTATGAACTTACACTCAAACTCACACTAAAGTAGAAAATATGTCAACAGGGGTCTGATTGTCCAAATGTTGAAGAGATAGGATGGAAAAGGATCTAGGGGGAGTGCATAAGCCCCTAGGATCCAAGATTCCATGGAAAACCAACATGAGCACAAAGGAACACACATGTGTATGATATGCATCAAGATAACATACATAAACATATATATCGAAAACACAAAGCATACACAATGAAAACATATGAAATGATATAGCATACATAAATGATAATGAAATGAACACAAACACAATACAAACATGAAGAGACACACAACAAAAACACAAGGTTAGTACTAAAGGGATTCGAGTCAGTAAGGCAAAGAGACCTCAATCTTGAATTGTCTCAAATACCAAATGTCATCCATCAAATGTGTTGTCTAACAAAATGATGCTTTCACAAGGATGTAAAATCACTTATGAGCCACATGGATCTACTGGCTAGCAAGTTGTGTTATGTTAGGTGACCATGCAATATGAGGGGCTTCACGAGGCTAGCAAGTTGTGTTATGCTAAACACTTATGAAACACATAGATCCACTAGCAAGCAAGGTGTATTATGCTAGGTGGCCATGTTGAAAAGGGGTTCATGACACACCATAGAAAATTTTGATATTTTCTAGGTGAATCACAAATTGGAAGGCAACACAGGTTAGTGAAGTTCAATATTCACTAAGCAAGCCCCCAAGATAAGGTATCAAAAAGAGAAACACACTAGGTCTAATGAAGTTTTCTATTCACTAAGTGTGTACCCATGACAAAAATGAGAAGAACACTAGGCATAGTGAAGTCCACTATTCACTAGGTGTGTACCCATTAACAACCATACCCAAATTTATACTCTTAATAACCCTAACAAGGTGCCATGAAATTGTTAGGATTTTATGCCAACACCACACTAAGTTCAACGTGTATGAACAAAGTGAAGAAAAAATTCCAAATTCAACACACCACTAAGTCCAATGCATGTAAATAAAGTGAAGCAAGTAATGCCAATGTATGCCTCCCCTTAAAATATCAACATACTTGTTATGTTGGTATTTTAAGGAGAAAGAGGGGAAGAGGGGATCCTTGGAAAGAATGCATGCCTCCCAAAACTAGTTATCCTTTCCCCCCAAGTGTAGATACAAGGACAACCACACCAAGGACTATCATGTTGCTGCCATGAAAAATATGGTTGCACTTAAGATTGTACCACCATGAATGGCAATGACAAAAACACATCAGGCTAAAAATTCCACATTGTGATGAGCAACACAATAGGATGAAGATCATTATTGATTAGAGGAATTAGGTGCATAAACACATGGAAGGCACCACAATCCTTAAGATGTTATATTTTATTACTTAAGGCCTGTCATTCATTAATAGAAAGACCATGCACTTGATGATATGCAAAAAATGAGCTTTTGTTGTAGAATTTATTTAATGTTCTTGGAGGAAGAGTAATCAAGAGGGATTTGAGAAGCCTCGACAAGATATTCTCTTGATAAATAGTATAAGATATTTCTTTCCCTTGTGAATAAAATCTTGCTTTATTATCACAATACATCATACATACAATAGATGATAAAGCATTATATGAGGATGGAGATGAAAGTTGGAAACCTAGACCCTACTTGGAAAAGTATGGTATCGGCTTCTCTTGATCCCTATCATTTTGTTTCATGTTTTCATTATATCCATGTTTAGAAATAATTTTTTATCCAATACCATAACATGCTTCCAACTCAAATGAAGAGGATTTATCTACATGCTTGGTGCAGGAGCACCTACCTTAAAAACAAGCATATTTTTATGTTTTTCTTTTAAATCATTTCCTTTTTGTTGTGCAAGGTCCTAATTCCTTTTAGGATGTGTAAGGGGACCTTTTTAGAGCTTAGCTAAAAATAAAATAAATTGGGAACTCGTTTTGTAGGCGTTTCCTTAAGTTTTGGTTATGTTTGCAAAACATAGTGTGTTTTCAAACGCCTGATATTTGGCCACTTTTGAGCTCGAAATGTTAAACCTAACTATTTTTTTTTGGGTTGGAAAGAAAGAGCCTGACATTTTGAGTAGATGGAAGGTCTTTTGATGATGGTATTTGTGAAAAATAAAGAGGAAACAACATTTTTTTCTTCCTTTTTTTTAATGTGAAAATTGCAGATTTTCGTTTCTACGTTGGAAACAGCAAACAGCTGAATGGAATAAACATTTTATTTGTTTAAGAGCATGTAAATCCATGTTTTGAAGTTCTGTCTTGGCATTTTTAGATAGCTTCTCCATCGCTTTTTTTTCTTTTTGTAAGATTTGTGTTTTTCTTTTAGTTCTGTTTTGGACTGGTAAATACCAGAATAATGGAGTTTCAGTGTTGTTTCTGAACAAGCCAGGCAGCATGGATGCTGAGGGAACAATGCTAAACTCCACTGTTGTATATATTGTACATATAATAGTCTTTAGAGTTTTTTTTTTTGGCAAGTTGGAGGACTGTTTCTAGGCGAGTTTGGAAACCCAGCTAGAAAAGACAGTCAAGAGGCAAATCCCAACGTGGCAGGGGTAGTATCTTTAAAATCTAATTTGTATTGTGATTGCAGATAGTGTTAAGGAGGTGTAGAACAGTAAACAGAAGGTTCTTTAATGCTTTTGTGGTCAGAAAAGGCAGAATAGGCCAATGAAAAGCCTTAAGAAACCCTAGGTTAACCTAGGTTGGATTTTTCCCCTGTACGGGCAGAAAAAGGTGTCAATCTCCAAAGAAGCTGTCAAAGCTTGGAAAAAGAACCAAAGAAACAATAAAAATATTGGCACAATTAGAGGGAATAGAAGAGTTGTAGCCTATCCTTTGAGTTGAGAGGGCTAAAAAGGGTTTGAGGCTTGTAGCCTGCCCAAGAACCAAGAACTCCGTTTTTCAGGAAACCAATGGAGAATGGAAGCTTGGTGATTGTTTAAGCATTGGAAAAGATGACTTTGGAGGCTTTGGAAAGTGCCACACACCCCTATAACAACGTTGGAAAAGTGGAGGAGTGACTGGTCTTTTGAGGAATAAAAGGCTAGATAGTGCAAGTTGAAGAAAGAGTACCAAATAACGTTTTGTAGCAGCAGATTTGCAATGATAGCAGGGTTGCTAAGGTAAACCGGGGGTGCCTCAAACAAACAGAGGACCTATAGGTTGTAGGGTGAATGAATTAGCACCTAAAGGAGTTCTTAAGACAAAGACTCAAGCATTGAGATTGTGTTTTCTCAATCAACCCTGGTTATATCAGATTGGTATCAGAGCCGCAAAAGATTTGGGAAGCAGCAGCTTATATGTCAGAGGAAGTTGAATCAAGTGAACCGCCTAAGATGGTGACAAATGTACAGTTAGCCAAGATGGTTGAAGAGCAAGAAGAGGATAACAAATCTTTAAAGGAAAGAATGGAACAGCTTGAAGTAGCACTAAAAAAGGTGAAACTGGAAGGAAAAGTGCCAAAAGAAGAAGAGGTTGCAGAGGAGGACAAAGTCCCTGAACCTGACCCTGTCTTGGAGGAGGAGCCTTTCTTGAAGGCATTAAAATCCCTGAGTGGAAAAGGACTTGAGGGTGTCCCACTATTCCATGGAAAGATGGATCCTAATTTGGTCTTGGACTGGATAGATGGCATGGAGAATCACTTCAAATGTGATGGAGTCATAGAAGCACAGAAGGTGAAGGTTGCAAAATCAAGGTTGAGAGGATCAGCGTTAACTTGGTGGAAATTTGTCCAGACTAAAAGGGAGAAACAAGGTAAGCAGCCCATATCAACCTGGAAAGGAATGGTTGCTAAAGTGAAAGAAGCCTATATGCCAGATGATTATGAAATTCAGCTCCACAAGAAGAGGCAGAGTTTAAGACAAAAATACCAAGATGTAAACACCTACACAGAAGAGTTTCAGAAGCTTTGTTTGAGATCAAATGTGGTAGAAGATGAGAGCCTAAAAGTGGCTAGATACCTCAATGGTTTGAAGTGGAATATACAGGAAGAGATGGCTTTGCTCAGCCCCAAGACAGTCCACCAATGTTATCAACTAGCTATCAAGATTGAAGAGAGGAACAAAAGGAAGCATGAACAGTCCTCTAAGGGTAGAGGAAGAGGCAGAGATCAAAGAGGGCAGCGTGGAGGTTACCAAGGAAGAGGTGGTGAACAAAAAAACCAAGGAGAATCCAAGCTTACTGAGCATGGAGGTGAAACCTCATCAAGAGGAGGATTTAATAGAGGAAGAGGACCTCAAGGGGGTTCAAACAGAGGTAGAGGAGTAGGAAAAGGTAACTCTTACTTTGCCACCATGAAATGTTATAACTGCAATCAGCTAGGTCATCCAGCTTATAGATTCCCGGAGAAAGCTTCATCTAGCAATGAGAAAAGAGTAGCTTATGCACAAGAGGACACCATGAGTGTAAAGACACCTGAGATCAGTCACATAGAATCAGAAGTAGGTGAAAATCTGATGTTTAATAGAGTGTTGATCAGACAACTGGTCAAGGAAGAACCCAAGCAAAGGAGAGCTTTGTTTAGAGCAAGGTGCAAGATATTGGGAAAGGTATGCAAGGTTATTGTAGATTCTGGTTCTACGAACAATATCATCTCTGAGGAGGTAGTAAATAAGTTAAAATTGTAGAAGGTACCTCATGCCAATCCTTACAAAGTCACATGGTTGAACAAAGGGCAGAGTGTCTTAGTGAATGAGCAGGTTACAGTGGAATTTTTGATTGGAGGCTACAAAGATAAGCTGATTTGTGATGTACTACCCATGGATACAAGCCATCTTCTTCTTGGAAGGCCATGGAAATATGATAGAGGTGTTGTATATCATGGGAAGGAGAATACCATAGAATTCACGAAGGATGGAAGAACCTTCAAGCTGCAATCGTTGATTGAGGAAGAGGAAGGGCAGTCCAAGGTTCCAAAAATTATGTTGAGCAATGGAAAAGAGTTCATCAAGGATCTACACCAAGGGAATGAAGGGTATGTGATCATGATGCAGCCCAAAGAAGAGGAAAAGGCTGAAAGGATAGTGTTACCAGCAACAGTCCAAAACTTGCTTGACAAATACAAGAGCATAGTGAGTGATGGAACACCATCCACTTTACCACCCAAGAGAGCAATAAGTCATCAAATTGACTTCATACCTGGAGCCTCATTGCCTAACAAAGTAGCATACAAGCTTATACCTGAGCAGAAGCAAGAGGTGGCAAGACAAGTGGAAGAGTTGCTAAGTCAAGGTCTGATTCAAAAGAGTATTAGTCCATGTGCAGTCCCAGTTGTTTTGGCAACAAAAAAAGGAGGTAAATGGAGACTTTGTACTGATTCTAGAGCAATAAATAGAATCAAAATTAGGTATAGATTTCCAATACCTAGAATTGAAGATTTAATGGATTGCCTTGGAGGTGCAAAATTTTACACTAAGTTAGATCTTAAGAGAGGGTATCACCAAATCAGAATTAAGGAAGGTGATGAATAGAAGACAGCTTTTAAGATGAATGATGGTTTGTATGAGTGGAAAGTGATGCCATTTGGCCTCTTGAATGCCCCTAGCATGTTCATGAGACTAATGAATGAGGTGCTTAAAGATTTCACAAGGATTTTTGTGGTAGTTTACTTGGATGACATACTGATTTTTAGTAAGATAGCAGAAGAGCATTTGAAGCATGTAGAGATGGTACTCAAACTTGGTTGCAAGAAGAATAGTTGGCAATCAACCTTGAGAAGTGTGAATTCTTCAAACAAGAGCTTGTGTATCTAGGCTTTGTGGTATCCCAAGGAATGCTGAAGATGGATCCAAGTAAGGTGGAAGCCATCCTAAACTGGCCTACACCAACCACAGCAACTGAGGTAAGAATTTTTCATGGTTTGGCTCAATTCTATAGGAATTTTATAAGGAATTTTAGTGGTATATGTGCCCCAGTGTTAGATACAATCAAGGGTGGTCAGAAAACAAAGTTTAAGTGGACTTTAGAAGCTGATAAAGGGTTTGAAAAGTTGAAAAAAGAAGTGGCAACACAACCTATCCTGTTATTGCCTAGTTTTGATAAATTGTTTACAGTTGAGTGTGATGCAAGTGGAGTAGCAGTAGGAGGAGTCCTTAGTCAAGAAGGTAGGCCTGTAGCCTTCTTTAGTGAAAAACTCAATGAATCCAGCCAAAAATACTCCACCTATGATCTGGAACTCTATGCTTTAGTGCAGTCCCTTAGGAAATGGAGGCATTATTTGCTGCCCAAAGAGTTTGTGGTCTTCACAGATAACCAGGCACTTAGTTATATCAACACCCAGGAGAAGTTAAGCAATAGACACTTGAAATGGATGGAGTACATTCAAGCTTTCACATTTACCATTAAGCACAAGAAGGGATAGCAAAACAAAGTGGCAGATGCATTAAGCAGGAGGATGTTGACAGTCCAAGAGATACAGCTGAAAAGAATTGGATTGGAAAGTTTTAAAGATCTCTATGGTGATGACGAAGACTTTTTTGAAGCCTATAAGGTATGTTCAGACTTTGCAAATCATTTTCATAGTCAATATGTTGAGTATACATTGCAAAATGGGTTGTTATTCAAGGGTAATCTGTTATGTGTCCCAAGAGGATCAATGAGAGAAAATCTGATCCAAGAAAAACACAATGGCAGTCTTAGTGGGCATTTTGGTATTAACAAAACTTTAGAGCTGGTACAAAGGTTTTATTATTGGCCTAAGTTAGCATGAGATGTCAGAAAGTATGTTGAACAGTGTGTTGTTTGCATGAGAGCCAAAGGGGGAGCTAGCAATGTTGGGTTATATCAGCCCTTGCCTATTCTGAACAGACCATGGGAATGCGTGAGCATGGATTTTGTGGTGGGTCTTCCCAAGACTAAATCTGGTTTTGACAGTGTTTTTGTAGTTGTGGACAGATTTAGCAAGATGAGTCACTTTATTCCTTGCAAGACTACACACGATGCAAGCTATATTGCCCATCTCTTTTTCAGGGAAGTTGTGAGAATTCACGGATTGCCATTGAGTATTGTTTCTGACAGGGATGTGAAGTTCATGAGCCATTTTTGGAAAACATTGTGGAGCAGATTGGGAACTAATTTGTCATTTGGATCAGCTTACCATCCTCAGACCGATGTTCAAACCGAGGTGGTTAACAGAGTGTTAGGTAATCTATTGAGGTGCTTGACAAAGGAATATGGGTAGACCTGGGATATGGTGATTTCCCAAGCTGAATATGCATACAATGATAGTGTGAACATGACTACAGGAAAAAGTCCATTTGAAGTTGTGTATGGAATGCATCCAAGGGGAATTTGTGAGCTCAGAGACCTTGGAACAATGGAGAATAGGAGTAGACATGCCGAAGACTTCACTCAAACCATGAAGGAGATTCATGAGCAGGTTAAGAGGACAATCACAGCAGCAACACAAAAGTTGAAGGACAAAGTTGATGAGTCAAGGAGAGATGTGCAGTTCCAGGTGGGTGATTATGTGATGGTTCACCTCAACAAATATAGATTGTAGAAGGGGATGTCCACCAAGTTGCAAATGAAGTGGGTAGGACCATGCAAGGTGATAGCTAAGTATGGAAAGAATGCATACAAGGTGGAACTTCCATCGGATTTGGGTATATCTCCAGTCTTCAACGTTGTTGATTTGATTAGGTACAAGGGTATAGTCAATGATGACTTTTAGAACAATCAGGAAATCTTTCAGGATATCAGTAATATACCCCTTCCAAGTCAAGAGAAAGCTCAGGTAGAGAAGGTCTTGGAGTCCAGGGTGAAGAAAGCAACAAGGAATAAGGTATACACGGAGCACCTTATCAAGTGGAAGAGAAAACCTGACTCAGAGGCTACATGGGTACAAGAGGATCAATTAAAGAATCTTTGCATTGACCTAAAACTGATACCACCTTCCAGTTCTTCGTCTTTGTGCTGAGAGGGGGAGAATGGTGCAGGAGCACCTACCTTAAAAATAAGCATATTTTGATGTTTTGTTTTTAAATCATTTCCTTTCTGTTGTGCAAGGTCCTAATGCCTTTTAGGATGTGTAAGGGGACCTTTTTAGAGCTTAGATAAAATTAAAATAAATTGGGAACTCATTTTGTAGGCGTTTCCTTAAGTTTTGGTTATGTTTGCAAAACATAGTGTGTTTTCAAACGCGTGTTATTTGGCCACTTTTGAGCTCGAAATGTTAAACCTAACTATTTTTTTTTGGGTTGGAAAGAAAGAGCCCAACATTTTGAGTAGATGGAAGGTCTTTTGATGATGGTAGTTGTGAAAAATAAAGAGGAAACAACATTTTTTTCTTCCTTTTTTTTAATGTGAAAATTGCAGATTTATGTTTCTGCGTTGGAAACAGCAAACAGCTGAATGGAATAAACATTTTATTTGTTTAAGAGCATGTAAAGCCGTGTTTTGAAGTTTTTTCTTGGCATTTTTAGATAGCTTCTCCATCGCTTTTTTGCTTTTTGTAAGATTTGTGTTTTTCTTTTAGTTCTATTTTAGACTGGTAAATACCAGAATAATGGAGTTTCAGTGTTGTTTCTGAACGCGCCAGGCAGTATGGATGCTGAGGGAACAATGCTAAACTCCACTGTTGTATATATTGTACATATAATAGTCTTTAGAGTTTTTTTTTGGCAAGTTGGAGGACTGTTTCTAGGCGAGTTTGGAAACCCGGCTAGAAAAGACAGTCAAGAGGCAAATCCCAATGTGGCAGGGGTAGTATCTTTAAAATCTAATTTGTATTGTGATTGCAGACAGTGTTAAGGAGGTGTAGAACAGTAAATAGAAGGTTCTTTAATGCTTTTGTGGTCAGAAAAGGCAGAATAGGCCAATGAAAAGCCTTAAGAAACCCTAGGTTAACCTAGGTTAGATTTTTCCCCTGTACGGGTAGAAAAAGGCATCAATCTCCAAAGAAGTTGTCAAAGCTTGGAAAAAGAACCAGAGAAACAATAAAAATATTCGCACAATTAGAGGGAATAGAAGAGTTGTAGCCTATCCTTTGAGTTGAGAGGGCTAAAAAGGGTTTGAGGCTTGTAGCCTGCCCAAGAACCAAGAACTCTATTTTTTAGGAAACCAATGGAGAACAGAAGCTTGGTGATTGTTTAAGCATTGGAAAAGATGACTTTGGAGGCTTTGGAAAGTGCCACACACCCCTGTAACAACGTTGGCAGAGTGGAGGAGTGACTGGTCTTTTGAGGAATAAAAGGCTAGATAGTGCAAGTTGAAGAAAGAGTACCAAATAACATTTTGTAGCAGCAGATTTGCAATGATAGAAGGGTTGCTAAGGTAAACCAAGGGTGCCTCAAACAAACAGAGGACCTATAGGTTGTAGGGTGAATGAATTAGCACCTAAAGGAGTTCTTAAGACAAAGACTCAAGCATTGAGATTGTGTTTTCTCAATCAACCCTGGTTATATCAATGCTTCTAAGAAGTATTGGCTTCTTCCCAAGCACGTGAATCCTTTTTAAGTTATTTAACATTAAGAATCTTCCTCTTATGAGGGACGGGAGTTAAAGATCCCCCGTCACCACCATGGGGTGATGTTGTTTATGTAGAACCAAGTTGAGCAAATGAATCACAAGACTATTTTGGTTTAGATTGTGAGATTTTTTACTCTTCCATAAAGGAGGGTGTAAAATCTAATGAACCCCAATCATCCCCACAACATGTGTTTTAATATGAATCATTAGCATGATCATCATTTGTACTTGACTCTTTAGAATTTTATGGCGAGTTTTTAGACTCCCCTTTGAAACAAGGTGTAAAATATAATGGCCCCCAATAATCATCTAAGATTTTTGTTGTGTATGAAAGATAATTAGGATTACCATCAACTTGTATATGCTCTACCTTTGAATTTGGAATCAAATTATTAAGAGAATTGGAGGTGTTATGATCATGTTGAACTTGTGAAGTATAACTTTTTTCATCTGCTTTAACCCTGTATATCTTTTTATTATATTCATACTTCATCTCACAATGGAGAGTAGACGAGACTCCCTTCATGGCATGAACCCATGATCTACCTAGGAGAAGGTTGTATGAAATAGGGCTTGGCATGATATGGATAGGAGTAGGAAAAACCGTGATCCCAACCTCAATGGGTAGTGTGATCATTCCTAATGATTTCTTATTAACATTGTCAAAAACATGAATATTAACATAATTGGGTTCTATAAGATTCTTGTGCACAATAATTTTATCTAGGAGGTTAATGCTACAAATGTTAAGACCTGCTCCATTGTCTATGAGATTATTCCTTAATCTTTTTTCATTAATGATCACCTTTATCATTAAGGCTTCATACTGAGTTTGGATCTCAAGTAGGGGTAATTCATGTTGAGTGAATGTAATATCCAACTTTTTCACTTTCATACAATCAAATAAATTGGCTACATCATTCAATCTAAAAAAGGTGGGGCATCAGTCTTCTACAAAGCCTCTTGGAGCATCCTATGGTATGTAAGTGATACCTGAATCAAGTCCCAAAGGGAAATTTTTGTTGGAATACTATGAAGTTTCTCAAAAAGATCATACTCTTTATACCATTACACTAAGGAATGTTATATGGGTGAGAAATTGCATGATAACTTAGTTTTTGTGACACATGCTTACTAGTGAGTTGTTTTACAAAGTTCATGATATGGCTAGGGGGTTTAGGAGGTCCTATAATGAGAGGTGATCCAATTGTTACTTATGAATTCATAAACTCAACCAATTTATCTACTTATTGATGACCTTATATTGAGGGTGGATCTAATGTCAACTTAGCATCTTCATCTATGTCATCCATCTTATTGTCTTTTGAAATAAATGTATCAATATTTTCCTCTTCCCGTGTCACAATATCTTCCCAAGTAGGAGAACTATTGGGGAAGAAACAAAAAATATTCTCATGACACTCAATTATTGGATCCTCTAACACCAAAGTACCTTCTTTAGAGGTGGGTGAGGTATCAAGAGAAGAACAACTACGATTGCTATGATTGTCCATGATGGAATCCTCTTGCACCAAAGTGTTCTCATAAGTAGAGAAGATATTGGGAGGTGAATGAATATTAGGAAAAGTGATATTAAGAAATAATTCAATCATTTCATTTTCTTGTGTTAAGATACTTTCACAATTAGGATGGATAGTATGAGAATCACTACCATGATTATCATGAGTATCAATGATTGCATGTGTTGGAATGTTAGAAGCCTTAGCGAATGATCTAGGTGAGATGAAGTCCCCAAGGGCATCATCTATTATGTCAAAGTCATCACATCTAAAGGGATTGGTAGGTATATAATTCACTTGTGGAAAGAGATCTAACATGATCAATTTACTATGCTTTCTCCAAGATTAATCATTAAATTTCAATTGCAATCTAGGTTTACGTGTTAAGGAAAACTAGGACTAAAAACAAACTTATAGACCTGCTATAAACATAAATTTAGAAATAAGACTCCAAATTTTCAAATTAACAATAGGTATGAATCTTCTCCTAAAATCTAAGGCATATTTAGTAGGATAGAAGCGCCCAGGGTGCCTATGTCCAACTAGGGCTCTATCTAAAATTTTAGTTTCAACGGTACAAGTAACAAAAGGTGACTATGTGACAATGTTGAAACCCATATTTGGAATTAATTGTGTTGTTATTTTGAAAGGTTTTAAGTGTGCAATGTGTTGTAACAACATATGGTTTTAAATTTTTTCTAAAATGAAAACTATTTTACCTTAATGATGCAATATTTCAGAAAATGTAAACAATTGCCCTACATGTCTGATAATTTCCAATATTAAAATGCAACAAATTTTCACAAATTTGCAATAAGCTAAGAAAATTAACACCTTTCTTTCAAATGTAAAAACACTTTTTGCAATTGAAAAACCTAGATTAGAAATCAGACAATAGAAATAGATAGAGAGCACAAAAATAGAGATGTAAGCCAAATTTGAGCCAAAAACTACAAGACAGAGGCACCTAGGGCGCTTATGTCTTGGATAAGATTTTTGAAAATTCAAAGTTTGATTGTGTTTGTTACTATTTAAAGTTCCTAGATCTATATGCAAACAAGTCTAACAATGAATATTTTTCCAAATTTTGCTAATTTTATGACTATGAAATTGAAAAATGCAAATGTACAATAATGTGAAAAATGTTTGAATAGTAAATGATAATTTTGAATGCAATTTTCAGATCTAACATGCAATAATTGACTAATTTCAAGATGAAAAATCCTGAGAATGTTGATTGGATGCAATTTCTCACTTTTTTGACCTAAATAAAAGATGCAATTTGAATGCAATGAATAATTTCATATTTAAATAACCTAATGAATGCAATTTGAATATAAAATTGATCTAATGAGTTGAAAAAACCCTACTCCAATCTATGATGTAATATGATATGCATTTTTTGTATTTTTATGACTTTTGATGATGTAAAGATGAAACCCTAAATGAGAAATGCAAAACAATGATATGAAAAACCTAGATCTATAGTGAATTATTAAAAATTTCAGAAGGTTTATGATGTCAAAATGTCAAGTTCACCAAAATAAAACATAGAAAAATGGGACCTTAAGTTTAATGTACAAAACCTAGGGCCAATTCCACCTTTTATAGGGTTTCATTAGGATGCAAATCAACAAGGTTAAGAGATTGACTTTCAAACACAAAGGTGAGGCAATCATGCCTGGATCTGGTCCTTTTGAGTCTTGGAAATTGATTGGAATTTAATTTCCCCAAATAACCCTTTTAAACTATGTGCCCTAACCTAAAAATGCAAGATTTTGATAACTAGAAAGTTATAACAGAAATTCAGACAATAAATCTGAGAAAGACAGAGTTATGTGTACCTATCCTAAAAAATTTGGAGGACACAGGTACCCAAGGTGTGAGTGTCCCTGTAGGCCTTTTCTAGATCTATTTTCATAGCCCTTTAATGTCAGGTCAGAGCCTTCTATTTTCACCTACACATCTATTGGATCATTGTCAAATAATGTTGTTAATGAGTTTCCATGAGTTGACAAGATGTAGGATTTCAATTGCAACAATGGAAAATGGATCTTCAAACTCCCTTCAATCTCCTCTAAACGTGAAACCTGCACATTCAAAGAGAGAGGAAGGGTTTGTGCCATTTAGGGGCTTGCCTTAGTCAAACCTCATGTAGTGTTTCCACTTCCATAATGGAAATATCAATGATAAATGGATAAATTATTGGAAGGAATGATCAAATCACAAAGTGCTACAAGTCACCACCCTTCAATGGCTTCCTTTAAGGATTGAATTCATACACATCACCTCAAGGTCTTGGATCTTTCTTGCTTGATTTTCTTGAATGTTTTGGAGACCTACAAACGTATTAGCCTTCACAAAACAATGAACACACATAAACTCACATAGGATTTGACATGATGTTGGATCTTGGATTGTTGCAATGAATCACTAAAATGTCGCTCTTGAATGCTCTTGACTTGCTTTTGACAATAATTTCTCCAATAATTTCTTGTTTTTTTGCTACATAGATTTGAAATAATGTAATTGTGATATCAAAATATTTAACCTATTCTAAGCAATTAAAGTGCAATGGAAAATATAATGAAACACCTCAAGATTAGCCTAAGGAATTTGGAAACACAAAAAGGAAAGTGTTAAATGTAGATAGATGGTTATACCTCCCTCCTTGTAGCTGAAACTCCTTGGTTGGCCCTTGATTTGGATTGATATGTGTGCTCCTTGATGGCTCTTAATGTGGCTAAAATGGAGGATTTTACTATATGCTTGGATGTAAATGCAAGTGAATGCAATTGTAGGCTAGATGAGTGCACAAAATGGCAGCATGTAGTTGCAAAATGACTAAGTGTTTGAGAAAGCAAATGGGCAGCATGTAGTTGCTCAAATCAAAAAGTGTTGTAAATGCCCTTGAGGAGGGGGGATTTATAGAAGATCTTGAATTCTCTAGAGAATTCAATGGTCAATATTGATCCAACAAGGTCAAGATGAAGGGCTATGGTGGGTTGAGAACCCACAAGCCCTCACATCTTGACATGTGGAGGGTGAAGTGGCCAATATGAGGTGTAAGTGAGGTGTCAAAAGGCATGAGGTGGAGGGAAGGACAAGTACCTTCCAAGTACATTGGGAGATGGGGAAGAATAAAAGTGAATTAAAAATTCACAAATGGAATGGGTGGATAAGACAATGTTCCCAAAAGGTGGGTTTGTCACATGTGGATGTGACAAATATTCTAGAAGGTGCATGGGAAAAGGATTCTAGAAGGAATAAAATGTGAATTAAAAATTCACATGGGGAAGAGATGGTCTAGGGTGAATAAAAAGGAATTAAAAATTCCTTGGGGAGATGGGAGAGAGTTGACAAGGTACTCACTTAGTTTTAACCAATTAGGTAACTAGAGGATAATTAGGGGTTAATACTGGATTAGAAGCCAACTGTAAAGTTGAGGATGTGACACATCCTAATCAAGGATTAGGGCATGTGCACATCCTTAATGAAGAGATTAAGAGATGGATTAGGATTAGATGAAAATGACATGTGAGGAATTAAATAAATGTAATATTTATTTAATTTATTTGATGAAAAGGGATTATAGTAAGGTATTTAATTATTAATTAAAATACCTAAAGGATTTAAGTAATTAAGATATTAATTAAATAATAGTAATATTACTTAATTAATCGGATAAGAGGATGTTTAGATGAAAAGTGATAAATTTGGATAAATTAAGTGTCCAAATTTGGATGTCTACATTTTTCCCCTCTTTGAGATGGTGTTACGAAGTAGCATCATTTCAAAGAATATTAAATATAGAGGCCAGAAGGAGATGGTTAGATTGGAAAAGATGGAGGGGGTGTGAGATGAAGGTTAGGGATAAGGATGCCCCCTCGAGAGGACATGCGGGTTGAAGAGAACATGTGTGTGCTCTAAATAGATGATGTGATGCAAGGGGAGATGAGGAAGATGATGCAAGGTGATGGGTAAGAGAGTAAGTGATATGGAGATGGATGAAGCACAAATGGATTTCAAAAGGTGATGCTGCCCCAGTCAAGGTACAAGCCAAAAAGGGGGTTGATGAGGGATCTCAAAACAACACGAGGATAGGGAAGGATACATCCCACTGAGTGGTATTGATGGGGGAAGGATACATCCCAAAACACCACTAAATGATAGGGAAGAGTACCTCCTGATGGTGATGATGAAAGTGTTGTTGACGAGGGAAGGATACATCCCAAACAACACCGAAGGGATATGGAAGAATAAAATGGGATGATGATGAGGATGATTGGATCAAGGCTTGTAACAAGACTGGGAACAAGACCAAGGATATGATTAGATGATTCGGGCGAAATGGAATGGATGGGGATTGGATAAAGATGTGAGATAAGGATGAAGGATGAATAGATGGGGGGGATACATGCAAGATGATAAAATGGAAAATGAAATGCAATCCTAATGCAATTTGCCATCTTCGGAGCACTAATTTTTGCTATAGCATAAGACACAAAGTGCCAGGGTATGTGGAACCAAGGCGTAATAGTGTCTAATGCATGAAATAAACACAACAGACAAGAAGGCTATCCCAACACCCCAAGGTCACAAAGACCTTGGTCAGGCCAGGTATTGAGATAACCACAAGCACAAAAGGATGCCCCAGCATAACACAAGACCTCGGGGATCTTGGTGGGTACTACGTGGGACAACCAAGAAGACACAAAAATAGACATAAAAATATTAAGATGTGCCCCTATGTTGGCCAATCAAAACACGCCATAATATGATGGATCATGGCTGCTTTGACAAGTGATGATAGGGAGCTCAAATGATAAACAAAAGCCAAAAGCATCAAAAGATCACAATCAATTTCAAATGTCCTTTGCCATAGGATCAAGGGGATGGATGGGATGGATGAGGTCTATTAGGAAGGATGCATCCTATTGAGACCGATGATGGATACTAAGCTAAAAGATCGATATGACATAGGATATTCAAAACCGATTGGATTTGATGATACAAGTGGATCTTGTTGGTTAAGAACCAGCTAGATAAGGGCATAGCTTGACGACGCGACACGAGAGACTATCACATCCTAGCAACCTAGGGGCTCGGGGGCCGATCAAAGATTAGCCTTGCCTACGTGGAAGCGCAGAGCCCTCGTAGTTCGATAAAAGGCTGACGACTGACCATGATGGAGATTTCGATGGATGACCAAGATAGGATGGAGAATAGGAGAAAAGTGGACAATATAGATCGATGATGGATGGTACCCCGGGGGTGGATCAAATGATCGACCTTGCCTACGTGAAAGTGCAGGGGCAATGTAGTTCGACAAAAGGCCACAGACAAGTGATGGATGAAAGATGATGAGATAACCCTAGATAAGGGGTTAAAATGATGGAATTGACATGACGGAACAAGATAGACCTGTGGGATTGGATTAGATTGGAGGATAGTGACTATATAAAGCTCAGGGATGGGATGGTTATCCAAATCATCAAAGATGAAGTGGGCGAATGACATGCCATATAGATGAATGATGAAGTGACGAACGATGAGATAGAAAATATGTGCAAAGAAGCAGAAGTGATGACGATAAGATAGATGACATTGGAGTGCATGGGGAAGAGCCAATAGCTAGATACCAATGACAAGGGATTATGAGATGGGACGAGGGGAGAGGATGGGGGGAGGAAAATGATTGTGTGGGTGGATTAGATAGAGGGATAAGGATTTGGATGAGGAAAAGGTGACCAGATGGATAGATGACTGATTCTTGGAACTAGAAGGTGAAGGGTGGGAACAGGTGGAAGATTACTCAGAATGAGTAAACGATTGATCAAGATTATGGAATGAGAGTTTGAAATGATAGAAGGAGGGTTGATTGATGAATGTGTGAGATGATGAAGTGGTTTGATGAAGTTTTGAGATGATAGATGAAGGATTGAAATAGATGAATGGTTACATGGAATGAGTGAATGGATTTATGAGAATGGATGAATAAGACAAAATTGAAGAAGATGGAGGGAGGGATCTTAAGACTTTGTTTGATATCCAAAGATCGTGACTGCAGAGGGACGAAAGCTCAGATTAGGGGTTTGGTTAAGCTCAGATTGGGATAAGATTAAAGCTCAGATGAGGATTGGATTGAAGACTAGAATTATTGAAGGATATGATTGGATTGATTCTACACCGAGTTCTGGGGCTTAAGGGATGTAAGGTGTTGACAAGCAGATTTTTTCCAATTTGGCAATTTTCAAAAATTGTCAAATTTTGCCATTTTAGGAAACGTCATGGTCGTATGTTTGAGAGTCCCAATTTTTTCCAAGAAATACCCATTGGTGAGATAGGGTGAATTGCCAACTAACATCCCAGATTCGAGATATGCATTTTGAGTGATGAGTGAACAATTTTTCAAAATGCTAGAAAAAAACACTAAATTGGGATTTTGAGGGACTAGATGAAAGTTTGAGGCCCCGAAAATGGGTCAAAATAGGTTCCAATGGCTTTTAGAGAAACCAGTTGGAAATTTACTCGTTATCTCGTAACGCAACCACCCATCAAATTTCAGCTCAAACGGACACCCGAGACAAAAGTTATGGCCTCCGGAAGTGTTGGTGTAAAAATCAAAAATCAATTTTGAAAATTTAAAAACATGGGTTTTGATGGCGGGGAAAAATTAGAAAATGG
>VDFB02271358.1:77163703-77279356 GCA_007258455.2 Sequoia sempervirens | reverse complement strand
AAAATCTTTTCTAAATTCTTTTGTAACTTACTGCAACAGACAGGCCTAACAATGTCACCCAAGGTCAAATATTAAATATTCTATCCCACTCAATTCTATAATTTGCAAAGAGTTATTTACAATTGTTCAAAACAGTTAGAAAAGTAGTAATACTACCCTAAAGTGAAGAAGATGAATATTTTTCATGTAAACACTCAAATACGTGCAATGCATTGACATCTTCATAAAGAAGATGAGGTATAATACACATGTTCTTCAATAAACAAGAAAGAAATGTTAACATAATTGTAAACTAGCCCTACAACTTCAACAAGCATCATATAAGCATACACACGATATCATGCATTAAGAATACTTACAATCCCTCAATAAGTAAACAAGCAATTTCAACATGAATACTGAGAAAGTCATGGGTAATCAAAGTCTGCAATTTCTTTTAGAATGTTGATGAACAATTACACGGGTCGAATTTGGGCTGACAGGAAAATGCAAATCAATATAATTAACTAATTCTCTTGCATTGAATTTAAACACTAAGTCAACAGGATCTGCCAGGTAGCTTGGCATGCAGTTCATAAAAAGACATGAATCATCAGACTTTCTTCTGATTCAATTGTGCATATCCTATAGAGAAGAATCCATCAAAAAAGTTTTAGGTGAAGAAGAAACAAAACAGGCCAAGTTTGACAGAATTGTCAGACTTTCTTCTGATTCAATTGTACATATCCTATAGAAAAGAATCCATCAAAAATGTTTAGGTGAAGAAGAAACAAAACAGGCCAAGTTTGACAGAACTGACCTCAATTTAAGATTTTTGCATATATCAGCCAAAATTAAATGAAAAGCTAAAGTAAATAAATAATTCATAAGCACAAAAATAAAGCAATATAGCTTTGTTTCCCTCTTAAGCTCAAAAATAAATAAATGTCTAAAGAAAAAAAAATTCAATAACAAAGAAAAATGATGATAAAATCTATACCATGCAAGAGTAAACTAAAGCTAGATTTCTCAACTGTCAAAATCTAAAACTGAAAATGGAAACAGAATCTAAATATACAGGAAAGACTTAAGTCAAAATGACAACAATAGCTACCATCACAAGGAAAAAACCCAGGAAAAACATGAAGATAAAAAATTTTGAATACAGGAAAAACCTCAAGCTAAAAACTTTTGAATGTAAAAAAAAGGCACAATATTACGATGAACTTGTCCACTGATTTGTGAAAGAAAAAAATGCAGAAACAAATAGAATGTTATTGTAAAGCACTATATAATCAAAAAATTACTTAGCTTACAAACAGCAAATGACTAACAAAATTCTTTATAATTTCTGAATAACAAATTCCTGCTTTTTAAACAAAACCTAAATAACCACAATTTTACAGTTCAAATTACAAAATTTTAAGTTACTCATTGTGTATGTTTGCAAACTGTAGAGGAAGAGTCTAACTTGGCTAGAGACATCATAATGCATAGAAACAGCTCTGTTGTGCTCAGTGTCTTTTCAATATTCTATTGTGCCTTTCTCATGTCAACCATTCAGAAAATATGGACCACTCAACACTAGAGAATTTAGGCTGAGCAGTAGAAATTATGTAATCTAGCCACACAAAAATCGGTGAGCTATTTCCTAACTCTACTTATACAAATTGTTCATTTATAGTTATCCTCCAAATTTCATTTTTCAGAATAAATCACTGTGAGATAGACTTTACCATCAAATACATATTCCTAAATTTGTCCCCTTGTATCACTCAGCTTATAATAAGCCTCGGTAGCCTTTTCTGCAAGGGTGCGGTATTAAACAGCGGCCACCATAGTTACAAAAACATTATCCTGCAACAATTTGAAAAATACATTACTCTCAAAATACAAATATAATCCTTTCTACAAAAGCTTCCACATTCTTATTAAAAATTGAAGATCAAAATCAAAACATATTCTTACCAAGATGTGAATATGATTTAAAAAACCTAAACTCCTATAAACGACTATTCCACAATTTTCTTTTAAAATAAAATAACCTGAAGAGATTTAAAAAACTTAGAACACTTGCCTTGGTCTTTGTTTGACAGCAGACATCCATTTTCTGTACTCTTAAGGAAAGATGACCTCTGACTTGGGTTCCACAAACCTATCGCACAAAGTGGCACCTTCGCTCCAGCACTTCCTGATACCGTCCAAATCTCTGTCATGGCCACTGTTGACTGGTCCACTTTCACACAGCAAAATAACTGGCCCATTTTGTTATCCTTGCATTCAAATGAAAAGTCACAACATGCACATAAATTTTAGCAACACTACAAAACTGTGACTGTAAACATTCAGAATTGTAAAATGAAAGCCAAAATCTTTCACCTAAAATGTAACTGAGAGGAGTTTTCCACAACTATTTAATATCTTACTGTGCAATAAGTTCACAGATTCTCTATATATATAGTCTGAGCCAGAGCTTCTGTACATATTTGTAGAAAAGGGAAGTAATCAAATGAATGCTAGACATAAACCATCTCAAAAGGCACCGATTTCACCTTCATCCAACAATCCCAGCAAATCAGTAGACAACACAAAAATGAAAGTGCAAAAAATACAGAACTTACAAACGCTATCTTTGTCGCTTCAAACACAGTAGATGTAAACCCTCTCAACAAACACAAATTTCAGCCTCATCAAACAACTTGAGCAAATGAATAAACAACGCAAATAATATTTTGCTTGACAGACTTAAAACTTCACACCATAAGCCACTAATGATGCCTCACTTCAATCTACTCACAATAAATAAAAATTCACAAATAGTAAATGCAAATGAACTGCTTAAAATGCCACCACTATACCAAAAAACTTATGAAATATTTCCAATAGCAAAGTTCCTTACAATAATTAGATAAATTACAAAATGAGAAAACCAGGATGAAAATACCAACAGCCAATAAGAAAATCGCAAAACCTAGAACAAAATACCAAAAAAAGTCAATAATTTACTTTTAATAAATTAATCCCCAAAACATTAAAATAACGATATAAAACAAAGACTAATAAATATGAAATTATAAATTTTATTGAAGATATTAGTAGCTTTAAAAAGAAAACTCTATTTTGAAATTTAAACACAATTCTTGATTTTAAACTAAGAATCAAAACCTTCCATTTCAAAAACATTGTTATACTAAAGCTAAAAAATTAAGTCCCTATTCCAACTACTTCACCTTTATAACTTCTAAGTATATCCCATCCTCCAAAAAATCTTGGATTCGTTTTTTCAGTTGCACCAAATTGAACTTTATCCATCCTTATAGAGCTGGGACCACAAAGCTTTATTCTAATATCAATGGCCTATTTTCTGGAGTTCAAAGACATCAACTGATTTACAATGGCTTGAAATTGAATCTGATAGCTGTTATTCTGTGCGTTTTCCTCAATGGATTCCACTACAAAATCTCCATACTTTAATTGTTGGAGGAATATTACCTTCGAGACTGTTGCGGATGACCAGGTATATGCTGCTCCTTGATCATAATTTAAATTTTGGTGGCATCAGCAAATAGTTCGTTCTTTTAAAAAATTTACCATTACAAAACCAATAGTTTGAAACTGTTTAAAAAAGGCCCAGAACAGGACAGCAATAAAACAGAGTGTATAGCAGTAAAAAGCAAAACAGGGCATAAGAACAGAGTGTATAGCTGAAAGCAAACTAATAATGTATTACATTAATTTAGCTTGCATTACATTTAAACCGATGCATTACACTATTGTTTTTGTCCAATGAACAGTCACATATTTATAACTTTTAGTTTACAAGATCTCAATCAATATAAAATCATGAAAACTTCCATTTTCTACTAAATCATACAATCTTGTTGTTTAGTCTGAAAATTTAGAATATCCTATTTTCTTAGACAATCTTATTTTCCTAACAGAAACAAAGTGATTTGTATATTCCAGGCTCCACCCAAGTTGAAAGAGCTGGGTTGCTCCTTTAAGATGGATTATTTTACTGCAGATGGGCTTATTAATAAAAGTGTTTTGAGTGATAATTTATTTTATTTTTATTTATGTATAATTTCAATTTAAGAAAAATATTAAGATTTGATACTTCAGTTTTGTTTTTATAAAAAAATTAAATTAATTGATTTGTATTAGTTTAGAAAGATTGTCAATAGATTCATAAAAAGTGGATGGAGACAATAGCTTGAAACTTAATCTTAGATTTATAGAATCGCTATCAAGATGGAATCTTATCATAAAATTAATCAAAATGACATATCAGCAAATTCAACACTTCACTAATTTTGAAAGGAAGGAGTAATATAACATGGAGAAATCTATTATTATTGTTGTGAAAATAATATATTACTTCAAGGAAATATTATAGACTAATCACAAAAAAATGTAGGAGGAATGAGAGCACACCACAAAACCAATACACCATGCAAAGCCTAAGATGTAGAGCTAAGTAGAGATAGGGCAAAAGACCACAACTTGGGTTGACCAAAACATTAGACCCCAAGATTAATATTTTCTAAAATGAGGTATCCAAGCTTCAAACTAAGGAATCTCAAGTAGATACTTCCTCAATAAGTTTTCTTTTACGCTTGATTACATGGAAGGCTTAGCCATTTGTTGGCACATTCGGTATGCCAACTCATACCAAACAATCTGAACCTTCTAAACACCCACAAGAACATACTTCCATCATGTGTAGCTCACATTCCCTTATATATAAGTATGGCCCCATTTGAAGCCTTATATAGAAAAAAGTTTAGAATGTACCCTTTAATTAAGATAATCTTAAGGATGATGCTGCCACACAATAGAGCCAATTATACTAGTGAAGAAAATATTAAAGGGAGCGACCAAGAGAACTAATTGTTAAATAGATAATGGATAAAATCCTAGATAGTTCATGGTCAAAGATAAAGTTTTCCTTTAGTTTTAAACATATAAGAGCTCAATAAAATTCAATAAGGATATATCAATTAATCTCATAGCTTTGTTTAACCATTTGAATTCCTATAATGATAAACCAAATGCCTCGTAAATTTTCTTCATCACTTGCTTTGAACAAGATTTATAATGCTTTCTATGTGTCTCTTTAAAAATAATATGTGATAGTTTTGAATCATCCACTTGACTTAGTCCATAGCAAGATTCTAAACTTTTGGAGACCGCAGCAGCTTTTGATGAAATAAACAATTCCAGTGTCTTTAAAGCACCGGGCACATCTATATCGAGATATGTTGTCACTGCATCACATTGCCACAATACAATTTTGGATAGTTTCTTACATTCACTGAGGAGCAGTGGTGCAGCCCCGTCTAGGACAATACTTTCAAGTTACACACATTTTGTACGACCAAGGGTGCCCTTGACCTTATCAAGCACTAAATTCCACTTTCTCCAAATGGGGAAAACCATTCAACCTGGGGAAATTCGAGAGGGTTTGACAACGAACATTAATCTCTCTTAGAGAAACACAACTGGTAAGATCTCCCAAGTGATTGAGGATGTTGATAATTGATGCTTGCAGTGCTCCATACGTTGTATCTATTTTTAGACTTCATCCACCGTCACATTTGATGCTCTGTTTTTTGCTGCCAGTTACTCCGCCTGGGATTTTGCATGTCATTCGCATGCTTTTGTTTTTCCTTTTTAAGAGTCTTTTTGTAACTGCTTTCTTTGTATTGGCATCATTGTTTTTACTTAAGTATGAATAAGGAAGACGGCATTGAGTAGTCTGCAAAAAATACAGAAATTGTGTGTATTACAGTGGGCTCTGTTCTGCCCTGTTTTCTGAGTTAATTATTTATCTATGCTGCTGCTATAATTTTCTGTTGTTATCTCTTAACTTGTTGGGTGCAGAAATTTGGTTTGGTTTTCAGATTTTGCATTTGGTATCAGAGCAGGTATTTTCTTTTGGGTTAAAGATTTAGTGGTTAGAATTTTGCCAAAGGTTTATCATGTCGAACTCTAACTTCTTGCCCATTCCAGAATTTGATGGAAATGAGTATGATTATTGGTGCATAAAAATGACGACTTTTTTGATAGGAAAGGATTTGTGAGAGATTGTTGAATCAGGTTACCAAGAGCCAACTGATTAGAATGCCCTCACAGCCAATGACAGAACAGCTAAAAAGGAAGCCAAGAAGAAGAATTATCAAGCTTTGTTTCATATTCAAATGGCTCTTGATAAAAGCTTTTTTCCAAGGATTGCGGGTGCAAAGACAACAAAAGATGCCTAGAAGATTTTAAAGGAAGCTTACCAAGGAAGTGATCAGGTACAAGTAGTTAAGTTGCAAACTTTAAAAAGAGACTTTGAAATTTTGAAAATGCAAGAATCTGAGAAAGTAAGTGGTTATTGTGTGAGAGTTAAAGATGTGGTCAACAAGATGGCCACACTTGGAGAATTTGTGAACAGTGAGGTTTTGATAAAAAAGGTATTGCGGACTCTCACCCCAAAGTGGAACCATGTTGCCATTATCATAGAAGAAAGCAAAGATTTGACAACCTTTCAGTTTGATCATTTGGTTGGATGTCTTCTGTCTCATGAAGAGAGATTGAAAGATTCATTTGGAGAAAGTGATGCGAAAGCCTTTTCATCCAAATTGCATATCACAAAAAAAGAGGATGCCAACAACAACACCAAAAACAATGAAGGTCAAGGTAGAGGCAAAAATTAGAATCATGCAAAAGGAAATAGATGTAGAGGTGGCTCAAGAGGAAGAGGTGGTTCCAGAGGACAAGGTAGAGGTGGTTTTGATAAGAGAAATGTTCAATGTTACCGTTGTAATAAGTATGGCCACTTTGAAAAAGAATGCAGATTAAAAGAAGCTAAAAGTGTTCGTTATGCTAAAGAAAGTGATGAAAATCCCCCAGATCATTTATTTTTATCTTACTCTAAAGGTGAAACTAGTAGTAAAGAAGTTTGGTATCTAGATTTTGGATGATCTAACTATATGACAGGGAATGAGAGCTTGTTTTCAACAAAGGATGAGAGTTTCAAGTCCAAGATTCAACTTGGTGATGACAAATCTTTGGAGGTTGCTACAAAAGGAGCTATGGAAGTCCACACAAAAGAAGGTATAAAGAGTGTCAATGATATTTATTACACTCCACAATTAAAACATAATTTGTTAAGTGTTGGACAACTATGTGAGAAGAACTATAAAGTTATTTTTGAGAATAAGAAATGTACAATTTATTATAAGCATCAGGGCAATAGGGTTGTGACTGTTGTGTGTATGACAAAGAATAGAATGTTCCCTTTGAAATTTGCGAACATGTAATCGTAAACAACCCTGCCACGCGGCATATGAGGATATCGCTTTGTTATGGCATCCTCGTATGACCATTTAATTTTCACACAAATAAGATTCTCAACATCAAATGCGCACTTCTGGCTTCACCTAAGGTTGAAGAGCTACCAAGGAGGTTTTGTAAAGGATGCTAAAGGCAAAGCACATGCAAGGGAGAAATTTTCAAAAGGTAATGCATGAGGGCCTATAATCTTCAGCCTTGTTCACATTAAGCATATTTGTGGTCCCATGCAAAACAAAGAGTCATCATATTTTATTACTTTTATTTATGATTACTCACAAAATATTGGGTGTAATTTTCAAGGCCTAAGATAAAGCCCTGATATATTCAAGAGGTTTTAAAGCACTTCAGGGAAAATGAGAAAGGGTGCAAAATCAAATGTTTAAGGATTGATCATGGAGGAGTAATTTCATTCTCAAAATCCTTTCAAGATTAGTGGTATGATATGACCGGCAATCGAGGCAACTCACCAATCGCGATGCATACCTCAACAAAATGGAGTAGATGAAAGAAAACCCAACGCTGGTGTCGGCAAGGAGCACGCTACAAACCAATGGTCTTAGTAATTTTTGGGAGAGGCGCTTCTACACCGCGATACATTCTCAATCGGTGCCCACCAATGCACCTCTCCGAAGATGACTCCTATGAAGTGGTATGAGAAAAATGCCTAATGTTAATCATTTCATGTTTTGTTGTTTGGCTTAATATGCCCCCGATTAGAATAGACAAAGTTAGATGCAAAAGTGAGTCATATATTTGTTGATATAGTGAGGGAGTATGTTTATATATTTTATAATCCTCTCACTCATTGTATTAGTTTATTGTGTCGGTGAGATGCATTTTGATGAAGGGAGTTTATATCACCAAAAGGCCATATGGAGAAGTCAAAATCTATTTTGAATGATATTATTGTTGATGATATTGATCATGAGCAAGCCACTAATGTTTTTGTTCCAAGTTCTACAAATCCATCAAGTAGCCCCTCCTCTAGTTGTTCAATTCCAATTTGCAAGTCTAGCTTCAACTCTAAGTTCTAGAAGGAAGGTAAGAATTTTGAGAGATATTTATGAAAGGAGTGCAAATCAAGCACATGAAGAAAATCCAATAGATGATATAGTTAATTTTTCTTTACTTTCCAAGGCTGATTTTGAACCATCATGTTTTGAAGATGCAAGTACTAATAAGTTTTGGGTGCAAGCAATGAAAGAAGAGATGGATTCCATTCACAACAATGACACTTGGGAGCTTATAGAGCTTCCACATGACAAGGAGAAGATTGGCACCAAATGGGTCTACAAGATTAAATATAATAGTGATGGGAGTGTTGAAAGACACAAGGAAAAATTGATTGCCAAAGGCTTCACCCAAAAGTATGGGATTGATTATGAAGATACATTTGCACCAATTGCAAGACAAGAGACCATAAGAATATTGATTTCATTGCAGCTCAAAAGAATTGGAGCATACTTCATATGGATGTGAAAAGTGCCTTCTTGAATGGGTACTTAGAAGAGGAAGTGTATGTGGAACAACCACAAGGTTTTGAAGTGCAAGGAAAAGAAGATCAAGTCTACAAGTTGAAGAAGGATTTGTATGGCCTCAAGCAAGCACCACGAGCATGGAATGCTAGGATTGATGGATATTTTCAAGAGAATGGCTTTCAAAGAAGTAAGAGTGAACCTACCCTTTACTAAAAACAAGAAGGTAATGATATTCTTATTGTAAATTTGTATGTTGATGATTTGTTGTATATGGGTAGCAATTCTAAGATGATAGATGAGTTCAACATTACTATGATGAAAGAATTTGAGATGAAAAATTTTGGTCTCATGAAATATTTTCTAGGAATGAAGGTTTATCAATGTAAGAATGAAAATTTCATTTTCCAAAGCAAATATACAAAAGATATGTTGAAGAAGTTTGACATGGTTGATTGTAAACCATACTCCACTCCAAGTGCTCATGGAATTTTGTTATGTAGAGATGATGGTGTTGAAGTTGTTGGTGAGACTACTTACATAAGTATTGTTGGGAGTTTGATGTTTCTAACCCACACAAGGCCTGTTATTGCATATTCAGTTTCATTTGTTTCAAGGTACATGAAAAATCCATAAAAAATACACATGAAGGAAACCCAGAGAATTTTGAGGTATGTGAAAGACACTCTAGATTTTGGTATTCATTACTACACTTCTAAAAAGTTCAATCTTGTTGGCTTTAGTGATTCAGATTGGGAAGGTAGTTTGGATGACTGAAAGTCTACATCTGGTAATTGCTTTCCTTTGGGTTCTAGTTTAATTACTTGGAGTTCAAAGAAGAAAATTATTGTTGCCCTCTCTTCCATAGAAGCATAGTATGTTGCAGTCACTTTAGTAGTTACACAAGCTCTTTGGCTTAGAAAAGTTTTAGAAGAAATTAAAGAGAAGCAAATTCAACCTAGAGTGATTTTTTGTGACAATATGAGTGCCATCAAGCTAGCAAATAATTTGATTCATCATAGTAGGAAAAATAATTTTGATCTAAAATATCATTTTATTCATGATTTGGTACAAAAGAAGGAAGTTGAATTGAAACATATCAACACTCAAGATCAGCCAGTAGATATCTTCACCAAGGCAGTTGCAAAAAATCAGTTTTTGATACTCAAAGATCTTATTGTGAGCCCTCTTAGCATCAAGGGGGAGTATGTTGATAATTGATTCTTGCAGTGCTCCATACATTACATCTATTTTTAGCCTTCATCCACTGTTACATTTTGATGCTCTATTTCTTGCTGCCAGTTACTCCACCTGGGATTGTGCATGTCATTCGCATGCTTTTGTTTTTCCTTTTTTAAGAGTCTTTTTGTAACTGCTTTCTTTTTATTGGTATCATTGTTTTTATTTAAGTATGAATAAAGAAGACAACATTGAGTAGTCTGCAAACAATATAGAAATTGTGTGTATTACAATGGGCTCTATTCTACCCTATTTTCTGAGTTAATTTTTTATCTACGTTGTTGCTATAATTTTTTCTTGTTATCTCTTAAGTTGTTGGGTACAAAAATTTTCGTTTGGTTTTTAAATTTTGCAGAGGAGAGGGTTTGACAATGAACATTAACCTCTCTTACAAAAACACAACCAATAATACCTCCTAGGTGATTGAGCACTTGGCTAATAGGAATAATGATCTCAAGATGTTGTAAACCTTCTAGGCTTCTTAGTTTGAAAAGTTTAAATATTGGGATTACTTCGAAATTTGAAGCCATGTATTTTTTGATACTTCTAAGATGAAGTGTCCCACCAAAAACTTTTATCATCTTCAAATTTTAGAGATTTGCTCTGAGAGCTCTAAATTGTGATTCAGTTAAAAAGCTGCACCATTATCTTAGCTTGGAAAAAATTGTAAACTGTATTGAATACCATTATCTACACAATAACCATCAAATTTTGAAGAAAAAAATTCACCCCCACTATCTATTTTTAAACATTTAATCTTGTTTCACGTTTGGTTTTCAACAATAGTTTTAAAAATCTTTAATTTGGTGAAAAATTCAGATTTCCTATTGAGCATGTAAAGACATACCTTTTGAGTTCAATCGTCAATAAATGTAACAAAATAATTAGCTCCTCCATACGAGGTTACCTTTGTAAGACGGAATACGCCAGAGTACACAAGCTCCAAAGTGATATCTTATTGTCATGTCTACAAGAAACTACTTTGCCTCTATTTACCATATAAACAATGCTCACATAGATCCAAATTCACAAATTTTAATCCTGAAAGACAACCCCTTTTGAGAAATATTTCAAGCCCCTTCTTGCTCATGTGTTTGAGCCTTCTTTGCTATAGTTTCACTTCATTTTCCACAAGCACCATTGTTACTCCCACTTTAATGAGAATATCTAGCACATATAATGTGCCCAATTTGTTGTCCCTTACAACCACTAAAGCCCCTTTGGTCACCTTCCAAGAATTTGAAGAGAAAGTGAAGCTACATCCTTGAGCATCACATTGCCCCATAGAAATAATATTTATTTTTAACTTTAGAACATGTCTTACATCATACTTGACAACTACTTGTTCCATTCTTCAACTTCAACATCATGTCACCTTTGTGAATAATTTCACATGCCTCATTAGATCACCAAGATATACTTTACCAAATTTTCCTTCTTGATAATTTTGGAAGGCTTCCCTGCTTGAGGTTGCATGGAAGGATGCACCATAATCCAACACCCATGAATCTATTGTAGTTTCACCTAATGATAAGACTAGAACACCTTTATATTTTTTCAAGCATGGTGTTCACTTCGTTGTCCTTTGGTTATTTTTGTACCATTTTGTATGACTAACAATTTTTGTTTGTGTGGCCTTCTTTTTTGCAAAATTAACAACCTCCATTTCTTCCCCTCGACATTGATCTTTTCACTGATTTTGATCTTCTTCAATGGTTATTTTTTCCCCTTTCTTGGTCTCTCCCTCTATTGCCAAAAATTAAGGCATTACCAGATGCAATTCCTTGATTTTTCCTTCGTATATCTTCACTGAGAAGAGTTGCAACAACATCATCAAATTTGAGTTTTGCTTCCATATATGGAGGTGTTGATTTCTATCACAACTCCTTACCAACTATTTGGAGGAGAACACAATAGTAAGATGGCTTTAATTTCATCATCCAAATTGATATTTATTGAAACCAATTAGTTGATCAAAGTGTTGAATTCATTCAAATGGTTTAACATGATTCCACCTTCCTTCATTTTCAAATTGTATAACCTTTCATGTAGTAAACTTTATTTGAAGTTGAAGCCATCTCATACGTGTTTGTTAATTTATCATACAACTCTTTCGGGGTCTTCTCTGTTGTGACTTTGAAGAGGACATTGTTGGATAATGATAAAATAATTGTAACTCTTGTTTTCTTATCTAATATTCCCTAATCTTCATTTGGCATTGTAGTTGGCTTCTTTTATTTTCCTTCCATCTAATCAACAAAGACTCCATTTGTACTTTTCATAATATGAAATTCTACCTCACAAACTTCTCAATATTCCATTTATCTACTTTCTCCATTTCTCAAAAATTATCACAATTCTCGAAAAGCTAATTCGTCAAGCTTTGATACCAATTATTGATGAATTTATTGAAAAAAAAAAAAAAAAAGATTGTAGAAAATTAAATAGAGAATTTGAAAATACAGAAACATGAAACATGAATTTATTGTGGTTCACCACTTTGGATACATCCACTTTTAAGTAGGGGAATTCTCATTAATATTTCATTTGTGTTTATACATCTACAATAGAAATTATTTGTAATCAACAATGAATAATAATCAATTAAATTATCCACAAAGGATTTAAGCCTTTGAATAGGAAAGTGAAGAGAAACTTCACTTGGAGGGAAAAGCAAGGTTGACTGTTGGGCTACAACACCCAACAATTTATTGTTAGCTACTTAGTATCTTTGTGGGGGGAGACATATTAGGCAACATACATACATTAAGAAGTGTGAATACCATGAGATATTCAGAACCATGTTATCAAATTATTTTCCCAACACAACCAACAAGTCATCCAAAGCATAACTAGATCGATCTACTAAACCTTCTATCTCAGTAACTCATTTTTCCAAATGTGAACCATATTTACTAAGGAGGTGATTTCCAAAATTTTGACCTCTCCAATTGATCTCTTTGAATGCACATCTATCTGCACACCTTCATAGGAAAATATTTTTCCTTTGCCACCAACATTGAGTCTTTTAAATATGTCCTTTCCAACAATATATGTATGGGCTTGTCCTCTTCAAGTCTTAGGACACTCATGCATGAGTTCTTATCCATCTTGAAATGATTTTCTAGAACATATGGACTCTAAGTGCTCAAAACAATGTAGCTCTTTTCTCCCAAGCCTACTTTAAGATAATATGTCACTTCATCAATACTTTCTTCTATGATATTTGTTGGAAGACGTAAATTAATTATCTTCCTAGTTGTTGATACAAAACAACAATAGGTCCAGTCCATGCCGACTCTCACTGACTCCAACCATCCATGCCATTCATGTTGCACTATTTCACCTACTCATGATAAATGCTCATGCTAAAAGTAGTCTATAATGCTTGCAGAACTTATTATGTATTTGATTATAAATTGAATGCTTGAGCTTGTATTTTGTAGAGCTAAAAATCAAAGTTTCTCTAGTTTGTGTTTCTCCTATGTTCCATGTTTTCTTTCATGGTATTAGAGACTAGAGAGAAAGATAGGTGAGCACTAGCTTGCAAGTGGAGTCTTCTAGTTTGATTGTAAGTTACATACTATCATTTGTGAAAGAGTGAGAAGTTGAACTATGGACTATAAGCTATTAGTTGCATGGGCTATGAGAATGTGTGAAGTTTGCATGAGAATGCAATCTATGAGTTGTGTGGACTATGGATGGCTATTGAAAAGAGGCTAGTCCAAAAAGAATGTGTGGCATGATTGATGGAAGAGCTGGATTATTATTAATTGTAGCAGATGTAAATTGTAAAAGGTGTATGCTAGAGAAATTAAAGCATCATTAGAAGATCAAGTTGTTGCTTAAGTCATAGCATATAATGTAGATTGGGGAAGATGAATAGGTGTAGTACTAGTGCAAGCCGCTAATCTTAGCAAAGAGATTAATCATTTTTGTGAAGAAAGTGGTTGTTGTTTGAGGAGATCACAGGTGGTTAAGTCAACCCAAAAGTTAGTTGTAGATCATTCAATATCACAATAAGAGAAGTCATTGTCCATTGTATTTGGAGGAAAGGACACTTTAGTTTGAATATTCTCTCCCCAAGAAGGTATTTTGTAGGTATTTAAAGACTTGGCCAATCATATTGCAAAATAAGGTCATGAATTTGAAGATAAGGCATAGAGATTGGTAAAAGTTTTGATTATATGGGAAAAATAGGTTTTTAATGGACCTGACGCCATTTACAAATAGGTTTTAATGGGACCTAAAACCCAAACATAGACAATCATGCTACTAAAAGAAAAAGTAATGAACAACCAGTAGTGAAACAATAACACTTCAAAGGACCAGCAAAACAACCCAAGCCTGTAGCAAAACCAAGCTACAAAAAATAGTTTTGAAAGGAACTAAAAACCCAATAAAACTAGGTTTTAACAAGGACCTTGAACCCAAAGGTTTTGAAGATACCTTAAACCCTTTAAAACCAAGTTTTGATAATGACCTTGAACCCTTAGACATCACCTTCACCAGCCATGCAATAACAAACTAGTTGCTTAGGAAGATAAAAGAACCACTTGAGATAACTAGGAAACCATCAATGTGTAACAACTAGACAACATCATAACACATAACATCAACACCCACCCAACTCTCCAAGCCATTGGCTGAAATAGCCAAGTTAGAGAAAACTAAAAGATCAAAACAATCAAATCCCATCAACACCCTCTCTCCACCTCTATAGGAGTAGCCACCATGGAAACCAAAGCTTCCATTATAGAGGAACACTAGCCAATCCACATTCCACCTCCATAGGAATAGCTCCTCCTTAGTATAAGTTGCACTAGAGAAAACTCATCGAAGAAGTGTGAACATACCACCACACCAACATCACCCATCTCCACCTCAAAAGGAGAGGTCTCCACCTTAATAGGAGACACCAATTGTAGGACATAGAAGAAAGTCCATACTCTAGCAAAAAGAGTTAACATAGTAACCTGAGGAACCAACAATCAGGGTCTTTAGGATGAACACAGTAAGAAACCCTTCCAAAACCAAACCAAGGGTGGAAACAACACCCTTAAATTCATGTGTAGGAAGAGAAAGCAAAAAACTAAATAACTCATTGTCCACCTCAAAAGAGAAACACCCATCAAAAGAAAGGAAAACCAAGACTCCCTTAGGAATGAAGAGCAACTAGGAAAACCAAAAAACCTTGCTAGGAAAACTAGCCAACAACTTCAAAACCAAACCCAAAGCAACAACAACACCAAACTGTACCAGAACACCTAAGACTTGAAAGAAAAAATCTCATCCAAGAAGGAAAACTCTAGGAAAATACCAAGTAACAAGATAGGCACCAAAGGAAAAGAAACAAAAGCATGAGTAGCCTCATGGCCAAGCAAAGTAAACAACACCAAAGAAAAGCCACTAGGACCCGAGAGAAGCAGGACAAAGTAAGGAAAGAACCTAAGAAAAGAGAGTAGAGAGAAGGAAAGACCATGAAACACAACCACTGACCCTACATGCCAGTTAGGGTCTAAAACATGCCAAAAAATCTCCACAAACAACTCCACCAAAGGAAAACCAAAACCAACATCCTGTAACAAAGAGGAATTCCTATAGAAGCATAGCCCCAAAGGCACAACAAAAGAAAGTTCCAACAAAGAGGCACTAGAACCCACAAAAAGGACAAGGCTAGGAGATCCCGCAAGCAAAAATAGTAGAGAGAAGTAAAAACCATTAAAAGCAACATCCAACCCTACATGCCATTTAGGGTCTAAAAAATGTTAGAATCTCTCCACAATCAAACCCACTATAGGCACCCAAAAAACCATACTCAGTGCCAAAGAAAGAGCCTAAAAAATTCTAGCACCAAAGGCAACAAGATAGTCAAACCCACAAGAAGAAGCATATAGGAACCCAACTACACACCCAACAAAGAAGAATTGGGAAAAACCCCATAGGGAGAAAGTAGCAACCAAACACGAAACACAACTTTCCAACAGGAAAACGGTAGCAACTAACACCAAACTACATCCAAAAAGGATGAAAGCAACAAACAAATCCATAGTAGTCAATCTAGGCCAAAGACAACAACCAACACCACTCCTCAACAGCCCCATAGAATGGTACCAACAGCCAACCTAGTAGTAAACCATTTGCATCTGTAGAATCATCACCTTGCTCTCCAAAACCATCCCCAAATTTCAAATTCCTCCCCCCCCCATCGCACTCCTCTTCCTGCTCCCTCTCTGCTCCATTAGAAAAAATACTGATTGGTAAAGATTGACCATTTGATTTGTAGCTATTGAATTTCCCAAACAATAAAGAGGTCAAGAAAATAAGTAAGGTCGATGAGATATGAAGATTGTTGTTTTCCAAGATAGAGTTGTTTCCAAGTCTTAAAGTTCCAAGAATATTGGACTCACTAAAGTGCAAGAGAAGTTTTAGCAGAAGAAGAAAAATAAAATCATTGCATAAATGAAGTTTTAGCTATTCTAAAGACACCATATTCAAAGCAGATCATGGGGAAGAGTCGTTGTCCAAGCAAAGGAATTTCCTCTTTGAATGTGAAGCTTATGCTGCTACCAAAAGAAAGGTAGGTGTGCAAATGTGTCCTAGATATGTCAAAAGCCGTCACAATTGAAAAGTTTAAATCTATTCTTTGAGGATGATCTCATGTGTTAGGAAGCCGCTTGAAGACTTGAGAGTTATCTATCAAGGATATCCATTTATTGCTTGATTAGAGACTTAAGGCACTCACATATAAAAGGTAAATTATTTTTTTATAAGAGAATTGTTTTGTTTCTTTGTTTGTGAAAAGAATATGCAACCTATAAGGAAATGAATAAGCATTGTCAAAGTCTAGCAGCCAAAATCATATCATAGTTTCAAAGATTTCCCTTGTCAACAATGAAGAAAGGTAATCATGTCGTTCACTCTAGAGTCTGCAAAAGGAGTTTGTAGCTAAGAGAGTTGATTGTAGCAAGTAGATGTTGCCAAAGTGAAATCTCCTCCATGTTGAAGTAATTTTTTGAGGAGGATTGCAAGAGAACTTATTGAAAAGATGAGCCACACTATTAAAGTTGTCCCACCATCTTGATGAAGTATTTTTTCATCCACTAATTGGAGGAAGAGAAATTCATAGAACTCAATGGATCTATAGCAATTTCCATGCAAAGGTGAATTTGAAGATGAATCTATGAGAAGAAGGTGGTCAGTTTGTGGTGTTGCTCAAAGGAAGGTGTTGAGAAAATTGAGTGTATCACACCTGAACCTACAATGGACTGGTGATGAAGTGAGCTAGAGCTCGTGGTTAGAGCATCCCAAGTGAAAAATTGGTTTTCCTTAGTTTGATCTCTAGAACTAGAAGATTATGATGTTGAAGCATTGATGTTTTTTTTTTAAATAGTTAAGACACATGTGAAGTTGCCAAAATGAAGACGTCATTATTGAAAGAACATTTGAAGAGAACAAGAGATAGTTGGTTTGAAGCTATCATGCAAGGAAAGGATTTGAGCATTAATAGAATCATAACAAGTGCATAAGTAAGTTGCCAAAAGAATTATGAAGAAAATATTTGATCATTGTGAATGCATACTTTTCTATTAGTGAATAAGTGATTGTAAATGGGTACCTAACAAGGCTTTAGGCTAGGATCCATCTTTTCTAGGTTATCGAGGGAAATCTGAAAGTAATTAGTATAATTAATTTATGGGGGGATATTTGAAATGATTTGTATAGTTAATTTATGAGGGGATGTTAGAAGATGTAAATTAATTATCTTCTTAATTGTCAGCATAGACCAATAGCAAGTCCACTCCACACCAACTCTCGCTGACTCCAGCCGTCCATGCCATTCATGATGCATTATTTCACTTACTCATGATAAATGCTCAAGCTAAAATTAGTCTACAATTCTTGCAAAATTTATTATGTATTTGATTATAAATTGAATGCTTGAGCCAGTATTTGGTAGAGGTCAAAATCAAAGTTTCTCTTTTTTATGTTTCTCCTTTGTTCCATGTTTTCTTTCAATATTGTCCGGAACCAACAATGCCCTTTAGCCCTCTGCTCTTCTATACAACTCAACTTGTGCCTATAAGTTTTATTACAAAATGTAGAATATTTACACATCCTCTTCATGAATCTTTTTTATAGTCATTTACATAACACTAGATTTGTAAAGAGAAACCTATATGAAAAGGAAGAACATCACAGTCAACATAATTAGAATATGTGAAATTTCTCACTTGATCTTGGCATGTCAATGTTTGGAGATGTCACTGAGGGAAGTGAATGAGTTAGTGAAGGGAATTTTTTACTCTTTCAAATGAATCGCCTCTAGAAAATTCCAGATGGCATAATTTAAAATCCCCCAATTTGAAGTTACATAAATCCTTGCCAAGTGTAGTTTACCCCTCGCCTGGTATTCCATACAATCTTGCAGTATGGATTTCACTTTTGTCGAAATGAATAGTGCTAAAGAAATCTACAACTTCCTGTATCCAATGAATTTACCAAATACATAAGCTTATGGATATAAGCATGATAAAAGAGAAAAAAGGAAGTGTAGTGTTTTTACTTGAAGCATTCATAATTATCCTTGCATACAAGGTACATGATACATTGGTGAGGGTGTTGGAAGTATATGCTAGATTTCTTTTATAATTTCATCTTTAAACTTTATCCATCATCACCTTCTCTGAACTTCAACCCATTATTTAGTCATATTATTTTCAAAGCTTGATACCATTGGGTTCATTTTATCCCGAATTTCTCCAATTGTTTCCACTTTTTGTTGTATATTGTAATGTTTTTAAGAGCATCTGGTGAAATATGGAAGAACAAGGGTACCTAAACTTTTGAGATTGGGATTTGTACAAATAATGTCTCTTTCTTCCATGAAAGTAGAGAGTTCCAAAATTGGCCACTTTACTTCAAGGAAATCCTTTAAGAGAAGCAAAAATACTGCTTTGCATGTGTTAACAAATTCAAATATACGAGGAGGGAAATCTTCCCCAACTGGAAAACTTTCACGATCTTAACAAAGAAGCAAGAAATTCCTTGGTTTGTAAGGTCTTTGTGTAGCTTCCTAACAAATATTTTTTGCTTACCCTTGTGACTGAGAAACACATCTTTAGCCAAAATCTTCTATCTATTGTCACTGTCAATTTAAATAATGAGTTAATTTTAAAATTAGAGTCATATGGTGGAGAAAGACAAAAGCATTCAAATAAAATGTATCTTACTTGTGAACTGGTTTATTGGGTTGAGAAGATTCAATTATCTATTAATTTTTAGTCTCCCCGGTCGAATGCCCAGGTTGAGAATATTCTCTACCATTTAATTTCTTTAATTGAGTGGTCTTTGTGTGATCCATTGGGGAGCATTTGGATAATATTTCTTCACACAATAAAATGGATCGATATCATAAGCATTCTTGGACAAAACACTTGTGAAGACAAGTTACAAAAATAATTTAAATAATATTAAATAAAAATAATATTTCTTCAATAAGAAAAATAGAAAAATGTGTTTTAGTGGTAAAACTTTTTTGGATAAATATGCATCTATATCTATTAATTAAAGATAAAATTACACATATTTGAATAAAAAAAAGTTTGGGTGGTAAGAAGGCACACCCTGAAAGTCACATGGGAAGGGCCAAAAAGAAAAAATCATGAACTAAAGCAAATTAAAAATCGCTTAAGAAGCCATAACAATACCAACAAAGCATGGAAGGTCCTTGTCATCTGGCTCTTTACCCCATACAACAATGAGGTATAGAGTGATGTCAAGGGGATCCCAACCATTGTCATATTTCTCTTTATCTTCTTGTCGAGTGGGAGAAATCACCAGATCTAGCCGCAAAAACCATTTGGAAGATTCAGTCAACTGACCAAAAGCTCCGCTAGAGGGCCAACAGAAAGGACCACTGCCACCTCTAGACCCTCCACCAGAAGTCCACCCCAGGTTAGCCCGAGGAGGAGGGGAGAGCGATTATCTATGAGGATGTGAGCCACTTTAAGGAGGAACCTATGAACACAGACAAGCTTGAGAGTCCTTGGAAAAGCCACTCCTCCCCTATCGCCGGCCATGTAAAGGTGAAAGACCTCAGGAGGAAGTGGGAGATGGTGGCACATAAGCAACAGTGTACAGGCCATTTCTCTAGTGGGCAAGAAGCTCTTGAAAGTGAGCCACCTCAACTACAACTTTGTTAGATCATTAGACCATTAGAAACACATGGTTTGTAATGGAAAAATTATTAATTACATATGCCTCATAAAATAAATTGATGGTAAATTGAAATGCATTGGACCGATAATTTGTAAACTCTAGGTAATTTTTCCACCCCATTAGTTGTAATGTATTCACCAATTTCGAATTGGTAGATATGAACTATTCACCAATTGATGAAGATTTGCTACTCAAAAATCCCTATTCATGTGTTTGGATCATTTTCTACATCAATCTTCATAGGTTTCTTGATTAACATCATCTCATGTTTACATGTGAACACTTGAGTAGTTTTCAGAGGAACACATTAGTTGGATTTAGATTCCTATTCTTCCATCTTTTAGAAATGGCTTCTCTAATCACTAGTTGATCTATTTCTTCCTAAGGGGAGAAATGTTGTTTGCATGCAGTGGATCATGTTTTGTCTTTAGGAAGTCATCACTGACATAGGAGCTCTTTCTTTGTGGGAGGATTCATATTCCCATCTTATCTCTCCTATTGTGGGGACATCTATCGTAATTTTTTTATAGAAGCATTCCTTGGGGTGTCACATTGAGTTATCCTTCTATCCTCCTTTCACTAGTATAGTTATATCATTTTTTCTCTTTTGGAGAGGAGCTTTTCCCTTGTGGTTTTCTCATTTTCTCTAGTAATGAGATATTTCCTTTGTTTATACATGGGTAACTCATCAAACCTTGTATACAAGACCCATCCATACCTCTAAGTAATTTCATTTTTCATCAAGCTTTTAGCTTCTCCCTAAAATAATCTTAAAGGGGGTGTTGGAGTTAATAAGCAATCGCCTAATGAATAATTAATCATTAACTAATTACATAGCAAAAAATAATTATTAAGCCATTTTTAATTTATTTCACTTAAATTAAACTTATGATTGCTTTTTAATTATTAGATTGGGCTATTTATAGGTCAAGTTATATTGTCGCATAGAATAAGAACACTTTTCACAATATAATCAAATACTCATTTAGGGTTTTTTTCTTCTTTTATAAGAATTCATTATTATACATTATGATAATTCTATTATAATTCATATTTATTCAATGCACATACAATTTTTGGGATTGATCTTTCTCTCATGGTTGCATAGAAAATTAGTTTCTTTAATCTCTCTTGGTGATAAATGTTTTGGTTGTAGGTGATATAACCTTGAGGGAAAATTCTCTCACCATTAAGTGAAACAAACATCATCATTCAATCTACAACAACCAAAAGCCTAAGAATCACCTATCAATTCATTAGATTTGGAGAAGTTAGAAAACAAGATTTTTTAGTAGTAGGGATCTCCTTACAAAAAAATGTATGGATATGTAAATCAGTATGACCATATGGACCTATATGACCCTACTACCATATTTGTGTGATTGGTATGTTCACAGGGTTTCTAAAAAAATATTATAGTTATTTAATTTTTTTGACCTCAAAAAATTCAAATAAATAAAAAAGGGTCAAGAAAAAATGTTTCAAAAGAAACCAACATTTTAACTAACCATCGAGTACACACAAATACCTTACAACTTGTCCTCTACCATCACATCAAGTGATATGGCATGCCATGTAGAAGGGTCCTAACCAATTTCCTTGTTTTATCATTCCTTAGGCTAATCTTTGAGGTGTTCTTTGTGTTTTTCCATTGCATTTTAGTTGTTTTGTACATTTAGAATAGGTTAAAACTCAAGGATACACACTCACAAAACCAACATCATCACATAGAGCTCATTGACATTGTCTTAATGCAACTTGAATGGGCACAAAAGGAGTCTATATGCAGAAGTTATGTGTGGTCAAAAGTTTGGCTAAACAGGTGAATTGGGGGGCCAGGAAAAAGGAAACAAAATCATCTCCAAATTGGTCAAATTCAGTGTCATGACGAAGGGCTTGTCACCGTGATTCTAATGCCATTTGTTTCGCATCAAAAAGGAGTTTGTATGAGCAAGATAGAGCCAGTCAAAGTTTCCAAAAAGGCAGGTTGACCTGTATAGTCACCATTGTTGTTGACATGGCAATACAAGGTGACGTGGCAAATGATGACATGGAATAAGTAATTGAGGGAATTTATCTTATTTAAATTAGAAATTAAGCCCAAAATATATGAGCCAAACCCTTTAAAATAAAATGCATAAATATTTTAAAAGGTCTTTAAATCTTTAAAAGGTTTATAAAAGATATCATAAAATATTAAATCCCAAATCTTAAAGGATTTACACGTAATTTTAAGGGGATTATTAAAATATAATCCATATCCCTATTCTTAAGGCTTGAAATTTGTATCCCTATTTACATGGATTATTAACAAATAATCCATATCCCCCTATTTACATGTTAAGATATCCTAAGGGGGTTTCTAGGATAATTTTAAAGGTGTTTATCAAATTGAAATGATATTATACGAGAATATTGTAATAGCCTAGAATTATGAAATTGTAAGGGCTTAAATAATATTTTGAATATCTTTAAAGATTATAATGTAAGCCCAAAACTATAAGGGCCATTATTTTAAAAGGGATAGGTTTATTTTAGAATATTTATTGTTGTAATGGGGAGATATAGGTGATTTTGTAAATCATATGGTTAAAGGCCATATTGGGAGAATTTTTTTGTATAAAAATAGGTCTTATTTTCTTGTAAGGGATAGAATTCTCTTGGAGAGAAAAATAGAGATTGGGAAATTATTGGAATTGTGAGAGTTTGAGGAGCGAGAAATTTTGGAGGAGAAGAATTACAAGGTGAAATTATACACTAAAAATTGCAATAGTGACAGAGATTGTGAGGAAATTTGTGCAGGATTTTGAAGCTTGGATAATGTAAAAAGGCATGTTAAAGCTTGGCATCATTAATAAAGTGGTCCAACATTGAGAAGCGGACCTAGAGACGTAGTCGTCATTGGAAAAACTCTATTATCAAGCTCGTGATCTCTATTTTTCTCTTTCATCTTATAATTATCTTTAGTATTTGATTCTTTGAGTTTTCTAATTACAAAATTTAAGTAATTAGTTTATGTTTCATTAATTTGGATAAAGAATTAAGTGAATTACATTTCTTGCAATTTCAACAGTTTTAAATACATAACCACACAATTCTCTCTAGATAGGGAAAACTCTGTAATTAGGAGTTAAGTGCAATAATTTTGTAACTTTATAATTATAGATCAAATTCCCACAACACAAACCCAAATGATCAAGGAGAACAACGGTTGCAAGTACACATGTCACTAGAGGGATATTGAGTCTCAGGGTCTATTAGCCAATCGGGCGAACTTGAAAGAGGAAAAATTATGATGAGGATGTGGTTGAGGCCAACTAAAAGAGAAGAAGAGTCTATCTAAAGAAAAAAGTTTGTTTAGGATAATATATAAATTAGGTAGAAAATGTTGCAAGGTCATAATAAATAGTGGTAGCAATGATAATTTAGTTTTAGTTGAAATGGTAGATAAGTTAGGGTTAAAAATAATAGCTCACCATACATCGTACAAGATGTCATGGTTACAAAAGAGGCACTAAGTCTTGTTTGATCAACAATTCCTAGTGAATTTTTGAATGTGAGCTTATGAAGGTGAGGTGTGGTGTGATATCATGCCTATGGATGTATATCACTTACTCTTAGGGAGATCGTGATAGTTTGATAGGAAGAAAGTCCATGATGGGAGAGAAAACACTTACACTTTAGAGAAAAATAGAAGAAAACATACCCTTACACCATTTGTAACTATAGAAGAAGAGGTGGGAAGTTGTTCAAGAATGTTTCTAGTGATAGGAAAGAAATTCTTGAAGGAGATTAAGAGGAAAAAATATGTTTTTCAATGGTTCCCAAGGCATCACAGGTAGATGCAACAACAAATGATAGTGACATTTTTTTAGAGGTGAAGAGGCTGGTGGAAGAATTTGATGGAATTGTATCCAAGGAATTACCATAAAAGTACTACCTATGAGGAGAATTAGCCATCATATTTATTTGATTCAAGGGGTAATTTTACCCAACAAGACTGCTTATAGAATGAAAACTGTAGAAAATGAAGAGGTGAACAATTATGTATAACAACTATTAGAGAGAGGACTATATAGAGAAATCCTTATTCCATGCAAGATAGAAACCATGTTAGCCCAAAAACAAATTATGAATGGAGGATGTGCACAGACTCAAGAGTCATCAACAAAATAAAAATAAAGTATTATTTTCCTTTACCAAGAATGGATGATCTCATGGACTGTTTGGGGAAGGCTAAGTATTTTACAAAAAAATGATTTAAAAAGCATGGGTATCACCAAATTAGGATAAGAGAGGGCGATGAATGAAAGACTAATTTTAAGATCAAGGAGAGGCTATGAGTGGTTGATTTAGTGCCCTTTAGATTAACAAATGCACCCAACACATTTATACGATTGATGAATGAGGTGTTGAAACTATTTTTGGAAAAAATGTGATTATTTACCTTGATGATATTTTTATTTTTAGTAACAACATGAAGGAATTTTTTTTGCATATAAAACAAGTCTTACAAAGTATCAAGGAGGAAAATTTACTAGTGAATTTTAAAAAGTGCAGCTTTATGAAGGAGAAGTTAGTTTATTTGGGAAATGTTATCTCACCACAAGGGTTGCAAATGGATCCAAAAATGGTACATGTTATAATTGAATGACCAAAACCTAGGGGTGTGCATGAGGTTCAAATTTTCATGGTTTCATAGCTAGATTCTATTTTAGATTTGTTCGAAAATTTTGTGGGGTATGTGCACCCATAACTAAAACCAAAAGGGGAGACAAAAGTGAGTTTAAGTGGACAACAAAAACAACTAAAAGTATTGAGCTTTTGTAGAAGGTCACTAAAGAATTGATATCAACATTACTTGATTTTTCAAAAGTGTTTCAAGTGGATTGTGATGCAAGTGGGAAAACCATTGAGTGGTTTTGAGCCAAGAGGGTAGAACTATTGCACATTCTAGTGAAAATATTAATGATGCGAAGAAGATATATTCTATTTATGATCAAGAATTCTATGCCATACTGTAAGATGTAAAGAAGTGGAGTCATTATTTGATTATAAAGGAGTTTATTCTTTACATGGATCATCATGCTTTACAAATTTTTAATAATCAAACCAAGCTTAATCATTGACACATGAAGTGGGTAGAATTCCAACAAGGGTATACTTTTCTTCTCAAGAAAAAAGTAACGAGTGAATTATGTAGGAGGATAGTTACACTATTGACTAAAATGGGAGTTGAAATAGTTGGGTTTCATGTTATTTCAAGAGTTATACCAAGATTATTTTGACTTTAAGGATGCATCGACAATATGTATGGAGCCTAATATGTGGATAGGGAACCATGGATGGATTACTTTATACAAGATAGATTGTTAGTCAAAAGACAACAATTATGCATACCTCAAGAATCAATGGGGGAGAATCTAATAAGAGAAAAATATTGTGGTGGTTTAGCTAGAAATTTTTTGTTGCAAGTATGAAGGTGTTGTAATTGATGTAAACAAGTTGGTGTTATCATTGATGTCAACTATGTGCAAGGAAGATTCTTTCATGATAAATATGATTGAGGATATTGAGAAAATTGTGAAAGAGAAATGTTGATGTAGTATGTGCATGCTTGGCTAATATATTAAGGAATTGGTGTGAGTGCATGGAGCTATCTTTTTGTTGCAGAGTTTGGAAGAGTATTGGGATGATGTAATATGCTAAAAATGTGTCTCTGATACTTGGTTTCCAAGTGCTTTTGAGAAAATTTGATAAGCACTGTTGTGTGAGTAGTTAGAATGTGCTCTGTATTGTGCTCCATGTTTCTTCTTTGTTGATGTTATGCCTATGTAGAACATACAAGTTATTCAAGGCCGTCAGAGGCTCCTACATTTAGAATTTGGGTTTTTGGATCATTTTCAGTGTGAGATACTTTCACCAAAGTTTGAACTAGTCTTTTAGTGATATTCTTTGTGGCTCAGGAGAAAAGTATTTTCTCTGCATTTCTCCACTATCTAGCTTCAATTTGTGTAGATTTAGGAAGTTTCTTACAATGCTTTTATCTTTCTATATTTATGTTTTTACTTGATTTAATGTAGTACATATTGAGTTTCATTTATCAGTATACAAATAAGGGTTACTGATTGTTCTGAATTGAAGGTTTTCTATGATGTTAGCTTGGATGAAGTGTTTGATGAATCTTAAGTACTTTATGGAATATTCTAGATCATTTTCAATTGAATTATGTTGTATGGAAGTTAAGGATTAATTTGAGGGAGTGTGTACTTAATGATTATGGTTTTTAACACTAGTATTAGATGACCTTGTGTTAACACTACATGTGAGGCTTGTGGAAGCCTGATGAAGTGTGTTGGGATCTATTTGGGTCCTAATTAATGGTTTATGTAGGTTTCCTTCATTCCTATCCATTGTGGAAATGTCTAGGTATTGACCTATTTTGAATTTGTATGTGTAATGGCTAGATGCCAACTTTGGAGAAGGTTTGAGGTTGAGGGTGATATATTTATAATTGTGGTGTTGTTATGATTTGTGTGTGGAAAAAGAGTGAAGCATGATAGATGCAAGATTGATGCAAGTTTGAAGCTAAATTGTTCAATATTGTGTGAATTTTAGTGTTAGGGTTCCTTAAGGAAGTGGGCTTGAAGCATCTGATATCTTTCATGCAAGGCTATGAAAGTGTGTAAGAAATTATGGTGGACTCTTTGTTGCATTGAGAATTATTCTCTATGTAACATTTCTCTTCTATCTTCTTGTATTATTTTTGAGGTAGTGAGCCCTGACTGTGAGCCTTTCTAGACAGTGTGTCCTATTGTAGTAGTGAGCCCTCTTGTACTAGTTTTGCTATTACTTTATATTGTGAGATAATCCTCACCATGGTTTTTCCCTCATTTGGTTTTTCATGTAAAATATGGTGTTCTTGTGTAGGGTTTTGTGATTTTTTATTTTTTATTTTTAACTACATTTCATTTTTACCCATATTAATAGAATAAGGGTTTAATGAATGCATGTGGATTTGATTATTGTTGATGGTTTTGAAGGTTTATTTTTTTTATAACTAATTCATCTCCCCCTCTTAGTTATCTTGCTCATTCAATAATTAGTATTAGAGCTAAGCTCCTTGGAGAAGAGCTTAACCGCTTAAGGTAGATTTGGGATGGCGAACAAGATTCCTTTGGATTGTCCTAAATTTGATGGCATGGATAATTCTTTATGGAAGAAACAGATGCAAGGATATATGTCATCTCATGGATATGAAGTTAAAAAATCATATATGATCAAACATATTCCACCTGAAAATGGCCCAAATACAAATGCAACATCAAGGCACATGAGATAAATTCTAATGAATATTTCTTATTACAAATAGTCTTACAAAAACTAAATTAGTAAAATTCACGAGTTTGAAAACTACTAAAGAAGTTTGGGACAAGTTAGAGAGTATATATGAAGGAGATAATAAAGTTAAACAAACAAAGTTGTAGATCTCAAAGGAAAAATTTGAGGCCCTATAGATGTTTGAAGATGAAACAATCATAATCTACATGCAAAAAATTGATGAGCTAGTAAGTGTAATAAGAGGTCTTGGTGCACAAGTCAAGGAATCTAGAGTGGTAAAGAAAGTTCTTAGATCTCTTCCTGACTATTATAGTGAAAAAGTTTCTACTATTGAGGAGGTTGTAAATGTTGATCATTATTCTATAGGTCAGATGATTGGTACACTGACTTCTTTTGAAATGAGGAAAAAAGGATTGAAAAATGACACAAATATATAGACTACTTTCAAAGCAGGTACATCAGAAAATATTGAAGAGATGGATAAAGAATATCTTGATGATGTGGAAGCTAACTTTGTGAGAAGACTAAAAATGGCACCGGTAAGTACAAGGGTGAATTACCTTTCAAATGTTTTAGCTATGGTGGTCACATATGTCATTATGCTTCAAGATGTCCCAAAAGAGCTATAAACAATAAGAATAAGGAAAACAAAGGAAAGATGATCAAGAAAGCTTACTATTTTAAAGAAGATGTTGGTATTTCTAATGATGAATCTGATTATCGAGACTTAAATGATGATGAAATATTATTTTTGGCTAAAAAAGAAGAATCTGGGTTTGCTAACCCTAAAATTTGTGTGAAGGAAAGTATTTTGAAGATGAAGGATAAGGTTGAAGGTACCTCAGTATCTGTGTTTCTTGCTAAGTAAGACTATAAGTATGACTAGGTTGTTGATAGTGGTTGCTCTAATCACATGATTGAAGACCAAATTAATTTTGTTAAACTTGAAAAGTATGACGGAGGATTAGTTAAATTTAGAGATGATTCAGGAGCTCAGATTTGTGGAATAGGTTCAATCAATTTTGATGGCAAGTATAAAAATTACAATGTTTACTATGTTAAGGGTTTAAGAAATAATCTTTTCAGTGTTAGAAAAATGTATAGAAAAGGATATAATCTTCTGTTTAAGGATGAACTATGTGAAATCAAAAAAGGGTTCAAAACTGTTATTGTTGCTCATAAGAGAAAAGATGGAAACATCTATCAACTAAAAGGTGTTGATGTACATTGCTTTATGCCTCACATTAATGATAGTTCGTTATGGCATTGGAGGATGTGTCATATGAATTTTGATAATCTTGCAAGAATTAGTTCAATACATGTAATAAGAGTTTTATGAAAAAATCACAAAACGTATAAATGTTGTTTATGAGAGTTGTCAATTTGGAAAACAAGCAAGGAGTAGTTTCAAAGGATAGGAACAATCTACTACTGGATCATTGGAATTAGTGCATACATATCTTTGTGGTTCTAGAAGGGTGAGAAGTTTACAAGGTGATAGGTACTCTATGATTTTAATTAATGATTATTCTAGAATGACATGGGTTACTTTTCTTAGAGAAAAATATGATGCATTAGATAAATTCAAGATATTTAAAGCTATGGTTGAGAATGAAATGGATTTGAAAATCAAGTGATTAAGGTCTGACGGAGGTGGTGAATTTACCTCCAATGAGATTAACATGTTTTGTGAAGTCCATGGAATAAAAAAACATTTGTCTGCCCTTAGAACTCCTCAACAAAATGGAGTTGTTGAAAGGAAAAACATGACTATTCACGAAGCTGCAAGAACTATGATAAAAGAGGAAAGTCTATTAGAATTGTACTGGAGAGAAGAAATTCATATTATTTTTTACATTCTTAACAGATTTCAAGCCAAAGCTAACAATACAAAGACTCCCTATGAGCTATGGTCTGGAAGGATTCCTACTGTCAAATACTTTAGATTATTTGGAAGCAAATGCTATATCAAAAAAGATGAAGAGAAATTAGGAAAGTGTGATGCAAGGTTTGATGAAGGTATCTTCCTTGGATATTGTACTAAAATAAAATCTTATAGATGTTACAAAAAAGGTTGAGAAAGATAGTTGAAAGTGAAAATGTTAAAATCGATGAAAACTTGCAAAGTCCTATTGTAGTGGATGGATATGTGTTAGATGAAGCTGACTGCATAAAAAAAGAAGGAAAGGATGATGATCAACAAGTGTAGAATTAAGAGGAAGAAGCTCTAGAGAAGAGCCCTAAGACCCCTACATATGTGCAAAGAAATCATTTTGTAGAACAAATTATTAGAGATCAAACAAAAGGTGTATTGACAAGAAGGAAAGTTGTTGAAGTTGAGGTAAATTTGTGTTTACTCTCTAAAGTTGAACCTAACATAGTGAATGAGGCATGTAAAGATGAACATTAGATGAATGCAATGAAAGAAGAACTTATGCAAGTTGAGAAGAATTAGACGTGGGAATTAATTCCTAGAGTGGTAGAAAAGAACATAATTCAAACTAAGTGGATTTTAAAAAACAAATTGAATGAGAATGGAGAAGTCATAAGAAACAAGGCAAGGCTTGTGTTTAATGGTTACTCACAAGTGGAAGGTATATATTTTGAAGAAAAAAATCACACAATTGGCTAGGATGGAAAAAATAAGGATGTTTTTGGAATTTACAACATATAAAGACTTTAAAGTTTATTAGATGGATGTGAAATCAGCTTTCTTGAATGAAGAACTAGAAGAAGTTTACATGGAACAATCAGAATGATTTAAGTTATCTAATCTACCAAGTATGGCATGTAAGTTGAAAAAGGAACTATATGGGTTGAAGAAAGCTCCCAGAGCTTAGTATGCATGATTGGATAGGTACTTAATACAACAAGGATTCAATAAAGGCATTGCAAATAGCAAACTTTATTTCAAAATTGGGGAAGAAAAAATCTTGATAGTAGTTGTGCAATTGGATGACATTATCTTTGGAGGAAATAAAGCTATGTGTAAGAGGTTTGTAGAAGAGATGCAAAAATAATTTGATATGTCAATGTTTGGGGAGATGAATTTCTTCCTTGGGTTGCAAATCAATCGAATAGATAATAGTATTTTCATTTCACAATAAAAATATGTTAAAGAGATGTTGAAGAAGTTTGGAATGGAAGACTCTAAAAAGGTATGTACTCCTATGGTGATTGGATACAAATTAAGCCAAGATTATGATTCACCTAAGGTTGATCAGAGAAAGTGTAGATCTATGATTGGTGGACTCCTATATCTAGCTACTACTAGATCAAATATCATGCCTGTGGTTTTTCTTGTAGCTATAATTCAAGAAGAACCTAAAGAGACATGTGTTGTAGCTATAAAGAGGATATTAAAAAAATTATAAGGAACATTGGATTATGAATTATGGTATCCTAAGGATATTGATTTCATATTAAGTGCATACATATATGCATATTGGACTGGATGTGTTGATGATAGGAAAAGTACAAGTGGTGGTACACTCTTTCTTGGATGTAGATTGGTGTCATGGTTGAGCAAGAAGCAAGATTTAGTTTCTTTATCTACCATGTAAGCTAATTATATTGTAGTAACATCATGTTGTTCATAGGTATTATGGATGAGACAAACATTGAAGGATATCAAAGTTGTATATGATGAGCCTATATCTATCTTGTGTGATAATACAAGTGCAATTAAAATTTCAAAGAATCCAATGATGCACTCAAGGATAAAGCATATATTTATTAGGTATCACTTTTTGAGAGAGAAGGTTATGGAGAATGAAGTAAAACTTGAATATGTACCCACAAATGATCAAATTGCCAACATTTTCACTAAGGATCTTCATAAAGATACTTTTGAGTATCTTTAGGAGAAGTTGGGGGTTATTACCCATTCTTTTCTAAACTATATGCATATGGAGATACATCAGTCCAATGGACTTATGGATCTATCTCTTCTCCATATTGATGTTGGTGGCTACCTCTCAGGGGGAGTCGGTAGTGTCTTGATTTGTCATTGAGCTTCTTATTTATTTGGGTGTACTCCTAAGGGGGAGTGTTTAGTGTCAAAGGGGAAAAAAATGTAAAATAATTTATCCTTTGTTATTGATGTCAAAGGGGGAGAAAGTATCATGTGAAAAAGGTTTCATCTACTTAGGGGAGAGAAGAAATGAAATCATAAGAAAGTATGCTTATAACTTTTCAGGTGTCTTTGGTATTTTTCACATCTTATACTGTTGCCATCAATGAAAAATGGGGAGATTTTTGCAAGTAAGAAGGTATTGTAATTGATGTCAACTATGTGTAAGGAAGATTGTTTCAAGATAGAGATGATTGAGGATATTGAGATATTTGTGAAAGAGAAAGGTTGATGCAGTATGTGCATGTATAGCTAAGATAGTGAGGAATTGGTGTGAGTGCATGGAGCTATCCTTTTGTTGTAGAGTCTGGAAGAGTGTTGGTATGATGTAATATGTTGAAAATATATCTCTAGTACTTTGTTTCCAAGTGCTTTTGAGAAAATTTGATAAATAGAGTAAATAGTGTTGTGTGATTAGTCAAAATGTGCTCCACATTTCTTCTTTGGTGATGGATTGGTTGTATGGATCTTAAAAGTTATTCAAGGATATCAGAGGTTACTACATTCACAATTTAGGTTTTTGGATCATTGTTTAGTGCAAGATTCTTTCACTAGAGTGTGAACCAGTCTTTCAATGATATTCTCTATGGACTGGGAGAAAAGTATTTGCTTCATGTTTCTTTGTTGTCTCGCTTCAAGTTGTGTGAATTTGGGAAGTTGGTTATAATGCTTGTATATTTTTGTATTCAAGTTTTTACTTGATTTGGTATAGTACTTAGCATGAGTTTCATTTATCAATATGCAAATAAGGGTTACCAATTGTTTTGAATTGAAATGTTTGATGAATCTTAAGTATTTATGGAATATTCGAGTATTCAATTGAATTATGTTCTCTAAAATTTAAGAATTAATTTGAGGAAGAGTGTACTTAATGATAATGGTGTTTAACACTGGTATTGGTTGACCTTGTGTTAACACTACATGCGAGGCTTCTGGAAGCATGGTTGGTGCAGGAGCACCTTTGCATTTTCTGTGTTTTGAAGGGGTCTAGGTGAATCATGTCATTTTATTGTTTAAAATAAGGTCAAGATGACCATAAAATTATGTAAATAACATTGTTAGGCTATGTTAGGCATGTGTTTTGAATAATTACAACTAATTTTGTAATTTTGCAAAATGTTGCTCAAAGTGCATTTGTGCATTTTTGGTAGAAGTTAGAATGTGAACATTCAAGACTTTCAAAATTCTGTTGTGGCCATTGGGTGAAGTTTGTAACATACTTAAAAGACCTCAAATTCATTTGAGGTAAGTTGGCATCTAAATATTTTGAAGTTTTAATACAATTCCATACTGTTTTGAGCACATTTTTTTGTATTTTCTGCAATTTTTTGTGTTACTTGAATTTGCATGATTTTATACAACATTAATTAGATGTGAGACTTGCAAAATTCGATAGAGATTTCAATAAGCTTTTTTTTAATCTATTTAGGAAGGTTTTCATCAAGATTTAGAGGAGAAAGGACTAATTTTTTATAGCTTGTCTAGTTGTTAGGGTTTTCTAGGGTTTGACAAGAAAAATCGAGTTTTAAGATTCCACCGTAGGTTAGCTTTGATTTTTGGTGGAATGGGCCTAGTAGCTATGAATTTTAATATTTTTAGGTTAGCTAGACAGGTTGGAGTTGTTAGAGTTTTTTTTGCTCGAGCTCTAGCTTGTCAAGTTTGAGTGACAAGCTTAGAAATTGTAGTTTTTGCAAAGAGAAGAAGAAAATTGAAGTGACCAGTTGAATCCATCGATGGAATTGTTGGTTTTGAGGTTGATGGGAAGTCTAGGTGAAAATTTTTAGCCAATTTGTGAAGGAAATTTGTGACTTCCTTCAGAAAGGAGGTCTATTTAGGCCTTGGAGTAGTGTTGCAGGTCAAATTGTAATGTGTTGGTCCAAGAAAACCCTAGGTGAGGGTTTGATATGTTGAAATAATACATAAAGTGTCCCTAAAAGTATAATCAGGTGGTGAAAATATCTCAAGAGGGAGATATAGTTGAATAACTGTGTCTAAGACCTACAAGCCAAAAGGTAGGTTTACAAAGGGAGATACCAAAGAAGTTTTTTGTAGCCTTGTAAACCACTTGAAACTAGTTTCTTGGAGTCTAAAACCACCCTATCTTGCATCAAGTAGTATTAGAGCTTAGGGTCAAGAATGATTTGTGAAGGAATTTAGAGTTTTCAAGAATAAAGGTGTAAAGAACCATACAAAATGCCTCCAAATATGGGTAGCAAAGTTGTTGCTAGGGAGATTAGATCCCTGAGAAAGGGCCAAGAAGCCATGGTGGCTAGAATTGAATCACTAGAGAGGAAACAAAAGAGAGGTAAGGGCACTATTGAGGTAAGTGACCCTAAAGATGAGGGTGAAAGGGTGAACCCTCTAAAAGAATCCCAAGAGGAGTTGTGACTTGATGAAAAGAAGTTCTTGTAGGTGCTTAAGGCTGCAAAAGGTGAGGCTCATGATGTGAAGATAGATATTCCAATGTATGGGGGAAAAATGGATGGAGAAGAGGTCATTGAGTGGATTGATTCTCTAGATAATTACTTTGCGTATAAGGAGATACCTAAAGACAATAAGGTTAAATTTTATAAGACAAAATTGAAGGGACCAACATTAACTTAGTGGAACTACGTTCAAGAAGAGAGGGTAAAGAAGAAAAAACACAATTATATTACTTCATGGGATTGAATGGTGCAAAAGGTAAAGAGTCAATTCTTACCCACTGATTGTGAAATACAGATTTATAGAAGGCTGCAAAGTTTGAAAAAAAAAGAGATGTATGTGGCTACTTACACAGAAAAATTTCATAAAGTGACCATAAGATCAAGGTATATGGAGAATGGAATAGAGAAAGTGGCAAAATATTTAAATGGATTAAGGGCTGAAATTCATGATGAAATTAGTTTAATCACCCCTAGGTCAATAGAGGAGTGTTTCCAAATGGCTACAAAGGTTGAGGAGAAGATTAAGAAGAGGTTAGAAAAACAATCTAGGGGTAGAGGTAAGAGTTTTAGAGGTAGAGGTAACCCTAGAGGAACAGGTTCTCAAAGGGGACCAAGTGAAGAAAGCACCACTCAAGAATCTAGTGGAGAAACAAGAGGAGCTTTCAGAGGTAGAATACTAGGAGGTAGAGGAAAATTTAGTGGATCAAGAAGAGGGTCTAACACCTTGTCAAGAATATTTTATCACTATAATTAGTATGGACACCTAGCTTGGAAGTGCTTGGACAAATAGGGTACTAGTTCTAAAGGTGGAGAAAGAAGAACTCAGCTTATTCATGAAGAAGATGAAGTAGAGAGTGTGGGCTCATGTATAGGATCATCAAAACTAAAAGCAAAACCAGAATCAGGGGATTCTTTGATGATTAGGAGGACTTTGATCAAAGTGACTACTACAAAGGAACCATCTCAAAGAAAATCTCTATTTAGAACAACTTGCAAGGCCCATGGAAAGGTATGTAAGGTCATAATTGACTTTAGTTCTACTGACAATATTGTATCTTTTGAAATGGTAGATAAACTTAAGTTAAAGAAGATATCTCATCCTAGTCAATACAAGACTTAATGGCTTGATAAGGGACAACATGTTCTTGTTAATGAGCAAACGTGGGTAGAGTTTTCAATATGGCCATACAAGGATAAAGTACTTTGTGAAATAGTTCCTATGAATGTATGCCACCTACTCTTAGGTAGCCCATGACAATATGACCAAAAAGCACAACATGATGGCTTCAAGAATGAATATACAATTGAAAAGGATGGTGTAGAGATAAGTCTAGAACCTCTACAATAAGATGACAAAGCAACACATGAAGGTCCAAGTGTAATGATTATGAAGGAGAAGGTATTCTTAAAAGACTTGGATGATGAAAAGGTTGGTTTTTCCATTGTAGGGAAGCCAATTTATGATGCAACAGTAGATGAAAGAGAAGAAGTTCCAAGTGAAGTAAAACCTTGCTTGATAGATATGAGAACATTGTGGTGAAAGAGTTTCCAAGTTCATTGCCTCCAATCCATGATGTAAGCCACCATTTTGACTTAATCCCTAGTGCAAGTCTTCCCAATAAAGTAGCATATAAAATGACACCTCAACAAAATGAGGAGATCAAAAAGCAGGTGCAAGAACTACTAGAAAAGGGTTTGGTGAGAAAGAGATAAAGTTGTTGGCTCTTTATCTTGACTAACAAACTTGTCTCTTACCCTAAGGACACACCTAAAGAGAAGTCTAAGGAGCCCAGTGCTAGCAATGATGCTTCTTCTACTCCACGGAATGAGGGAATCGGTCCCCTAGAGCCGCAGACTCTACAAAAAAACCTTCTCAACTCTGACAAACAACCTTCAGCTAATTTTTTGGGGCTTGCTAGGAGTAATGCTATAGATCACTTTAGAATTTCTAAATGGGTTTTCCATGAAATGAATGATTTGAAATCAAAAAAATTGGGCTCTTCAAAATAAATTGCATGAAATGGAAGTAAGGGTTCTTGGGCTAAGTAAGAGGGATGAAGAGCAAACAGACTTCAACTAGGAAGTAGAGGCGGGACAGTGTGGAAAAGGATAGGAGGTTTGATTCTAAGATTGAAAAAGTAAAAGACACGATGAAGAAAATTACTAAATAGAACCATAGGATTGCAAAACACAATTCTATTATAATTAACGCCATGATAGAAAAACTAGATAAAGCTTCAGAGCGGGTCGTTGATTGTTGACTTGGAAAAAAGAAAATACAGGAAGAAGAAGTTGGGATCTCATTGAAGTGAGCTAACTTGAAAAGAAAAGTGTCGCCTACCCCAAAGATGATCCAAACATTCAAAAAGGGGGTGCAGGAAATGTAGGAGATGGAAGCTGAGGCAGAGAAGTTTTTGAAATCCATGGATTAGTGGATGTTGGGCTTTGGTCTAGCATTTTGTTGGCTTTTTGTTGGCCTTGTCTAGCCTTTTTGGTGGCTACGGTGTCTTTCTAGTTTTTTCCTTCTTTGTAGCCTATTTTTCCTGGTGGAAATTTTGTTCCTTTCTCTCTGTTGTTGTAAACTTTGTGGTTTTAGGTCCCTGTAAAACCCATTTTTTCCTTTTATCAAAAACAACAGTTTGCAACTTGAAAAAAAAAGGAACAAATAACAACTTAGAATTTATATTTTTTATTTTTAAAAGCCCTATACAATGACCCATTAGCCCTTGGGCGAAGAAGTCCTTGAGGGCCTATGAAAACTAGATTTTTTGAGAATTTTTGTGGCTTTCTATAATTCCCAAATCCGCTGGTAAACCATTGTTTTAGTTTGTCAATTTTCAGGAAGTTTTATTTTATGCATTAGGTCTAATCATCTTTTTAGTGTAGCCATTTTAAATCATTCCAAATTTATGTCAGTATTGAAAAACATAAAATCTGTATGACAATTGTTTACATTTCTAAAGCATTACACAAGTTGTATAGATTTACTTTTCATTTTTGGTACACTAAAAATTCACAATATTAGTATTTTTCCTTTCCAAGTATGCCAAAGACAGGCTCATTAACAAGAATGTTTTTGATAAAAGGAAAAAGTGGGTTATATAGGGACCCAAAACCACAAAGTTTACAACAGCAAACAGAATGGAACAAAAAAGTCCACCAAAAAAAATAGGCTGCAAAGAAAGATAAATCAAGAAACCGCAGCCACCAAAAAGGCCAAACAAGGCCCTCAAAAAGCCAACAAAATGCTAGACCAAAGCCCAACATCCGCTAATCCAAGGTTTTCAAAATATTCTCTACCTCAACCTCCAACTCCTGCATATCCTGTACCCCCTTTTTGAATGTTTGAATCATCTTTGGGGTGGGGACCGCTTTCTTTTTCAAGTTAGCTCTTGTTCGCTTTGAAATCCCTGCTTCTTCTTCTTGGTCTTTCTCTTTCTCTAGATCAATAGTCAACGAACAATTCTGAGCTTTGTCCAGTTTTTCTATCATGGCATTGATTAAATGATAGAGTTGTGCTTTGCAATTCTATGGTTTTGTTCAGTAGTTTTCTTCATCGTGTCTTTCACTTTTTCAAACTTAGAATCAAACCTCCTATCCTTTTCCACACTGTCCCTACCCTCCTTCCTAGTTGAATTCTGTATTCGCTCTTCATCCCTCTTAACATAGTAACCCTGGCTTCCAAATCATCTAATTTACTTTGAAGAGCCCAATTTTTAATTTTCAAATCATTGATTTCATGGAAAAACCATTTAGACTTTCTAAAGTGATCTATGGAATTACTCCTAGAAATCCTCAAAAAATCAACTGAGGGTTCCCTATCAGGGTTGAGAAAGTTTATTGCAGAGTCTACGGCCCTCAGAGACTTGGTTCCCTCATTCCTAACAGTCAGGGGGTATAAGAAGAAGCATTAATAGCACCAAGATCCTTATACTTCTCTTCAAGTGTGTCCTCAAGGTAAGAGACAAGTTTTTTAACTAAAAATAGAGATCCAACAACTTTAACATTAGGGTTTGAACAACAGGGCACAGAGACAGAACAAGCTTTAACAGACTGGGGCTTATGGACATGGGTGATCAAATCAAGCTGGATAAGAGGAGGGTCCAGAACCAAATTATCATGGCCAAAAAACATTTTAACCCCTGAGCAGCTGGGTTCAGTGTCATCATCCTCTGAGGTGGAGGAGGCAACATGATTAGAGAGGGCCGACATTCTTTGAAAATTTTCATAAATTAACCTTATCAAGCCCATGTGTAAAATCATATACCTTTTGGGGTTTCTCCTATGATCCTCCAAACTATTTCTTAAAGAGCAGAGCAAATAATAAGGAAGAAACACTCTGACCTTAAGGGAGAAATGATTTAGCAAGACAAAGTGGTGCCTGTAGACCCTTGTGAAGTGTCCATCTAGAGTAATGTACTCCATTATGACACACAACTTTTCTCCATAGGGCTTTGATGTTGTCTGCCTCAAAATAGCTATTAGAAACCTTGACTAATTTCATTTTCTCTTTTTCTGTCTTCGGGAATCTAACCACACCTTCGTTGGAAAACTTCCTATAACAAAAGAATTTATGTTCTTCTATGGGTATTCTAGTAACCTCGGCAATGATAATTTCATCAATCTGGACTTTTCTTCCAAACAAGGTAATTTCTTCGTTGTTCCAATTCTTCTCAAAAAACTCAGTAGCATCATCATATGGTCCATGGAGTTTCTCAATAAAAGGAAGCAAACCCCCACTTTTGATTTTGTTCCATACTTTGGTAATTTTTGGTGTGTGATTCAAAGTTGCTAGGCTCTATTCTCTTTCTTTCACCTCTCATTTTAGTAATCACAGTGTAGCAATGGATATCAGGGACAAAACTTGGTACAAGATGGCTCCATCAGACCTCAAACCCCACAAAGCATGCTAAGCTAATCCACTCGGACCCATACAATCTAATGATTTTGAAATGCTCATCCCATCCCATCATCATTAAAAGAGTGACTCACTTCTTTCCCATGCAATCCATCATAATTCATTAAGGCTTCAACATCAGCATGAAGATCACTTGTCTTTAGCCACGTGTGTTGTCCAACACTTTTAGCCCCAACATTCACAAAAAAAATTGCCACCGCATTTGCTTCTCTAAAGGCATGTGAAATTTTTATATTGTCAAAATTATCTAGCAAAGACTTAGCTTCCTGAATCCAAGTCTTTATGGTCCAACAGGGAGGGGACCTACCACTAAGAAAATCAATTATATTTTTTGAATCCCCTTCCAGACAAAGATTTTTAGAATTCATTCTGGAGGTTAGATTAACAATATGAAAAGCTCTGGCAGCTCCAGCTAAATGATTGGTTTGAGATCCCAAGGGGGTAGCAATTGCACCAAGGAAATTGCCATATGAATCCCTTATTACACCCCCACAACCCACCATACAAAGATTACCTTTTGCAGCTCCGTCAAAGTTTGCTTTGATCCAACCATTTGGTGGAAAAGTCTAGAAAACTCCTTCCCTAGATTTCTTAGCCAGTTTAGGAACACAAGAGATATCACAATTTATTTTCCATTCCTTAGTGATACTAAGATCATAGGAAGAACAAACCACAATCTCAGGATTACACTCTTTTTGGGGGATAACAGAGAAATTCTCTTTTATCAATTTGAATATTTTATCAAACACTATATCCTCCAACAATTCCTTGTCCCTAAAAATCGTATGATTTCGTTCTTAACATATTCCCCAGGCCACATGAGGAAAAGAAAAAGCCCATAGTCTCCGTATAAAAGGATTAAGAGAGCGGTCTTTCCATTGATATCTTGAATAGACTTAAAGCATAGATAGGAAGGTTTTGCCGAGAAGCTTTTAGGAGCTAGAGTTTACCAGCTTGACTGTTTCAAAGACTCGAATATGTCTTAAAGAGGGCTTCTTACCAGACCAAGCTTCCATAGGCGTTTTGTCAACAAGTGCTAATGAAGGAGACCGATTCAATAAGTAACATGATGTAGCCACAGCCTCAACCCAAAACTTCTGCTCTAGACCAAAATTGCTCAACATGCTTCTTTCCTTCTCCATCGGCATCCTGTTCAACCTTTCAACAACTCCATTTTGCCGTGGAGTGTAAGGTGTTGTTTAATGCCTCTTAATTCCATGGTCTTTGGAATACCTTTCAAAATATCTAGAACAAAATTCACCACTGTTATTTGTCCTCAAACATTTAATTTTTTTTCTAGTCTTATTTTCTACCAAGTTCTTAAACTCTTTAAACCTACTGAACATTTTTGATTTATTTCTCAAAAAATATACAAATGCCCTCCTCGAATAATCATCAATAAAAGATACATAATATTTTGAATTCAACAACGAAGGAACATTTACTGGACCAAATACATTAGAGTGAATATAATCCAGAACACTAAAAGATTTTTGAGGACTAGAGTAAAAAGAAACACAATGATGTTTACCATATATGCAATGTTCACAAAATTCAAATTCCATATTACAATCATCAAGCCTCTCAACCAGGTTTTTATTTTTCAAGGTTTTTAAACCTTTTTCACCAATGTGAGTGATCCTTTGATACTAGAGCATAGTCTTCTCTGCTAGAAGTTTAACTTCCATAAAATTTTCTCCTGTAGGGACTTCAATCTCCTCTACATGAACAACCTTTTGTGACTTTGTAGAGACACTTTTACACTGAACAATAAGTGCATCCAACTTGTATAGAGTACCAATTCGAGCACCCCTAGCTAGCACCATCGAGGCTCTAGTCATTTTGTAGCCATTGCTAGAGAATGACACTTGCACTCCAACATCATTTAGCTTACTTACAGAAAGTAAATTCTGAGCCAAACCTGGTATATGCATTACACCATCAATTCGCTTAATTCTTCCATCAGGAAACTGAATTTTGACTCTTCCATGACCAACAATTTCCAGAGATGAATCACTTGCTAAATACACCTTTCCACCATCATATTTTTCATACTTTGTGAACCAGTCTCTATGAGATGTCATGTGGAAAGATGTTCCAGAATCAATTAGCCAGACATTATCAAATGCTTAAGTTGCCAAGGCTGCAATAAAGGCATCTGCTTCACTTTGAGAAGAATCATTATCAGAAGAGTTCTTCTTCTTCTTATTTTTCTCCTCTTTGCAATCCTTTTAGACGTGACCGGGATACCCATAGTTCCAATACTTCACCTTGGACTTTTTTCCAGGAGACTTTGATCTCCCTTCTAATTTTTATTTGGACTTCTTGTCCTTCTTATTTCCTTTCTCCTTCAATCTTCCATGAAAAACAAGAGCATCCTTTGCCATCTCAGAAGATTTCCTTGTCATTTCTTAAGACAACAAAGAAGCAACCACATCTTCCATCTTGAAAGTGGTTGTCGTGCTCCCAATTGCCATCTCTAAATGATCCCAATAATCAAGCAAAGAACACAACAAAAGCATACAATGATCTTCATCATCAATTTTCACACTCACAGATGTTAACTGAGCAATCAACATGTTAAAAGTATTCAAATGATCAACCACAGATGCGCCTTCCTACATCTTCAAAGAGTATAAATTCTTCCTTAAGAACAAATTATTCACCAAGGACTTTCCCTAATAAATGCCTCCAAGCTTCTTCCACAAAGAATATGCAGATTTCTCTTCGTGAATGTTTAGGAGAACAAAGTCTGCCAAACAGAGTCTTATCAACCCTTTTTCTTTTCTATCAACGAGGTCCCAGTCTTCTTGTTTCATGCTAGAAGGTTTCGTTCTAGACACAACAAGCCAAAGATCACAATCCACCAATAGGTCTTCCATTTTGAGTTTCCACAACTCAAAATTGCTACCATTGAATTTCTTAATTTCAATCTTTCCTGATGTGCTTGCCATCTTAATATGCAATCAAGATTACTAGACTTTTACAAAAAACTCCCATTGAATAGGATTGACACAAAAAACCCAACCTACCCACAAGGATAACACAACTGGACAAGCTCTAATACCACTTCTAAGGAAACCTAAAGGTGCAGAACAAACTCTCCTAATGTCAAACCTCAGAAAAATGCAGATATGTCTTTAAAATTTGCAATTACAGTTCATTAAGATGCACATGAAAGGAATAATAGAATAGTGAAATAAACACACACAATCAAACACTAGATTTACATGGGAAAACCCTTACGGGAGAAAAACCCACCACACCAAAGAAAAATCTATTGTATTATAGTAATTGAATTACATACAAGTTACAGACTCTCCTTTTAGATAATCAATCTCACAGTAGCAACATTTCTATGATCAACCTCGTCCAAAACAAATTCTGATCACACTTCATTGTGTCTCACTGTTAGAATGCATATACAACATACAATGAAGAACACTCTCTGATCATTCGACCATCTAACTCATCATAGTTTCCAATACACTACAATGTACAACAACAACCATGATTGAAATTTTCTATGTACAAACGGTTTAGTTTAGTTCCCTCTGTTGAGCAACTATCGAACTTACCAGTCTTCGAACGACCATCTCCAAGTCAACAATGTCCTCCACTATTTGGTGTACACCTCAATAGTCAACCAAGTCCACACTCAATCACCCATGGTCCACTCATAGCACTACCGCTAGATAGCTAGGAGGCTCCCATAGGATGGTGGTATACTGCACTACCACTCGACAGCTTGAAGGCTCCCACGGTATGGCAATATACACTGCACTACCGTACCTCAGCTAGAAGGCTCCCACGGTATGGCTGTATACACCACATTATTGCACCTTAGCTAGAAGGCTCCCGCGATATGGTGGTATAAGCATGAACATAACACTTATGCAATTTTGAATTGATTGGTGACATACCCAGGGTTATACCAGTGAGTTTGAGACACATTTTCTCAACATTCTTGAATTGCTTGCACCTAAACCTCACTAGTACTTATATCTTCAAAACATGATAGTTCAAAATCAACTTTGGAAAGTAAAATAAAATTTACTAGCTCACCTCTTGGATTTGCTTCATGTGCTTGATTTGTACTGCTTTGATAAATGCCACTTAATCTTCTTACCTTTCTTGTAGAACTTGGAGTTGAAGGTGAACTTGCACTTAGAACTAAATAACTAGATAAGGGGCTACTTGGTGGCCTTGTAGCACTTGGAACTAAAATATTAGTGGGCTCCTCATTATCAATATCATCAATGATACCTCCATTCAAAACAAATTTTGACATCTCAACATGGTCTTTTTGATGATCATAAACTCGCCCTTCATAAAAAATGACATCTCTTGACACAACAATGCTATTGGTGAGAGGATTATACAACATGTAAGCCTCACTTTACTCACTATATCCAACAAAAATGCATGACTCACTTTTCATATATAACTTTTATTTCTTTTGATTAGTTACATGAACATAGATTAAACAACCTAAAGCTTTGAAATGATTAACATTAGACTTTTTCTCATATCAGGCTTTGTAAGGAGTTGTCATGTCAAGTGCACTAGTGGGATTTCGATTGAGAATGTACATTGTTGTAGCAACTGCATCACCCAAAAAATAATTATGTAGTCCCTTAGTTTGTAACATATTCCTTGTCATTTCCACCATTGTATGGTTTTTCCTTTTAGCTATTCCATTTTGTTGAGGTGTGTAAGTAGTGGTGAGTTGTCTTTTGATGCCATGCATATCACAATAATTCTGAAATGTTCTTGAACAAAATTCTTCTCTATGATCAATCCTCAATCATTTGATTCTACAACCTTTTTCATTTTCCACGAAGGGCTTTAAACCTCTTGAATGTATCAAATTTTTTATCGTTGGTCTTCAAAAAATAAATCCAACACTTTTGTGAATAATCGTCAATAAAAGCATTAAAATATGATGACTTACCCAAACTCTTTGTTTGTATCGAACCACAAATGTCTAAGTGAACTAACTGAAGTGGATAATAGGCCCTCCATGCATTGCCTTTTGAAAGTTTCTCTCTTCGATTATTTTTTTTAGCACATTCTTCACAAACTTCCTTGTGTTTTTCAACCTTAGACAAACCATAAATTAATGTTTTTGATGTTATAAGCTTCAAACTATGAAAATTCAAATGTCCAATACCACAACTAGCTTTTATCAAGATTGTTGCTATCACTACTACATAAAGCCCCCGTTTAAGACATTAATTTAAGACAAAATATTAATTTTGTCTTAAATTAAGACAATAAAAACAAAATATTTTTTCTAAAATATATTATTCTTTTCCCTCCCAATTTTCCTTTTCCCTCCAACATTGGACATTACCTTCAATCGTATCACCTACAGGTTTTAATATATGTTAATTTCATTTCTATTTCAGAATAGAGAACAGGGGAACAGAACACGAACAGAGGAACAGAGATACAACACAACGAGCACTCACGAGTTTTTCAGAAATGACAAGGGGTTTTCAAAAAATCAAAAGGGTGCGAAGCTCAGAGTAGGAAAGTAGCCAAAGTAGGAAAGCAGCCCGTGGAGAAGAAGCCTACTGAAAAAATCGTGACAGTGGAAAGCAAGGACGTTAGCGAAACCGTTTCAGATAAACTCCCCTGAGAAGAGGCCCAAGGTGAAAACCCCTTCCAAGGCCTTCAAGAAGAGTCCTAAGGTTGCGAGCGATAAGAAGAAAAGGAAGAAGAGGAGCCTGGAGATGTTCAAGATCTACATCTTCAAGGTGCTCAAACTGCTTTAGAATTCAGTTAATCAACCCTTCCTCCACGAAGCCCTTATAAAAAGCATAAATCTTTTGCTCTCCAATCAAAATATACATTGTAAGTATTTCTACAGTGAAAAACCCTTAAATTCCTCTCTCAGACAAATTTAATATACAAATTGCGCTATCTTTGGAGGATTTTACAGAGGAATTTGTGTCTGATTTGGAGTAGCAGGTGGTCATATGCAGGATTTGGAGGATAGTGCCCAGTAGCAATGGCGATTGGTGAAGTATTGGAAATTTTGTAGCAGAAAGATGGATTGGTGGATCTGCGACACCGGCTACACCAGGGGGTTGTATAAGAGGGTTTGAAGCACCTACCAAGAAATATCATCTAAACTTTGGAAAGATCCACAGAAGGCGGTCTTACCCCAGCATACCAGTAAGATGGTTTTCCTTAACCCAATTATGTCTCATCTTAGGTTTTCCATATAGCCATAGGTTTTTCTTGAATATAAAAGAAAGAAAATTAAACTCCTCGGCCCTCTTCTCTTAACCTTCTATTCTTGCAACATAGAGGATATATTGTCATGAATGAAACTGGCTCTCAGAGCATTGGCTGTTCTCTTTATTGGCAACACCAGAGCAAATTTGGTTTTATGTTTGTTTAGAATCTCAAGATTCTAGCTTCTGGTTTAGTAATAACAGATGGTCATCATCAATTTTGATTCTTAGTGCATTTTACTGAAAAGCATATTCAATACCTTCATCATTTTATTTCACATCCACTTGGCACGAGGTAAGACCGTATCTTTAAAATTAGTTTGCCTGCATTTTTATGATAAATTCAAATGGAATAACATATGCAACTGTTAGATTTTAATTTTATTTTTAATCCCAATCTCTGAATCTTGTGCCGCATAGTTCAATGTATTTGATAACAATTTTTGCTATTTAAACCCTTGGAATGGAGTGAGGATTGCAAGCAATGGTTGGCAGAGTTACAAAAAAGAAACGAATAGAGATCACATAGAAAACAAGTACTATTATGTTAATAATGCTATCATGGCTATTTACAAAGCATATATACCAATCTAAAGAAGAATTCACAAGCCCTCCTAAGCAATAATATACACAATCTCCACATAATATTGCTTGTCCCCAATCTTTCTATCTGAATCTTAATTGTTTGGGCATCTTGCCAACAAACATATCCGTTTCTTAAAACCAGTCATTTTTGGCACTTCAAAGTGAGCTAATCTATTCCCAATAAGTGTATGCAAGGAGAACACCTCTAATCCTCTATTATTAGAATGAAATTGTTGGATTATAAGCTTTCGGGAAAGTCTGCCATTCTCTAACTCATGTCTGAATATCATTTCTTAACCTTACCAAAGTTGTATGATATTCTAGAATGAAATAATTCTGCACAACATTGCAATCTTATTCAGATCAGATTGCCAATATTTTTGCTAACCAACGCACAGTTTACAAGGCCAAAAAATCAACAATGTATTCATGATTCTTTGAAAAGACCAATTTATTAGATTGAATAATACTGGCAAGAGATGGCTGAAACGATAATAGTTGCAGACTGTAGCTTCAAAGGCTCCTCATACAAGGACCTTGAGAATGCATATGTTAAGAGATGCAATGCAAGACCATGACAATAATGATTTTGAATTACAATGGATCTCAAACAATGAAGATCCAATATTTGACGATAAGGACTTGACCATCTTGGAGGAGGTATCTGATGACCATAACCATAATTTAGTGCCAGCAAGCCAAAACTTTGAGATTCAACTTTGGACTATGGCATCAAAGGGTCTGTTTTGTTACTTTGTAATATTATATTATTTGTAAGTTACTAAGTTGTAAATGATATGCTAGGTTTGAACTTTAAGACAAAGCATAATTGTAATTGGGAAAATTAAGGAGCAAATCACACCTTTCATGTCTTGGACTTGTAATTTGTTTCACTTTTTAGCTCTTCACTCAATTTGGCATGAAAAAACAAAAACAACATTTATTTCTCCCTACTTTTATGAAAATTTCAGCATTTTTTTGGTTTCCTAATTTTTCTCTTGAGTTTTTTTCCAATTTCAACCCAAGTAGTAGAATTTCATTTATACTGTTGGTTTTCCAAGTCAATCCCAATTCCAAATGATGCTAATATGTTGAAAATAGGGGATTTAAGAAAATTGCACGTACATATCCTTATTTATTGGTGCATAGGATTTTTGAAAAAATCTATTGTTTCCCCTTTGTTGTTTACTGTTTAATCAATTAATAAAACATTCTAGGGGCTTCACCAAATGACGCCAATGCCCTGCCATTCCATTCTCAACATTAGGCATAAGTATGGTTTCTCTCCACAAAGGTTTCAAGATCAATCTTCTGTGTCTTCTATCCATCTTTAAATATTTGACTTTACAATCTTCTATTTAATTATCAGTTTAACTCAATCCATTGATAGCTGAACTCTAAGTCTAAATAATTGATACAAAAGAAACTTTACTTTAACTAGTTAAATAGCGCGATTTGCAGCTTCAACACAAGCATGCTAAATTTTTGCCTGCATTCATAAATATTTATCATATTAATGATTCCATTATCTTTTGTAATCATATTAATCTATTGTCAAAAATGTGACTTGGAATGCTTCTTATAGGAAATAAATTTCCCAAATGTAACAAGCAGCCAGGAAATGCATTCCCCCTCAAATAAATATGTTTCAGCATATAGAACAAGAAAATGGTGTGTAGTATAGTTGGAGAACTTAAAACTTTTCAAGCCTGCAGAGACCATCAAGTACAGGAATTTCCAAAGCTGTATAGTAGATTTCTAACTTTGAAAAAGGGTTCACACTTTCAATAACGGAAAATCATTTTTGAACATAGAAATAGATTTAAAGCAAGTTTGAGTGGTTGATGAACTACCATTATATCTCAAACGAATTATATTTGAACTTCAGTTGGCCAATACATGCATTCCCAAAATATTTAAAATTCTCATTTGAAAGGAGGACCTCTAATCTTTGTAGTTTATCAAACTAATTTTTTTGTGCAATGCTATCAGGGAGGTTATTTAAATTTGTACAGTCTCCCAAGTCTAAATGTTGCAGCTCTGATAGGTTACCAATGGTATCAGAGAGGTTATTTAAATTTGCACACTGGTTCAAGCTTAAATGTTGCAGCTGTGATAGGTTGCCAATGGTATCAGGGAGGTTATTTAAATTTGTGCACTCTCTCAAGTCAAAATTCTATAGCTGTGATAGGTTGCTAATGGTATTAGGGAGGCTATTTAAATTTGTGCACTCTCTCAAGTCTAAATGTCGTAGTTGTGATAGGTTGCCCATGGTATCGAGAAGGTTATTTAAATTTATACACTCTTTCAAGACTAAATGTTGCAGTTGTGGTAAGTTTCCCATGGAATCAGGGAGGTTATTTAAATTTGTACACAGGCTCAAGTCTAAATGCTGCAGTTGTAGTAGTTTGCCAATACTATCAAGGAGCTTATTTAAATTTTTACATGACCTCAAGTCTAAATGCCACAGCTGTAATAGGCTGCCAATACTATCAAGGAGATTATTTAAATTTTAACGCTACCTCAAGTCTAAATGTCACAACTGTAATAGGCTACCATTACTATCAGGGAGCTTATTTAAAGAGCTTATTTAAATTTGTACACCCTAAGTCAAAATACCGCAGCTATAATAGGTTGCCAATACTATCAGGGAGCTTATTTAAATTTGTGCAATCTCTTAAGTCTAAATGCTCCAGCTATCATAGGTTGCCCATGGAATCAGGGAGGTTATTTAAATTTCTACATGAGTTCAAGTCTAAATGCCGCGGTTGTAATAGGCTGCCAATACTATCAGGGAGCTTATTTAAATTTGTACTATCAAGGAGCTTATTTAAATTTGATCATTCAATTTCCCATCATTCTTAATCCTTGTTTTCTCTGTCTTGTTTGTATTTATATTGCTTTTTTTTCTTAGTTTTAAATGGTTATCATATTATTGTCTTCTCTTAGCATGTTGTTAATTCTCTTGCTTTTTAGGTTTTATTTTTTTATTTGTCTAGTTTGTGAATAAATAGCTGCCTGTGTGGTTGTTTGGACAAAAATATATAAGCAAATCTGGAATTTGTTTTTTGTGGGGCAAATGCATAATAGGATTTACTGAATTTTAGATGAGTTGGCTGTGTTTAATAGAGGCAACATATAAAGAAATTAACATTTTATTTTATGGTATTAATTTTTATTAAATAGATCTTTGTCTATTGTTTGGCATATCAGCCAATAACAGCTAAAATCATATTATTTGATCAAAATTATTTAAATTTTAGAAGCATGTCCTAGGTTTTTTCCTGCGCAACTCAAAGTCTTTATCCTTTTAATATGGTTTTCTTAATATATTTCTTTAAGGTTTGATTGGAAGCTTGTTTTATTATTTTGTTCCTTAGGTGCATTTTTCAAGAAGTCAATATCAAATTCCAATGCACCAGTTCAAGAGAAGGCACTCGATGCATTGATTGCATTTTTATGTGCAATAGATGTAGATATTGGAAGGTAATATTTTCTGTCCTAGCATTCATTATTCTTTTTAGTGGACTTAGATACCCTTGTTTTCTAGCACACATTTGCCAACATTATAATTAATGGTGCTTTCCAAAGGCTGAATGGGAATTAAGATGAAATTATTTTGCAAGCAGGTTTTTATTTTGTCTCTTTGAGATTGAACCTTGTGTTCAGTAGTGCTAATGCTATGTTTTTTTTATTTTTATATTTAGATTTAATAATGAGGGTTGTATTGGTGCCTCCACCCTTTAAAGCTATAGCCAAGATACAAAGAGATACAATATATAGAAATAGCTATCATATAATGTAACAGTGTATTTCTGCCTCCCAAGAGTAAATCCTGACCAAAATAACACAGTAGCAAGAAACATAACCAACCAAACCATAACCTTATATCTAGAGCATGATAACAACTACCAACCATTACATAGCCACAGAACAAAATCAGCTATAAAAACAAATAAACATCAACTAGCTTTACATCATATGACACCCCAATGCTCACGGGACTCCTGAGCATAGTGGCCTAAATCCACAACTTCTTCAATCCATGACACCAAGCAGGCCTGCCACCTTGACGACCAGACAAGGAAAGGAAGTGGACCCCATAACATATCTCTTTCTACTTGCATGCTCAATGAAGAGAGGGGCCATAAAAGTGGGGTATTGTGTTATCGCTCCCCACTTGTAATTGACCCCTGAATTGGTGTACATGAAGTCCTGATAGAACTTGCCCTGGATCACTACAAAATTCCTGCAGAATGCCAACTTCAGCCATCAACTCCTGCTATGTGATCTCCATATCCATGCACATTATAGGGGTGGAGGTCAAGGTTGTTGCTTTTATTCATGTGGGCTTGACATCCTTATGAGTATCCTTATCAACATTGTTCGTTGACATGCCAGTGAACTGGTTTGGCAGGAACAATTAGAGAACTAGCCACAACCGAATGGATGCTTTTGGAACATAAAATGCCAGCTGTGTAATAAAATCACCTCTAGTGGCTACTTTTGAACACTTCTCTACTGCTAAAATTGTCTCTCCAAAAATCCCCTTGGCAAAGCCAAGTGCTACAGAGTCATAGCATGAGAAAATGCACAACAACCTTCTATTAGATGCTATTGGATTCATTGGCACCACTCCCTCACACCTCTCTAATGAGAGTTATGCCATCGCTACCTCACAATCTACATGTTGCTTCCAACCTTCTACACCCTCAAAACCCCACTACCACCTTTCCTGCACAACACTCCAGCACATGAACGAAGCACCTCAGCCATCCTTCACCGCCTTCTTACCATAAGTTAGTTGCACACTGTATTAAACTCCAATCATTCTTATGCTAACTTTGTACACTACCTGATTATAATTAAAACACAATGTTGCACCTAAGTCTACTAGAATTGCTTCCCATTCTGCCTCATTATTGGTACGAATTCCCAAATAAAGAGATCCTCCATGTATCATTTCTCCATGCAAATTTCAAATTATACAACCTCATCCAGCTTCACCTAGATTACTCCTTGCTGTAATGTGAAAGTTTAATGTTGCAAATCCTTCTGAGAGAGAAGACTGCAAGATGTTGTACTTCCCCTCCTTTTGCTTTTCAGTTGTCCTACTCCTTTGTGATTTACCCTTGAATGGAGGAGTGCTAATGCAATGCTATTTGGTTAGAACTGAACTTTTTTTGAGATTAGTTAGATTTCTGACATTGAAATCTTCACAATCAATTTTTTTTCTGTATAGTTTCTCATTTCTCTTGACTAATGTCATTCTTTCATCCCAAATCCTAATATATTGTAAATGTCATTCTTTATCTTTATCAGCCATTGCCACATTGTTTTTAAATATAGCCACTTATTTATAATGGTTTTGTAGCAATATGTTAGTTTCAACACTTGATTGGTTTAGGTGATTGTTTTGTGACTAGAAATATAAAGGAAAACAAATAGTGGAACATTTAGAGGAGTAATATTTTGAGGCTAATTTTTTTGAAAAAAACTATAATTGTGAAGGGGAAATATAATTAGACTGTTCCTTATAGATTGTCTGTAGATGTGAGCAAGATTGGCACAAGACTTGAGATATAGAAAATGCTTGTATTGTTTTAAACTTAGATGCAATGCATCCATGTGCACTAAAACTTGCACTTATGTTATCTCTCCGAACTATAGGGCACATCTCAATCTCAGGACTTATATCAATATGTTATCATTGTTTTCCTAATATTAAGATAAGTATATTGAAGGAATGCGATTGTACCATTAAGACCTGTCTATGATTCACTTTCTTTAATTATGTAGTTTGAAGCCTCTCATAATAATATTTTTGAGAAATATTTTGTCTTTATTTATATCGTTCTTTTTTAAACTCATAGAATTTGGATGGATAAAACGCTTCTTGGAATAATTAAGAATTTGTAATGTAGAAGTCTATAGTTGCAGTCATAAGAACATTTATCGATAAAGATTAACATGTAGATTGTCATTCTTGGATTGCAATAACTATAGTCTGTGTTTATCATTGTATTTATGGTCTGCAGATATCTTCCTATGAAGTATGCCACATGGTGATGCATCATTATAATTTAGTCTGTTTTGATAACTCTCGGTAGCATTTATATAGATCCAAAATACTGCGTAGGATGTCCAAGATGTTATCTACAAAATTTGAGTAATATGCTTTCTGCTACTACATTGCTCATGGATTAGCCTCTACTGTAAATAGCATGCTTCAAGCATTCTATGTGTTTTGAGGTGTTTTATTTGGTTGTGTGTTTCATGATCATCTCATTCATCTAGGAAATTCTGACCCATTGCTTAAAATTAAGAAGCCTGCCTGGCTGAGTCTAATTTGTCATCCGTAACCTTTTGATTTATGGAGTGTCCTCTAATTGAATCAATTTACTGGATAACTTAAAACTTTAAAAGATGCTAGAATAGGAATCTATCTGCTCTTGAATTAAGTAATTAAAACATTTGATAACAAGGAAATCAATTCAACATTATAATGTTGTTTCATAGTGGCTAGCTTTCAGATTTTTATGTTGATTTGGTTGTCTAAGTTGCACTGGTTGCTGTGTTTTGCAGGCAATCAATTTTTTTTATGGATGCTCATTGCCTTGTAATGCATGCATATTATGCTGAGAATCCTAGACCAAACAGATCACTTAGGACTACATATTTGATGGGATGGAGTTATGCCATGCCACTTGACATTGCAAAGTCATACCAGTCTCTCACATCACCTGAAGCAGTAGCAAACAAAGAAGATCTAATTTTGGCCACGTTTGGTTATTATTAACAATGCATTCAGTGGAAAGAAAAGAGATAGCATTGAGATCTCAAAGGTGCACAAGAACAACTTGGAAATTTTCTCATTTTTTTTTCTCTTCCTACTTTATCATATGAATATTCAAGAATGTTTAAATAGAGATTTCATATATAGTGATTCTGTCTAACATGAAGCTTGTTAACTTTTCTCACAATAATTCTTCATTTTGCTGCACATCGTTTTTGCCAAGTACCTTTGCTCTTCTATGCTTGTTGAGTTTTTTATATTTGAATAATCTTTATTAGGCCATGTGGGAGGAAAGTGTCTCAATCTGGAAGATAGATTTATGTAAATAGGATTCCAAACCCAATTTTTAGCTAACTATGATGAATTACCCATAAAAGTGCAGTGATTGCTACTTTTGGTAATGAATTTGGCATGCCAGAGGAAGCAAGCATGGAAAAGGAACTCCTCTAATCTCACCCAACAAACTTTAATGAATGGCAGTTCTGAAGATGGGCTATTTATATGCAGATAGGGTGGTTCTATTTTAGATTTGAGATATCCAAGATATATCTCTTAAATTTCATGATCCTATGGAGTGTTAATGCACTGTGCAATAGTAAGTTGAGTGATAAGAGATGAATAATGCCCCATAAGGACCCTGACATTCTCATTTATCATTTATGTTTCTCCGAGTTTTGGGACAGGTGTATGGGGGGTGTGAGGATGCATTTCTTGCATGGCAAAAAAACAATCTTACAATTTGGGAGTGGTGGGGGCAGATTTGGGAGATTTCAGGATGTTCTTTGATGTTGCCAGGGTTGTAACAATGTTTTTCTCAAAACAGGAAACAGCCCTGGGATATCAAAAAAATTATTAAAACAAGTAACAACTAACGTGATGTGAGAATAAAATTCAGAAGGGACATGTGGGGATGTCTTCTCCACATCCTTGCACCCCAAAATTGTCTGGCACAGCCCCAGAGGACAAGGGATGCATTGGTGGAAGACTAAAATTCATCGTATTATGCTATATCTGAGTAAAGATGATGCTTATTAGTTATTACTTAACCTTGTCATTGTGTTTGGATGATAGTCCTTATGGTACATTATTTAAGAAGTTTATATTAAACATGTTACCGAATGTTTTGTTCCAGTTTGATTAAGTCTCTATTGTTATTGGACTTTAGTGGATTGAGGTTTAGTTTTATTAATTACTCCATTAGAAGTTTGCTTTTGTTTCAAAAAGCAAGCTTTCCATTTATTGTTGGTGTGCTTGTAAAAGCTATGACCCAAGTTGGAATCTCCCATCCCAAGCACATGGGAGCATCTTGAAATAGTAGACTTTTGAGAACTTCATCCTTACCAACACATTGATTTGAAGGTCTAACAAATAAAAAAGTAAACCATTTGCCCATATATACTTTGTAGGTAGGCTTATTTAATTTGATCAACATTTTTGTCAATTAGATCCTAACAGAGGACATTGTTGATTGGCATTTAGCTAGAATTTAGTTTTGATCAATATATTTTTTCTACGGCTTTAGCCATATCACTGGTTTTGAAGTTGCAATTTTAAATTGAAACATGCATGCCTGTATTTTATTTTAGTCTAGTTACTACAAAATAATTTAAGGCTCTATTCAAGCTTTCCAATTGCTCCATTATTGGGTCCTAGGAGAAATTTTTTATTAGAGTATCCCCTTGCTCTCATAACTGCACCAAGAGAAAACAAGTTCCTCAATGGAGTGTTTCTCATTCTATGTGAAATTGAATTCAGAAATTTAGAGGTATCTAATAGAAAAAGTTCATAATAATAAAGTATTAAATTGTTAAATTAGACAAACTCAAATAGTTTGAAATAACTCACTAAATCATCCCTCTAAAATGCTGTAAATACCTCAATCTTCTTAGATGAGACAATTAGGAAATTTGACCTAATTTAGGAGTGCCCTTTTTTTTATCTTGAAGCAAATGAACTGGGAAAATATTTTCTAATCTCTTCACTTTGCAAAAAAAGCTAATTCAAAAAAGACCATTCTATCCATAATGTGATACTAGTTTTTTTTTTGTTTAATTTTCTTTTGCATGACAAAATCACTGCATTGAAGTTGACTTTTATAGAGGATCTTAGAGTCTCTGTAAGTTTAACTCCTCCATTTTAAGTAAAGTAACCTAGTATTAGCAAGTTTGACAATGGTGGTCCTATTCTCTCATTAACTTATGTGGTATTTTGAAGTGCTAGCAAGTTTTGGCATTGTTGGACCTATTCTACTTCTCATGCAGGATCTTGAGCTTCTTATCAGTATGCAATACATGTCAATTCAATTTAGACATTGGACCGCCTTTAAGATTTGAGTTATTTAAGTCTAGTTTGACATGTTTTAGCCACAACAGATGGTGAGATTGTGTCAACATAATATGATCACCTTTGTTGAGTTGCCCTAGATTTCAATATTTGCTGGGACATGTGTAGAACTTAATGTGTGGTGGTATTTCATGCATGTTTCTTAAGAGTTTAGTTATTGATAATGCTGTAGACTATGGATTCTTCTGCATGGAGTTGGCTGTGTCAACAAACCGTGAACTTGTTTCGTGAATTTTGAATGCTTATTATACAATTCTAAGCATGTGTCCCCTTGATTATTGGTAAATTTGCGATTTACAAAAGTGGATTGTGCCTGCTATGGGATGAAATTGCTTACTCAATTTGCTGGGAACCTGGGTTCTGATTATCTTTTTTGTTCTGTCATATGTCATGGCATTCACCTCAGGAGGACTTGAATCAAATAAATTGGGAATTCAGAAAGGCCCTTCATTCAAATTGAAAACACAGTTAGCAATTGCATGCTGTATTCGCCTAGTTTACACACTGGCTAAAATTATGTCACTTTACCTGTCTCTTTTTTCAAAGCATAAGGTTGAGCCCCAATATTGTATAGTTTGTTACTTTTATTATGCTAGAACTATTCCTCTTTAAAAATATTAGCCATTAAGCAGTATTTGCAAAAACAATTTAGGCTCCTGTGTTTGGATTGATGGAGTGTTTTGAATATTCCTATTGTGATGTATGTGTCTATAAGACTTTCCTCTAGACTAGTCCTACTTGTTCCTTTAAGGACATCATGGAGGGAAATTTTTTAAACTTTTCGTTCTTTTCCCATTTCTTCAGCTGCCTTTTGATTGTTTTGATTTTTACATCTTTTCTACTGACATTATTTTAGAATGCATATCTTTTTTTCTGGTGGTGTGATTGTATGTCTTTTTATCTGTTTGGTTACTTTTTCTATCAAATCTGCTCCAAGCGTCTTTGTAGTCACCTTTTGCCTATATGCTTTATTTATAAAGATTGCTATTTGTTTATACCTCAGCTTGGAGAATTGCTCGAACTTGAACTTTATTTTTATTTCTTCTTATATTAATAAACTAATAATACAAACAAAATCCTAAAAGACTGGTAGGGATTTACTGCTGCCTCCATTTGGATTGATGGAATGTTTTGAATATTCTTATTCTGCTGCAAATGTCATTTTCAGACTTTTATGGATCTGTCCCATTAGCATCTTTAAGGATATCATGAAGGGAAAGCTTATAATCTTTTCATTCTTTTCATGTTTCTTCAGCTAATGTTTGATCGTTTCCATTTTGACAATCATTTCTGTTGACACTGTTTCAGTATGCATGTCTCTTTTTCTTGTGGTGTGATTTCATGTCTATTGGCATGCATAGTTAGTCTTTCTATTACATCTCCTCCTATTGTCCTTGCAATCACCTTTTTCCCATATGCATTATTTATAACGATTGCTATTTTTTTATATCTCAGCTTGGTAAAATGTTTAAACTTGAACTTTTATTTTTATTGCTTTTTACATATTAATAAATAAAAAACACGAACCAAACCTGGAAAGATAAAGATTTAATGGACTCAACAGAGTCTCAACTTGTAAATGCTCTGAAGGCAATTGCAAATTGAGACTCTATTGGTTCCATTAAATCCTTAATGCTTACATACTTTTTTAACTTACTTTCCAAGGGAAATAAATATTTGACATTTTTAATATACTTCTAGCTGATAGAGTTTTAGTTAGCAAAGACTCTTATATTGATGTTGATATAGGGATTGGTGTCATTTATGTAAACACTATGGATAGTCTCTTGCACATTATCCATATTTTGATAATTCCTTCTCTGTATCAGCAAGTGATCGCAGTAGGTGAATGATCTTGATTTTGCAAAGATCCTTATTTAACTAATTTCTAACACTATCTAGCTATAAATTCCTATTCAGCTAACATTAATATTTCACACATTTTAAGTCTGGATTGTTGTTTTCTGCCAGTAGATTTATGTATTGTATGCCTTAAAAATTTAATGGAAGAATTTTTTTTCTCTGTAATTTCATTCTTTATGCATGCTAAAACATCATTCTTTTGGCCCTAAAATGTTTCTGAAATAACTAATTGGGAACATGGCATGAGTTACATGAGAAAAATGCCTTGTGGAGTTTTGGAATAATCCTTTATACACTTGATCTCTTATTTAAGGTAAGAAAGAGGCATGCAGAGGAATCTGGTGAATGGCAAAGGTTTGTATTATATTCTAGCCTTATCTTTATGACTTTTTGACTGTTCCTTTTTACATAATTCTAATTTGCTATCACAAATTGGCTAAATGTCTATGGGGGAGTCTGAACTGACCTATGAGTTACCCTATGTCTATTTCCTTGCAGTTTGCATGTAGATATTCTTGATCTGGCAAATCCAAAGCTTGTTGTCCACTACAAGCTTCACATTACAGCTCGAATGGTGCAAGCATGTGAATGTCTTAATACTTGTAAGATCATTTATGAGTAATATCACCAAGATTCCTTTTGCTTCACATTATTTAGAGCACTCTTTTAACATCGTTTAATTTTATTTGCTAGTTGCATTTAGAGCACTCTTTTAACATCATTGATAAATAATTTTATTGTGCTTTAGAAAAGGCAGGTATACAGCCTATAATCATCAAATAATTAATTTCTAGAAACTTTTGTTTTCTTTGTTTACCAGGGTTTACGAGAGGCCATCAAGAATGGTGATGTATCTGTTGTAAAAGAGCTTTTAATGCAAGTAAATGGATGAGTGATATTACTTTGTATTGCAATAATAGAAGCAGCATCATTGATAAGTAATTTTATTTGCCAGTTGCATTTAGAGCACTCTTTTAACATCATTTATAAGTAAAATATTTTGAACACAAAGTTAAGAATAACTCCTCTTAACTTTTAGAATATTATTTTGACAATTGAATGTTACATCATTTAGAGTACTCTAATTTAGTTTTGATCATACGAAGTAAAAAGTAAAGGGGAATGTAACAGGTAGTGTGTTGTCCTCTTACACTGACCTCTTCTATTTTGAAGTTTGAACTCTATAACATCATCATATGTTGTTTTCCATAAAGTGTTGTACAAATCACATATAAGAATTGAATTTCAAAATGCATCACATTAGATCAACCTCTATGCTTTGCGAAAACATATTGATTTGGCAATATTAACTGATGTTATCTTAATTTTGGTATTTTTGGACAATATTCTTACTCCATACTATAGTGAAGAGAATTTATTGAAAATGTGACCTTGAACTTGAAAATGAGGATGGAGTCTCAATTATCTTTTATGTGCAAAAGATCTTTCTAGGTTTGGTTAATGTTTTGGAATGTTCCAAAATCATATCACATTGATCTAAAAATGTTTGGCGCAAATTTAAACTTATTGTATTTAAGTAGATTAATGGAGTAACTTATTGTTTGCCTGTAGAAAAATTTTGCTTTCACCTTGTTGGTTATCTTAGAGGAAGAATTCAACTCCCTCCAGAATCGTATCAAAATCTCGAAAGACTATGCTATGCTCAAGATGATTTGGAAATCCTATCGTTCATCAATAACAAAGTATAGGATTTAGTGGATTGTTACAATAAAAAGTTATTAGCATTTAAGAGGACCAGACACAGGCACGCAAGAAGAGGAAAGTTCCCACTTTGAAGTAGAATTGCCCAATCCAAACAATTGAGTCAACTCATTGTCAAGCTACCTTGCCATGCTAGAAAGAGTTATGCCAGTAGTTGGGTATATTCTATTGGCTTTTAAGGATATGGTTGGTTATACTTTCATATTTTCTAAGAATTAACTTGGAAAATATTAACATTTTCTTTTTCCTAGAAAGGAATCATTGTCTCGCGCTATATTATAATGTATGTGTTGCTCATGATTGTATCAACAATTTTATAAATTATAAATAAAAAAATACTTATTGGCATTAACTTTCTGAATTTGGATTATTTTTATTTTTTATGAACATTATGTTTAGCGTATTCGACAACTGTTCATTGCTCCCAGTTTCAAAATCATTGATAATTTTTGTCTTAATTTTTCCACTGCATTTGGAAAAATAAAAATAAAAATTTCTGCAAATAGGAGGACGACAAGAATCTGTAAACATTGAATATTGAAAATCACACTAAAAAAAAGTATTTAAAATAAATTTCTTTTTTTTAAATACATTTTTTAATATTGTCTCTAAAAAGATAAAAGTGAAATTGTTTTTAAAAAGACAAAAAAATTGCAATTTCATATTGTCTTTATAAAGACTTTTTTTTAAAATAATAATTTGAGACATCGCTTAAAAACAATTTTTAAGATAATACAAACATTTTGTTTTGTCTTAAATTAAAACAATTTATTAAAAAATTGTATTAAACACCCCCTCTATGTAATAGTGTATGTATTCCAAACTTCAATGTGAACATCCTATTATTTGATATCAACAAGATTTTTCTAGTTCAAGACATTTATCAACAAGATTTGTTTTTGACTTTGGACCAATCAATAATACTTTTTTTGTCTAAAAACTTAACAGATAGGAGAATTAATCTCTTCTAAAGCATACGCATTGAGACGACACGTACTAGGTAATGAACTATTAAACTAACTTCATTCCTACTGTATAATGAAGTGCATTAAATGAGTGATGCGGTACAACTGAAATTATTTCCCTCTGCCACTGTACGAATCTGAAAGCTTAGCTGCAAAAGACTACCATAAAAGGCTGTCATTGCAGAATTGTTGAAAGTCGCACAAATTTCCAATTGGCTCTATGGAATGCGTCCAAGCTGTCAGCTTGGAATCTGTATCTTTCACATTTAAAACTAGGAGATATATTCAAACTAGAGATCGCATTCAAACTAGTTTCTTTTAATGGTATATCGGCAATTGCCTAGATACCCGTCTTCAACGCCACGGAAGTTTCCTTGGTTAGGGTTTTCAATTGCCTAGATACCCCGTCTTCAACGCCACGGAAGTTTCCTTGTTAGGGTTTTCTTTCCTGGGCACTTTCCTACCAAGTTTAGATGAGACAAGGCGGACGAATAGCCTGCCTTGCCCTTTATAAGTGCAGAAACCCCTGCTTGCATGTTCTGAAGATATTGGCTTTGGACGAAGTTATTTAGTTGGTTTAGCAATAAGATGGCATCGGGACTCTCCAACAGCACCAGAAGTGATGGGGAAAAGGAGGACACTAAAGATGTTATCACAGGTACGTAAGAAGTAGTTTTTATGCAAAATCTGTGTGTTCTTTTTATATGCCTTTTTAAGTACTCTTTACAACTGTGGTAGAGGAAAGTAGATTATTCTTTTCTGGGTTCCGATTAAAGATGTATCCTGTGATAAAATGGTCGACGGTCGAGTAGCGGGTGATTGGTTACCATATTACATTAAAGATTTTATACTGAAAATGAACATTGCCAAACGTACCCAGATCCAGGTTTTGACTCCTAAATGCTCTGTTTATGTCTTTGAGGAAGTATAGAATATAATAGAATAGAACGTCCCCAGATCCATTTTTTGAATCCTAAATACTCTGTTTATGTCTTTGAGGAAATATATAATCGAAAAAATTTTAATTTCTACAAAGTTTGTTTGTTTGTTTTTTTTTTCTTGTTTATAATGAATATGAATTTTTCAGTTTTTTCAACTCCTTTGAATCTGGATAGAATATAGATAAAATACTAGTATATTTGGTTCTGATGTGAATAAAAATAAAGTGTTATTCTGATTCCAGTGTTTCAGATGAGCAAAAATCAGACTCTCTCTTCCCTTGTCTCTTTTAGCCTCTTCCATTTTCCAATTTCACAGTGAAACTGATGCCAATATAATATGGATCCTTTTACAACACAACTTTAAATTCAAACAACTGTGATGGAAGAAATGAGTTTTTTTTTTTAATTTAATAATATACCACTTTTTCTGAAGTAAAAGGTCAAAACTCAATATGTTAAACTCGCAGCAAGGAAACGGAGAGTAACTGACTGTAACACACAAAAGTTAAGTGCAGTAGAGAGAGAGAAGTGTTTTCTTTTTTGGTTATCTAGTGAGAATATGGTACTTTTACATTAAATAGTTATTATTATATTAGATATTTAATTTTAAAATTATTTAAATTTTATTTTTATTTTTATTTATTTAATAGTTATTTTAATTTTAAAATTTTAATAAATATAAATAAAATAATAAATCATTTTTAATAAAAATAGTTTTAAAATAAAATAATTTTCAAACAAATAAAATAACTATGTTAACCAATGAACAAAGGGGCCTCAATAATTTTATACTATATACTATACATATGGTACATAAAATGCTAGTTATGAAAAGATGTATAAGACTATTAAGAAGTAAAATAGCAAAATTGCAAATGCCAAATTGAAATACTAAATAGTAAATACTTGAACATTGAACATTTGAACATTGAAGTAATAAATTACTAATGTTAGAATAGAATACTCAATACTACAATTGTTGGAAGATTTCTATTATATGATATCAAAAATATCTAATCATAAAGATGATTACAATGAGTAGCATGATATCAAAACAAGTATCAAAATGTCAAATAATAATTTCTTTTTTACAAATCACCTCCCTTAAAATAATAATTATCATTGTTCAATTATTGACTACTAAAAATGCTTAGTTGTAGGTGTGATATGACTTTGCAAAGCTATTGCAGAAAATTTCAAGAAGCACATACCTGCACATTTGGCATGTTACTAGCATGCAATGTGTGCTTTGCAATAATTGGTTATTGTGCTTAAATTAGTATTGTTTATTCCTTATAACTCCATTTGTGTCTTGTGATTAATTGGCAGTGACATAAATTATTAGTGATTTGACTAGGATGTTTATCATAAAAGTCTATTGGAGTTTTGCAATCAATTGTAGGTCAAGTTTGGTGTTTATATATATATATATATATATATATATATATATATCATTATTTAATGATTTTTTTCTATTGATAATGAATATATATATCAATAGTTAATTTTTATATATATATATATATATATCATTATTTAATGATTTTTTTCTCTTGATAATGAAAAGTATGATCAAGAGGTAAAAGTTTAAGTCAACTAGATTAGTTATAAATTATTTACAATTAGGATAATAATTTGCTCACACTCAATTAGATTTGGTAATAATTTATTTAGATTGACAATATGTTTTAGAAGTATTTTTAGTTAAAATGTTTAAATTTTAATTATATAGATAAATGTTTTCAATAAAAAATACTAACATATAATTTGTTAGAACAAACAATAATTAGTTAAAAAATAAATTGACTATAAGCGGCTACAAAAAGTTAGTTTTTTTTGTTGCTTAGTTTAAAATAATAAATTAAAAAATAAGGGATCAAATAAGAAAAGATGATTATTTATGAGACTTAAATTTGAGTATCACTATTAATAATAATTTTAATGTGAGAAAGATTTAATTCTTGACTTGAAAATAGTTTCTATTTTCAAGATTCAAATGTGTGTTGTTGAAAGGGACTCTAATATCTTGGTTAAGGAGATTGATGCATCAAAAGTTGTTGACTAAGGTTCTATATCTCAAACCTTAACTCATAGATTTGGAGGTTCAACATATTAGAACAAGTAGAATAAGGTGACATATTGGCATGCCAATTGAAGCCCCAATCCAAACTTTTGTAAGTTTATTACGCCCTTAACCTATAGTGTGCATGGGATATGTGTATCAAATTTGTGGCTAGCATAACTTTAATTAAGTTGTGGTTATATATAAATATATAAATCATCAATGACCATAAGGTGCTTGGAAGTTTTTTGGTGCCCATCATAACTTTTTCTTCTTGATATTCAAAAGGCGGGTCAAGAAGCCTAACAAAAATATGGGCCACATTAAAATCCTCCATCTTGCCCTTAAAAATTGGTTTTCATTTTCTTAGAAATAACCAAAATCTACCTAAAAACTAAGGACCATCTAGTAGGGTTCTAACGAAGTCCTCCAAATATTTACCCTTGGTTAAGATCTCAACCTAATCTTTTAGTTTATATTTCCTTTAGGCCTAGCTCCTAAAGCTATCTATATTTGGCCCCTAGAACCTAGGAATTTCCTAACGAGCGTGTCTTCCATTGTGCTTGAAGACCTATTAGCACCAAGTCAGGTATCATAAGATGGATGCCACCATTCTCTAGGATTGATTCAAGAGGAAGAAGAATATCATCACAAATGAGATGCTTACCTACAAAAAGATTTATCTATGGGCAATGAATGTTTCTTCTCTCATTGCTTGGAGTAATGGGGACCTTGACTTTGAATAGATTTTCTTGAGAGATTGACACAACCATACATTTAGGAGAAACATGCAACTTGTCCTTTGTCCAAAAGAAGAGGGTAAACTATTTTCTAGCCACTACTCCTACTTGGCCACTTGAGAAGAGATTATTCTTACAAGACAAAACAACAACCTACCTAGATCCTCAAAACCACTCAATAGTCCATACTAGGAGAGAGCATACCTACAAGGAGGACCTTCCCTAGCCTTCCCTAGGGTAACATTAGGCTTTTTCTCATACTAGGATTCATAAGCAATCACCATGTTAAGTACACTAATGGGACTTTGTACACTCTTGTAGCAACTACATCACCCCAAAAAGAATTATGTAGTCCCTTAGTTTGTAACATATTTCTTGTCATTTCCACCACGGTATGATTTTTCCTTTTAACTATTCCATTTTGTTGAGGTGTGTAAATAGTGGTGAGTTGTCATAATTTTGAAATGTGAACATAATTTTGAAATGTGAACATCCTATTTTTTGACATAGACATACTATCAACCAGATTTGTCTTTTTTCTAAAAAAATAAAAAATTAACTGATAGGAGAATTAACAGACCAGATTTGTCTTTTTTCTAAAAAATAAAAAATTAACTGATAGGAGAATTAATCTCTGTTAAAGCAATACGCATTGAGACGACACGTACTAGGTAATGAACTATTAAACTAAATTCATTCGTACTGTATAGTGAAGTGCATTAAATGAGTGATGCGGTACAACTGAGACTATTTTCCTCTACTGCTGTACGAATCTGAAAACTTAGCTGTAAAAGAGTACCATAAAAGGCTGCCATTGCAGAAATGCCAAAAGTTGCGCAAATTTCCAGTCGGCTCTATGGAAATTGTCCAAGCTGTCAGCATGGAATCTGTATCTTTCACGTTTCAAACTAGGAGATATTTTTCTTAGCATTCAAACTAGTTTCTTTTAATGTAGTGAATTTCCATTTAAGCTCAACTCTACATCGGCAATTGCCTAGATACTCGTCTTCAACGCACTTTCCTTGGTTAGGGTTTTCTTTCCCGGGCACTTTCCTATCGAGTTTAAGTGAGACCACGCGGACGAACAGTCTGCCTTACCCTTTTCAGTGCAGAAATCCCTTTTTGTTCTGAAGAAATTGGCTTTGGACGAAGTTATTTAGTTGGTTTAGCGACAAGATAAGATGGCATCGGGACTCTCCAACGGCACCAGAAGTAATAGGGAAAAGGAAGACAGTAAAGGTGTTATCGTAGGTACGTAAGAAGTTTTTATGCAAAATTTGTGTGTTCTTTTTATATGCCTTTTTCAGTACCCTTTACGACTGTGGTAGAGGAAAGTAGATAAAATTTTTCTGGTTTCCGATTAAAGATGTATCAACGGTCGAGAAGCGGGTAATTAGTTACCATATTACATTAAAGACTGATTTTATACTGAAAAGGGACATTGCCAGAATCCTAAATGCTCTGTTTATGTATTTGAGGAAATATATAATAGAATTAGAATAGAATAAATTCTAATTTCTATTAGGGTTTAAAAAGTAGTTTGTCTTTATTTCATTTTTTTTTTCTTGTTTATAATGATAATGAGCGTTTCAACTTTTTCAACTGTCTTTTGAATCTGGGTAAGACAAAAATAGTGTGTTTTCTAATTTCACTGTTCTAGATGAACAAAAGTTAAGCGCAGAAGAGAAGTGTTTTCTTTTTTTTGGTTATCTAGTGAGAATATGGTACTTTTACATTCAATTGTTATTGTATTGGATTATATTATTTAGTTTTAAAATTATTCAAAATTTATTTTATTTCTATTTATTTAATAATTATTTTAATTTTTAATATACGTAAATAAAATATATATATATATATATATATATATATATATATTTAAATATAAATAAAAATAATTTCTCAAGTAAAAAATCTTGATGATATGTCTACACAGTCATTTTATAAAAGTTTTCTGACAGCTCTCCGTAGATTAATGTTTTTTGGGTGAAGCAAATCAAAATAACAAATATATAAACAAATTTACAAATGCTTAGCTGTACATATGAGTGCAAAGGTTTTGCAGAAAATTTCAATTGGAACCACTTTCGAAAATGTGCATTTGTTGACAGAAACTAGAAGCGTTTAGGCATAAAGAGACTAGCACTTTTCACATGTTACCAGTGAGCAACGTGCTTTGGAATAATTGGTTGCTGTACTTAAATTGGTATTATTTATTTTCTATAATGTCTATTGGAGTTTTGCCATCAATTGTTGACCAAGTTTGGTGTCCATAGACAAATTTATATATTATCATTTAATGATTTTTTTATTGATAATGAAAAGTATAATCAAGAGTTAAAAGTTTAAGTCAATTAGATTGGTAATAATGTATTTACAGTCAAGACAATATTTGACTATATTTCGTTTAAGTCAATTAGATTAACAATATTTTTTAAAAAAGTATTTTTAGTTAAAAATTTTACATTTTAATTACAAAGTATAGATATTTGTTTTGGATAAAAAAATACTAACATATAATTTGTTCATAAGTACAATCAATAACTAGTTAAAAAAATTATTTGAGTATATGAGGTTACAAAAAGTTAGTTTGTCTTTTTATTTAGTTTAAAATAATAAATTAAAAAATAAGGGACCAAATAAGAAAAGATGATTCCTTTTGAGACTTGAATTTGGGTATCACTATTAATAATATTTTTAATGTGGAAAAGATTTAATTCTTGACTTGAAAATAGTTTTTATTTTCAAGATTCAAATGTGTTGTTGAAAGGGACTCTAATATCTTGGTTAAGGGGATTGATTGATGCCTCAAAAGTTGTTGACTAAGTTTCTTTATCTCAAACCTTAACTCATAGATTTGGACGTTCAACATATTAGAACAAGCAGGAATAAGGTGACATATTGGCATGCCAATTTAAGCCTCAATCCAAACTTTTGCAAGTTTATTACACCCTTAACCTATAGTGTGCGTGGGATATGTGTATCCAATTTATGGCTATCATAACTTTTAATTAACTTGTGGGTATGGATATACATCTAAGTTTTTATAGTTATGGTAAATAAAGGGAGAACTCTTATATTTGAAAATTATTGAAATTAGTGGCCATAATTGGAAGATAACTTGATTGAGGAAGGTAGATCCTTATCTACACTAGCATACACATAGAATCTTGCATAGATCAATCTTTATCATAAACTTGGTAACATCATCAATCACCCTAAGGTGCTTGAATGTTTTTTTGGTGCCCATCATAACTTTGTCTTCCTATTATTCAAAAGGTGGGCCAAGAAGCCTAACCCAAATATGGGACACATTATTATTAACCTCATTTTCTTGGTAATAACCCTAATCTACCTAAAAACCAAGGATTGTCTAGTAGGGTTCTAACAAAGTCCTTAAAAATATTTACCCTTGGTTGAGATCTCAATCTAATCTTTTAGTTTCTATTTCCTTTAGGCCTAGCTCCTAAAGATATCTATATTTGGCTTAGAACCTAGAATTTCCTAATGAGCATGTTTTGCATTGTACTTGAAGACCTATTATCCACCAAGTTAGGTATTGTAAGCTGAATGCCACCATTCTCTACAAGTGATTCAAGAGGAAGAAGAATACCATAAAAATGAGATGCTTGCCTATGAAAATATTTATCTATGAGTCCCTTCTCTCATTGCTTGGAGTAATAGGGACCTTGACTTCGATTAGATTTTCCTAGGAGATTGACACAACCATAAATTTAGGAGAAACATGGACCTTGTCCTTTGTCCAAGTGAAGAGAGTAAACTATTTTCTAGCCACTACTCCTACTTGGCCACTTGAGAAGAGATTATTCTTGCAAGCCAAAACAACAACCTACCTAGATCCATGAAACCCCTTAATAGCCCATACTGGGAGAGTGCATACATACAAGGGAACCCTTCCCTAGCCAAGTGGGCCTCTAATATAGAATTATAAAAATTAAATCATCATGAAATGGGTCAAACTATTTTAACAATTAGTTACAAGAGGATGCCACTCCATGTTTTCTATTGATTTCCAACATATTGAGCTAAGAAAAAACCCCTAGAGATAGTTATTCCTTCACTCCCAATGAAGCCTCTTTCTAATTGTCTTTATCATCCTTATCCTCTTATGCAACTTCCACCAACCAATCATAAAAGCACAAACCCTTGCTTGTAGACATCTTTATCTTTGTTGATTTAACAATTTCATTTGTAAAGAATAATTAAAAGACTAGTAATTTCTTAAATAATCATCTTTAATCTCATGAGGAATTTAGGGCAAGTAATATGTCCACGCTTTGTGGTAAAATGATTCTTACACTCATCATGTAGAACATGTTTTGACAGGCTAGGTTTGAGATTCCTAAAGTCAACATGTCATTATTCAACTTCAAAATTATTTGTGGAACTTTTAATTCAAAACTTTAGATAGATGATTGACATGGTTCTAATATGGAATTAAAATTGCCATCATAATCCCCTATCTCATTGAGTTGATTATTTTCATGTGGTTCAACTCCAAGTTGGATACTATAGTCCCTTTTGTCCTCATTGGTGCCGTGCTACTATATGTGAAAATTACATTTAAAGCAAGTTTTGTTGTCTCCTTCATTTATGTTGTTTTTTTTAAAGTGAAGAGAGGTTTCAATATCATTATGTGTATTAAGCATGTTTGCACAACTATCAATATTCTTGGGACTTCTAATAGACCCAACCTTTGTAGGTATTTTTGCAAGGTCAAAAATTGACATATCATTTAAATATGACACATTCTTTTGGCATAGATTGTAGTCATCTAGGCTATGGATTCAAATATGCTCAACTTCCCTTATTTTGGATTCCCTTATACCTATTGGATTCTTAATTTCATCATCAAAATTATCGTCATAATCAAATAATAAGTTTCTATACTTTTATTATTGAAGGGAGAAGTTTTTGAATGCATATCATAAGGGGAGACATAAAAACTTGGTGGCTAAAGAGTTGAATATTGATTACACTTGTAGGAAACATGGTCTTGATGAGAGAAACTATTGGTTTGATGTTTTGCATATTTGTTGGGTAAATTTGCATGTACAATCTTTTGTAACTCCCAATATTTTAAGATTGGTTGTGGTTGTAAGTTTTTATTATATTTATAAATAACTTTGTTTTGTTAAGTAATAGAGTAACTTGTTTGATTTTAAATACTTGCTAGTAGTAATATGTCATTAATTGGATGTTGCAATTAATTGAGTTAGGACTCCATGATTGTGACTAGGTATAATGAATAATTGGTACTTTGTTAGAAGGTAACTTGTTTGTGATTGCACTATACCATAACCCATTTGCTCAAGATTGAGGGTCTTTGTCCAAGAATCTTCCTATATATTCTCACTTATTCTAAATTGTTTTACATTTCATATTGAATATAATACAAATTATTATTGCAATTTTAGATTTTTTTTTCTTGCTTTCCTTAGTAATTTGTATTTACATGGATTCACAACCGAACTTCACAATTAGGAAAAACAAGAGACCAAAATATAGAATACTATTTAATTGAGAGGTCATTGTGAAAGTCGTTACAAGCCCAAAGAAGCCAAGGTTTCATGGATTCCTTGGCCTTACAAATGTTCTTAATAAAAAAGTGCCTTGAATTTGAATATGTTCCCTAATACTGAGAAGAGTATAAAGACCACTTGGTGTTTCCATGTTGGTCATCCAATAGGAGTTCTTGAAGAAATAAAACGTTTAATGAGAGATTTATAAGTTTTGTTCCCTTTTAGATCATTGATAAGGTTTCATGGATTCCCCAACCTTACAAATGTTCTTAATAAAAAAGTGCCTTGAATTTGAATATGTTCCCTAATGTTGAGAAGAGTATAAAGACCACTTTGTGTTTCCATGTTGGTCATCCAATAGGAGTTCCTAAAGAAATAGAATGTTTAATGAGAGATTCATAAGTTTTGTTCCCTTTTAGATCACTGATAATACATAAGCAATTCCTTGCCAATATATTGAAAGAAGACCAAAGCCACCAACAACATGAAGGAGACAATAGATCTCCTAAGCAACACGATGAAACTTTTAGTCTTGTTAGCAAAAGCCCATATAGAATCTTAGAAGAGCTTCTCAACTTTGCAATCGGAAGGCTTAGAAGGGACTCAACTATAATAATAGATATGGGTTGTAGCTAAAATTTTAGAGCACACTTGGAATTTTCTAGCCAAAAAGAGAGGCTTAATGTTCCAATAACATTTTTTTCCATTTTAGTAATGACAACTTGCCACAAGTTAACAAGTGAAATGGAATGCCTAGGAATTGAAATATTTCCCATGGTTAATTCATTTTCATTTGATGTGTTCAAACAACAAAGTTTGGGAAAAAAATATTGCTTGTAGCATTGAGTCTTTTGCCATTGTATACTCATGTTAGAAGCTTGGTAGAATATATCAAGGAAAAGAAGAGCTTGTTTACTATCATTCTTGTACTCAAGAAGAGCGAGGAAATAATCATAAAAAATGCCCATTGACTACTTGAATAGATGAATTGGAAAATGCAATACTTTTAACCAAATATTGAGAGAGCAAGTAGGTCAAAAGATAATCAATACCCTTAGTAGTAAGCATGTAAAGTGCAGGAGCTAAAGGACATCCTTGGTGGATGGATTGAAAAATACCAAAAGGCTTGGACTATTGGCCTTAATGGTGAGACAAGTTTAGGCATTGGAAGAGAGAATTTAAATAAATTGAACAAAATGGGGCCCAAATCCAAGTTCCTAAAACTTGAAAAGAAAAAAATCTATACAATAGATCATAGGCCCTAGTGAAATCAATTTTCATTAACATTGTAGGTTGTAGAGAATGCTATGGTCATTTTACCCTTCCCAAATAATAATACCGTTGAGGATGTACTATGACTTAATAAAACCAAATTTCCTTAGGTACGATAAGCTAGGGGGGAGTGGTCTAAGCTTGAGAGAGAGATTTGGCAATAATTTTATAGGAGACATTCAACATGGTTATGGACCAAAAGTTATAGATTTCCTCTAGGCCACTAGATTTGGGTATGAATTTAATATTTCCCTTGCTAATTATGTGTTTTAGGGTGAACCCGCAAAAGTGGTTTACAATTGGAATGAGGAAGGAAAACTTGAAAAAAATGACCCCATGCCAAAAATTTTCGTTTTGGGGGTTTGAGCGAACTAATAGGTTCGAACAAACCAAATAATGAATTCCCATGAAAGGCTTCAAGATAGATCCTGTGAAGGTCTTCTCCCACAATATTTTTCTAAATAATGAATTCCCATGAAAGGCTTCAAGATAGATCCTGTGAAGGTCTTCTCCCACAATATTTTTAATAGAATTCACATAGAGAATCCATCCAAGTGGGGGGCATTATCACTAGAAATAGAGAACTTGACCTAACACAAGTCAACCTTTGTGAGAAGTTGATCATAAAGATTATGCTAAGAAGTGGAAACTTGACAAGTAACTTCCTTTAAGCATTATTGTATAAGAATGTCACTGGATGGAGTATATATTTTGAATAGTAAACTCTTATTCATAATCTTGAACAAAGGCTTGAAGAATGTTTGGAAGCTTAGAATAGAGTTGTTGAGCCTTCTTAATATTGTCAATTGGTGGGGTCACATTCCTCATCAACTAAGGTGTATGCCACCTAAGAGAGAAAGGTAACAACACTACCATTACCCATTTCATGATTACTACACAAGAAATTACTAGAAGGATAGTTAACATGACATGGTACGAAAAGTAAAACAACAAAAGCTTTAACCCCTTTGTAAATAAAAAATATCTAGATCTAGAAATATTTTTTGAGTGTCACTAACATAATACTTTTGTAGGAGGTTTGTTAGAACCTCAAAATTGTAGGAGACATAATTCATGAATGGGTCTCAAGAATCACCTCATTATCTATTTCATCTAGAGTTAGTAACTATTATGAAGAAATATTTCCTTTCAATTAAAGGTGCCTATCTAGATGGAAGGTTAGATAGGGTGTCTTTCTCCTTTTTCCATTTTCCTCAGTGGGCTATTGGGCTTCCATTACATTATTGGAGATGGGAAGTATTGTTAAAAATGAAGGCAATTGCTACAATATGGAAATCTGAAATATAAACTTGTAGAAATTAATGGAGAAATGATTTAGAGTACAAATAAGTCACACAACTCAAGAGGCATACACATAACACAAGGATCTAGGTGGATAAAACCCTTTTGGATAAAAAACTCCAAAAAAGGATGGAAAATTTGTATTAGTCTTCAAAGAGATTACAATACATAGAACTTCCTCAATCTTGACTCCAGTCGAACAACATTTTTGTACTTGTAAAAGATCTCACATTGTCTCCATCTCAACCCCTCAATATATAGACTCATGGGGGCTCAAAATACCACCATAAAACATTACCATGGGTCAAAACAAGGTTTCAAAATACCATGGTAAAAGTCCATACAACCCTTACATGATAAACATGGTCTCTTGCATGACATTGCACCTTATATGTTGTCATAATAATCCCTAAAAATAGGAGATGCTCTTACTTGAGTAATAGCCATCAATAGCTTATGCAAAGATTCTATTACGTGTGTCATAGATGATTCTCACCTCCAAAATGATATCCCCTACTTTTAGTGCTTATAGTTGTCATAAAATCCTTCATTAGATCCTTAAAAATAGGCTTTTCATGTTAGACCACTAAATGGGAATTTTTTGATAGTTGGTAACTTATTCTTCAAGGCATATCAACATGTGGAAAAAGTGCCAACTAAAAATCTCCTATCCCTTTTGATGGAGCACAAATATTTAATAACACAAATGATATTTGTCCATGGAAAAATATAAAATAAGAATAAATAAATAACTTAGGAATTGCCAAGGATGAGACACCTTGATTCCCAACATTCTCCCACTTGTCTCAAGAATACCTTGCAAGAGCTAGGGGAAACACACCATCACGGAATCAACTAGGTACAAGAACAAGGCTTGTGGACTCCTTGCACCAAATGAACTTATCTATGCTCATAGGTTTGGTAAGATAATCTGAAAATTCAACTAGAGAACATGTGTGTATCTCATCTAACCAATTTGGATAGCGATTATTTTATTTAAATCCTTGGAGAGATTCACTTCTAAATAGACCCTCGTCTAGGTCTAATTGAAAAAAAGTAAGTCTAGCTGGACACAAGCGATAAAGCCTAAAGAGGCTACTATTTGTGTCAAAAAGCTCCTACATAACAGGGATAAACTAGGAAACTCCACCTAGATAAGTTCATGAAAAGTTTCTCATTAGAGTTGATGAAATCTCTAGTCTAGGCGGAGAAGTCGAGCAAAGAATAATGGACAAACTAGGGGCTATGTGTAATGATGATTTGAACATGGTTGGATTTAGCAACATAAAAAATATATATATTTGGTAAAAATTTTCATAGCATCAAAATGAACATCTTGCAAGACCCAGGGGTTGGTGACCATACCTTTGAGCATGCTTTCAAAGGGGACCCTTCCCACAAAATACCCTATTATAGTTTGGTGTTCTAACCAATGACGTGCATTGTCAAATTTAGGAATGAAAAGAACCACATTAGGGGGTATTTCAATAGACAACTCACAAAAAAATTGGAAACAAACCAAGGTTACCCCAAGTTTCCGGGACGAGAACGACAGGGGATGGCAGGACGAGTCCCCAAGTTTTCGATTTTTGAGGCTAAAATTAGGGACGACTATATAAAAATATAGGGAAAATTAAAAAAATATAGGAAAATTTTAAATATTCAATAGATAACATGAATAAGGATGCATAATATACATTATAGAACATTAACATATAATATTTGTGTTCAACATTATGCCAATACTCAAATACGCATTCAAAATTAACATACAGTTACACGAATTATGAAACAACCTCCAAGTTATAATTTATAAACTTATATCAAAATGCCCAAGGGCTACATTGCTGCCATATAGTTTTAAAGTTTTAGTTTGCTATGAAAATCAAAATACAATATCGTATGTCAATAATGAATACAAAATAAACAAAGAGCACTGCTGCCCTTAATCATCTCTCATAACCTCATCAAAATTAGAGTCATCCTCTGAGTCATTGCCACTGTAATGCTCCTCCTCAGCCAATGGGACCCCAACCAAGCCCTCAGTTGTCTCCTCCTCATCTACCTGAGCTGTGTCCTGGGGATCAATATCCCACCGTAGAGCTGGAGTCTGTCGATACTCTGGAGTCTTCTGATCCTAAAGCCGAAGAGCACTATGAACGGCCACTAGCTTCTCCGCTCGTCTAGAGGTAAGTCTATTCCTCTTGAGGGAGTGGATAAAGCTATATGTGGACCAATTCCTCTCTGCACCAGAGGAACTAACAACGTGTGCAAGAAGGTGAGTGGCAAGTATCTTCAACTGCGGTGTATATCTCCCATGATAGGTCCACCATCCAATAGGGTTCGATTGAGATAATATAGCTCTATCCAACCTCGCCTATGGTTTCCTCAAGTTTGGGCCATTAAGATTAGCAAAGTCTAGAAATTGAAATTGTGACCGAAGTATTGAAGTTTGCTCAGGTGGATAAATCTTTTCAATGGCCCATGTGAACCCATCTAAAACCTCAGCATCATCACATGGAGGCACCCTACCATCCCTTGGTGCATACCATTTTGGATTAAGAGCAAAGGCAGCCATATGAAGCGGGGTGTTCATTGTATTCCACCTTTGCGTCACAATGGGCCTAATGTGTTGCTCATATAAATCCAAAGTGGGGTCCTTTGCCAAAATAACTTGCCTGATCTTCCCAAGCATAGTGTCAAATGTCTCATATATCTCTCTAAGACTAGGAGAGTCTATATCAACATATCTAATGACATCTACAATGGGCGAGATGAAGGAGAAAATATATCTGCAAAATGCAAACAAAAAGTTCAAAATAATTAGTTGACAAGTTAATTGACATGTTAGAAGCTTCAAAAGTTGGAACATTGGACAATAAAATTAAAATATTAAAATTAGAAATTTAATATGAAAATCAACCATCTAATATGTCTTACCTCACATTGGCCCACCAATCATCATTGAGGATCTTTTGTTTGATGCTCTTTCCTTGGGTAGAACTTGCATTAGGCCATCTAGTCCACTCAATATTGACCATCATCAGTTGTAGAGGCTCATGCACCTCAAGCATCCTCTCTAATAGGATGAAGTATGTGGCATATCTATATTCATTAATTCAATGATTCATTAAAAAATAAAAATTTAAAACAAAATCAGATTATGAATACAAATTGAAAGTGAAACAAAATGAAGTAAATGACATACCTTGTATCAATAGGTTTGAGAAACTCCTCTGAAAATGTCCTGAAGAGAGCAAGTGAGCTGTGGTGGTTGCAAATGAACATCTGAATTTCTCTAGCTTCTGCCACCGTTTTCTTCACCCAATCCATCTTCCCTATGTCTTTCAATGCATTGTTCAATGCATGAACACAACATGTGGTCCAAAATATGTGCATGTAAGTACCCTCCATCAACCCAGCCAATTTCCACACACGTGCTAAATCGGTGATCACCTGCACCACATTTGCAGCCCCAACCTCCTCTATGGCATCTCTCAAAATGGAAAATTGGAAGTTAACATCCTTACGTCTCCCTGAACAATCTACGGCTCTAAAAAAATAAGAACCAACAGGGCATGTGACTATGACATTGATGAGTGGCCGACGTCTACAATCAGTCCACCCATCCATCACTATAGAGCACCTCGCCCTCATCCATGTTTGCCTTATCTCCTCCATTAACATATTAACTTTGGATTACTCTTTGTTAACGAGGGTGGTGCATAACTTATGATCTCCAGGGGGTACGAATGAAGGACCAATAGTGGGCCCTATGTCTTACACCATTTGTTTGAAATAAGAGGAATGGGCCACATGAAATGGAATGGCCTGGGAAAAATAGAATTTGGCAATGGAGGATTCAGTGGTTTTTTGTGCTCGTGCTTGGTTTTGAAACATTGACTCAACTGAGGCTGCCTTATCACTACCAATCAGCTTCCTTTTTCCTCTTAAAATAACACTACTACCAACCGTGGAAGGACTAGGAGTAGGAGTAGGCATAGATGATTGTGAACTTGGGAAAGAAGGAGACCCACTTTGAACCCCACCATCACACTCCATTTGAATATTTTGGCACTCTATAAATAGTGCATCTGTCAATGCAGGACACACTCTAACTCCATGGCCCACCTCACCCAAAAAATGAGACCTAACTCTAGTGTAGCTGCCCCTAAACTCCTTTTCACAAACATGGCAAAACCAAACCCTACTCCCCCTTGAACTTTTTTGTCTTCCACCCATGGCTGTCACAAATTGAAGGAATGGTTTTTTTTGTCTAGTGGGTGTTTTGCATAGTCCTTCGTAGTTTTGGTATTGGTTGATGAAGGATGGTGTTGGGTAGGGGTTATTTGCTCTCTAGTTTCCCTTCTAGCTTGCATTTCAACTTCACTATCACTCCCACCCTTACCACTGCTCATGTTTTTTGTTTTTAGAATGCATGTTTTGACTGAAAATGCAAAAAAATAAAAAAAATTAGACTATGTATACTTCATATTTTGCAAAAAAATGAAAAAATGAAAATAGGGAAAGGAAATGCATACCTCTTTGATGGATTTGCACTCCCAACAACACTATTTCAACCTCCTTTCCTCCTTCAAACTGCTGCTCCTTCTTCAATGGTTGCAATTTTTTTCCTCTCAAACCCTTGGCTACTCAAACAAACAAAAATGAATAGAATGAAGTTTTAGAGGCCCTGTTTCTTTCATAAAGGAGTGAAAAACATGAGGGCCCACACATGCCACGTAGGCAAGGCCCTTTTTTTTAAATTTTAAATTTTTTTCTAAAAGTTTGTGAGCTCCAAAACGTGGGGGACAGCTGGCTCTCCCCCGGGACTGGTCAGCCGTCCCCCTTTGGGGAAACGGTGTCCCCTTGTCCTCGGGATGTTTCCCCTGATTTTTCAAGAAAGGGGGACTTTTGCCCCCCCAAAAAAAATCCCTTGTCGTCCCCTAGTACCTAGGACGTCTCCGGAATCGGGATGGGGGATTTTTTGGTTGGGGGGGGGGTGTTGACGTGTCCCTGGTATCCCTGAAACAAACTTCTTGGGCCTCTCACATGGGGGTGTCATTGTCAAGCACCATTGAACCTTTACCTCCAACAATAATTACAAAGTTACAAAATGTTAGCTTTCATTTAAAGAGTTAGAAAATCCTTGTAAGCGGTGCAACCTAAAAGACACTGCAAAAAATACTAACCAACAAAACTAACTTCTGTCTCAAAAGTAGTATGATATCAATAATGTGTAAGTCAAAACCCTAACAAAACCAAATTCTTCTTCACTCTTCACCCACTTTGAAAATAATAATATATATATCTTATATTTGCATAATTTTTTATTATTTTTAATATACATAATTTTAAAATGATTTTATTTATAAACATTACTATATATTTGAAACTTATAATATTCTTATTTTTAAAAAACAAACATTTACTAAAAATTGTTTCTTTTACACAATTACTAATATAGAAGTTTCTCCTAGTCTTTTTATAAGGCTAGAAAAATGAGCTTTTGCATGGTGGAATATTTTTATAAGGCTTTATTTTGAATTTCTTAAAATGTCATATAAACATTGGAACAGAGGAAATATCGTATGATCTTGGGATGCCTTGTAATTACGCAGCGCACAAATATATATGAAAGTCTTTGGTTACTTCTCTTCACTACCCTTCTATACATGCGTGCTCATGATCTCGCTCCAATTTATTGTGTAAAGAAATACAAGAAGAATGCCCCCCAACGGATAAGATCGACACCACTCAATTCAAGAAATTAAGCAGCGGAAAATATTCTCAAGCTCGGCGTTCGACCGGGGAGACTACAAATTTGTGCGCAATTGAGCTCTCCCAGCTCAACACACCGATTCGCAGGTGAGATACATTTTATTTAAATGTTTGTCTTTCTACGCCATATCAATCAAACTTTCGACCTCACTTATTATTTCAATTAACAGTGAACATAAGTCTTTGGCTCAAGATGTATTTCTCAGTCACAGCGGTAAGCAGAAAAATTTCATTAGGCAGCTACACAGAGACCTCACAAACCATGGCTTGTCATGCTTTTTTGATCAAGATCGTGAAAGTTTGCCAGTGGGGGAAGATTTCCCTTCTCGTATATTTGAAGCCGCTAAGACATGCAAAGTAGCAGTTCTACTTCTCTCTAAGGATTTCCTCGAATCAAAGTGGCCAATGTTGGAACTCTCTGCTTTCGTGGAAGCGAAATACACATTGTGTACAAATCCCAATCTCAAAATTTTACCCTTGTTCTTCCTGATTTCACCAGATGCTCTCAAAGACATGAAGGTAAACAACGAAAAGTGGAAACAGTTGGAGAAATGCAGTAAAAAACGAGCAGAATGGCACGGAGCTTTGAATGCAATACGGCAAAATAATGGGATTAGTTTCAGGGAAGGAGATGATGAAGTGAAGTTCAGAGATGAAATCGTGAAAGAAATCTGGTACATACTGCCAACACCCTCGCCTAGGTATCCTGTCCGCTGTATGCAAGGACAAGTACGAATGTGTCAGGTGAAAACACCTCACTAACTTCTTTTGCTTTTATCACGAATATCTGCATTAAGTTCATGCATTTATTATATTTATTGTTCTTCAGGAGGTTGCAGATTTCTTCAAATCTGTTCATTCCGACAAAAAGGGAATCGGTATTGCAGGATTGTATGGAATACCGGGCCAGGGGAAAACTACACTTGGCAAAGTCTTCTGCAACTTCAAATTGGGGGCTTTTGATGGTAAAGTATGCCATCTGGAATTTTCTAGAGGCAATTCTCTCGAAAGAACAAAACTTGCCCTGCAGTATCTCACTCGCTGCCCTCAGTTGATTCTCCAAACACTGACAGACCAAGATCAGGTGAGCGATTTCACATATTTTAATTTTGTTTCCAGGAACTTATTCCTTTCCATATAGAATTCTCTTTACAATTCAAGTGTTATGTAAATGACTCGTGAGCAAGATGTGTAAGTACTTTGCATTTTCTAATATAACTTACAGGCACAAGTTGAGCTGTATAGAAGAGTAAAGGGTCAAAGAGTATTGTTGGTTCTCGACAATATCACAGAAGAAAGCGTAGACGAAGTGGGATATTATCTTAAGGCAGACATGGGAGAAAAGAGCTGCATCCTCTTGAGCGCTCGGAGTGTAGATGTTCTAGAAAAGCATTTCAAGATAGCTAAGCAGTCATGCATGCGCGTCCCAAGGCTTGAAGAGGACGAGGCCATACGTATATTGTTGGAAAGGACATCTGTACAAGACTCAACGTTGGGGGCACAGGACAAAGCTTTTGCCGTGAAGTGTGCAGACAGATGTTCGTTCGAGGATGTCGGTCGGAGAGGTCGAACATTTCATCCGTTAGCCTTAAAAGCTTTTGGCGGCTACCTCTCCAGTAAATGCGGTTCGCATTTGTCAAAGTGGGTTGCTGAGATAGAAGGCTGGGTAGATTGGTGCGGTTATGGTTTGGATGACTTGTTGGCTGTGCTGGGCAAAGCTTTTGATAACATGCTTCCCGAATATCGCACCATATTCATGCTTCTCACCCTATTTATGCCGCCTAATATGTCTCCCCACAAAGTTACTGGGTGGCTGGCACTGATACTCAACAAAGAAGTCTCGTTTATTGAGAAAGCAGTGAGTTGAATATTTGCCTTTAAACCTATTTAGTTTGTGATTGTCGTGTTTTACCTGAAGAACCGTTGAATGCTTAATTTATATGTGGTTTCAGGTTGAGGATCTATGTAAAGAAGCTTTTATTGAAGAATTTGAACCTGAAATTCGCATACACGACCTATATATTGAATTTGCACAAAGCAAAGCAAATGAAATGAGGAGATGGCTGTGGTGGAAGAGTGACCCACGTAGTACGCGTGGGTTAATATCTCAACGCAATGCAGGGTTTGAATTGGCCAAGTTGGAGCAGTGCAGATATCGAAAGCCGTCCCAGATCGCCCCCCACGACCGTCAAAATCTATTGGTGCTTCAGCTTGTAGATGTGGAGAATATGAGCAAACTTGACATGGGTGGGATGGGCCGTCTCAGAAGTATTACATTACACAAATGCAAAGACCTGGCAGCGCTTGAAGGAATGGAAAAATTGCAACAGCTGGCGTGGCTTCAGATAAGCGAAGTAAATCCAATGTTCAAACTTCCTGAGCTAAGCAGCCTCGAAGGTTTACAGCATCTAGAGATCAATATTGCAGGCAGGCAGGTGCTCAATCGGCTGGGAAATCTTACCGGTTGTGTTTTTCTGAGAGAGATTAATGTTCGTTGTCCATCCCTCTTGGAGTTCCCAAGGTTGAATGGTTTGCCGTATTTGGAGAAAGTGGAATTTAGTGTGTGTGATAAAGTGAAAGGGCCCCTTGACTGTACAGAATGCGTGGAGCTTCAGAGTATTGTCATCGACAGTTGCTCCCAGATGAATGCGTCACCGCTCCTCGTTGGATGTAAGAAACTATCCAAAATCATATTGTGGGAATGTGATGTAGTGAAGGCATGTCCAGATATAGATGAGCCAAGTGCTTTGAAGACACTAGAGCTGTTTGTTTCATCAAAAGCTGCTTCAGCGCCCAAAAGTTTAGAGTCTTGTAACGGATTAGAAATTCTTCAACTATGGAATATAGAAGAACTAAAGGAGCTTCCGAGTTTCAAAGTTTTAACAAATTTGACTGTGCTCAAACTTGGCAAGTGTGGTATAAGGGAGCCCCCGGATTTAACATGTTGTGTCATGTTGGAGGATGTCTACTTTTTCAGACTAAAAAATTTAGTAAGGTTTCCCAACTTCTCATTGCTGAGAGAGTTGAAGAAGTTAAGTTTATATGATTGTTGGAGTGTTGAAGATCCTCCTGATATTAGTGGCTGCCATCAATTACAGGTATTCCATCTAGTCTATAACGACAATATGAAAGGACTTCCAAACATGGGAGAGTCCCCACGATTAGAGGAAATCAAATTGAGTTGGCCTTCTTATGAGGAAATTGATATCGACAGTGCTGAATTCCGTGTGGATCTTCAACCTTACGAGGATCTTCAATCTCGCCTGGAGCACTTTAAAGACGAAAGCTTCTCGAACTTAAGTGATGTAAGCGTGCCAGAAGCTCTGAAAGAATGGCAGTGGCTGAAGGGCAAGACTATATTGGGGAAAAGGTATGTCCGTGGAGGGAAGACCTATTATTCTATCACAGCTCCGTATGAATCGCACGAGCGAAGCCAGTTTTCGGGAACAATTTCTGAACGCGCTGCATATTCAAGTCTACTTTTAATGGTATTGATACCGGTGTTAAGAGTTTCGCAGCATTCTGGGAAAGGTCAAGCCATCAAAAATTACATCTTTAAAATCTATCTTTCATTCACTCACTACCTAGGGAAGACCTATTATTTTATCACAGAGCGAAGCCAGTTTGCGGAAATTTTTTTTGAACTCCCTGCAGTCTATTTTTTAAGTTTACTTTTAGTTTTCATAGTATTGACACAGGCGTTAAGAGTTTGGCGGGTTTCTAGGAGAGGTCAAGTCATCAAAAACATCGTCCACTGTCTAATTACAACCAGTTTGAAAGTTGGTACGATAATTATGCTTCTAGCATTAGTCACTGCCCTTAGGCGGAGACGACGTAGGTCTCCTCACCGTTCTTACTTAAATCTGGCACCGAAAATCATAAGAGAGCCCAGGGAAGGGGGGTTAAATGGGCCTAGAATGAGAAGAGATAGGTATAGGCCTAGATCTGGTATTATTTCTGAAGTTACTCATCATTAAGTAGTCAACTTAAATTTGTATTTATAATATTTAATAATAATTTAAGCAATTAAAAATTGAAAATAAAAGTTGAAAACAAATATTAAAAAAAGGCAAATAATAGATCGAGGATACTATTTTGTGGAGACTGTTCTCATTGAAAGTCAGAGATTTTTTTGAGTGCATTGTCGACGGATTTACCTCTTTTCTGTTCGCATGGTGATTGAGGCTGCCATTTTGTTTGGGTTATTTCAAAATGTTCACACAACAAATGATGCAGACTATGAATTATGTTTCGAGAAGGGATCCTAATTTTGGGAAATTTTCATAATTTGGGCTATCTGTTGATACAAAACTTTTGTAATTATGGGTTTTGATGGGGATTTTTGAAAAACTTGTAATTGATTAAAGAGCATGTTCTCAATCAGGGTATGAGAAAGAAAATATAAAAGTATTTTGTTTTGGGGCTACAATCGGGGGTTTTCTTCTCCTGGTTCTTTCCTGCTGGTATGCCTCTTTTGAACCAGGATTATAATATGTAAATCTATGTTTATGATTATATTAATTTATATAATGGCTCTACCATTTTTGCGTAAAAAGAAAATATTAAAAGAAAAGGAAATAAATTCACCATGTGACATTTTTGACATTATGCAGTTGTTGCTTATTTCTAGCCCCCTCTTTTTTCACAGCTTATTTTCAATTCTTAAGTAGTAGTTGCAAAGTTTCCAAATTATCTTTTACAAAAAAATTTGCATGGGAACATTGCATAAATTTAAGCAGAAAACATGATTAAGTAACTACATGGGGATAGAGGGTAAATAAATAACATTTTCTATTATTTGTAGTGTTTTTATTTTTATTTTTTATTTGTCAATTATTCCTATTTTTCTAATTGACCCCTCATATTTTTCCTGGGGTTTTTTTATTTTATTAAAAATTAGAAAAAAAACTTCAAAGCAGGAAAAATTAAAGACATTCTTAGCCGATAATAGGCACTGCCTGTTAGGATTTAGTATTTCTCACACTCGAGAAATTTTTGAGCAATCAAATCATTCCTTGCCTCACGTCGCCTAAAAACAAAATTTGACTTTGAATTTGATATTTTTGTTTAAAGGCTTGCAAAAGTCTTGTCGTCAGATCTTAGGCGACTCATGCCTAATATCTTCTCTCGAGTTGAAGAGTTGAAGTAAACCCTAAAACCTTGATATTTTTAGATTTTGTTTCATGTGAATAGATTGATGTAATAGTTGTAGTAAGATTGGTTTTTGGTTCAGGGCATTTAAATTATTTTTTGTTGTGTTAGGGTTTCGTAATTTTATTGCAAGCTTTTCCTTTTTTTAATCAATGACATCTTTAATAGCATCACACAATTTGTGTGGAATTTTTAAGTAAGTAATTTGCCATGGTTTTAGTGAATTATATTTTTCATAATCTTTACATTGTCGAATCATTTTTATTATGTTTTATTTCATTTGAACACAATTATGTTGCTATTTGTCAAATGAAAGGATTGGTTCTCCAAAAAGTTGTCTCATGCTAGGAAAAACAACTTTTAGGTAGTTGAAACATACTTTAACTCGCAACCAATATTTTTTGTTTAAAAGCTTGCAATTTTTTGTCTTCAACTCAACAATTGAGTAGCGCTAAAACCTTGATAATTCAGATGGTTTATTAACTGTGCATGCAAAACTTGGGTGCATCAACATGTACTATCCCCCTTTTTTTAGGGTTTTCTTTCATTAGGGTTTGAAACCCTATGGTTTGAAATTTTATGATTTGAAATTCTATGGTTTGATTCATATTTCTCAATGGTGAAGATTGGGTATACAGGGACTCAGAGAGAGCGGGCAAGCTGACAATGGGGGTTGAGATTGAAAAGAGTTCTAGTAGCAAAAACGCCTCAAAACACCTCAAATTTTTGTTGTATTGCTCATTTCTCGATGAATTCAATGTGTGGCCATGTGGAGCAATCTAAGCCCCCCATCTTTGCATTGTAGCTCCTCAAAATTCATCTCCACGCATGGGTCCACTGCTTGTACAGTGAAACCATCATTCTTAACCCACCGAATTTAACTATGGTTACCTCTTCCTACTCATTCTAACTTCCAATTGTCATCACTCACTTTTCCTTAGCCGCTAATGGATTTTTTTAACCTTAATGGGTTGCTATACTGTTAAATTGGATGGAACTGCTTAGCTACCACAAACTATTCCATCAACTATCTAGTTAAACAGGGGGCACTGCTTAACCACCACGAACAATTACACTCTTCCAGAGTAACATACTATTCCATGAAATTAACAAGATTGACACATAGTTATTAGGCTTCAACAATAAAAATGCAATCAAATTAGAAAGATGGTGCTTAATTGTCATAACAGTAATATATTATAATTCAATGAAATTTTTTCCAATACCATAAAACCACCAGACAGAGTTTAAATTTAAACATCACCCCTCTGATTCATTACCTTAGATAACCTAGTATAGGGGTGGATTGCGACAGGTCATCCCTATTCTACCACTTTGTCATTTAGTCTATCACTGTCTTACCCACTTTTGATTAAGGCAAGTTAACTATTATTACTACATGGCATACATTATGTCTATGCACAACTACTGTCTCTATTTTGATTTGTTATCATTGCTAGCTGTGACAATCATCTGCTCACTTTATGCTCGTCATATTGCTCATTTAGTTGGTCTAAATCCAATTTGTTCTGAAGTTGGTTCTTGATTTCAATTTTGATTATTGATATAGGACCTTAGAGTGTAATAGGATGCATTAGACTCTACCTAGTGCTTTTTCTTTTTAAATTGTTTTCTTTGGTTTGTGCAACTCTCTTTGCCACTTTAGGCTCTAGCATTAAATGTTGTACTCAATCTAAAATTAAATGCATGAATCCACATGTATTAAGCCAAGAAATAATATACCATCTAGGATAATTTAGTAAAATTGAAACTTTACAAGATACATGAGAAGGTGGTTGACAATAGCAAATTACCCATTTCAATTACCCATAGGGCTCACACCTACCCTAAATCCTATTACAGTCAATCTAGCGAGAGGTCAAAATGTTTATTCAGCAAATCATACCCCTTGGTGTTGTCCCACTTAATTTTTTGAATAATGTCAGAGTCCCTTTTGTTTGGGATCAAATTTTCTCTTGCCCTAGAATGAATAAGTTTGTAAACCAATAATAAAAATAAAGATTTGGCAATTTATAGTATTTTGAAGATTTGTTAATTTTGTGTTAAATTCTTTTAGTCATGTAAGATGAATCAATCCATATCTTTGCCTATCAATTGAAACAGTGTTGTAGGAAAACATTTTTTATGATTGTATTTGGCATCGAGGAGGTGTCAATGATGTAGTCCATGAGATGCAGTCTTCCAAAGCTTCTTAATGTGTGATTGCTAATAGTAGAGGATTAGTTCAAAGTGCACACACCTCATCTTTGTATGAAGTTATCTTTTATGTGTTACACTCACTTTAGATGTTCACAACATTTGGTTATGTTGGTTTATCCTTACTGATATTTCAAAGTTAGCTCTGACTATTTTGTCGATGTTTATCAAAAAATTTTATACTAGACATAATAAGGATATCAAAAAAATTTATACTACATTATAAGGAGTTACAACAAATCTAAGTATCTAATTTACTAGAAAAGTATAGTCAAAATTAGAGCCAGAGTAGAGATGGAACATACAAATACAATAATGTCTATAGATTATTCAACCTTGAGATTTTACAATAAGATATGCAAACTAACACACCTGCCCCAACAAAGCAAGCAAAAAATTTCAAACCCCTCATTAAATTCAAGTCATATGAGACAATCGCTAAATGCTAACATTTGAATATTATGTAAATTAGGCGGTGTTTTTGTAGTGTATCAAATTATGTAATTATGAGTTCCCATTTATGTATAGTTTCAAGTCAATCTTCATTGACTCATATTATGTATGTTGAAATATAGATGATATGTGCTCGACTAGATAATGAAAAACAACTTTTAGAGCTAAGTTTAGATTCAAAGCATATGCAAATACAATCATTGCACTAATGTAGCAATGTTGGTATAAGTACAACAGTGTTTGATTCTTAATTTCTCAAGCCTAAGCTTGTAGAATTTATGAAATAAGAAATTGTACTATTTTACTTGATTAGTAATGTCTTTGTCACACAACTGTTTTATTCTTTCTTTTTTTGTTGTCATTTGTATCCATCTTTACACTTATTCTCAAGGTTTGATATTGATATTGATCTTCGACCAATGCAAGCAGTGTAGCTGCAATAGCTACCAAATTTCTTTGGCACAGACTATAGCTGCACCACAACTCTTGTTTACATTGTTAATAATTAGGGGAGAGTGGCCAATACTTTGTTGGAATTTAATGGTATTTGCAGTTGTACAATATGTTTTTTAATAATTAGGCAAGAAGGAGCTAATAGTTCAAGGGCGGGGTGATATAGTATTTGTTTTTGTAGGATATAGTATTTCACTAAATTTATATTGTATTGTGGAAAATGAGTCAATGGTTCAAGGGTGTTGTCTTATTTTCAACAAATTATTTGTATTTAGAGGATGTATTTTTTCACTTGTATCATAAAAAAATGCATACCTTTGCATTTTCACACTAGTTTGGGCCCTCCTTGCTTGCTATTTGCCTTGATTTGGTGTTGTAGTGGGTTGTAACTCATTCACACTAGGTCTTGGGCCCTAGAAACTGAGTAAGATACATTCATTGATGTCTTGTAAAGGTGTTGTGAAGTGTTGTAACCCATTTTTGCACTTTTCTAGGACATTTTCATATATGTGAACCTATTTTTAACCAAGTTGTTTTTAATCAATGTCCTTTCTAGGGTGTTGTGAAGTGTTGTAACACATTTTCACACGCTATTAGGGTATTTATTAAATATTTGGGCTTTACTATGCTTTAAATGGTCCTATTTTACATCCACAAGCCTAATAGATGACATATTTTTATGGTTAATCATGACAATTATCAAAATATAACTAATCATTTAATGTTCTTGTCTAAGTGTCCTTGATTTTTGTGTTGGGACTAGGTCACCACCTTAGCCAACTTAGTCCCCCTCTAATTTTGGGACCCTGATTTTGGAACCTCCCATAATAGGCCCCTTCTTAGACTCTGTGCTCTAAATTTCCAAGGGTGGCACTAAGTCGCCACCCTAGCCGACTTAGTCATCCTTGGGATATTTTTGGGATCCAAATTCAAATTCTGGTAGGAATTAACCTCCTTTATTTAATATTTTCCTATGTCGGCTTGTGGTGATGTATTTTTGGGGTTTATTGCATAGTTAAGTATAAATACAAGGTTCCCTCACTCATTTTCATCCTAGAAGTTTCATACAAGCATCCTTATAGCAAGTTGGAGTCCATAAGAGCATTCAAGAGCATATTCATCAAGTATTTGGAGCCATTCTCAAGATTCAAGCATCATGTCAAATATCTTGCATCATGTGTGTTTTTGAGCTAACATTTGTGACGTAGGGTTTTTATTCAAGCAAGAATTCAAGTCAACATCTATCAAGCATTCAAGTGATTCAAGATCTACTTCCAAGTTGGCCATTTCATACAAGTTTGTAGATTTCATTACAAGGGTTTGTTGAATTGCAACATTGTATTTTATTCATTCATCATTCCTTTCTATTTCTATTTCATTTCAAGATTTGATTATCAACAAAGGGTTTGACCAAGGAAAACCCCCCTTTACTAACAATCAACAAGTTTTTCCCTCTTGTGTGTATGTGTTTGCAGATCTAGGATTGAAGACTTGAAGATCCTTTGAATTGCAAAGTTGTCAAAATTGCATTGCAAAGTTATCATCTTCACAAAAACTCAATTACATACTAGATCTAGAAGTTTCAGGACTTGAGATCTGGAGGGAAGCAAGTGTAGACCTAAGAGCCAAGGATCACATTCAAAAATTTTAAAAATTTGAAGAGGGACCTTTGCTATAGTGGTGGCGACTTAGTCCTCTTCAACTTATTTTTTAGAATTTCTTCTGGATTCTGTTTCGACATCTGAAGATTCTGAGATTCCCCCAAAAATCAATAGCGGGACATATGTGGTAGTTGGGGCATCTTAGTTCTGGTAGGCATATTTTGGCAGTTTTTTTGAATTTCCTGGATTCTATTGGCATCTCCAATCTTCCTAGGTACACATACCCTAACTTGGAGTTGTTCATTTTTAGTATTCATATAAGCTTCATTTTGCTCATTTTAGGTGTTTTGCATATCATAGTGTGTTTTCAAACATTTGTCTTTTCCAAACATTTGCTTGGTGGTGAACCCTCTAAAGCCCCTCTTTACCCCTTCTTAGGTCCTCATTATGAATTGACTCACCTTGTAAGGTTGTTAGTCAATCCAATTGGAACTCTTAGGACATCCCTTGAATGATCCTAGGAAAATGAGGAATATTTCTAAGATTATTCCCCCTCTTTTTCTTACAGTTCATTTTGGTGAACCTGACGTGATGAAATTTGGCATCTCCAATCTCCAATCTAAATAGTCTTGTGTAGGCATGACACCTTGTGCTAAGAAAGAGATCTTTGTTGCAAAATAAAGCAACATCCTCAACCTTGGAACAAGAGAGTATCTTGATGAGACTCCTCCAAGATCATTTGATGTACCTTCACTAATACATTTGACTGCAAAATCTGACGAAACTGTCTGACGAAATATGTAAAATTTGATGTTCGTCGGGGGCTTATAAAATTTGATGTGTAATTTCCAATTTTTTAAAAGTTTATTCCCAACGTTTGTCGAAATGTCGGCTATAATTTTCGTCGAATTTTTGACAAACATGAAAAATAAAAAAAATAAAATTGTGGCCGACATAAAGAAAAGTGAGTTCGCACCCAATTTATTGCGACAGTGTTTTGCTCTACTTGAGACAGTTTGTGGAGAACTGAGGACAGTTTTCTTGGAAAAAATTAATAAAAATTCAAGAAGATATCGCTAGGTTGAGGGTAGTCATTGCCTTTTTGCAGAATTCAGTTGTGAAGTTAGATTTGTAGTTCTAGGTTTGAAAATCATATTTTAAAGCAACATCTCATCATATTTCATTTTTAGAGGTTAAGGGTTTTGAGAATTTCATGTCCAGATTTTGTTGTGTGGAATCACCATAAGATCACAACTAGAGAACATATTCTTGTGACTGTAATCATGTGATCCATAACTCTATTGGTCATGTGGCATAGTTGTGCTATAACAAATACATGATGCATTCAAGTGTGACCCAAGTTTAATGTGGCTATATTGTGATAGAAATGGAGACACTCATATAATGTAGTTAATTAAGGTTGTACAATATAGGTGTCAATCATCATTGGGTGCATTCAGATTGTCTCAAGTTTAATAGATTAGGATGTAATTATAGCATAATCGAAGAGTGATTACCTCTTGCTGCAATAAAGAGCCTGTAACTCTGGTTGATATGCAAAGTGGTTGTGTCATATCAATTATGTAGTGTATTCAAGTACAACCCATGTTTAATAGGCTATTCTAGAGAGTGATCAAGATTTTCTAAACCTTATGAATGTTACTTGACATATATTTGTATAATCTCAAATTCCTTCAGAGGATTTTGAAGTATCAATATATCCTATATAGGGTTTAGAATGATTTATTTTAATTAAAAAAATAAATAAATGATGTATTTCCCTATAATTAGATAATGTGGAGATCTCCTAAATCTTCCCCAGCACACTATCCTCTTTGGCACTGTATTCATTACTCTAGCTACTAGGGTTTTGCATGTGACATTTTAATATCTTCATGACCACGGCTTTTAAATAGATCTGTCTTTTCTTTAATATTTTTCATGGTAACCTTTGAGTTCCATAATCCACCTTCAATCTCTTCTAAGAACGTTGTCTTAAGCTAGACTGCATAGTATGCATATAAAGCAAGTCCTTCATACCTACCATTGTTCCAAACCACCACTACTTCCTTGCTTAAAATGTTGCCTCCATAAGCACAATAGCGTGTTTTAAAATCATGGTTTCCAGTGATTAACCATTAAGGTCACCACTTTCATCATGAAGATACAATGAGATTTTTGTCTTCATACTCAAGGCATTATGGAAGATAACATTGTGAATTGTTTGTTGTGTACGATTCAATTTTCTTGCACATTTACTACTTTTCTAACTTCCTTTAAGACTGGGTATTGCACCCTCAGTTGTAATCTCAAACAACTCACTCACTATCACTTAAAGATTCCTTTCATGAGCATCCTTCTATAAAGTTAAACTATGCTCTATAGACTGCCTACTTACTACAGGGGGCTCATTGTTTCATGGTATTGTAGTTCTTAAGACCCTTCAACCTTATTGAAACTACTTCGCAGTCCACAAAGTATTATTCACTATTCTCCCATCTTTGATGAGTCTCAAAACACTACTCAAACATGGAATCCACTACCTCCATTATACATTAATGGCTAAGAAGAAACATTGAACCTATGATTACCACTGTTACTTCATTTGGACAATCATTCCCTAATTGCATTTTCCTTGTCTAACACTATCAAAAGCATTTGAAAAACCCTTAAGGTCAGCAAGGGGGTAAACAAACTCACTATTAAAATCTCCACTTTAGTATGCAAGGTTTGAACTTTATTATCTTGTCACTGCTCAGCCTATTTTTGACTGTCACATCTCAAGTGACTATCTTTCTTCTTACCGTAGATTGCATTTACAAATGTCACTAAGCTATATAGTGTGCTTGTTATTGGCTACAATTTTTAGATTGCAAGATTTTGTTATTACCTACAATGTCTCAATCTTTCTGGTATTGCAACCTTACTAATCCGCTATAGTTATTGTTTATGTTTCTACGGAGGCCTAGGGTTTGTACCCTAATCATGCTCTTACCAATGCTTCTGTTGTTTTTTATTAGGGCTCTCTATATGTTGAGGGCCTTAGGGATAAGCTTGTCATAAGAAGTGACACATTGCATCTTTAACTAAAAGGATAAATCCGTATTGACATTAACAATGATGATTTCAACTTGTTGCTCCTTAGGAATGGGTCACTTGCTCTTACTAGCTCGCTATCTCCATTGTTGTAGGAATTTTGTGATCAAGTTTAATATTCTGATTTTAGGAGTCTTAACGGTTGGAAATCATAGTAAAATTAGAATTTAATAAGTTTTGGAATTAGCATTTTAAAGTGTTTTTTGGGGTCATTAACTTCAGATTATCTTCTTTTTTGCAGGGGTGGTTGCATGCCAAATTTTTTTGGTGTAAAATATCATAATTATTAGATTATGTTACCTGTCTATGAATAAAAATTATTGGAGTGTGAGTTTAATATTTTTTGAAGATCTAAATAGTCAAGCTTGGTAAAGAAAAATCATGTTAGATAATATTAGTCCATAACAAAATGAAGAAAAATTTGATAGATTGTGGGCTAGATTGAAAAAAAAGGGTGATGGGAAATGTTATTGTCCTTGCAATAATTGCAAGGGCTTAAAGACGAGACGAATTTTAATCACAACAGCTGAGAAACATTGTAGGCAACATGGTCACGTTGAAGGGGGGCATGATTATCGTCCATTGGTAAGTTGTTCATTATATGTGTTTATATTGATTGAATTTGTAAATGTTTATATTATTTTAACATTTTATATATATATCACATGATCATGATCATGGTTTATTTGTGTCTATCATTATTATAAAGGTGGGGCGCCCTAGGGTAGATGCTATGGATTATCACGGCCCAGAGAATGTGGTTTTGCAAGTGGACGAACATGGAGTTGTGAATATCGAAGATGAAGTTAATGATCCTATGGAAGAAGATGATCATGCACCAGAAAACACAGTTGAAGATGATGGTACAAATACATTGATCCATGACACATTTAATGGTAGAGCTGATCATGATGATCAAGATGACCTTGATGATGTTCATGATTTACCTATACTTGAGAAGGCATACGAGCCCCTTTATAGAAGGCTCTGAAACAACTCTTCTCTCTGTTGTATTGTGCTATTGAACTTGAAGGTTATGAATGGTTTATCAAACATAGCAATCTCACGAATGTTAAGGTATGTCATATATGCATCTTTTTTCATCTATTTTAATTGTTGTTAGTTCATCACTAGTAAATAAAGGATGAAATATGTACCATTAATATTCTTTATATGAATGAATTAATTTTTGTTGTAGATTGATTGGTGAATTTTTGTTACCACCATCAAATATTTTACCTTGCTCATACCGAGATTTATGTGCCATTATGAAAGATATCAGAATGGAGTATCAAAAAATAGATGCATGTTCCAATGATCATATTATATATCACAAACAATAAGAATTTGTAATAGAATGCTCAGAATGTCATATCAGTAGATAACAAACAGATCAACTAACAAAAAAGGTTCATCGCAAGGTTCATCGTTACATTCCCATTATTCCACATATGCAACGATTATTTAGGTGCAAAAACTTAGCGTAATTGATGGATTACCATGCATAGAATAGAAGTGGAGATGACATTCTTTGAATGCTTGCAGATGGTTTTTCATTTAGGGACATAGAGGAAAAATGGCCACACTTTAAAGAAGAACCTCGTAATCTCAGGCTTTCATTGGGAGCGACAGTGTCAATCCATTTGGAGAGATGAGATCTATTTATTCAGTGTGGCCTATTTTTGTTATCAACAATAACATTCCTCCATGGATGTCAATAAAGAGGGAGCACATAATGTTGTCAATGATTGTTCTAGGTATTTGTTTACATCAATTTTCTTTAATGTAGTAGCATCTCATTTTTTATTTTTTGCATAATGACATTTTTTTCATTCAATAGTCATGTACATTAATTTATATATATTGCAGTAAAATGGTTATAATAATTATGTAATGTTTATGTTCATTCAACTAGGTAAGTACCAAGTTAAAGATATAAATGTATATATCGAGCCTCTTATCGACGAGTTACTAAAGTTATGGAATGGCGTCACTGTGTATGACATCTCTAGACCAATAGGACAAAAACAATTTCAATTCCATGCAATGCTTGTATGGACAATTAATGATGCCCCAGGGCTAACACATTTTTGTGGTATGTTATAACGTTCGACTACACTTTAACAATATTTAATTTGATGAAGTAGATATCATGCATGTTTTTAAAATAATCTATTCATTATATATAATTATAAAAATTGACATATTTAATCCAATTATATATCATCTTGCAGGTCTTCAAAGAAAGGGAAAATTTGTATGTCAAATTTGTGGTCCAAAGATGAAATCTTGTTATTTAACAAGTTTAGGAAAGTACCTGTGTTTGATGAGTATAGGCACTTCCTCCATAGATATCATAAGTATCAAACTACTGAAAAAAATATTTTCAATGGGAAAGAAGAGACTACATCAAAACCATGAAGAATGTCACCTCACCTATGGAAGTTGGAATATAATAAAATTAATCGTGAAAGTTATACATCGGATCAAATTTTTTATCTATCATATATGATATGTTTTGAATTTATATTTTTATATTGTGTTGTGTTTACTCATGTTGTAATTGACAATGATTGTCGTTGTTAATTTGTTTAACTTATATGCTTCATGAAGGTCGCCAAGGCATTAATGGCCGACTTCCACAGGGACTGAAAAGTTATCCCAAACAATTTAGTAGGTTGCCCTACTATGAGCAGCTATAAATTGTGCATTTTTTTGATACAACGCATATCACAAAGAATATAACAAAAACGTTATGAAAAATATTGGATGGAAGGAATGACAAAGAAAAAATTGTCAAAATTTGTAGTGACATTCAGGAAGCCAATCATGCAATGAAAAATGTCATTCAGTTAAATAGTGATGAAGACCAAATTAATATAAGTGCCCTTCCTTGGTTATTAACAGAGTAACAAAGCAATGCTATAAAAGAAGTCATACAAAAAAATTGATTTCCCACAGGATTTGCTGCGAACATAAACAATATAATAACAAAGAAAGGTGAATTTGGGTTAGGGATGAAAACACATGATTGACGTACCTTCATTAAGGTAATTATTCTGGTATATTATATACACTTGTATAATGCATGTACTTTTCAATGTATTGTGTTTACTACTTTTGGAAAAATAATGAAAAGATCATTTTATAATTGTTGCAGTACATTCTACCTTTGTCTCTCCCAGACAACTTTGACAACAATGTCAAGCAAGTTATATATGATCTTGGAAAATACATAAGGTAAGTAGCGAGATTTGTTCAATTCATTGTATACATCTTATAATTTCTACTTGTTTTACTTGTTATGTAATATACTATATATTTTTGTTAAATCTTGTTAATATATTCGCCCCTTGAATCACTTGTAGATGACTATCATCTAAAGAAATCTATAAAGAAGATATAAATTATTGGAAGAGAAAAATTCCTCATCTAATGTGTGAAATGCAAAAGTGTCCACCTTCAACATTTTTCAATGCACAAGAACACTACCTCATACACCAAGTTGAGAAGATTGAATTGTGTGGACCTGTACACATAAGGTCAATGTGGATGGTTGAGAGGCACTTGAAATTTTTGAAAGCTTTGGTTAGACAAAGAGTGCATCCTGAGGGTTCTATGGTGGAGGGATATATGGTATGTACCAGACCATGGTGTACATTAGTGAATATCTTCATAAGTTTGCAGCAAAGATCCATGTAGATCACATTTGGGATCCCAACTCCATTAACAAATTTGAACGGGAGTACCTGTTAGGAAAGGTAGATTGAGGAAAGTGAGATGTAATTATAAGATGGTCATGGAGATTAATTGGAATACATTTTACATATAGTTTTTATGTATATTGTACTTATTTAATTTTTAATCTTCAATATACATCAATTATAAATTAAGGTCATTTGTGAATTTCAATTTTTTTTGGTATAGTTGGTCAAGAATGGGATGCACTACATTTGTACGTCACCAACAATATTGATTGGATGACGGTATGGATTGAACGATGTCAAAAATTTGGTCACGCATTAACATGGGAAGGTGTGACTTCATTGGTTAAAGAAGCTCATCGTAATGGAGATTCCAATGTTACACAAAGGGAAATTGATTTACCATATAGTTTAAGATATTAACAGGTACATATAAATATATTAATCACCTGACGATATTAATAGGTACATATAAATATATTGAGATTGTTTCCTTTGCATACATTCGGCTAAAAATAAATATGTTTATCAACTGACGATATTACAATAATTTTTACATATTTGACATATTGCAGGTGAAACACCACAATGCTATATGGTGCAATGGTTTTAAATTTCGAATCAAAATGTTGGATGACATGAAGAAGAATTGTGATTCTGGTATAACTGTAGTCTTTCAGGTGACTAATGTTTCATCTAGAAGAGACATACATCCAAAAGTCTCAGAAAATCGATACTATGGGATTTTTGATGATATACTTGAGTGTGAATTTAAGTCTTTCAGATTAATTTTGTTCATCGTCCTATGGTACAAGCTACGATTGAATGAAAATGATCCTAAGAGAACTGTTATTGAACATGATAATGGATTTACCATGGTTAATACAAGGTTGATTGAGCGAGCTAGAAATGAGCCCTATGTTCTTCCAAGCCAATGTGAGCAGGTATTTTACTCAGAGGTTCCAGGTAAACCGGGTTGGTCATTTGTTGTTAGACATGATCCAAGAGGAAGACTGGTAAAGTATAATGTGGTGGAAGAAGAAGATACCGAAGAACTAGAAGATGATGTAGATAATGATCAGGATCAACGATTAGTTGATGATGTCGCTGACGAAAATGTCGAAGAGGAGGAACTAAATGATGATGATGTAGGAGTTAATGTTCATAAAGATGACATTCGTCTGGATGATGACATTATCAAAATTGATATCGATGATGATGATGATGATATGACCAATCCTTACAATGTCAAATCTGGATCAGATGATATAGACAAAGAGTTGGATGAAGAAGAAGATCAATGACATTGATATGTATAAGTTATGTGATTATATTATCTATTTGATATTAATTTCTTGATAGAATTATATTTGAATTATGTGCTTACATAATTAATTCATGATGTTTTTAATTTTTATGCCATTACATAATTAATTTAATGATGTATTTTTTAATGTTTGAAAGTTCAAAAAATTAAAACATTTCAATAGTGATGTTAACAACTTGAAATTAGTGTGTTTTATGTTTCATGTGATCATAAAAGATTGAAAAGTCAGTTGTAGAGGTGGTTGTTCAGTGGTTGACATGTATGTTGGTTATTTTTACAATGTAACCAGGTTTTTCTTCTAATATACTTGTGGAATTGCCATTTCCAATCGAAAGTAGCTCGAAGGACCTGAACCAACTGACAAGGACTTTAAAAGCCTCCTACACTTCGGACTCTGCAAGACTCGAGAGGGTGATCCCTTAATGTGTTTACAACCTCTGCACCATTATTATAAACAACATTAACAATAGTAGATGATCTCACTTAATAGCTCAACACGATAAGATAATATCAACTAGAATTGGTTGTTCATAGACAATATCAACTATTTGAAGCGTGAGATAACTAAACACAATCTATTGTATAAGATAGTCAATGATTTGCAATTTGTAGCAAGCTCTAGGCAAAGAAAAACAAATACTGAACTACACTAATAATTATAACTTAGATCAGTGCCATATATCCATTGTAGAGTCAAATTCATAAGCATCTAGAGGTTTATAATAGATTTAATACATCACATATAAGATCCTTGACAATATTGCATTACAATTTCATTAGTATGCATTATAACCTACAACTACTTATCAAATCCTTATACATCACATATCTGCCTATAATCCCATTCAAACATTTTGATTAATTCCTTGAATTAAAGCTAAAATATAATCATACACACCATAACAGTGAGATGGATAAAACAACCTTTAGTTATTTCATTTAAAGTTAGATATGCATGTACAATGGAAACACATGAACTCGAATTTTTATTTCAACTCAAATGTTAGTACTGTTATACAACATTAAATCTATATGAACTCAAAACCTGTTATATAATGACTCAAAACTTAAATTGCATTTATCTAAAACCATCGGATATGCAGAACATATCTATTTATAATCCCATTCAATCATTTTAATTAATTCTTTGAATTAGAGCTAAAATAGAATCATACACACTACAATAGTGAGCTGAATGAAACAACCCTTAGTTATTTTATTCAAAGTTCATTTATGCACATATAATGGAGAGAGACGAGCTTGAAATTATCATTTCGATTCAAATGCTAATACTGTTATACAACATTAAATCCTTATGAACTTAAAACCTATCATAGAGTGACTCAAAACCTAAATTGCATTTCTCTCTAAAACCATTGATCTTTACAATCAGCTCTGCAACTTCGCCTAGACTCAATCAAAATTATCTAACTTGCTAACCCATACTTCTAGCCTTGAAATCCTTCTTATAGAAAAATGAACCTGAGAAAACAAGCTTCGGGCTAGAAAGTACACACGCCACTAGACGATTAGAGCACCCGATGATATTCCAAAAATTGTTACAATTGCAATCATCCTAGAGCATATTCATGTTCATCATGTCGACTGAGGAAAGTTGATGTGATTCAAAAACCACAAGAAACCCATACCGAGAAAGTCATCAATACAAAACTGGGACCGTTGTAACCACAACATCATATTTTCCACTTGTCCATAGTCCACTCTCTTTTACTCATCATCTTTCAAATACTTAGCTACCCAGTTCTGGTATTCTTCATCAGTAGGCCAGTTAAAATTAATCACCTCATTTACCTTTGTACTATAAGGCATATACTTTACCGCTACCTGATTCACATCTCTTTCAAAAGACTCCAAAAATGAGTTGGTACCAATAATCTTATCCATACAACTCACCAACAAATCATAATTTGAGTCATCACAAATTAATTTGATTTGATTATTGATGACCTTATTTGCTTGATCCTGCCATTGTTGGAGTGTTCTGATTTTCCCTTGCTCATCAATTATATTAGGTAACAATTTGTTACCCCAATCATTGAAATTCTTTACCAACTCTTTAATCTTCCTACTCAAATCATCTGGTAGGGTTTGAAAACCTTGTAATGATTTTACTAACACATGAGTAGGCTTCAATGATTGGGGTCTACTATTTATATGAAACATTGAGGCTTTATTCATGATATCCAAATCATTGGCCCTAGGGATCCAATTTTTAATTATTTGTACCACTACCTCCTGATCCCTATTAATATTATTTATTGCTTCCAACAACAAAGAATATAAAGAATGTACATATTGAAATTTACTATCTACCCCCTCATTTAAGTGCTCCAAAACAGTAGTAACAATCTCCTTCTCCTTTGAAATAAATCTCTCCTCTCTTATCCTTAATGATGTATGTAATTCATCAATTTTTTGTATGAGCTCCCTCTTTGTTAGATCAACAGAGCACTCAATTTCTTCATCAATTTTTTCTAGAGGGGTGAGAGCAAGATTCTGAATGGGAGATGCTGGTTTGGAAACATTTGGAGAAGCAGGAGGCATTGACCCCGTTGGTTACTTTTTATGCTGTTAACCAAGTTGGTCTTCTAATATACTTATGGAATTGCCAATTCCAATAGAGGGTAGCTCAAAGGACCTAGACCGATTGACGAGGACTTTAAAATAACCTCCTACACTTCGGGCTCTGCAAGACCCGGGAGGGGAATCCTTTAATGTGTTTACAACCTCTACACCATTATCATAAACAACATTAATAATAACAGATAATCCCATTTAATAGCTCAACACAATAAGATAATATTGGAAAGAATCAAATATTCTTTGACAATATCAACTATATGGAGCATGGGATGACTACAACACAATCCATAATATATCAAATAGTCATTGATTTGAAATCTGTAGCAAGCTCTAGGCAAAGACAGACTAATATTGAATCACATGAATGAATGCAACCTAGATCAGTGCCACACATCCATTGGGAAGTCAAATTTATAAGCATTTAAAGGTCTATAACAGATGAAAAACATGACATATAAGGTCCCTAACAATATTACATTACAATTTCATCAGTATGTATTCTAACTCAATACTACTTATCAAATCCTTAGACAAAACATATTTGCCAATAATCCCATTCATACATTTTAATTAATTCCTTGAATTAAAGCTAAAATAGAATCATACACACCACAACAGTGAGATGAATGAAACAACTCTTAGTTATTTTATTCAAAGTTCAGATATGTGCATACAATGGAGAGACATGAGCTTGAATTTATCATTTTAATTCAAACGCTAGTACTATTATGCAACATTAAATCCTCATGAACTCAAAACCTATCACAGAATGACTCAGAATCCTAAATTTCATTTCTCTCTAGAAACATATGATTTTATAATCTATTTTGCAATTTCGCTTAGACTCGATCAAAATTCTCTAACTTGCTAACCCATACTTCTGGCCTTGAAATCCTTCTTATAGAAAATGAAGGAGCAAACAAGCTTCGGGCTAGAAAGTACACATGTCACTAGCTGATTTGGACACCTGATGATATTCCAAAAATCATTACAACAACAATCATCTTGGAGCATATTCTCGTTCATTATGTCGGTAGAGAAAGGTTGATGCAATAACAAAAAACCATGCGAAACCCACGCCAAGAAAGCCATCAACACAAAATCGGAATCATTGTAATTGCAGCATCTAATTTGCCACCTGTCGGTAACCCACTCTTTTTACTCATCATCATTCAAATACTTATCCACCCACCTTTGGTATTCTTCATCAGTTGGCCAGTCAAAATTAATCACCTCACTTACCTTTGTACTATAAGGCATATACTTTACCGCTACCTGATTAGCATTTCTTTCAAAAGATTCTAAAAATGAGCCGATACCAATAAGATCTTATCCATACAATTCACCAAAAAATCATAATCTGAGTCATCACAAACTACTTTAATTTGATTATTTATGACTTTACTTGCTTGATCCTGCCATTGTTGGAGTATTATGATTTCCCCCTTCTCATCAATTATATCAAGTAATAGTGTGTTACCCCAATCTTTGAAATTCTTTACCAACTCCCTAATCTTCCTACTTAAATCATCTGGTAAGGTCTGAAAACCTTGCAATGATTTCACTAATATATAAGTAGGCTTCAATGATTGGGGTATGTCATAAACATCAAACTTTGAGGCTTTATTCACAATATCTAGATTATTTGCCCTAGGGATCCAATTTTCAATTATTAGAATTAGTATCCCCTGATCCATATCAATATTCTTTATTGCTTCAAATAGAAAAGAATATAAATAATGTATTGAGGGAAATTTATTATCTACCCTTTCATTTAAATGCTCCAAAATAGTAGTAACAATTTCTTTTTCTTTTGAAAGAAAACCCTCCTCTTTTACCCTTAATGATGTTTGTAATTCATCAATTTTCTGTATGAGCTACCTCTTTGTTGGATCAACAAAGCACTCTATTTCTTCATCAATTTGTTCTAGAGGAGGGGTGAGAGCAAGATTTTGAATAGAAGACCCTGGTGTAGAAACATTTGGAGAAGCAGGAGGCATTGACCCTACTGTGGGAGGTAATGTGCTAGTTCCTGGAGCACTAGATGTTTCTCCAATATGTCTATACTTGAACCTTTCCACTTCAGTTTGTAGCTCAACATTCTTTTATTGCATTTTACTATATTCTTCAATTGAAATGTTATACTTCTCCATTAGGCTCTTTCTTTCAGCCTCCTCCCTTTTAGCAGTCTTTTGGGCCAACTTGGCCACATTCCTAGTTAAATTAGTGGCTTCAGTGGTTGAAGTCTCTGAAGCCCTCTTTATTATTAATCCTCCTTTGAAATTTGGATTAATATCAGCAATGTCTAGATTTCTTCCTTGTGGAGCCAATGCACAAATTGCTAAGGTCTCATATTCTTCACTGAAGGAAGAGTTTTGCAATGTTGCCTTAAATTCTTCTTCAAAATTCTAAAAAGGATTCTTGGACTTCATAATGGCATTGAAATCCATTACATCTGTTATGTCTCATTCAGGGAAAATCAAAACATTAGCCTGACTCACAAGTTGTCTCCCTTCTTCAGGAGTGATATTTTTGAACTCTTCCATTAGTTCAACTTTTACTTCTTCATCATTCTCCTGATCTGAACTGTCAGGCCTTAGTTCTCTTATCTCCTTGCATTTATTTTGATATTCCTCAAATTTCATCCTCCATGCCAATTGCAAGAATACACAAGTCTTTACAAATGCATTTTCATCTAAGAACTCCTTGCAAGTCTTCATTCTTGCATCTTGCACACTCTTACCCTTCATATCCAAATTAGATAAAACCAATTCAACTGACTTATGAGGGGAAGACATACCAACCTACATGTCCTGATTAGTAACAATAATTTCGTCTGTTAGATCCTCAAGTGGGTGATCAGTTCTTTGCCTCTTAGGATGTGGCTCAGATGGTGGTGATGGGGGACTGTGCTCTGGTGAAGACTCAAATTCAATGATCTTGACTGCCCCGGGTACTTTAAATTTTGAACCTGGTTGTGGAGGCACCTTCATTATTTGCTTCCCCTTTTTGTCTACTTTTTCCTCATCATTGCTAGTATCCCTTTTCCTCCTATAGATGGGCCACATTTCTGTAGGCTGATATACTGACCTTGTTTCAATTGGCCTATCACTTTGTCCTTGCATATCCAAACTTAGCCTTAAATTTATCCTTTTAGTTGTCAAGGTGTCCATAATCTCTTTGAAGTTTTTCATCAGAAAATCAATTTTTTTATGGTATGGATTGAATTCCATCAGTGGATCATAATTCAGATCCATTTCATGCATAATATCTAGTAGCTTACTATAAGCTATCCATTTCTCCTTGTTCAATTCCTGCTTATTTAAATTAAATTCATTTATGATCACGTCCTCGGGGAAATTGAACTCATGTGCAAACTTTCTACCTTTTATTCTTTGTCTGAACAAAGCAAAGAAACCTTCAGGATCATATTGTTGCCTTGGACCAAATCTCAAATGGTAATCAACAAAGAATTTATCAAAATGTGTCCAACCTCCCTTTGAAAATGTAAAGTCAGACATTACTGTATAATCAGGGAATAATGTTCCCCTCCTCTTTCTAGTAAGGTTGTCGTCATGAATACAACCCATCTGCCACATAACTTCTGCAAACCCTAGTATTGGTGGCATATTGTATGGCAGTATGTGAGGGGTTCCTTGGAATCCATATATTTCTTAGGACAATGCTAACTGGATATGGGATAATGTCACTCCAGTTATGTATGTTGGTGTAATTAAATGTCTTGTACCTTGTCCTAGGTCATAATTACACCTTAGTTAAGTTTACTTAGGGACCACATAGGAGGTTGTTGGAGATTTTCCACTTTTGGTGGACTTGACATGTCATTACCCTATCACTTCCACCTTTTGTGGACACATCATGTGATATCTCTCCACCTTTTGTGGATATTATCACATTATCCTTTCCCATTTTAGGTGGAGTGATAACTTTTCATTGTTGTCTCATGTCATAAGATTATGACACTTGCCATAATTTTATGCCCTCCTATGTTCTCACCTTGGCTATATAACCAAGGGGTCTCCTATGTACATTGTACCATTATCTCATATTATTGACATTGAATATAGTTTATTCTTGTCATATTCTTGTCTCTCTCTTTTGTGCTTTCTATTAGGCCTCTAGATCTTGGGTGGCTACCTTCATAGCCAATTCTTACGTGGTATCAGAGCTATTGGAGTTCCTTTGGTTAGTCCTTTGGAGAGATCTTGGTGCATTTGAAGAATGGTGTATTTTCAGATCTATGTTGCAGCAGCATTTTGGAGCATCCTACGCCAAATCTAAGCCCACCATTGCGTTCAGGAGGTCGTTTCTAGTTGGAATTTCCTTTTGTTTAGTCAAAATCGGATACCGGGAGCTCCAGATCTGAAAAAATCACCAATTTGGGTATTTTTCTCAATTTTTTGAAATTTTCTATAGTTTTGGAAAAATATTTTTTGAGAAAAATTCTAGTATTCTGCAAAAAATTGAAATTTTTGAAAATTTTTAAATTTTTTCAAATTTGTAGAGCAAAAATTTGTTGAAAATAAAAAACTTTTGATTTTTAATAAATAAAAAAATTCAATAAAAATTCAAAAATCAAAAATCAAAAATGTATTTGCAGTTTTTTTATTTGTAAAAAGTTTATAAAAAATAAAAAATAAAAAATAATATTTTGTTTTTTTTATAAATCAAAATCATTTTTTTTTTGTAAGTACCCTGCGCAGGCGAGGTACCGCAGACAGTACCTGACTGCGCAGGTACCTCGGGCACCCCCGCCGCCGTACTCTCCACCGGCGACCGGCACTCATCCAACCTCTGACAACTACATTCATTTTCCGGCATCGATCAACACATCACCGGCAACCATTAAAGAAGATTCCGACAATTTTTGTGAAAATCCCAACGGTTTTTCTATATTTGGCGAAGGAATATTCCTTCGGTATATTCTGGGACTCCTAGAATATTCTGACTGGAGATTCCGATGAGCACAGGAATATTCCGGCCAAGTTTCCCAACAGCTCTAGGGATGTCCAGACGGGCATCAATTTTTAGCCCAAATAGCTATTTCGAAGGGAATTCAACCGTCAAATTTAACCTCATGTTCTAATGACGCTAGCCTGCATCATCGCCACGTCAACATATTTTAATAAATTTTTGTCCCCCTCTCCAATGAAGTTTTTGAATTTGCAGTCTGACTTCAGAGCTTCATATCTTGCTCATTTTTGCTCCTTTTTTCGAGAATTTTTTTTTGATTTGGGCTATTTTTTTGTGTACTTTGTAGTGGTTACTTGGTTTCTGATTTTGGTGGACAGATATTCCAGAATTTTTAGTTTCTTATCACTGTACCTATCATGTCACCATTTCTACAACTTCCGAGGCTTCGTTCAGGCTCATACGAACTTCTTTTTAGGTGCCTTTTTTTTGAAAGTGCATGATTTTTCGTCTACTTCTTGAATGTGCAATCAATTTGCAGCAATCTTGAGTGGATTTTGTACTTATAGCATATGGTCCTTTTTGGCCTATTTGGCATTTGTAATGCATAGATCTGAATTTAGGTCTTTGCTTATTTGTTCTAGTATGTTCTCAGCCTAATTTTTGCAAGTTGTAAATCAAAAATAATAAGCCCACTTAGCCAAGTTGCAAGTGGCCTATTGTACACGCACTACATTATAAAGTGCTAAAATCATCTATTTGTGGGGGGGGGGGTACTTTGATTGAGTGATTTTAGGGGGGTGTATCTTGTGTTATTGTTCATATTTTCTCTCTTGTGCTCTTGCATTCCATCATGGGTTCATCTAAAGTTCCACTCTTAACTGCACATAATTATGGTACATGGAAAGTACGTGCATGGAGTAAACTAATGGAAAAAGGTTTAATTTACTACATTGATGGAACCATAACTGCACCTTCAGATCCTAAGGTAGATCCAATTGCATATATGGATTGGCTCACTAAAAATTCTATGACATTGGGTACACTAAGAAAGTTCATTTCAGATGATCTCATTTTTCATGTTGATAAATATACTACAACTAAGGAAGTTTGGGATAAAATTGCTACTTTGTATGGCAAGGTTGATAAGGTTAAGGATACAAACTTGAACATGATCTCTTAAGCCTTGATCCCAAGGATTTTGATACAGTTCAAGATTATGTCACTAAGGCAAATGAATTAAGAGCACAACTAAAAGATTGTGGTATTGAAAAAGAGGATGATCAATTGGTCTTCAACTTGTTAGACAAACTTCCAGTTGAGTATGCAGCCTTTGTTTCAAATTTTCAAACTCAAAGATTGACAAAAAGTAACTTCACAACACCATCTTTAAAGGCTCTCACAGATCTTTTGATTCTTGAGCAAAATAAGTTGATGAAAATAGGTATTCTCAAGTCTTCAACTTCAAAAGCATTGGTGGTCAATCATGGAAACAATAAGCAAGGCAAAGGGATAGACCAAAAGCAATCTTCACCAAAGCCACAAGGAGAGAACAAACAATCCACTCCTCCACAACAAAGCTCAACTTCATCTTCTTCAAAGAAGTACAACTATTCAAGCAAGAGGGAGCAACCAACATGTGCATATTGCAAAAGGATTGGTCATGATGAGCATCATTGTCATGTTAAGAAAATTGATGAGTTGAAACATATCCTTGAGAAGAACAACATCAACTTGCTAGCTGCATATCAAGGGAAGGACTCATCCCCTTCCACTTCTTTTAAGGGAAAAGGAACAACTCTCATTGCAACAACATCAAGCTCATCTCCTTCTTCATCTCAATTTGAGAAACATAAGGGGCAAGCATTTCTTGCTTTTGCAGATTCCAATTCAGATAGGTGGATCCTTGATTCAGGAGCTTCACATCATATGACTTCATCCAAGGATATGTACTCTTCATTTGATTCTTGTTCATCACCACCCATTTTGATGGCCAATAACACTTCTTTGGCAGTTTGTGGGAAGGGTTCTATTGACATTGAAGGTGGAGCATTTAATGATGTTCTATGTGTGCCTACTTTGTCAAGGAATATCCTCTCCATCTATCAGATTACACATAGTGGTACAGGCAAGAGTGTAGGGTTCACACCAGATTCTATCATTGTTTGGGATTTGCATAGCAAGGATCTTGTTGCAGTTGGGGAGGTTGATAATCATCCTCGGTTCTACACCTTCTCATATTTTGCTCCTATTGATGATTCAATTCACCCTAGTGTGGACAAACTTGATGAGATCGAGTATGGTTACTTGAATCTTGGAGTGCTCTCTACTCCTGAGGTTCTTGAACCTATTGTTGATACTCCATCTCCTACATTGATTGATGTACCTGATGATACTTGTGTTCTGATAGTTTCAATACCTTGTGATTCAGTGCAACAGTGCATACCTTGTCTTCCAACAATAGCTTCATGGGATGACTACTTGACAGACATTGGCAGTTTGTTTGTGGAGTCCTACATTGCAGACTTGGGAAACACATATGATTACTTACATCTTCTCTTTGATGAAGGTGATTCTTCTTTGGTTGGCTCGAGGGAACACTCTGATCCTCCTCTACATGATCAATCTTTTGAGTTTGATGTGATTGTGGATGCATGTGTACAATAGTTGGAGGAGGCCACTTTCTCTCTTGAGGAGACATCGCCTTTGGAGTTTGGTCTACCTTCATCCTTGCTAGATCTTGAGTTGTCTTTTTCAGCGGATTAGAGTGTTGTTGCAAAGGGTTTCTCACAGGTTCTAGGAGGTGACTCCATTGCAGCTTCACATGGTTTGGGGAAGGCGTCTTTCAACATCAACACAAGGAACTTTGAACAGATTTCAGAGACTTCTTACATTTTTTAGGGTTCTTCCTTCTTCACTTGTGGATTGGGGAGACTTCATTCATACACATTTCGTATTGTTTTTTCCTAAGGGGAGGAATGTTGTTCTACAATTTTGGAGCAGATTCTTCATTCCTTCTTGAGCATCTTCCATGGGTGATCATTGTACATTGAGGGGGGACTACCTTGTCTCTCTTCTTCTCTTGTATGGGGGGAACTTTTTCCTCACATGGGGTTTTTTCCTTCTCATGCTATGTTCATAGCTTTTTGTATCTCATCTCTCTTTTGGGGGGTAGTTTTTTCCCACTGGGTTTTTCTATCTTTACTCCACTTGTGAGAAATTTCATTGCATTTGTACATGGGTACCTAACATGGCCTAGTAGTTGGGACCCATATTACATTGTTTTCTTTTGTGTACATTCTCCCTAAGTTGCACTTAAGGGGGTGTTGGTGTAATTAAATGTCTTGTACCTTGTTCTAGGTCATAATTACACCTTAGTTAAGTTTACTTAGGGACCACATAGGAGGCTGTTGGAGATTTTCCACTTTTGGTGGACTTGACATGTTATTACCTCATCACTTCCACCTTTTGTGGACACATCATGAGATATCTCTCCACCTTTTGTGGAGATTATCACATTATCCTTTCCCACTTTAGGTGGAGTGATAACTTTTCATTGTTGTCTCATGTCATAAGATTATGACACTTGTCATAATCTTATGCTCTCCTATGTTCTCACCTTGGCTATATAACCAAGGGGTCTCCTATGTACATTGTACCATTATCTCATATTATTGACATTGAATACAGTTTATTCTTGTCATATTCTTGTCTCTCTCTTTTGTGCTTTCTATTAGGCCTCTAGATCTTGGGTGGCTACTTTCATAGCCAATTCTTACAATGTAAAACCCTTAATTATGGTTTCCTCTCCTTTGGCCTAAGGAAATCATGCACTTCCTCAGGGATCCTAGGTACATTTACCATCAATATAGCCCTTAATCTTGAAGCAAAACAATTATCAAATTGCACATAACTGGTGTTTTTCTTATTACAAGACAAATCTACAACCCATATCTATACTGGCAATCTTTCTCCATCAACTGATTGCCTTAAGTTCATCTTCTCAGCAAAGAAATCAATATTCCTAAACAGGAACATTTGCATCAACATGGAATACAAAAAGAATTGAGTACCAGTATCACCTTTTTACAACTTTTACAGCCCTTCATCTATCCTCTCCACCAAAAAAGAAGCTAAGTCATATGTTACAGATAAGTTAGGGTTTTGTATTTGCACCCCCATGAACATGTATGCAATTGGCATTACTGCACTAGGACTGAAGCCCAAAATATGACAGTGAATAGAAAGTAGCTAGGAAAGGCTTTGCAAAACAATTCAATCTGAAGGGATCCTGGTCACTAGGGCTGATGTGAAATTGTGAACCTCCTGCCTTAACCAGATGAGGTGGAAGTAGCTTAACCCTAAAAAGAGATTTCAGTTTTGTATACTCCTTCATTTTCTCAAAATTAATAGGAACCAAGTCATCACTTGGCTCACTCAAATCAAAATTCTATTGGATAACATCTCTATTAATTTCTAATAGAACCCCTCCATTATTATCTCTAATTACCCGTGTGATGGGGTCATATCTCATGGCCACTGTCCTAAGTCCACATTAGGGAACACATTTGGTACAACCAACTTATCCATGTCATGCATCCATCCATTTGAGAAAGGGTGAGTCAAATTCCTCTGTCCATACCATAATCTGAACATCTCTAAGCTAGTGAGTGGAACCCTAGCATCAACAATGTTGGAACTATTATACACCAACCCCTCCCCTAGAATTTTCCCTCACAATAACACTACACCCTTCCTTCTATCATTTGTTGATAATAGAAATTGATCTAGGAAATCATTGTACAAGTTTCTTTTCAAATACTCAATGTGGCCAGAGTGCTGCTTGGGTGGTGCCATTTTAGACAAACTAGGGCTTCACTACAATGTTACACTTCAAGTGGCTATGACTAAGCAGAGATAGGAAACTATAGAGTAAAAATACCGCAATTCCTCACAATTTATGATTAAAATATAGCCCCAACAAAAGATTTTAATGAGCTTAGTGACACGCATAGCAGACCCTCCTTCCCAAATTTAGGTGCAGAATGACTGGGAAACAGAGAAAATAAACTCATGGTTTTTTCGCACAAACTCCAATTTCTGGCTACAACCGCTCGCAATTTCACCTTTGGCTCTGAAACTATTTTTTATGAAATACTTGAATGCCTTGTGATACAAATGAAGTAAGTAAATTGATTTTATGTTGATCAAATCTTTCCAGTAGATGTCTCATCCACCATTAAAGCCCACTCGCGGGCTGCACAAACGACTCCAACCACATTTGATACAAATCTAAATTTGAACCATTGATCCTCTAGTTTGATCAAATCTTCCCAGTAGATGTCTCATCCACCATTAAAGCCCACTCGCAGGATGCACAAACAACTCCAACCACATTTGATACAAATCTAAATTTGAACCATTGATCCTCTAGTTTGATCAAATCTTGCCAGTAGATGTCTCATCCACCATTGCAGCCCACTCGCGGGCTGCACAAACGACTCCAACCACATTTGATACAAATCTAAATTTGAACCATTGATCCTCTAGTTTGATCAAATCATCGATGACCACCTTCAAAATAGGTTGACATAATTGCCAACATGGCAATAAGGGGCCCACCATGCCATAAGCCACAAATGAAAACCACGTGGCGGTTTCCCGCGATATCACAATCCCTTGATTTACCATTGCGAGATGGCGGGTAACCGTTTATCCTTCTCGTCAGAGATCCTACTCCTTCAAAAATGGTTGCTATCCTTTCCATTAATTTTCGAGCATCTTTTCCCTCAAAATTATAACATCCACGTTGAAATAAAGCATGTGCATCTGACAAGCACTTTAGTAATCCACCCCTTAACACATTTGGAACTAACTAATGCTTCCTTCACTCTTTAGACCTCATCGGATGAGACACGTGGCAAGTGCCCGTGATATCGTGATCCTATAATTCCTGATTGTGGGATGATAGACATCATTGATCTGTAGGAAATAGATCAGCGATAGCGCTAATTTAACCCTATACAAAATAAAATCATCGATGACCACCTTCAAAACAAGATGACACAATTGCCAACACGACGATAAGGGGCCCACCTTACCATACACTACGAAGGAAGTCCACATGGCAGTTGCCCGTGATATCGCAATCCTGAAACTTCTGATTGCACGATGGCGGGAAACCACTGATCCTAAGCATCAATGATCATGTTCCTTTAACACAGTCGCCAGCCATGTCGTTAACCTTCGAGTAGCTTTTCTAGTGAGATTATAACATATCCGTCGATTTAGAACATTTTCGTCTCGAGAACACTTTAGTAATATGCCTTTTAATACATTTAAAGCCGACTAGTGTTTCCTTCACTCTTTAGACTTCATTGGATGAGACACGTGGCGCCTGCCTGTGATTTTGCAATCAACCCAAGCACCATTGCGGGATGGCGAGGAACAACTTATATTAAATGGTAGTTGGTCAGCAATAGCGCAAATTTGATCCCCCAGATAGGACACGTGGTGCCCGACCGTGATTTCACGATCCTTCAATTCCTGATCACGGGATGGTGGGCACCGTTGATATCTGTAGGAAATAGATCAACGACAACACTAAATCAACACTTGCAAAACAAAACATTCATTAAAAGGAGAAGTGGGCATTACTAGGTGGACGACAAATTAAAAAATTATATTTATAAAAGAAAAATAAAATAAATTTACAATTTGTTTTATAATTTCACTTTTAACTTTAAATGTATGTTCACTCTTTAAGTTGTATTTTTTTTACAATCACGTTTTTATTTTAGATGTTTGCTTATAAAATATAAAGATGCATTAAAAATATATTAGAAATATTTTTCTTTATATTATATAGCATTCATAACATTAAATTAACATAGAATAATTTCACAATATCACTTAACCAATCAAGAAAAATATAATCATTACTATGCAACATTATTCTCACTTCAAACTAACAAATAAACATTGAAAACAAATTTATTTTTTTATATTATAACATTCATAACTTAAACCTTTTATACACAATATCAACATTATTGGCACATCTTTTAAACTAACAAATAAACATTGAAAACACATTTATTTTTTATATTATAACATTCATAACTTAAACCTTTTTATACACAATGTCAAGTTAACTATAAATGGTATAGAGTTTAGATTTTCTATATCTCTCATATATCAACATAGGTAAATTTGAAAATATTTTATATTATATAATTTCAAAAAAAAATCGAATGAATTTATAGAATATTATTTTTATTAAAGTGATAGAACATAATCCCAATACTAACATTAATTATAAGTCTAACCATAACCCCAACCCTAAAACTAACACTAATTAACTTCAAACCTAACTCTAATTTTATATCCAACCATAAACATAACTATGATTCTAAAACTAACATTAATGAAACCCTAATTGAACCATAACCCTAACCCTAATACTAACCCTTGCCCGAATTGAACCCTAACACTAACCCCAAGCTCTATCATAGAACCTTAATCTTTACCCCCAACCCCAACCCTAATCCTAATTGAATCCTATGCCTAATTTTAATTAAAGTCTAACCCTATTTGAATCTTAAACTTAATTGAACTCATGTTTAGGGTTAGGGTTCAATTAAGGTTAGGGTTGAATTATGGTTATGATTAGGGTCAAAATTCAAATAGGATTATGGTTGGAGTTTAATTAAGGTTGCTATTCACTTAGGGTTAAGGTTCAATTAGTATTCAATTTGGGTTAGGGATCAATTAGGGTTATAATTCAATAAGGGTTTAATGAAGGTCAGGGTTAAGATTAGTCTTAAATTAGGGCTAGGATTGGAGTTAGGGTTCAATTAAGGTAAGGGTTATTGTCTATTTTAGGGTTATGGTTCAATTAGAGTTCTCTAGGGTTTTGATACAATTAGGGTTAGGTTTCAACAATACCTAGGGTTATGATTACAGTTCAATTAGTGTTAGAGTTAGGGTTATAATATGAGTTCAATTAGGTTAGGGTCAAGGTTTAATTAGTGTTAGAGTTAGGGTTGCAATAATAAAATTTTCCATAATGATATGGAAAGTCATTCAATTGGATTCATATACAAATGCACAAATAAGAATTGGCAATTAAGAATTCTCTAGAACTAAATTTATAACAACAAATACAATCCTTAGCTTAATCATTTGTTCTTTGTTAGGGTTGGGATAAGAATTTAACGGGGCCAACCGAGACTTAGGAAATAAAACCCTGTAGAGGAAATAAAGTATTAAAATCAAAGTTGGGTTTTAATTTTAATCCGGTGACGTAAGCCTAATCTATTAACTCCAGTGATCATGTTGCCGATGGCTTAGCCAAAGCCTTTCATTAAATACTAACTGTGCAATGTGTAGGGTTTCCAGATTCGAAGATATGGGAAAAGATCTCGATCGTACCCTGCCAACTCACAGACCTAAGGTGTCACCTTGTTATTTGGCGTGAGGTCAACAAAAGGTAGATGTGTGTCCTATATGGAATGTGGGGCCCAATCTCCACTATTGAGCTCATAACCCATGGTTTTAGATTGACAACCAAGTTCAAAAGATAATGTAAATATATTTTGTTCCCTGCTAACTCGCAGGAGGAAGATGAAGGTTGGTTAAAAGATGTGAGGTCAACGAGATTGCGATGCGTAGCTCCAGCCATTCAGTTTGCAAAGTGCATAGGACCTACCGACATGGTAGTTGGTTTCTAAGATGGATTAATGTTATTGGTCATGAGGAAGGTGAACAATGCTTCGTCGGATGTCAAACCGAGTTAGCCCGAGATAAACCATTTGATTTTCCAACTCTTCAGGAGATCAGTGGGCAGTATTCAAAGTTGGAAAATGACACATGGTGGTCATTTTATCAAAGAGCTGGTGAAGAATTAATGAATTATTCCTTGCTTGTGTAGTCACGTCGATCTCAATCTATGTGAAGATGTTGTTGGAAATCATGAAGGGTGATCTTTGGATTCTCATGTAGCTCTAGTTAAACAGTGACAGTACATACGCCACCAAATGGCCATGTTTGCACATGCATTTTTACTAATCATTGATGAATGTTTCCATTACCTCGCACAATAAATACAAGAGGAGTTAACTGCTAATAGTGTCATTCTTGTAGCAGTTAGAGCACTTTGTGGGCTGAGTCTAATCAAGTTTGAGTGCTTTTCTGAGAAGAGAAAATGAGTAAGTCAGTAAGGAGGTCTGTTTGTTTGAGCTCACAAAAGCTCGAACCTGCTATTCAAGAAGGTGCTTTGGTTGACAAGCCCAGGCTTGTGCCCACTAGATGCAGTAGAAGGTTGCAATTCTAGGACGTTGCTGCTCAACTGGTAGATGACAAAGGCAAGCAGTCGACGTGCTCTATTACTAGTGTCGGTAGGAAAATAAGGTATGGGCATGGCTCCTCTGGATTCCAACACTCGCCCATTGAATTTATGAGCAACACTTCTGATGATGTAACTAAGATCGACTCTGACTACTGTCGGTATTTACCTCGCTTCAATAATGGTCTGCCCTCTGATGAGGAAGTGATATCTGTGGTGCCATTGGTTGTTAAAACCCCAAGCGGATGGACTAGAACCGTATTGGGCAAGGACAAGAAAGAAGAGGAGGTTGAGGGTCTACCATATTGGGAAACAACTAGAAGCAGGCGTGTATACCAAGGTCTGAGTGTTGGTAAGGGTAGGGTGGTGGATAAATAAGAAGTTGTTGTGGTGCCTTCGTGGAAATTTGGTTGCCTGGTTTTTTTGCATGGATAGCGACAAGGGGATTTTGATGACAATTTTTGTTCCCTTTTCTTTTAGGTTTCCCCAGTTCATGCACCACTATGTTTTGTAGATTCAAAATGTGGGAAGTTTTGAAATGAAAGTCAAATACAATAGAGATTTTGTTCAAATGAAAACTTGTGGTGAAATTACTTTTGAGCCTGAAGCTTGTTCCTCCCTTGTCATATAAAAGGTAATTCAAGGCTCATTTGTAGGGAGAGAACTGATGAAAGCTCTAGCTAGGTTTTGAGTTGAATATATGGGTAGAAAGATAGTTTTGAGTTGAATGTATGGGTAGAAAGATATTTTTCCTTTGATGAGGAAGTGATATATGTGGTGCCATTGGCTGTTAAAACCCCAAGTAGATGGACTAGAACCGTATTGGGCAAGGAAAAGAAAGAAGAGGAGGCTGAGGGTCTACCATATTGGGCAATAAATAGAAGCGGGCGTGTATACCAGGGTCTGACTGCTGGTAAGGGTAGGGTGGTGAGTAAATAAGAAGTTGCTGTGGTGCCTTAGTGGCAATTAATTTGGTTGCCTAGTTTTTTGTGTGGATACAAAGGGGATTGTGATGACAATTTATGTTCCCTTTTCTTTAAGCTTTCCCCAGTTCATGCACTATATATGTTTTGCAGATTCAACATGTGGGAAGTTTTGTAATGAAATTCAAATGCAATGGAGATTTTGTTCAAATGAAAATTTGTGGTGAAATTACATTTGAGCCCGAAGCTTGTTGCTCCCTTGTCATATAAAAGGGAATTCAAGGCTCATTTGTAGGGAGAGAATTGATGAAAGCTCTAGCTAGGTTTTGAGTTGAATATATGGGTAGAAATATAATTTTGAGTTGAATATATGGGTAGAAAGATATTTGTCCTCTAATGAGGAAGTGATATATGTGGTGCCATTGGCTGTTAAAACCCCAAGCAGACGAACTAGAACCATATTGGGCAAGGACAAGAAAGAAGAGGAGGTTGAGGGTCTACCGTATTGGGAAACAACTAGAAGCGGGCATGTATACCGGGGTCTGAGTGCTGGTAAGGGAAAGGTGGTGGGTAAATAAGAAATTTTTGTGGTGCCTTAGTGGCAATTAATTTGGTTGTCTAGTTTTTTGCATGGATACAAAGGGGATTGTGATGACAATTTGTGTTCCCTTTTCTTTTACCTTTCCCCAGTTCATGCACTATATATGTTTTGTAGATTCAAAGTGCGGGAAGTTTTGTAATGAAATTCAAATGCAGTGGAGATTTTGTTCAAATGAAAATTTGTGGTGAAATTACATTTAAGCCCAAAGCTTGTTGCTCCCTTGTCATATAAAAGGGAATTCAAGGCTCATTTGTAGGGAGAGAATTGATGAAAGCTCTAGCTAGGTTTTGAGTTGAATATATGGGTAGAAAGATATCTATCCTCTGATGAGGAAGTGATATCTGTGGTGCCATTGGCTGTTAAAACCCCAAGTGGACAGAATATAATAGATAGCTTGTTTTGAGTTTTGGATGAATATATGCAAATTATATTAAATTGTATGCAAATATGACTTATAAGCATGAATAAACGTATAATTCTAATATATTTTCTCTCCTTATGTGGATTTGAGTGAATTTTGAATGAAATGTTAATGATGTTGTCATTCTTCTTTTGACAATTTGTTGAATTGTGTGTCTATGTTTTGGGTAGAATTCAATTTTAAAATTTTGAGGTTTCATATTTATATGTGTGAGATTGATCTAATATTCCAGAAAATGAATGTTAAAATATCATGAAAAAAATGGGCATAGAATGAATGTAGAATTAAAATTATATTTGCATATATTCATAAAATAAGATCTAATAAACAAAAAATATATGCAATTAAAAATAAAGGAAAAATAATTCAACCCAAATTTAGATAAGAGAGATAATTAGATTATATGATAACTTTAAGGCTAGGGTTAGGGTTTGATTAGGATTAGTGTTCGCTTAGGGTTATGATTAGAGTTATGAATCTACAATTATGGTTCAATTAATGTTCACTTAGGGTTTCTTTCTTGGGAGAAGTTTATTGAATGGTAAGTGTATTTTATAAAATTAATATGTCAAGAATTAATTTTAGATAATACTACATGTGGTTTTTCATATGGTATTAAATTGTAGATTAAAATTGATAATAGATTTCCTTCCTTCTTTTGCATTGTAAGCTACCATAATATATGGCCTTAAATTCCTATTCATATTTTGAGCTTTTCTAAACTATACAACACGACATCCAACAAAAATTTGTGATGCATTTTTTCTAACACAAATCCTTAGAATTCTTAATGTGTTACTTAGGTTTAATTCTTTATTGCAATAAATAAATACACACTAATATATATATTATGGATTTGAGGAAAATATTAAAATATTTATATATAGAAAAATTTAAATGCAAGGGATTCAAGTACATACCTTTGCTTTTGTTAATGTTGATGAAGATACAAATCTTGATGAAGTGCCAAATTTGATGACATGATATAAAACTAGAATATCTTTGCTCTATGTGGCACTTGAAATTTTGTACAAAACTATAACTAACTCTACGTCAAATTTGTGACTTTGGACCTATTTTGCATCAATAAATATGAGCTTTGACACATGCCTCCTAATATAGCATACAATATGTACTTAAATGCCCAAAATAGTTGGGAGTAGTGTTGAGATTGGTGGATCTTTGGGAAGGTCCAATGCTTCACCTTTGTATCTCTCCCTATAGATAGAGGTAGAGATGAATATATATTGAGAGAGGAAAAGGGATAAAAATAGATAGATATAGAGAGAGATAGAGGGAGAAATAAATATATAGAGAGATAGGGAGATATATATATATATATATATAGAGAGAGAGAGAGAGAGAGAGAGAGAGAGAGAGAGGGGAAAGAAAGAGAGAGAGATAAGTAGAGAAAGACAAATAGAGATGGAGAGGGAGATAGAGAGAGAGAAAGAGAGAGGGAGAGATAGATAAATGGGAAGAGAAAGACATAGATATAGACATATATGGGAAGATAAAGGGACAAATAGGTTGAGATATGAAGATAGATAGGGGTATAGGGAGGGAGCAAGAGATTAGGGAGAGATGGGGAG
>VDFB02271358.1:76994261-77163603 GCA_007258455.2 Sequoia sempervirens | reverse complement strand
GAGACCCAATTTTCTTAAATGCATCATTTTTTATTTTCTCATCCAATTTGACAGCCTCTATTCTCCTTTTCATAAGCGTTTCCCACATTTTCTTAGGCACATTATCCCTTACATATTCCCACTTAACTTCCAAAATAATAACATATTGAATAACAACTAAAATTAATGTTTTTCTATCCCCTTTACCCACTTGATCATAGTACTCTATTGTAGGCTTCAACATATCCTCAACATGTATCAAAGAATTGGCAATAGCCTCAAATTTGAAAGGGGCATCAGGTCTGGCACAAATGTCTTCTTGTTCTTCTCAGTCTAGAGAGGCTTCTTCAAACACATTTTCTTCCTTCAGTTCCAGTTTGGTCTGGACATGAATACCAAAATCCTACTCTTCATCTTCTTGAGAGGATGATACAATATGCACTCTCTTCCTTACCAATATTGTTGTGGGATCCTCCTCTTCTTCATCTTGATCATCAGTGACACTAAGGTTTTTCTCCCTTGTAGCCTTTTCTTTCTTTCCTCTCTTTCTAGGAACCACTAGAGGAATTCCTTTCCTCTTCCTAGATCTAGTAGTAGGTCTGGAAGTTGTCAGTCCTTTTCCTTTATATCAGCACAATTGGGTCTTACACTCACTGTAGGCGCTACAAAGGGTTTAGAAGGAGTAGTCCCACTGAATCTCCTTGGTCCTCATGAGATACGAGATGATTCTCCCTCCATTTGCTCTGCTTTTTGCAATCTCCTCACTAGTGTAACCAAATTATCTAAGCTTCTTTACCATATTCTTCCTTATTATAGTCTTCTTGAGCTCCATGTGAACCTCCATAGTCTTGTCAGCATAAGTCCCAATCCTAGGTTCATTGACATCTTTCAGGATTTTCAATAATATTTTCCCATAGTGTTCTGCTTCATCTTTCGTAATCACATAACCTAGCGGTTGAATCCATATGATCCAGGGTTTAATAGCTTCAATCATACATTCATCAAAGGAGACATGAAATATTATATCATTTTTGTACTTCTCAACAATTTTCTTTGGAATCATTTCTCTCTCATTCATATTACTTTTGAACACAACAAAGAATGTTGTTAGAGCATTATCATTGTTCTTCAAATCACCCAGATTATGTAAGTGATCAAATATCTAATGTGCCACTAGTCTGGATGAATCCAAAAACACCACATCATCCTTTTCGGGAAGTCTCCTCATGAAATAGAACAACACAAATACAATCAATGAGCCAAATTTAAATGCATACTTCCTTTCCCTGATCATTCTCAAACTTTCAAGCAAATATAGTTGGAGAAGCTCGCATAGATCATAATTTGCACCATTGAATACCATATCAAAACTGGTAAAAATAGTTGTAGCCGATAGAGAGCTCTCTCTATTGGTCAAGTAAATTTTATGACCAACCATTATAGCAACATACTTCATAGCAAGATTAGTGATAGACTTTGTTGTAAGAACTCTCATGTCATATTCAACACTAGTGAGATCCATCGCAACCTCATTCTTCACTACTTTCAACAAAGGTAATGGTCTAGTGTCACAAAGTCTTATTATAGCCTTAATTGCTTCCTTAGAAATGAGATGGGGCCAGTCAGTCCACATGAATTTTTAATGTATTCTATTGAGTACTGTCTTCACAAACTTATCATAAACCATTGAACTGAAATTAGGAAAGTAGTTCCATCTATCCAATTTATTCACAATAATATTTTAATATTTAGGTTCCACCAAGAAATTATCCCTAGTGAGCTCATTTTTCCAAATATCCATCAATTTTCTATGATTGAATACATCATTTTTAACTTGAATAAACATTCTTGTATCCTCTGTCGGCATAACTCCATGACGGATCGATGAGAAGTTGCCCATAGGGTCGTCTTCGTAAACCTTCATAGAATTTTTTCTATATAATGGTATAGGTCTTTCTGATGCATTCACAATGTGACCAAGTGAAAATATTGTTCTAGAAATGAGCAGAACCAAAAAGAAGTGTAAGAAACAATGAAGAACACCTAACACCTCAAGATTGGGCAAAACGTTGAACTTAAACAAAGAAGATGGAATGAAATGACTATACCTTGCTAAGTTGTCCTTTGGTTGGCCCTTTATTTTTGATGTTTTGTATGCTCCTTGGATGGCAAATGAGATGCACAAATGTGATGCAAGATGGATGAGAAGTGGATAAGAATTCTATGGTGAATGAAAAATGTGAAAATTAACTAAGTGTGGCTTCAAATGATAAAATTGCAAGAGTTGGGTAGCATGAGATGCAAAAGTTGTTCAAATGAAGGGAAGAGGGGGGTATTTATAGAGAATTTTGAAGCTAAGTATGCTTCAAATGTCAAAATTGCAAGAGTTTGGCTATGAAATTCTAAGTTGTTAAATGAGAGAAAAAAGGGGGTATTTATAGAGGAAGTTGAGTTCTCTAGAGAATTCAATGGTTGAGATTGAGCCACCAAGGCCAAGATGAAGGGCTATGGTGAGCTGAGGACTCACAAGCCCTCACATTTTGACATGTGGAATGTGAAGCGACTTAGACATGGTGATGAGTAAATGAGGGTACATGATGTTGAGGAAGGACAAGTACCTTGCAAGTACTTTGGGAGAATAAAAGTGAATTTAAAATTCACATGCTCGGGGAATATCCAGTGGATACAATAAAGTTCCAAAAGAGGGTTGAAAAGTACCTTGGATAAGACAAGGTCCTTAAAAATGTAAGTGCTCACACACACGTGACTTGATGTGACAAGTCAAAGATTCCATGGGGGAGAGTTCACATGTGACTTGATATGACAAGTCAAAGATCACATGTGAAAGAGTCCACATGTGACTTGATGTGACAAGTCAAAGATCACACGGGGAAGAGAAAGAGGAGTTTAATATTCCTTGGAAGGATAAAAGGAATTAAAAATTCCTTGGGAAAATGATTAGGCTAGTTAATGAAGGATTAGAAGAGGGTTAGGTGGCTAAGATATATTAGGGTCCAACTTGCAAAAGTTGGATGATGTGACACATCCAAATCAAGGATTAGGCATGTGTACATTCATAATGATGGAATTAGGAGAAAAATTAGGATTAAGAAAGAGATGTGACATGTGAGGAATTAAATAAATGTCATATTTATATAATTCATTTGATGAAAGTGGGGATTGAAGAGTAATTCATTTGATGAAAGGGGGGATTGAAGAGTAAGGTATTTAACTATTTAACTAGATACCTTAGGGATTACAAGAACTTTAGAAGGTGTTAATTAAATAATAGTGATATTACTTAATTAATGCAAATAAGAGGATGTTTAGACAAAAAGGGATAAATTTGGACAAATGAAAGTGTCCAAATTTGGATGTCTACAAACAACTACAAGGGTTTCCATTTTTATCAATTTCGATCTTAAACAACTTCAACAAGATGATACTCACAAACCCACAATAGCACAGATAAGTAAAATATCTTTTTCCTCATGAGGAGTCAAAATTAGAGTTTGTGCAACTCAAACTCCAAATTTCCTCAAGCACGCTCCAAAATTCTCTCCAATTCCTTCAAACGCACAAGTTCATGATTAAAATTCCCTACTAAATCACTTTATAAAACAATGATCTTCCCTAATTCGCATTAAATGCGACATATTATAAACAGCTGCTAAAAACATCCTTTACAACATAGAAAACACTAATTCATTTTGCAAAACAACATGCCAACATATTTTCTTTAGGTTTCTTTTCCAAAACTTCTACCTATTCATACCTTACAATATATCCTTGTGTCAAAATTTGACACACCAAATATCTAGAGGGTTCGTACAATTTCATGTTAAAGCTCCCCCCAAGACCATAATAGGTCTAATTCTCAAAAGAATTGTCTGCACTGAATGAGGGCACAGATGTATCAGCTATTTTAGGCTCTTCTTTCTTCCTCCAAATCTTGTTCATCTCTTGATTAGCCTCATCCTTGTTAAATTTCTTCACCAGTTCATTCTAATTTACTAGATCAACCTGCTTACCTTTTTTACTTCTATAAACTCTTGAGATATGTCCCAATTTATTACAATTATAGAAACAAAATTTCTCTAATTAGTTTAACTTTCACTGACCCATGTCGTGCACTAATTTTTTTTGTGTCCAAACTTGTTGCAAGTATAGCAGTAGCCATTAAAATATTGATTTATTCTACCTCCATTAAACTGATTAATCATCTAGATTCTACATTCACTAGCTTTATGTCCAATTTTCTTGCAAGAAAAACATTGACTGGAGAAGGCACTAGGAAATTTTGATTCATCTTACTTCTTCACTTTGTTACCCTATGGCCAAATTAATTACAGGAAAAGAAAATACCATTGATAGATGGATACCTTTAAGCATTTGGTTGTCTCATAGGAGGTTTTCTAGCAAAGTTCTTTGGATTTATTTTCTTCTTCCCTTTATCTTGAGTCTCCTGATTGTTCATTGTATTCTACACAGCATTGGAACTTTCACTGATACCATTTCTGAGACCACCTTTGTCTTTAGAAGGTCTCTCTCCTGCAATCAAATCATTAAGCTTATTGGAGCTAGATTTGAAACTGTCTTCACATAGTTTTACTTTCTCCATATCTACTTTCAGATTCACCACTTCTTGTACAAGCTTAGTGCTTTTAGCAGACTTTATTTGCACCATTTTATTCAAAAATTCTTCAATTCTTTTATTTTCCTCCAAATGTACTTTCAAGCTGGTAACCTCCTCATTTGCTTGCTTCAACTGTTTAGTCACTTCCCTATGTCTTTCTTTGAAATTCTTCAATTTCTCTTTCTATCTCTAGACACATTCATTCACCTCATCCATATTTTCTTTGAAATTTCTATTTTCACTTTCAACCTTGTCAAGATCTTCAAGTGCAGCTTGAAGCTCTTCTTTATCATTCATTTGTTCCATCTTTAGGAACCAAGATCTGATACCAATTGTTGAATATCTAATATACTGAGAGGGGGTTGAATCAATATCTTTTTAAACTTACTAAACAAATACAATCCACTTATTCCAATGCATAGAATAGTAAAGATAGGCAACAACATTAAAAAAACATGAAATCACACAACACAAGAACACCGATATTTTTACATGGAAAACCCAAGATGGTAAAAACCATGGTGAGTGTTAGCTCACAATATAGTATAACTAGTTATAGAATATTGAAAAAGAGGGTGGCTCACTGTCAGGACTCACTATCTGGAAAAAAAAGGCTCACTTCCTATAGAATTACAATGAAAGAATGGCTTACAACCACAAAATAAACTGATAATGTACACCTAACAAGTTCTGATTTAGTTCTAGTGATGCTCAATAAACTAACTTAATGCACTTCATCAAATTCACACTTTTCACATTCAATCTTCAAAAGTTGTCCATCATATATACTTGATATGTCTGCAAGCATCATTTAGGTTGGCCTAAATAGATGCAACCAAAAATACTAACTCTTGGCTCCATGAATCCTTCAAGAGATAACTCAAAATGCACAACATGCTACATCATTTCAACATGGACCTAAGATAGGTCACCCAGGTTGTTATGAAATAACTTGCACAATAGAAGAATATGATATGAAATATGTTGCAAATACTTGATAAGAACTGAGAATAACAAGCCACTTCAAGGGGGAAAACCTCCAAATATCTCTAATGAGAACACACTTCACAACTTGATCATGAAATAAGACTCACAACCTCCTATATATACCTATTTATGCCTAGGTTATCAACTAGGCCGACCCAACCAACTAAATAATAATATAATAATGATAACATGAATTAATTAGGAGTTAAGATAGCCACAAGCCGACTATTCATAACCCAATGTAGACCAATATTAAGGGAATATCATGCCCCCCTTCTTTACAGAAGCATTGTCCTCAATCATAATCAAGTTTGGATTCTTTTGAATGAACTCCGCGTCCTCCTAAGTGGCATCTTCAACTGGTAAATTCTTCCATTGGATGAGATACTCAATGAGAGTTCTATTCCGTAGCTTCTTTGTGCATGTTTGACGAATGCACTCTGGTTCAAAAATAATTCTTCCATCTTCATCAAGCTCTGGTAGTGTTGTTTGAGTTGGAATATTATGCCCAATTACCTTCTTCAAACATGAAACATGAAAAACTGAATGTATCTTTGTTGTTAGAGGCAACTCTAGCTTGTAGGTAACACTACCTATCTTTTGCATGATTTTGTATGGCCCATAATACCTTGGAGATGACTTATTATTCTTTTTTTGTTGCTTTAGTGAGATTTGCTTATAAGGGTGCAATCTCAAGAATACCCAATCCCCAACTTGAAAACTTCTTTCACTATGATGTTGGTCTGCCTATTGTTTCATTCAATTTTGTGTCATGGCTAAATTCCTCTTGAGTCTTGAGAGTACCTATTGTTGATGAAGCAAGTGGTCCTCTACTACCTGAACTCTTGGTGACACCTTTATTGATGAAGTGATGGAAGGAGGATGATATCCATAAAGTGCCAAAAATGGAGACATTTTTTATGAGCTATGGAAAGAAGTGTTATACCACTATTCTACAAGTGGTAGCCAATCTACCCATTGAGATTGTTTCTCTGAAGTGAAACAATGTAGATATCCTTCTAGACACTTATTAACAACCTCAGTTTTCCCATCTAATTGAGGATGGTATGAAGAGCTATGAGCCAATTGAGTACCCAAACATGAGAATAAATCTTTCCAAAAGTGACTAGTGAAGATAGGATCACGATCACTAACAATAACCTTAGGTGTACCATGTAGCTTTTGGATATTTTCCAAACAATATTTTTCCACTGCACTTGTTGTAAAAGGATGTGATAATGCAATGAAATGTGCATATTTAGTGAGGTAATCAACTACTACCATGATGACATTATGACCTTTACATTTGGGAAGCCCTATGATGAAGTCCATGGAGACCTCTTCCCAACACTGGCTAGGAATAGATAAGGGTTGTAAGAGACCTGGTGTCTTAATTGTCTCCCCTTTATTCCTTTGACAAACCAAACATTCAGCCACAAATTTTTGAACATCACCTTTTAGCCCTTCCCAAAAAAAATCTTGCTTGACTCGATGACATGTCTTCAAAAATCCTGAATGACCACCAACTAGAGACTCATGCAGCTCTATGAGAATCTTGTGCTTAAGAGTGGAATTCTTGCAGAGATACAAACACTCTTTATACCAAAGAGTATGTCCCTTCCAACAAAACTTATCTGAACTACTCTGATCACTTTTTAATTGTTGGTTGAGATTACTTGTCGCAACATCATTTTGCCACTCTGCTTTGGCTTCCTCCACCCAATTTTCTTGTAATATTGAAAGGGAACACAATAAGGCTTCATCTTTCTCATCCTTCCTTGAAAGCACATCTGCTACAATATTTTCCTTCCCTTTCTTATATACAATATCAAAGTCATATCATAGCATTTTAGTGATCCATTTTTGTTGCTCTTCAAAAGATAGTCTTTGTTCCAAAAAATATTTTAGGCTATCATGATCTGTCTTAACCTTGAAATTTCAACCCATAAGGTAAGGCCTCCATTGTTTCACTTCATGAAGGATTGCTAGCATTTCCTTCTCATAAATAGGTTTTAGCTAATTCTTACCTTTTAATTGATGAATCTCAAAGGCAATTGGTCAACCTTCTTGCATGAGAACTTCTCCTATCCCATTTCCAGAAGCATCACATTCCACAATGAATTCCTTGGTGGAGTCAGGAGTGGAAAGCACTAGAGTTTTACACATAGCCTCCTTCAATCTCTCAAATGTTGTACTAGCGGAATCATTCCAATGAAAAGAATCCTTCTTCAATAGAGTGGTGAGGGGTGCTGCTATGCGATCATAATTCTTCACAAATCTTCTATAGTACCCTGTCAATCCCAAGAAACCCCTCATTTTTTTAATGGTTTTTGGAATAGGCCATTCCATGATAGCCTTAATTTTGTTAGGGTCCACCTTTACTCCTTCATGTGAAACTATGTGTCCCAAATACTCCACCTCCTTCAGACCAAAAGCACACTTGGATGGCTTAGCATAGAGTTGATGATCTTCAAGTATTTTTAATGCTTGATCCACATGTTGCAAATATTCTTCACAAGTCTTGCTATAAATTAGAATATCATCAAAGAATACTAACACGCACTTTCTAAAGAACTTCTTAAAAATGGAATTCATTAGACTTTGGAATGTAGATGGTGCATTGGTCAAACCAAATGGCATCACCAAAAATTCATAATGACCCTCATGAGTCTAAAATGTTCTCTTACAAATATCTTCCTCCTTAATCTGAATTTGGTGATAAACAGATCTAAGATCTAACTTGGTAAAATACATAGCTCCATTTAATTCATCTAGCAAATCATCAATGACTGGAATAGGAAACAAATCTTTAATGGTGTACATGTTGAGCACTCTATAATCTGGACACATGCACCAAGTTTCATCCTTATTACGTACCATTACCACAGGCAAGTAGTAAGCACTTTGGTTATGCCTGATAATTCCTGCCTCTAGCATCTCCTCAACATTTTTTTCAATCTCACTCTTTTATATGTGTGGATACCTGTAAGGCCTAATATTCGGTGGTTGGCTCCCTGGAGCTAACTATATGGAATGATCATGATCCCTCTTAGGAGTAAGTCCTTTAGGCATATCTCCAAGAACAACTGAGTGACGAGCAATTATAGCTTGCAAATTTGGATGAATAGGAACACTAGATTGAGAGACTTCTAATGAACATAGCTGGGCCACAAATCCATCCACTCCTTTCTTAAGAAATTTTTGCATTTGATGAGAGCTTACCATTTGTGGGGATTTTTCCTGCAACCCCCTTAGCTCTACTACCCTTCCTTCTAAATGAAATCTCATGAATAGTTCTTGGAATTTCATCTCAATCATTCCCAATGTAGTAAGCCATTGTACTCCCAAAACAATGTTAGCTGCACCCATGGATATCACATACATTTGGGAATCAAGTTGATAATCTCCCATGAATAACTTAATGCTATTACACTTCCTTGAACAACTAACTATACCACCATCTACAATCAAAACCTAAAACTCTGGAGCTGGATATATAAAACAATTTAGAAGAGTAGCTAACTTTTGGTTGATGAAATTATGAGTACTACCTGAGTTGATCAACACTGTTACCTTCTGCTTCTTTAAGAACCCCACCACCTTGAGAGTTTATGGAGCACTAAAATTTGAGAGTGCATGAAAAGAAATGATTGGATAGGAATCATGTGATTCCTTATTTGACTTCCTTTCATCCTCTAGTATGGGTTCCTCCTCTTCTTCCTCAGTTGAACCTTCAATATAGAACAATTTCTTTTCACTGCATTTATGTCCCCAACTATATTTGATATCACAATTGAAACAAAACCATTTTTCTCTTTTCTCCTCAATTTTTTGTGGAGTCAACCTAGTAGGTTGTGTTGAATATCCTTTCTCTCTTGTCACATTAGCCCCTTGCTTCTTAGGAATCAAACACTTCTCCTCTACCCTGTGTGCTAAGATGAAAGACTCATTTATAGAGCTAGGGCTAAACATGTGTACCTCATGTTGAATGTGATCCTTGAGACCCCCCAAGAATAAATCATTCAAGTTCTCCTTTGTAATTGTATCCACTCTTAAGGATAGATTTTGGAATTGTTGAATATAATCCTTAACTGATCCTGTTTGTTGAAGTTTAGCAAGCTGGCTGAAGAAGTCTATCACACTATTGATATATTGTGCTTGGAGTTCCTCTATAAAAATTGACCATGAGATAGTGAGCCCCTTTTTCATTCTATGAGTGCAAATCCAATGATACCAAATGAATTGATCTAGTTCTAGATATAGGGAAGCCATCATGACCTTTTGTCCATTCAGGATTTGGTGTACTTCAAAATGATTCTCCATTTGGTTTATCCATGTTAGAGGATCCTTGCCATCAAACTTGTGCATATCCACCTTTGGAAATAAATTCCTAGATCTCGTAGGAGTACTAAATCTTGTGTCAATGTTAGTTGACCTAGAATTTTCACCTTGGTCACTTGAGAACTCGTTTCTTGGTTCAACCATGTAGGTGCTTAACATGTTTCTTATGTCTGACATATCTCCTCTTAGGTCACTTATATCCATCTTCATTGAGGAAATGTATTCCTTGACCTTACTTATTTCCTCATTAGGATTAATATCCTCTATTGTTACCCCATCTTTATCAGGAGTCTTCCCTAGAGTGAAAACATTCTTTTTACCCCTTGTTGCAAACCGCTTCATGATGTGAACCACTAATTTTGAAATAAATCACCGAAATGAAACTTAAATTCTCTAAAAAATTTATTGTAACTTAATAGGGCCAAAATAACTCTCACCTAGAAAAATCTCCAAGAAATATGCAGATTTGTAGCGTGGAGAGTGATAATTGTGAAAATTTTATTTTTTCAATAACTTTCTTATTTATACTCCAATTCCTCCAATTTTTTAAGTGTAATCTCCTTTAGTATTCCTTCAAAACGCCAATAACAATCAGACTCAAATCCAACAATATGTGTGAGATATGTAGATTCCAAAACAATTGTGTAGAAACCCTAATTCTCTAAAAATTCACTTAATTATGCTCCAATTCTTCTAAAATCTAGACTGTACTTTCTTTAATATGGTTTTCAAAAACCCTTTAAAAATTAGAAAAAAATTCACCAAAATCTGAAAGATATGCTCTTCCAAAATTTGCTTCCAAAATTGAGAAAAACCTTGTCTCTACGATGCCAAGATCATGCTCTGATACCACTTGTTATTAAATAACTTGCACAATTGAAGAATATGATATTAAATATGATGAAAATACTTGATAATAACTGAGAATAACAAGCCACTTCAAGGGGGAAAACCTCCAAATATCTCTAATGAGAACATACTTCACAACTTGATGGTGAAATAAGACTCACAACCTCCTATATATACCTATTTATGCCTAGGTTATCAACTAGGTCGACACAATCAACTAAATAATAATATAATAATGATAACATGACTTAATTAGGAGTTAAGATAGCCACAAGTTGACTATTCATAACCTAATGTAGACCAATATTAAGGGCGTAGCACATGTATCTGCCCAAAAAAATTAATTCACCATAGGACCAACTATCCATGAGGTCAGCCAAAGATAGACTTAATGACATAAGGAAACAATAGAGAAATGCCAATTCACCCTATGAGAATTTGAGCATGAGTGATTTTGAAAAACCAACCTTCTGGCATCCAAAAATGTTTCCCAAAACCCACAAACAATAGTAATCAACAGTTAAGAACTGTAGACCAAAACATTGGAGGATGATAACTGCATACTAGATCAGGTACCAGTCATAAATACAAGATCAAACTAAGACTTGATCTTGTAGTTGCAACTCATATATAATGGTGACATCAATGACAACAAAACTGTATAAAAGATGTTCTTCATTTTCCAAAAAAATTAACCAATGCAAGTCCTAATTTAATGTTAATGCAATCTAATTCTAGGATGAAAATGCACTCCAGATCAAAATTATGATGTTATAAGGTTAGGTTCACCAAAATGGAACCTCTGGAAATGGGGAATATCATGATTAAGTGCTATCACACCCACTTCCAAGGTGAATCCACTCAAGAGTAACCTTAAAGATCTCAATGCAAAAGAGAAAGAAATCTTGTAATAGGGTTGTCCTAGGGGTTGAAGATGATCTATTGAGGGGTTCACCACCAAGTTTAGATTGGAAATGATAATGAAATGCAAAGTACAATGCAAGACCCTAATTGGATGCAAAAAAACACTAAATGATGAAGAAAAGTCTTGAAACAATACAAAAAGCTTTAAAACTAAAAGTGTGCACCTGAGAATCCAAAAAGTGGCTAGTGAAGGTCTAGAATACTGGAAATTCTACTATCAAGGATGACTAGGACTCATTCACCAAGCTGAGTGAATCAATTCAGTTTATGAGATAATGCACTAGAGAAAGTTTCAGTGAAAAGGGTATCCAAATTTGTGAAAATATCTACCAGGCCTATATAGTGGGACTCATTTTCCAATAGTAGTGAATCAGTCCACTTCTGCTTTTCTCTAAATTCTGAATTTGATTATGTGCTCCTCAATCTCCTTTGCTCTTCCTAATTGATTTTAGAATCTGAGATAATGGTTTGTGACATGTAGGTGATCTCCAAGACACTTCAATGCTTGACAACACTCTTGACAACTCGGGATGATTTACAACACATATCCAACATTTCTCCTTATGAAAACTGCAACCTAGGTTTTCAAATCACACATGAAGAGGAGGAAATTTTTTTAGGGTGTTAGTAGATAGGGGTTTTCTTTGGTGAAACCCCTTGTTGGAAATTAATCCTTGAAATGAAATAAAACATGAAAGGAGAATGATGAATGAACAAACTAAGATGCTACAACTCACCAAACCATAGCATTAAGATATTGTAATAATGCTTGAAATGGCTACAATGGATGTGTTCCTTGACTCTGGCTTGAAGGAGATAGATCTTAAATGCAATACTTGCTTGAATCACAAACCCTACACCACAATTCTTAGTACAATAACAAACATGATAGAAAAATTCTTTGACATGACGATTGATGCTTGAAGAATGATCTAGAATGCTTGATAATATACTCTTGGAGACACTTGAATGCTCTTGTGAACTCAAATATTGCTATGGGGATGCTTATACAACTTGCTAGGTGTAAAATGAATAAAATAAACTTGTATAATTATACATAATTATGCAAGAATTCCTGAAATTACAACACTACAAGCTGACATTGGATCTTGGAGAATAAAATCCCATCAAAGATTTAAATTAAATTTGATTTTGAGTCAAATGGGACTTATTTTCCACCCTGGGTGAATGGGTCCCACCTAAGGGGACTCATTCACCTAGAATGGAGAATGAGTCATACTTTATGAATTTAAGGTTGGTTTTTGGGGTTTTAATGTTTTAAAATCCTTTTGTTAGGATTATCCTAAAAAATACACACGAATAAGGCTTGTGGATGCAAAATGGGGCCAATTAAAACATAACAAAGCTCAATTATTAATGATAAGCCTAGAAAAGTGTGAAAGTGTGTTACAACACTTTGAAATAAGGAAAGATTAATGTTAAAAAGAGGTTATTTAAGTGAATTTACTTAACAAGACCTTAGAAAAGTGTGAAAGTGAGTTACAACACTTCACAACACTCAAGTAAGGTACCATTTAATCCATTTAGTTAACAAGGGCCCAAGACCTAATGTGAATATTTCAATCACATTAAAACACTAAATCAAGGCAACATTAAGACAAAATCACAAGGAGGGGCCAAACAAGCCAAAAAAAAGTAGAATGGTTATTTTTTCGATGATTCCAAGTAGCTAAGGGGTTTGTACAACAATATGGAGTTGATTATAATGTAATGTTTGCACTTGTAGCAATATTTTATGTAGTTAGATTGGTGTTTGTAGTTACAACTGAACATGGTTGGAAGGTTTTCCAAATGGATATCAAATCAACCTTATTAAATGGTTTTCTACAAGAAGATGCTTATGTACACCAACCAATAGAATATGAAGTAAGTGGACATGAAGACAAGGTGTACAAGTTGAAAAAGACACATTATGGACTCAAGCAAGCACCTAGAGCATGGTATAACCAAATAGATGTATACATGAAGGACAATAGATTCAACAAAAGTAGTAATGGGCCTACACTATACATGAATATCAATAAGAAAGGTCAAATTTTGATTGTTTGTTTATATGTTGATGATTTGATCTTTATTGGTGATTTGTTTATAGTCATGTTTAAATCAGCGATAATTCTTTTTTGAAATGATAGATTTGAACTAAATGAGATATTTTCTTGAAATTGAAGTTATACAACATGATAATGAGATTTTCATTTATCAAACCAAATATGCAAAGGATATATTGAAGAGGTTTAGAATGGTGAATTGCAAATCAATGTCTACTCCTAAAGCCACATGTAAAAAATTTAGCAAACAAGGTAATGGGTCCAATGTTAATTCAACTATATTCAAAAGATTTGTTGGAAGTTTGATGTATCTCATGAAAACTAGGCCAGATATTATGTATGGAGTTAGTTTGACATCTAGATTCATGAACTCACCTCAAAATTCATAATGACAAGTTGGTAAAAGAATATTGAGATCTATTACAAGGACTATTGAATATGACATATTATACTCCCAAATAGATAAATGTGAGTTTGTTGGATACACTGATAGTGATTTTGTAGGAAGCATTGATGAAAAGGAAAAGCACTTCAGGATATGTATTTCACTTTGAAACATGTATTGTTGCACGGGCATCAAAGAAACAACTTATAATGACAATTTCATCTGCAGAAGAGAATATGTGGTATGTACAACAACAACATGTAAAATAGTATAGATGCAAAGAGTTTTGATGGATTTAATGCATTATCAAAAAGAACTTACACCAATCTATTGTAATAATAAGTCAGCAATCGCACTATCAAATAATCACATTTTTCATAAGAGTAACCACATTGACATGAGGTATCACTTCATCCAAGAGTTGGTGAACAATGGAAAAAACAATCTAGAATAGTATAAATTCAAAGATCAGTTGAAAATATATTCACAAAGGACTTAACAAAAGAACAATTTGAATATTCGAGAGAAAATTTAAATATTATAAATATTGATGTAATTGAAGTTTTTGAATACATAAATAATAAACTCAAAAATTGCAACAACAAACATACAAGCTCTTATTCATAAATTTTTTATAGCTGCCTCAAAAAAATTCTGCTTACGACAGTGACTGAGAAATACATCTTCGCCGCTGCTTAATATCTGGATTTGACTGGTTTCGATCTGATCCGTTGGGGGGAATTCTTTAGGTATTTCTTGACACAATAAATTGGAGCAAGATATGAGCATGCATGTATAAAAGGGAGTGAAGACAAGTAACCAAAGACCTCATATATATACTTGTGCACTGTGTAATTACATTACGAGACATCCCAAGATCATACGATATTTCCTCCGTTCTAATGTTTATATGACATTTAAGAAATTCAAAACAAAGCCTTACAAAAAAATTTCACCATGAAAAGCTCATTTGTGTAGCCTTATAAAAAGACCAGCAGAATCAACTATGTTAGTAATTGTGAAAGAAAAAGAATTTTTAGTAAATGTTTGTTTTTTAACTAGAGAAATATTAAAAGTTTCAAATATGTAGTAATGTTTATAAATAAAATTATCATAAAATTATGTATATTAACAATAAATAAAAATATTAAGAAAATAATAAATAATATATATATAGGTATTATTGTCTTTAAAATAAACGTAGGTAAAGAGTGAAGAAGAATTTGATTTTGGTAAGGTTTTGACTTGCACATTATTGATGTCATATTACTTTTGAGACAAAAGATAGTTTTGTTGGTTAGTGTTTATATCAATGTCTTTTAGGTTGCAAAGCTTACAAGGAATTTTTAACGCTTTAAATGATAGGTGATTTTTTGTCACTTCATAATTGTTGTTGGAGCTAAAAGCTCAATGGTGCTTGGCAATGAAACTTCCATGGAAGAGGCCCACAAAGTTTATTTCTAATTTTTCCACGAGGTATGTCTATTGAAATACCCCCTAATGTGGTTCTTTTCATTCCTAAATTTGACAATGCATGCGATTGGTTAGAAAAACCAAACATTAATAGGGTATTTTATGTGAAGTGTATTCAACAAATATTGTCATTGATGTCAAAGGTGTGTATGGTTGTCAAAGAAGATATTATCAAAGGTGGCACTATCTATTCAAGAGTTGTACTAACATACCTTTCTGTGTTGGTAATTGTATTGTCATATCACTAATTCAAGAAATATATGCTGCTAGCTATATTCATAAAAGAAGTTGAAAAGTTTCTTTTTTCTAGAAGTATGGTGGCTACTAATACAGGTGATATGAAAGGATATACCAAGATGTTTCAGTTGAATGTTTCTCAGTTCTCCTTTCTCGAGGCCTTGTTTTCTCTATGGTTTGAGAGGAGAGTATGCCTATACATGTTCTATCATATTCCAAAGTTTTCATAAGATATGTTTAGCATGCAAAAATATTGAAGTGACAGATTGTTCTTTGTGTTTGTTTGTTAATCTATTGAAATTCTGAAATAGTATGGTAATGGCTAGTAGCATATGACCTTCAAAGTTAGCATGTGTTGGTAAGATAAGACTTGGTTAATTTTTTTGTTGTAGTGCACACCATCATATCCTTTGGTAGAAACATTTTTTTTTGGACTAACGTGTTATACGCTTCATGAAATTTGAATTTAGGTTCACCTTATGTCACCCTAGTTATTTGTGATTCCCTAGCCAACATGGAAGAGCATTAATGCAATGCCATGCATATATTCCTTGGTTGCATGGATGAATAGTATGAAGTATAATTTGTTTAAAGTGTAAATTTAAGATAAGGTGGTGAATATAAAAGAGAGAGTTGCATCTTAGAGTGTGTGCCATTACCAAAATATCATATGAGGAGTGGAAGAGTGTTTGAAGACACTTCAACACATGTATGAGATGTATTCAGCCATATTGTGTTTCCTCCAATTACTATCAAAGCCAAGTTCCTTTGAAGAAGCCTAATAGCTTAAGGTTGTTTCAGGATGGCATACTCAACAACTCATAAAGGATTATCTACAACTAAAGTATGACTATTTGATGGATCTAATTATGCATTTAGGAAAGCTAAAATGGAAGCATACTTGATGGCTCTAGGTCTTGAAATCTAGATTTTAGTTATAGATGGATTTGAGATTCCTAAAAACCCTCCTAGGGATCAAGTTGGAAAGAAGGCTTGTGAAAATTATGCTAAGGATAGGAATGCTATTTTATGTGGATTATCTAACTCTAACTTTGAGAAGGTGATGCAACACAAGATAGCAAAGGAATTATCAAAAAATGTGCATGCCATCTACGAAGGTGATGACAAAGTCAAAGAGGCAAAGTTTGAAATTCATAGATCTTAATTTAAAAGTTGTAAAATGCAAGAAGAAGATAATATTGCGACATTCTTGCTTCGATTTGATGAGGTTGTCAACTCCATAAAAGGTCTTGGTGAGGAATTCAATTAAAGCATGGTTGTGAAATAGGTACTTAGATCTCTTTCAAGAAGGTTTGATTCTAAAGTCTCTACTATTGAAGCAGGTATAGATTTGAATGCTTTGGAAATGATTGAGTTACATGGAATCTTGAATGCTTTTGAAATGACAGTTGAAATTGAGAATTCTACAAGAAAAGAGGTGGAATTCAAATTATCCAAGAAACATGTTGATTCATATTCTAATGTTGGATTAGATCTAGAGGAAGCAATTTTTGTTAGAAAATTTCAAAGAGGTTGCAAAAAGTATAAATTTAAGTTACCTTTTGAATGTTTTAATTATCGTGAAGTAGGACATTTTATGGCTAAGTATCTTGACAAGGACTAATAATGTTGAGTCAAAGTGTAAAAATAAATATTCTTTGAAGGGGAATACATTTTAGAGAAATCAAAAGAGTTTCTTTAGCAATAGAGAAGGCTACACAATAGATGAAAAGGATCAAGACATATCTAGAGATGAAAGAGAAAAGGTTGTGTTCATGGCCATGAAAATTAATGAAGAAGATCTTGAATTCAATTTTGGAAATAATGAAGATGAAGTAGATCTTGTGGAAGAATTTATTTGTGTTGTCAAACAGATTAAAAGTATGAAGAAGAGAGGAAGTAAAGGCTAAAGAAAATGTATCTTTGAATCTAAAGAAAGAAAAAAAGAATAATTATTTTTCTAAAGAATCAAGAAGAAGAAGCAAAAAGGATTGAAGAAGTTATAACTAAAAGATTGGTGTCAAGCGACAAGGACTGTGAAAGACTTGAAGCATAAATTGTGTCACTAAGGAAAGATCTTGTTAAAGTAAATATTTAGCTTAAGATGAATTTTGAGAAGAGAATTGATGTCTTGGATTGGATTATTGATAGCCAAAGGTCTCTGCATGAAAAATAGTTCTTGAGTTTATATATGGACCTAAGGACAAGAAGAAAGAACTACCTGGAAAACCTGGGAAGAAGAATCTAGAACAGATTGGTTCTGAAAGTGAAAGTCTAAACAAAGTACTACAACTAATGACAAAAAATTACAAAATTATGTTTTCATCCGAGTAGAAAGAAAGAGAAGGAGATCTAGAAGAAAAAACTTAAGAGGAAAAGGGTACAATATCAAGTTCAATAATTCTTTTTCTAGTTATTATTTTTGTTAGTGTGAAATTACTATTTACACTATACTTAAGCTCACTTAAGTAAATATGAGGTTAGATGACTTCTTCTCTAACTGAATGTGTAACCATTGAAACCTCTATAGGTTACCAAGTTATTTGGTAAACAATTTGAGCTACCTCTTTAAGGTTGCAAGCATTTCCATCTCAACTCAAAGGTCACTCAACACTTGGAACACAAGGTTGATGACTTGGTCATGGAGGTTGTTGGTTTGCACACTCCACGTGTTCCTAAGGTTGAAACCTATAGGACACTTGTCTGCTCATATTTTCCACCTTATGGGACACTTTTCAATTCACCTCATATGTATATTGCCTCATCCTTGCTTATATAAGCAAGGTATTTTACTCATTACAATTGGGTCAACTAATACAATATTACATTGTTCATGTGCTTGTCTCTTATCTCCTAGATCTTTCTACATCTAATATGGTATCAGACCACTAGGATTATGACTTTCCAAGGCTGAATTTTTCTCTTTTGCAAGCCCACAAGGGCACTCCTCTTGCAAACTTGTGGTAGGTCTTTTTCCATGTGAGTCTTGTTGTCCAGGGCGAGCACCGTTTGCAAGGCATCGACTAGCTTTGAATTCAGATAATTTCAACCAACATCTCTTATATCTTAGGTACCAAACATTTTCTATTTTTCCATGAGTATAATTTCAAGCATTTGAAAATCTCCTCCCTTTCCAAGTCTAATTACTATAGCCATAGATTGGGTCTTTCATCCACACCTTCACATCATACACCAAGGAGTTCACTACATCTTCTCTCTGGTTTGAAGCCAATTCATTTAGTAGTTTTGTTATGTTTCTTGTGATGAATATCTTATACATGTTGGTGAATATCATAGATGGATCACCTCATCCTTTCCTATATAAGCAAGGTATTGTACTCATTACAATTGGATTAGCTAATACAATATTATATTGTTCATGTGCTTGTCTCTTATGTCCTAGATCTTCCTAATTCTAATAGTTTTAATTAGAATCATTCTAGTTACAAGTTTGAGGATTGTAGGAGAGAATTGGTAAGAAGAAATAATTTTGTAAGTAGTAGTGCATTTATACCCTTATATAATCTCAATATCATTTGTCATAAGTGCAACAATTTTGGACACATTGCTAGAAATTGTAGAAGCAATTTCATAAGTCCTCTACCAGAAACAATAAGAAGTGGATTAGAAATTCAAAGTTTTGAATCTAATAAATTTTGGAAGAAAAAACCTTAAGAGAAAAGGATACAAAAAACCATGATTTCTCCTACTGCACTACATGCCCAAAAGGAGAAAAATATATGTATCATAGATAATAGATGTTCAAGTCACATAACCAAAGATAAATTAATTTCATGCATTTCAAGAAATTTGATGGAGGATATTTAACTCTTGGAAATAACTCTATTGCCAAGATTATTGGTAAGGTTATTGAGTCTAGATAGCGGTAGGTCAAAGGCTCGTGATGTTCTGTATATTGAAGGACTAAAGCATAATATTGTAAGTGTAATTCAGATGATTGATAAAGTTTACAATCTCTCTTTTAGTGCTAAGGGTTGTGAAATTAGAAAATCTAGTACCAAAAGAATTGATTGTGGAAGGAAGCAGGACTAATAGTGACATATATCATCTCAGTGAGATGAATTAAAAAAATTGTTTTGCTATACATAGAGAATAAAGTTGGATTTGTTATAGAAGGTTGGGACACTTCAATTTTAATGATATTGTGAAGATTAGATCAAGAGGAATGGTTCGTGACATGCCAAAGATTAAGAAGCCTCAATCTACAAGTTTCATTTGAACCATGTCATGAAGAAAAACAAGCAAAGACTAGGTTTCCTACTAAGAAGTATTCTACAACAAAGCCATTGGATTTATCCATATAGATCTATGTGGACCAATGAGGACATATAGTCTACAAGGTGACAAGTATTTCATGATGCTTATTGATGATTACAGTGGAATGGCATGGATTACTTTTTTGAAAGAGAAGTTAGAAGAGTTTGAAAGTCTTCAAGGCATTATTTGAGAATGAAACTAGTAGAACAATCAAGGTTTTGAGATCAGATAGAGGTGGAGAATTCACTTTTGACTAGTATGGTAAATTTTGTTAAGAGCACAAGATTAAGACTCTACAGCAAAAGGGAGTTATTGAGAGAAAGAACCAAATTGTACAAGTGATGGCTAAAAAAGTGCTAAGTCAAGAAATCTTTCCAAATATATATTAGATAGATGTTGTTTGGATTGCATTATATATATTGACCAAAGCTCAAATCAAACCAGAGATGGACAAAACACCATATGAGTTGTGGAGAGGAAGACCAACTTTAGTCAAACATATCAGGATATTTGGAAGTAAATGCTACACCAAAAAGACTAAGAATATTTTGGTAAATTTGATTCTAGATATGATGAAGATTGTTTTCTTGGTTACTCTATGACAAGTAAAGCATATAGATGTTAAAACAAAAGATTGAAGAGGATGGTGGAAAGTGTAAATGAAAGAGTTGATGAAATAATATAGTATATTTGTATTTCAAAAGTAGAAGATAATGAAAATCCAATTTGTAGTAGTAATTTGAAGACTCAAAAGTTGACTTTGAGAGGACTATTACAAAGAATTTGGAAAAGTATGTTTAGAAGAATCACTCTAAAGATCATATTATAGGAGATAAAGACAATGGGTCTCAAACCTAGAGAAGACTTGAAAGGGAAAATGAGTAAGTACGCTTTACCTTAATATCAAAATAGAACCTAAGTATTTTATAGAAGCAAGTAAAGAGAAAGGTTGGATAGATGCCATGGAAGAAGAACTGAATGAAACCGTGAAAATAAAACTTGGGAACTAGTCCCAAGACCCAAAGGCAAGAACATTATTGGTGTCAATTGGGTTTTTAGAAACAAGCTAAATCGAGATGGAGAAGTGATCTAGAACAACTAAAAACTTGTGTGTAAGGGATATGATTAGGTTGAAGGAAATTATTTTGAAGAAAAATTTTCTCCAATAACAAGACTCAAAGCAATTAGGATATTTTTGGCTCTGTCAGCATTCAAGAATTTCAAAGTGTATTAGATGGATGTGAAGTCAACATTTTTGAATGGTCAGTTAGAATAAGTCTACATCAAGCAATCAAAAGTTTTTAATGTTAAAAGAATCCATATTGTGTGCAAATTGAATAAATATTAGACAAAAACAAGTTCCTAGAGGCTAGTATTCAAGGTCAGATAGGTACTTGCAAGAAGGGTTCCGTAGAGGAAGTGTAGATAGTAACCTGTACATAAAAGTAGAAAGTGATCAACTATTGATTATTATAGTTTATTTAGATGATATTATATTTGGCGGAAGTAGTGAAGACATGTGCAATGTGTTTTAGAGTGCAATGCAAGGTCAATTTGAAACATCAATGCTTGGTGAATTGTCTTTCTTTCTTGGTTTAAAAATTCCAAAATCAAACAAAGACATTTTTATTTCTTAGAAAAAGAAGATAAAGGAGATGATATGTGAACCATGGATTTTTGGGTAGGGCTTATAAACTACTCTTGCACTCTTGGGATATTTCACCTAAAAGGAGAGAGACAAACCCTACGCTCAAAAGATCCAATGAGTTCACTCAAATAATGCAATGAATGATGTTATTAAGGCTAAATGCAATGATATTAATGCAACAAAATGATCTTTTTGAATGATTATGAATGGAAAACCTAAGATTTATGTAATGTTTGAAAACACAATGATGATTGCAAACAATGAAGCAAGAATGGATAAAATGCAAAATAGTAAGAAATAAGTTGAAATAGCATGCACCTCAAAGTGTTATGGAGAATTTGGAATCTTTGGAATGCTGTCTAAAATTACAGAAAATTCACAGTGGGACTCATTCACCCAGGGTGGCGACTTAGTCCTCCTACTAGTGAAAATCTATTAGGAATAGGTTTCTAACTGTCGAGATCTAGAATCTGACAAAACTTAGATTTTTAGTCCTAAGGTGGGACTCATTCACTATAGGTGGCGAATTAGTGCTCTCCCAAAATTTTGAGAAATCTGGAGACAACTCTGTAACACCAGATCTAGAAATGTCTACTTGTCGGGTCTCTGAAGTCAATTCTGTAGGCAATAGATAGAATGCCTTCTCCAAGCTTGAAATATGATTGATTTTACTTGAAACACCTATTTGACTTGTTGATCAATCTTCAATCACCTAAATGCTTTTTAAATTTGCATACATAAGTCTACAAACACACATGCAAGTGGGAAAAATGGTTGAGGGTTAGCAAATAGGGGTTTGCCTTGGTGAAACCCTATTTTGGTAATCAAACCATTAATGAAATAATGAAATGAATGTGAATGATAAATGAATAACATGCATATGTCATCAACTTACGAAGCCCTCATTGAAGAAATATAAAGATAATGTAATGGTTGCTCCACAATGCTTGACAATTGCTTGATACAATGATGCAAAATTCTTAATTGAGTGAATTGGATGAATACTTGAATAATTAGGTTCCTTGAATGAATTAGGAGATGTAAAATGAGGGGAAAAACACATATTTATACACATTTGTGCCTTATTAACCCGATGATACCTCATCATAGGCTGACATAATGTGATTTTAAATAAAAACCCAAAAGAAACTTTAAATTATTTTGAATTTGGAGCCAAGGGGGACTCATTCATCACCCATGGCGAATGGGTCCCATCTTGGACTTGAAGGTTGGTGTCGAGATCTAATTTGTATTTAATTTTATGTGTTAGGTTTACATTCAAAACCATGCTTAATTAAGCCTTATAAGGGTGTAAAAGGGGTCATAAAAGACATAAGAAAGGTGTAAATAAGGGAAATGTCCCTAGAAAAGTGTGAATAAAATAGGGGAACACTTAAAAATAAGACTTGATGATGAATAAAAAGATGATATTTAGGTGAATTATATTAAATAGAGTCCAGAAAAGTGTAGAAATGTTTTACAACACTTCACAACACTATCACAAGACATCAATACTTGAATTTTAAAGACTTATTATGAATATTCAAGCCACATTGTAACATTAAATCAACACAAAATGGACCAAGCATCATGAATAAAAGCCTAAAAGACCATTAAAATGACAAGGGGCCATTTTTCTACAGTTCACTATGTAAGTTCAAGATGGAAGAATGTAAATTGGTGAATACACCTATGGTTATGGGTCTAAGGTGAGTAAAGATGGTGAATTTGCTATGGAAGACTAGACTTTGTATAGATCCATGATTGGCAATTTGTTGTATCTGACAATGTCTAAATTGGATATAATGCAAGAAGTTGGGATGGTGGCTAGATTCTAAGAAGTATTTAAGGAATCTTGTGTCAAAGAAGTAAAGAGGATATTCCAATATCTAAAGGCTATAATAGATTTTGGCTTGTGGTATCTAAAGAGTGAAAATTTTACTCCAATTGCATACACTAATTGTTGAAAGTATCTTGGTGTTTTCATTGATGTCAACTATGTGTTGAAGAAGAGTGTTGCATAATGAGGATGTAAAGGATATTGAGAAAATTGTGGAAAAGAAGGAAACCATGTGTTGCAAAGGTGTAGAGGTTTTCTGGTGTCGCTCCACATTTCTTTTGGGTTGAAGATCTACTTATGTGGTTTGGATATATTGGTTGTAGTTTCTTAGAGATTTAATGTATAGAATTTGGGCCTTTGTATTGATGTACAAAGAAGCATATGCTCACCAATGTGCGAACTAAATTTTTAGTGTTGTTGACAAAGATGTCTCGGAGAAATTTTCTTGCTCCACATTTTTCCGTAGCTAGGCTTCAAAACTTATAGTTATGAAGGAGAGGTGATGGTGTTTTTCTCTTCCCTATGTCAAGAGGAATTGTGATTTGGTGCTTTGGAAGATGAGGTTGTGAGCTACAAAGTGTTATAGTGTTTTGCAGTGTTTTCAAGATGAACAAAATGATTATATTCTTTAAGTGATTTTTTTTTCAAAGGATTTGGATGGATTTCAAAGTGTTTTTTGGGTTATTCTAGATTGTGTTTAGGTGAAGCTGGTTTTTTGGAAACTTCGCATTGATTTAAGGAAGCGTGTAATTAAATGTTCTATTGTGTTTGCACGGGTAATGATCGACCTGGTGTTTACACTGCATGTGATGTGTATTAAAATTTTGTAGAAGTGTGTTGAGGTATGTTAGGATAGATTTGGGTCCTATCTAAGGATTTATGTAGGTTTCCTTCATTGCTATCCATAGCAAGAATGTTTTGGTATTGACCTAATTTGAAATTGTAGGTGTGAAGTGTGTGTAGCCGACCTTGGAAGGGTTGCAAGGTTGAAGATGGTACAATTATGAGTTGAGTTTTTGAAGAAGGAAAATATAGAGGTGTGTGATATGAATGATTTGATTTGCAAAAGTGTAGAGTGCTAATTTGAGTAGAGTAGTGTGAACTTCAAAGTTTTGGACTTCTAAAGGTAGTGAGCTGAAGGTGTCTGCAATCTTTCATACAAGGTTGTGAATTTGTTGGAGCGATTGTGGTGGATTCCTTGTTGCATTGAGATAGTGTTCTCTATGTAACATTTCTCTTCTATCTTTCTTTTTTTTTGGTAGTGTGCCTTGGTTGTGCGCCTTTCTTGACAATTTTTCTTATTCTTGTAGTGAGCCCTTGTATTGGTTTTCCAATTAGTTATATTGTGATATAATCCTCACCATAGGGGTTTTCCACATAAATCTAGTGTTCTCTTGTATTTGTTGTTGTTGTTACTATTTCAACTTCTCTTAACTGCATTTCATAATTAATTAATATAATAGAATAATGGTTTAATGAATTCTTACATATTTGATTGTTGTTGAGGGTTTTGATGGTTTTTATGTTCAATTTTCTTGTTCATTCAACAATTGGTATTAGAGAAAGGTTCCTTGGAAAAAATATTAACCACTTGAGGTGGATCTAGGATGAGGAACAAGGTGGATTTCCTTAAGTTTGATGGCACAAACTATGCATTCTAGAAGTCAAAGATGGAAGGTTAACTGGTATCCCTTGGATTTGAAATTGAGAAGGCTATAAAGACTAATTACACCATACCTCAAAATAGTACGATCACAAGTGATGAGATCAAGGCATATGAGACAAATGGTAAAGCAAGGTTTGTTCTTTTCAATAGTCTTTAAAATTTTGAATTAGTAAAATTTATGGATCTAAAGATTGCTAAGAAAGTTTGGGACAAGCTACAAAGTATTTATGAAGGAGATGATAAGGTTAAACAAGCTATGATATAGAATCTAAAGACATGGTTTGAGACATTGTGGATGTTTGAAGATGAAACAATTGTAAGTTACATGTAGATGGTTGATGAACTGGTGAGCGCAATGAGAGTTCATGGCACAAGTCAAAGAACCTAAAGTAATAAATAAATTTATTAGAACTCTTCCTAATTCTTATAGTGAAAAGATTCAAGTCATTGAGGAAGTTTCAAATTTTAATACTTACACTAGAGATCAGTTGTTTGGTATATTATCTTCATATGAAATAAGAAAAACTGGTATGAAAATTGGTTTGAAAATGGAGACTGCTTTTAATGCCAGCAAATCAAAGAAGATTGGAGATTTATATGATGATCTTGATGATGTTGAAGCTAACTTTGTAAGAAGGATGAAAAAGGGCACCACTAATTATAAAGGTAAACTACCCTTTAAGTGTTTTAGTTGTGGAAATATAGGTCACTATGCTTCAAGATTTTCAAATAGAGTTGTGAATAATAAAAGTAAGGAGAACAAAGGAAAGACGATTAAGAGAAGTTACTATGTTACATAATACATTGGTATCTCTAACGATGAATCTAATTATAGAGATGTTGATGATAATGAATTCTTGTTCTTGGCTTCAAAAGATGAATCTACTTCTACTAACTCTGAAAGTTGTAAGGAAACTAAGGTAGTGGTACAACTTCCTACACTAATCTTGAGAGGAGAAAAATGTAAAAAATTTATAGATCTTAATATTTACAAAAGCTTAAACAAAAATAAACACAAATATGATGCATACCACAACACAGTGATTTATGTGGGGAAAACCCTTACCCCACACTCCAAAATTTTCCAAATATATTATTCATAAATCATAAAGATTTTAATATATGTACAGAGCAAGATTCTCACAAAAGTATCACCACCAGAGATCAAGAGACAACAAGACCGCTATTAGACTCTTAGAAAAATATATTATCGCAGACGTAATACAACACCCTCATTAAATAGGGTTACATTCTAGGGAAAGATATGCCAACAAAATATCTTCAATTAGATCTAAAACCTAATAATGAATATTCTAGATTTACAATATATCATTATTTAATCTATGTTAGTCATTTAGGAGTTTTTGTTAACATGCTCACATTTCTCTCTATGCTACCAGTGTATACACCTATCAGTGTAACAAGGATATATATATATATATATATATATATATATATATATATATATATATATATATATATATATATATATATATATATATATATATATATATATATATATATATATATATATATATATATATATATATATATATATACATATGATCAACAATAAACCTTATACAATTGTAAGGTTAAGACACTTTTTACCAAAAAATTTCCCACTTGTTGAACACCTTGAAAGAGTAATGTGAGGGTGTAAACATTGTCTCCTTAGTTGCTAGGGGCTGAAAGGTCCATAGTCTCTTAACACCATTTAAACTTCTTTGTGCTCATAAGATTAGTTAAAGAATCAAAAAAATTCATCAAAGCCTCTACCTTAACCAGGTTCACCCTACCATCTTTGAACATATCTCTAAAAAAATGATATCGTACATCAATGTGCTTGGTCTAGGCATGAAATGTCGAGTTCTTGTCTAGACATATCACACTCTAGCTATCACAATGAATTGTCACTGAACCCTATTTAATTCCAATATCTTAACATAGTCTCTTAAGCCAAATGGGTTCTTTACAAGAATGAGTAACTTCCATATACTCTTCTTTAGTAATGGAAAAAGCAACTAGATCCTCTCTTACTCATCAAATTGATCACACCACCAAATAAATTAAACACATAAGCACTAGTGGATCAACTACTATCAACATCACCTGCTCGGTTTGAATCCACATAACAATGAATATCAAGGGAAATCTCATCTTCAATCATATTACTATGATAACATAAGGAATAATCTAAGGTATTGTACAAATATATGAAGACTCTTTTAATTGCATCCCAATGAACTCTACCAGGATTAGACATACAACTAGAAAGAACTCGCATTGCTTGGGAAATTTCTCGTCTAGTACAAAACATAACATACATCGTACTTCCAATTGCACTCTGGTATGTCACTCTTCTCATGTCTTCCATCTCTAATGGAGATGTTGGATAATCTGAAATAGATAACCTTATTCTAGCTAAAATAGGAACACATAATGGTCTAAAATTCTCCATGTCAAACCTTTGAAAAATTGCATTGACGTACTTTCTTTGGCCAAGACATAGCTTTCTATTCACTCTATTTCTTTTAATTTTCATGCCAAGAATGCATCTAATTGCACCAAGATCTTTCATTTCATATTCAACAAGTTGTTATTTTAGTTCTAAAATCATACCTTTCCCTTTGCCAATAAATAACATATCATCAAAATATAATGTAGTAAATAGGAAATGATCACCATTACTTTTATAATATAAATACAATGATCTGATTTAGAATGCTCAAATCCCAAACTCAATACATATGTATCAAATTTCTTGTACCACATCCTAAGACTCTATTTTAATATATACAAAGATTTCTTCAATTTGCAAACCAACTTGCTTTTACATTTCACTGTGTAGTGCTTTGGTTGTGTCATATAAATATCCTCCTCCAAATTGCCATGAAGGAAAGTAGTTTTCACATTCATTTTCTCAACCTTGAAATCATAAGCAGCATAAATAAAAAGGAAAAATCTAGTGGACGTAATTTTTGAAACAGGAGAAAATATCTCACCATAATCAATACCCTTAACTTGAGAGTAACCCTTCACAACTAAACTTTGTTTGTACTTCTCATTACACCCATATGAACCAATCTATTTCTTGAAAACCCATTTTCAACTAACAAGTTTTTTTCCTTTACGAAAAGGTACAAGATCCCATGCATCATTCTTTTTCAAAGATACTATTTCTTCATCCATAGCAATCTTCTAGGATTATGCATCATTCATACCTAGTGCCAATTCTACAGATTTGGGTTCATCCATTTTAGTATTCAAAGAAAAGATACATCTACAATCATTAGGTGAATACCTTTTGGTTGGTTGTCTATGTCTTATATACCTACAAACAAGTTGAGTTGGAGGTTCTTCCTCATCTTCTAAAGGTTGGGAGCTAGATGAGCTCTCCTCAACTCCTTTTCTATCCATGGGCCTCGATTCCACTTTCTTAGGTGTAGAACTAAATTGAACCACATCTTCCCATTTACTTTTTTCTATTTTCGATGTAATAGAAGAAGATTTAATTTCTCTAAAAATAACACTTCTACTATGTATTACCTTCTATGCAATAGGATCCCAAAACTTGTATCCTTTCACGTAATAACTTTATCTGATGAAGATAAATTTCACAACCTTGTTCTCCAACTTTTTTCACTTCTCTTTTGGCACATGTGCATATGCCTGACAACAAAAAAATCTAAGATATATTAATGAAATCTTGTGACCCAACCATTCCTATATATTCATCTTGTCAACAAAATCTAATGTAGGAGACCTATTAATCAGGTAACAAGCAGTAGCAATAGCTTCAGCCTAAAACCTTTGTTCTAGAACAACACTAATCAACATACTCCTACCCTTCTCCATCAGTGTCCTATTCATTCTTTTTGGAACTCCTTTTTGTTGTGGAGAATATGGAGTTATCTTTTTTATATTAATACCACAATCTTTAAAAAATCTATCATAATCATTAGAAAAAGTTTCACCCCCATTATCAGTCCTCAAACATTTTATTTTCTTTCCAGTCTACAACTCAACCATTACTTTAAATTATTTAAATCAATTGAAAAATTTAGATTTACTAGATTCTAAATATATACCCATGTCCCACTATAATTATCAACAAATGAAACATATTTGGAGTGATTTAAAAAGTAACCCTTCTACTTTTTCTGACTTGTTCGGGCCCTCCTTGTGATTTTTTCTTAATGTTGTCTTGATTTAGTGTTGCAATGTGGATAACACATTCACATTAGGTCTTGGGCCCTTATGAACTAATGGAATTTTAATGGTTCTTTGCAAAAGTGTTGTGAAGTGTTGTAACACACTTTCACACTTTTCTAGGGTTTTATCAATTAACTAAGCATAATAAACATAATTTTATCCAAAATCAACATTAATCTTTCCTTATTTGGAGTGTTGTAAAGTGTTGTAGCACACTTTGACACTCCTCTAGGTTTATATTTAATAATTGGGATTTCTTATGCTTTAATTGGCCCTATCTTGCATCCAGAAGCCTCATTTATGGTATCTTTTCGAGGATAATCTTGACACCAATCAGTAACCAATCATAATTCGGGTTTTCCTCACTTGTGTGGCACAAATTTACCATCTAGTACTCATTTAGCACCTTAGGCGAATGAGTCCCACCTGAGTCTTTTGGGCCCTGATCTAGGTTTCACACATTTCTAAGCACTTTTCATTTTTGGTCCCATACATTATGTCTAGTGGGACTCATTCACCACCTTGGTTGAATGAGTCCTGTGTGACCAAAATTCAAATTTAATTCAAATTTCTAGCTAGATTTTATCCTCCAAGATCCTAGGCCAGCTTGTAGTGTTGTAATTTCGGGAATTATTACATAATTGAGTATAAATACAAGGTTATTTCACTCATTTTATCCCATCAAGCATTCAATAATTCACAAGAGAATTTGAGCATTGACGGAATTTCAAGGGTAGATTATCAAGCATTTTAGAGCATTTTTTAAGTGCCAATCATCACGTCAAAGATTGCATTCTTCATGTTTTTTGTCCTAACAATTGTGATGTTGACTTTATTATTCAAGCAAGTGTTTCAAGCAAGATCTATCTCCTTCAATCAAGATTCAAGAACCACATCCATTGTATCCATTTAAAGCACATTTGTAGCACCTTATTGCTAAGGTTTGGTGAGTTGCATCATTCTTATTTTTTATTCACCATTCTCCATTCATATTTTATTTCATTTCAAGGTTTAATTAGCAACAAGGGGTTTGACCAAGGAAAAATCCTATCACTAAGCCAACAAAAAATTTCCCTCTTCTAGTGTGTGATGTGTAGGGCTAGGTTGCAAATTTGTCAAGAAGAAAATTTGGAGAAAAGTTGTCAAGTTCCTAAAGTTTTCATCAAGCCTTGGAGAAGCTTGGAGAAGGTCTACAAGTGGCAATTTGTAGTTTCAGGTTTGGAAATCAGTCAAAAAGAGAAAAGCAAACTGAGAGGAGCAGAATCTAGTTTAGAACTTCTAAAAAAGCAGAAATGGACTAATTCACCACTATTGGTGAATGAGTCCCATTGTACAAACCTGACAAGGATTTTTACAGATCTGGATACCCTTTTGGCTAAAACATATTCCAACACATTTTCCTAGAAACTAGATTGATTCGCCTAGCTTGGTGAATGAGTCCCAATCAGCATTAACAACAAATTTTCTAGAATTTTAGATCTATATTCTTCCTTATTTAGTTTCCCATGTGAACACTTCTAGTTTATAGCTTTATGTTAAATATTTTTTTCATCTTTCTAGGTCAAGTAGTTTACTTTCAATTAGGGTTTTGTCTTATAACTTGCATTGCATTTTCTTTCCAAGTCTAAACTTGGTGGTGAACCCCTTATTATATCATATTCAATCCTTGGGTCAACCCTATTACAATATTTCAATCTCCTTTGCATTGAGATCTCTAGGGTTACCCTTGGGTGGATCCTTTGTGAAGTGGGTGTGGATCCATCATTCCACCAACCAATAAACAATAAAATACATATTATATAATAATTTCATTTTAGGAGGTCCCATCTTGGTGAACTTGCATTTAGAGCATCATAATTTTTATTTGGAGTGCATTTACATCCTAGATTTAGCTTGCATTAACATTGCATTGCATTTTGCATTGGTTAATTTGCATTTTAGGGTTTCAAAATTTGCATTATTGAAAAGCTCATTTAGCTTGCATCATTGGATTTAAATTCATTGAAAGTTAATCAAAATTTTCATTTTCATCCTAGACTTGCATCAAAAAACATAAAAAGCATAAAATCCAGTTCAAAAATTCTAAAAAATTTCAAAAAAAACTAGTACCTGGACTCAATCGCCACCTTGGGTGAAGCAGTCCCTTTGCATATTTTTTACTACATTTTTTTGCATTTACAGTTTAGTTTCTGAGTTTTAGTTTGTTGTTTCTAAATTTTTGTTTCACTTTCCAAAATTTTAGTTATAAGCATTTTATTGCTTTTACTATACATTTCATTTGCACTCACCCCAAATTTAGTAACCTTTGCATGAGTGTTTAGTGTCCTATTGTTAATACCATAGTGAGAAGAAGTTTGAGATTCATGGAATCTTATGATAGCGCAATCATTGTGGATCATGGGTTATCCAAAGCTTCCACTCCTAGTATTGAAACTAGTACACTAGGCATGGATAACACTCTTAGCAACTCTTTTCCTTCAAGTAGCATGCATGTTGAACCAAGGAATGATAATATCCCACAAAAAAGAAATCAAATTCATAATCAGCCTTGAAAACATTTCAACTACTACAATTCCTACCATATAAAACTTTCATTGCATGCTTGAAAGTGAAGATGGCCTTGACCTTGTGAAAAATATAGTACAAATCTTTAGAAACCATCTTCCCACAACCACTAGTGGTCCTATATCAACAAGTAATGTCACAAGACAAAGAGGAACTTAAATTCCTCCTCCTACAACAATAGCCTCAAGTCACAACAACAATGCAACAAGTTAGTAATGCGATTCCTTCCTTGGGTATTCCTACTAGCATCCCTAGTTCCTATGTGACATCACAAGTTATATCTCCTACCACATTACCACCTATAAGAACTCCATTAACTTGTCCTATGAACACATATACTCCATCACCACTTTCACTTCCAACTCATAGGTCAAGTAATGATCCACTCATAACACAAATTTTTCAAACTGTCTCATCCCTTCAAAATAAAATCTCCACCATAGACCAAAATCAAAATGGTCCACCCACATATTATGTCAAAAGTAGTCCATTGTCCTTGAAGATATTGTGAACATTGACGCCATAAGGTGTAGAGGTGCCTAGATTTGAGAAATATGGAGGGAAGGGAGATCCTTCTAACCATGTTAATTCCTATACTTCCTTATGTATTTACTTTGTCCTTAATTGTAAAAATTTTCCTAGGTCCTTGAAAGATACCGCCTTGGAATGGTTTTCTTCTTTACTAAACAACTTAATTTGTTCATTCAATGACCTTTTTGATGCATTTGTAAACCATTTCCAAGTCAATATGACTCCCAAGATGACCTTGACTGATTTGATGAGATGTAAGCAAGAAGAGGAAGAAAAGATAGCTGATTTTATCTCACGCTATCAATCATTTTATTCCCAAATTGATTTCAAGTTCCTTGACCCACACCTTCAAAAGATGTTCATAGAAAACTTGCAAAGTAAGATCCAAGACACTCACTATAATGAAATTCCCATCCTTCATGTGCACTTATGTACTGCCCTCCATGATTATCAAAATTTGGTTAATAGTTGAGATACAAAGTCCACTTCTAGATGAATTGAGAAATCTGAGCCCATAAACCAAGACAATTCCCAACCTTTTAGAAAATATAATAAAGGGTTCCTTCAATTCAATCCCTCTTAAAAAACAAATAAAAAATTCAATAACTAAATAGTAGCTATCGAACCCATGATACCCTCTAGTTATGGAGATTTGAAAAGTCAATTCACTCCCTTGCTCGATTCCCTTCATAACACAATGTCCCAACTTTTAGAGCAAAAAATGATTACCTTGCCTTCTTTCAAAACATGCAATCTTAATAAACCCTTACCCACAGCTTTAAATCAAATGCTTATTGCCACTATCATAGACAAAATGGACATGACACAAAACATTGTGAGCATCTTAAATATCTTCTACAAGACCTCATTGATTCTAGTTGTCTATCCATTGGATGTGTTACCAATCAAGGAAATAAGTCCATTGCCCATCCAAACCAAAACATGCAAAATTTTACTAATTCAATGCCCAAGCATAATATTTAATTTATCAAAGCTAGCAAAACTACAAAGAATGATGTGATGAATGTTGATATAGATGATGAAAACAATGATTTTGTTCTAAATAATTCTATCAATGTCAATCCTATAGATGAAATGGTTGGGATGATAAACGTCATCCCTCATAAGGGCCAAACTAAGAGTCCTCTTGACATTGCTTTCTCCTCTAAGGATATAATTAAACTTGTACCTGATGGTCCTCTTTACAGAGCCAACCATATCTATGACAAGCCCACTAATGGGATACTAATAGATCTCACTTGTTGAGAGAATGTGATCACTGAAGAGTTCTTACTCTTGCATGAACTTTACCAAGATGAATATGATAAACTGGAAGCATGGATCAACACACACAATAGTTTTGCTTTTCCTATGATAGGATTGATCACCTTACCATTACAAATAGGACCGAATAAATTAGATGTCACATTCTCCATCATCCCATAGTTAGACCAAATTCATGTGAAGCTAGGCCACCCATGGCTTCACTCCATGAAAGTTGTCCCTTTAGTTGTGCATAATTACTTAAAGTTTCCCTTTGATAATGAAATATTCACTATTCACCATCACAAGTTTAATCCTTTGTCATCCAAAGGAAAAATTTCCTTAGATGACTTTTGTCTCGAGCCCTTGGAACCTATAAAGCAACTAGAAGACTTCTTTTTCATATCCTACCAAAACTTCAAAGCAAAGAAAATAGTTGAACTATCTCTTTGAAACATGTCCCTCTCTACCTCCAAACCTCCCATCCTTGATGAAACCAAGCTTGAACCTAAACAAGACCCAAACAACCAAGACCAACCTAAAACAAAAACATCACCTACGTCCTACAAAAAACCAAGAGATAGTGAAACCAACCCCATTACACCTCCTATAATCAAACAAGTTTACAAATTCAAAGAGAAAGAAGTTGAACAACTTCCAATGGTTCCCTTTGTTCCTCCCCTTAGGGAAGAAAATAAACCTACGATTGGTCAAACCGCTCCTACACAAATGCAACTTGATAACAAAACCAAAAGAAATAGAGATGCTAGAGAGTGTAGGCATAGACGTCGTGCACTTGTTCGCAAGTTACATGAGGAACTAAACAAAGAAAATAAAAATCCAAACATGATTGAAGCAATACATGACCAACTTCCCTCTTCATCAAAATAATATCTTCCAATACAACATCCACAATAAGAGTTACACTCTTCCAAGTGTTGGTGTAATTAATAATTCAATTACACTTACATAAGTTTACTTAGGATATAAGATTCTCTCTAGAAGTCTTATTTGGGTTTTCTAGAACTTATCGTATCTAGCTATTTTGTATGACTCCTAGGTAGTTAGTTTGTTAGTTGTCTCATGCCATAGGATTATGACATTCATCTCTTGTTCATTACTACATTTCAACCTTGCCTATATAAGCAAGGTGATTGTACTCATATGTAATATGCTCATACCTCATCAGTTGATAGGTCTTAATATCAAGCGAGATCATTTTCTTGCATATCCTCTTGTAGAAAGTTTTCATTGTTTTGGCAAGCAGTATTCGGTGTTGAGCTAATATCTTCAGCTCTTACATGGTATTAGAGCCACATCTTACAAAATCCTTCTCAGATTTGAGGGTGGAGCTATTGCTAGTAAGAGATCTAGATTTGAGGTTGTCTCCATATGTGGGATTTCATGCCACATTACTTTTGGCTTGTGTTAGAGGAAATATGAGCTTAGATTTGAGTTTAGAGCAGCCAAGAAAGTCATAATTGACTTTGATTCACCTAAATCTGACATTTCTAGCCAAGGTTATGGAGGTTTGAAGATTTGCAAAATTTGGGAGTAACATAGCTTCTAGTGCATTACCAGAGAGATCCGACCTCTCTATCATTTCTGGGAGGCTTGAGAGATGAAAATCAATATATAATTTTCCCTATTTCACCTTTAGTTGTTCATGAGGCAAAAAAATTTACCCGAGGTGGTCGTACGACCCCCAAATACAAGGTACAATTTATTTATTTTGCAGAAAAAATATTCTAAAAAATGTATTCTACATTTTGATTGTATCAACTTTTTTAAAAAAATCACAGGCTGCAATTTATATTTTTAGGCATTTTATTATTTGTGGCATATTACAAATTTGTGGGGTTCATATATTTTATTTTCTGCGAACAAGTTTTTTTGCACAGAGTACATGGTACGTGCTTTGTCAGTCCAGTTAGAATTGTATGAAGATTTGGATGGGCTTATTCATTAAGTCACATTTTGTTCTTTGCTAGGCCACCAAAATACTCACATCGAAGGTCTCCATTTACTTGTCCATCTTTATTGCTTCGACCACCATATATTTTTTTGTCGGCTAAGTCAAATCAAAGACTAGTTGTCATTTATTGGTAGATTGTGGATATTCGTCGACATTCTGTGAGTACCATAATCTGGTCTTGGCAGATAGTATCTTTGACTAAGTCTTCCCATCAGATTGATATCAGCTTCATACCTCCACTGTCAAGGATGGCATCAGCTTTGTAACTCTATATTTCATCGATGCACCTATCCTTCTATCAAACTACTAAGAGTACGACATAAAATTCCATTTAGTAAATTTTGGTTTAATATTTGATTGGGAGTTCTTTGGTCAGTATGCATTAAATTTTCAATCAACATTTTATTTGACTTGTGTGTGGCCAACTATATATATATCTATATTTTTCCCCAATTGGAATATAAAATTTGTATTAAGCCCGACCAATATGTAGTGGCATATAATTTATTTTATTGGAACCCTGAACAGTCACATGTGCGACCTAGAGCCAACACCTGGGAGCCAATCTTTTTCCCTTCATTAGTTTGCAAAGTGCCTCACTTTTTTTTTTGCTTAACTTTTCACCACGATCTCCAAATTTTGCAAATGTGATATCGATGAAAAGCTCTCTCCAAGTACTTTGTAGTGGTGTAGGTCTTTTTGATAGATTTAGTTGCATGTACAATTTATTCATAATTGAAGTCAAATCACCCCTTTGGACCTCCAAGCTCATAACCTTTAGCCAATTTCTCTAATTTTGGTAATTTAAGTTGGATTTGGAAGGTATTGATGAGCTCTTTGATTTGGTTCATGTACATTTTTGTTTTCAAGCCCAAGTGTGAGATACTCAATTTTTTGCATATTTGCTTTATGCTTCATAACTTGGACAACTTGACTCTTGGAGAAGTTCTATTTATGGGGGGGGGGAGTTTATTTTCAATTGTATTATCAAATTTGGGAGGTTTCATACCAATTTGATTCAGATATTTTCCATATTTGCACTCTTGGTACTTGTTGATCTCATGGTTGAGCCAAGATTTGAAGCGTTGACGCCTCATTACTGTCACACCTAGAAGGTAAAAATGCAGAGATTATTATGGTCAAAGGATTTTTGGTCCACTTTTGGTGATCACCAACCTTATTTTACTAGAGAATATGAATGATTTGCTCATAGGAATAAATGTCATGAAGCTATGGGTTTAATTGCAATGCATGTTTCAGATAGTTTATTTTTTCATATTGAGGAATGTACAACCCCTAAGAAGGTGTTGGATAAGTACAAGACACTCTTTGGTGTAGTTAGTGAAGTGTGTGCCATGTAGTTGGAGGCTGAATTAGTTTCACTTTCTATAGATGCATTTTCCACCATTGAAGACTACTTGGTAAAATTAAAATCACACAAATCTCAATTGGGAGGATGTGTCAAGGAGAAAACTGATAAAGAGTGCATTTTTTTTTTTTCTAAGTTGAAAGGTTTGTTTGCATAATTTTCTAATTCCTTCTATGCAACAATGGATGGTTTAGGTGATTCTTTTATAATGCCATCATTTGAGACATTTTGTGATAGGTTGACTACAGAACAAGAAAAACTTAGTCAACTTGATACACATATTAAGAATCATACTTTAGTTGCATCATCATCATCATCTAAGGATAAAGGAAAGAAAAAATTCAAACCTAAGGTAGAATCTAAAGAACCTCCCACCTCTTCAAAAAAGGAAAAACCTAAGAAGGAGAAGACTAAATGTGGTTACTGTAAAAAACAAAGGCACGGTGAACACACTTGTTACAAGGAAGAGTTAGATGAAATGAGGAAACTCTTTAAGGAACACAACTTTGTTGTTCCTTCTAAGTCTAAAATTTCACCATCTTGTTCTTCTCAATTGACATCTACTACACACACTAGTCATGCAGGCAATGCAAATAGGAGTGATATGATGGATGATTATAAACAAAAAGGACATGCCCTTGTTGTCACACAAGTTGAGAGGTCTAAAATTGGATTCTTGACTCTAGAGCCTTCTATCATATATCAGGCCAACCTGAAAGGTATACATCTTTGAAGCATACTTCACTTATGAGTATCTTGATGGCTAATGATGTTTATCTTGATGTATTTGGTAAAGGGGTTGTTCATGTGCCACATGGTAGCTTTAGTAGTGTGCTTTATATTCTTGATATTAAGCACAAAGGATCCAAGACCTAGTGTGGATGCACAAAATGTCTCTCAACACCTAAATCAAGGCTGCATTTAGTCCATTTATAATGAATTATCCCATAACAAGCAAAGGGTCCTTTTTTCTATGACACAAATCTAAAGGAATCTAAGAAGTATTCATGTGAATAGTGAAGCATGTTTTGTGGTCTACATGTTATCTTCTTGTTGTGGAAGCGTGTACTTCAAAGTTCATTGGTGTTTTTGTTAGGTTTTGCTTACCTGTGTTTACATGTCATGCAAAGGATAAGTATCAATTAAGGAAGCATGTGATTGATCCAAGATGTTGTTTTGGGTCCTAGTTAAGTATTGATTTGGTCCACTCTCATTCTCATCCACCATGGGAATGTTGAGTTTCTAACCTCATTTGAATTTGTAAAATGAAGAATGTGTAGCCAACCTTGGAGAAAGTTTCTAAAGTTGAAGATGGTATAAATACAAGTCAAGATGTTAAGCTTTGAAAGACACAAGTGTGAGAAGCAAGATAGATGTGAGAGATTTTGAAAGAGTAAGTTGAGGGTGTGAGAATTTTAATGTGTTAGATTCTTGAAAGCAGTGAGTCAATGGTGTTTGTAATTCTCTGATCAAGGCTACAAATGTATGCAAGTTATTGTGGTGGATCTTATGTTGCATTGAGATATTATTTTCTCAATAACATTCTTATTTCTATCTTTTTGTATCTGTAGGTTGAGCCTCTTATTCCAATAGTGATTTGTATCTAGACAATGAGTCCTATCTTGGGTAGTGAGCCCCTTTGGTAGTGAGCCTCTTTGTAAATGGTTTTGAAATTGTTCTATATTGTGAGTTAATCCTCATCGTGGCTTTTCCCTACTTAGGTTTTCCACATAAATCTAGTGATTCTTGTGTTGATATTGCTTTTTATTATTTTCAATTCATGATCATACTTAATAACAGATCAAAGTGGATGTGGAGCTAATAATTGTTTGAGATTTGTGTGATTGGTGACAACTAATTCACCGCCCCCCTCTCAGTTGTTTTGTGCATTTCAACATTATTAACTTGTAATCTCATACCTTCATTCCAATTTGACTTTCTTTTAAATAGACCTATCATTGTCATTTCTATCTACCCAGTTTATGCTCAAGTATATGCTGCTAAGGAGAAAAGTACACTCTTCAATATTTTTTCATTATTGTCATTAGGCTATTATTACATAATCAAATATGACGGAAATCAATCGTATCAAGCAAAATGGAGGACAATGGAGGTGAATTGACCATGGAATAGGTAATATTGTTTTATGTTTATGTTTCTATGTTGGATTGTGCTTCATTGTTGATTTAGGGATTTATGGTTTTAGTTTTGATTCTTTATCATCTTAACCTAAATTTTACCCTATTCTACATAGGTACTTTCAAAATTATGTAACACTAACTCTATGCCAATAGAGAAAAGTGTGATTTTGGATTGGAGAGCATCCAATATTTGGGTTACATATTGGACAACAGGGGTGTTCATTTTGACCATGCAAAGATTGAGGTCATCAAGTTTTGGCCTTCTCCTGAGAATGTCACATAGTTTCATAGCTTCTTGGGATTGAAAAATTTCTACTAGAGGTTTGTACTTGGATTCTCTCATTTGGAATGGCCTATAAATCAAATACTTTGGGGTGGATCTAGGGGAAAAAAATGTTTGGTTAGAGGTGTAGTAACATGCTTTTGAGGAGTTGAAGAAGATTATATGTTCAACACCAGTCTTGGCACTTCCAGATCTACAAAATCCTTTTGAGATTGAAAAATATGCATTTGATTATGCTCTGGGAGTAGTTCTAATGTAGCATGGTCATCCTCTAGCCTATCATAGTGAAACATTTTTTCATATAGTTCGATGGTATCCCACATATGGCAAGGAAATGTATGTAATTGCACAATGTTGCAAACAATAGAAGCACTACCTTCTAGGAAAAGAGACTATCATCCATATAGATCATAAACCCTTGCAATTTTTGTTGACACAAGGAAAGTTACAAAATGATAAACACTAGAGGTCATCTAAATCCTTGCAAAAATATCACATCATTATTCATCACAAAAAGGGTAGTAGTATTAAAGTTTTGAATTGCTTGATCAGACCTCTAATTTAGGAACTACTTATGGTACTTGACTCTTGTGGGTATGAAACAAAAAGTTGGCCTGATCTGTATGCCACTGATGATGATTTATTTGAAGCCTACACTTAGTTCGTCAAAACAAGGTAAGAAAGGTTTTGATTTTCATTTTAAAATGGTATTCTTTGTTATACGGGTCATAAATGTGTTCCGAAAAAAAAGAGGGAAAACATGATATGGGAAGCACATTATAGTTGCATTGTAAGACATTTTGGAATTGGACAAAATGTTGTTGTGCTTCAAAGGTATTTCTACTAGCCGAAGATGCAATATGATGTCATTTCTAATATTAGGTGATGTGTTTCATGTGTTATTGCAAAACTTGCGAATCAAAAAAGTTGATGCTTCCTATTTTTGAGTAGACCCTTGCAATTTGTCTCCATGGATTTTATGTTTGGTTTACCCACTACCAAGCGTGATCATGACTATGTTTATGTTGTAGTGAATAGGTTTTCCAAAATGACCATTATGGTAGCTTGTAAGAAATGGATCTCCATAGAAGATACTACCAAGCTATTATTTACTCATATTTGGGTTTAGTTTGGGTTGCCACAAAGCATCATTTTTTATAGCGATAGCAAGTATGCTAGAAAAAAATTGTCAACACTTTGGGAAATGATGGTTACCAAGCTCAAAAATTCTACAACATTCCATCCACAGATAGATGGAAAAAATAAGGTAGTTAATCACATGATAGTCCACATCCTTCATATGTACCATTTGCATCATACTCATACTTGGGATGAGAATCTTCCATATGTCTAGAATAGCTACAGTTGATTAATACATGGTACTACTAGACAGTCCATTTGAAGTCTATTTAGGGTATCAACCTTTAGCTCCTTTGGACATTTCTCTTATAGTCACTGAAAATGAGATATTATTGTTGCAAGTATGAAGGTTTTGTCATTGATTTTAACAAGCTAGTGTTGTCATTGATGTCAACTATGGGTTAAGGTTGTTGCATGATGAAGATGTTGAGGATATCGAGAAAATTGTGAAAGGAGGGAAAGAGTTTGTTGTAGTTTGTGCATGTATATTTGAGATATTGTGGAAGTGTTGTGAGTACATGGAGCTATATTTTTGTTGTAGTGTGTGGAGTGATGGAATGTGCTGACATGATGTCTTTGGTACTTGGTTTCCAAGTTCTTTTGAGAAAATTTGATAAATAGAGAAAATAGTGTTTTGCATATGTTCAGTATGTGCTCCGGGATGTGCTTCACATTTCTTATATTTTGATGCTATGCTTGTGTAGATTTTATATGATTTTTAGGGTTGTCAGTAGTTGTTACATCGAGATTTTGGGCTTCTAGATCGATGTGCAAAGTAAGATGTGTTCATCAGTGTATGAACGAGGCTTTCAGTGTTGTTTGTTGTGGTATGGGAGAAATGTATTTCTCCCACATTTCTTCATAAATTGGTTTCAAGTTCTATGGATATGGAAGGTTTTTAATGTTGATTTTATCTTTCATAATTCAATATCTCTCATGATTAAGTGAAGTATAGTGTGTGTTTTATGTGTCAGTGTGCACATAAGATTAACTAGATGTTCTGGGTTGAACTATTTCTATGACACAAGTTTGGGAAAAATATTTATTGGATCTTAGGTTGTTTGTGGATTGTTCTAGATCATGTAGAATATATTTGTGTGGTCCATGTTTCATGTTTATCAAGTGGGAAGTGTGTACTTAATAGTTTTATTGTGTTTTATACAAGTAATGGTCCACTTGGTGTTTACACTAAATATGAAGCAAGCTTTAAGTTTTTGGAAGTGTATTAAGGTGTGTTAGGAATGGTTGGGTGTTGACCTAATTTGAAATTATAAACGTAAAACTTGTGTAGTTGACCTTGGAGAAGGTTTTAAGGTTAAGGATGGTATAATAAAGAGATATGTTATTGGAAGTTCTCAAGATAGAGGTGTGTGATTCAAGTGATGTGAATTATAGAAGTATAGAGTGAGAATTTGAGTAGAGCAGTGCAAACTTCAAGTGTTGGACTTTTGAAGATAGTGAGCTAAAGGTGTCGACAATTTTTCAAACAAGGCAATGAATGTGTTGGAGCTATTGTGGTCGATTCCTTACTATATTTGAGATATTTTTCTCTATGTAACATTTCTCTTCTCTCTTCTTTTCATATTCTAAGTAGTGAGATTTGGTTGTGAGCCTTATTGGACAATGTGTCTTACTTTGGAAGTGAGTCCTTATACTAGTTTTGTAGTTACCTACATTGTGAGCTAATCCTTATAGTGGTTTTCCCCCATTGGGATTTCCATGTAAATCTGGTGTTCTCTTCTGTTTGGTGTTGTTATTTTAGTTTTTGTTATCTGCATTTAATATTTAACATTATGATAGAATAAGGTTTAATTTATTCTTATAGACTTGATTACTGTTGAGGGTTTTTGTGCTTTAATTTGATACAACTAATTCAAGTCCCATTTTAGTTAAATTGTTCATTCAACAATTGGTATCGAAGTAGGGTTCCTTGGAGAAAATCTTAATAGCTTGAGTTAGATATGATATGAAAAATAATATGGATTGCCCTAAGTTTGATGGCATAGACTATGCATTCTAGAAGGCAACAATGGAAGATTAGCTAGTATCTCTTGGATTTGAAGTTGAGAAATCTATAAAGACTACATATATCATACCTAAACATGGTTAAAGCACAAGTGATGATATCAAGTAAAATGACACAAATGGTAGATCAAATTTCTTTTGTTGAATAGTCTTTCAAATTCTGAATTAGCAAAATTTATGGATCTAAAGACTGCTAAAGAATTTTGGGATGAATTAGAAAGAATTTATGAAGGAGATGACAAGGTTAAACAAGATAAATTGTAGAATCTGAAGGCACAATTTGAGACTTCACACATATTTGAAGAGGAAACAATTACAAGCTATATGCATAAAGTTGATGAAATAGTAAGTGCAAAGAGAGGCCTTGGTACACAAGTCAAAGAATCTAAACTGCTAAAGAAAATTCTTAGAACTCTTCCTAATTCTTATAGTGAATAAGTTTTTGTCATCAAAGAAGTTTCTAGTTTTACGCTTACACTAGAGATCAGTTGTTTGGCACACTATCCTCATTTAAAATGAGAAAAAATGGTCTAAAAAATTGAACAAAAGTGGAGACTACTTTTAAGATTGGAAAATCAGAAAAGATTAAAGAATCAAATGATGACGATCTTGAAGCCAACTTTGTAAGAAGTATGAAAAAGGGCACCAGTAAGTATAAAGGTAAACTACCTTTCTAATGATTTAGTTGTGTAAATATAGGTCACTATGCTTCAAGATGTCCAAACAAAGATTTGAATAATGAATGAAAAGAAAAGGAAGGAAAAATGATCAAGAGATGTTACTATGTTAGAGAGGACGCTAGTATTTTTTATGATAAATCTGATTATGGAGATCTTGATGGTAATGAATGCTTTTTCTTGGATTTAAAGGATGAATCTACTTCTACTAACTCTAAAATTCATGTGAAGGAAAGTGCTCTAGAGAAGGAGGATAAGGTTGAAGGTACTTTGGTTTCTACTTTTCATGCTAAACAGGATAAGAACTACTAGGTTATTTATAATGGCTACTCTAATCACATGGCCAGAGAAACAAGTAAGTTTGTTAAACTTTAAATTATGATGGAGGACTAGTTAAATTTGGAGATGATTTAGGTGCTAAGATTTGTGGAATAGGTTTAATCAGTTTTGATGGCAAGCATAATACTGAAGATGTTTATTATGTTAAAGGCTTAAGGAATAAGCTTTTGAGTGTTGGAAAAATGTGTAGCAAAGGGTACAATCTTGTATTTCAAAATGATGCATGTGAGATCAAAAATGGTTTGGAACTATGATTATTGCTAGAAAAAGGGATAGATGGAAACATCTTTCAACTAAAAGGTGTTGATGGTTATTGTTTTATGACTTAGATTAATGATGGTTATGGCACCAGAGGATGTGTAACATCAATTTTGACAATTTAGTTAGAATCATTTTAGTACATGTAGTAAGAGATCTACCAAGAATCACAAAGCCTATCAATGCCATTTGTAGGAATTGTCAATTTGGAAAACAAACAAGTAGTTTCAAAGGAAATGAACAATCTTCCCCCAAATTTTTGGAATTGGTGCATACTGATCTTTGTGGTCCTACAAGAGTAAGAAGACTTCATGGTGACAGGTATTTCATGCTTTTAATTAATGATTATTTTATAAGGGCATGGATTACTTTTCTTAAAGAAATATATGATGTCATAGATAGATTCAAAGCATTTAAATCTATGGTTGAGAATGAAAATGATTTGAAAATCAAGTGTTTGAGGTTTGATAGAGGTTGAGAATTCACCTCCAATGAATTTAACATGTTTTGTGAGTACCATGGGATAAAAAAGCACATTTCTTGCCCTAGGAATCCTCAACAAAATTGGTTGAAAGGAAAGGAAGGACTATTCAAGAAGCTACAAGGACTATGATGAAAGAATATAATCTATTGTAAGTAGGAGAGAAGCAATGCATACTATTGTTTACATACTTAACAGAGTTCAAGCCAAGGCTAATAGTACAAAGACTCCCTATTAGTTGTGGTATGGAAGGATTCCTACTATCTAGTATTTTAGAGTATTTGGAAGAAAATATTATATCAAAAGAGATGAAGATAACTAAGGAAATTTTGATGCAAGATCTAATGAAGGTATCTTCCTTGGATATTCTACTAAGAGAAGATCTTACAGATGTTGCAATAAAATGCTAAGGAATATTTTTGAGAGTGAAAATGTTAAAGTTGATGAAGATCTACAAAATTCTATTGTGATAGATGGATATGAGTCAGATGGAATTTCTTTTGGTGAAGAAGAAGAAAAAGCTAAGGAAAAAGAGATAAAAAATGAAGAAGAATATGCTCGAGAAAAGAATCCTAAGTATGTGTAGAGAAATAATTCCAAAGAGTAGATCATTGGAGACAAGAGCAAAGGAGTATTGAAAATAAGGAGAGATGTTGAAGAAGAGGTAAATCTATGCTTACTCTCTAAATTTTAACCTAAAATAGTGAGTGAGGCATGCAAAGATGAACATTGGATCAATGCAATTGAAGACGAACTTATGTGGATTGACAAAAATCAGACTTGAGAACTAGTTCCAAGACTGAAAAACAAGAATATAATTGATACAAAGTTGGTATTCAGTCCAACAAATTCAATTAGAATGGAGAAGTTTTGAAAAACAAGGTAGGGCTTGTATGTAAGGGTTACTCACAAGTTGAAGGAATAGACTTTGAAGAAAAGTTTTCCACATTAGCTAGGATGGAAGCAATCATAATGTTTTTGGGTTTTTCAACACATTAATATTTTAAAGTATATTAGATAGATGTTGCATAGGAGAAAATTTGCATCCCTTACACAAATTCCCCTTTCACATACCCTCAACTTAGAAAATCAATTCCGAAGGTGAAATTCCACATCACCCAACTTCCTTCCATCCACTTTGCATCTATCCTTTGTGTTGGTGAGAGATCATTTGTCAGTGATGAATGTGTGATGCATGTACATCTACCCAGTGCACTATTGTCCCTAATGGATCCCTGCATCTGGAGTTGGCAGAGGCATTACACACCTAATTGGGGTCAAATTGTAACATCCCTCTTCAACCAACCAACCCAAAAATGGAAAATTCTTCCTCATTCTTCTGCCAAATTCATCCATTCTTACTTCATTTGACTCTAGCAATTCTCTTGAACTCTCTAAGAAATTCCTCCTCTCAAGTTGCATTCTAGAATTCTAATTTTGTGCATTGTAGCAGCAACAACACTCCATCAACTCCAAATTGCATTTGTGAGGCCATTACAGACATTATGAGCTTGGATTCTTTTGATACCTCACTTCACCACGGTTGCAGAGGTGGTGACTTTGACAAGTTCATAGCTTGCTTTCTCCTTTCATTAGCTAGTGAGATTTTGGGTGGAGGTGGTAATGCTTCACCCCTCTCCTTTGTGATTTGGTTGAGTAGCATAACATTGTTGGTAGTGCTCATTGTTTCCTTTTCTCTCCTTTATATCGCATATTCTACTCCATTGCTTCCTAGATGTCTATGGAGTTTGAAACACCAAAACAAGGGTCTAATTAAGGTAGACCCCTATACAACCCCCAAAAATTTTCCTTCTTTCCTATGTGTAGGTGGATGTACATGTAGAGCTAGATGGAAAACTGTTCTATGAGATCATCTTCATCACCCTAGTTCTTACTTGCTTTATTATTTCAGTGTCTATTTCCTATACTTTCTCATTGTATTTTAACCATCTAGATTAACTAGCTACGTCGTTAGTAGGTTTTTTTGTAGTTTATATTGTGTTTACTATTTTTTGACCGTATAGATGTCACCATGCCCAAGAGATGCCAACGCACCTTGTTGTAGTCCTAGAACTGCACTGGGTATGTGCAGGATCATCATGGGAAAAACAAGCCCTTAAGTGGCAAAAAATTTAGAAAAATCAGAGTTAGGCAACTTGACATAAAAATTTGAATAGATTATCTATATTATTTCAAAAATATGTAACAATAGAATTTGTAGCAAATTGAATGTAGTGTCGAATGGCAATGAATGTATCGATTCATGAGGTGAGGGGAGTCAATGCTATGTTGGAGGCTAGTGATGGGGCTTCTCTTGGAGAGGGTTAGAAAAAATTGAATACCTTTAAAATGCATAAGGTAAATGGATGCTTGGAGAGGGCGCAAGTTCGTCCTATTTTGGTGATTCAATCGGAGGCAGTTGCGGATGATCTGGATTACTATAGCAAACATGTTTTGATTTGTAAGTTTATGGGGATGAGGGTTTCTCTTTCTTTCTTGGACACTTGGATCCGTAAGACATGGTCTCCGGAGGGTGACTTTGATGTTTTGTTGGCTGCAAATAAATTTCTTTCTGGTAGACTTCTCGTGCATTTCAGATCGAAATAAGGCATTTGAAGGGGGGCCTTATTTTTATAACCAAGTAGGTATTTTCATAAAACCATGGCATGCAGGCTTTAATTCGGCAGAAGAGCTTCCTTCTAGGGTCCCAGTTTGGGTCCACCTTCCTCGACTAACTCTTGAATGTTGGAGAACTGATATTTTACAATCGATTGCTTTATTGTTGGGGAAGCCTATTGGTCCTTCTCAACATACTTTGGATAAGAGAATCTTTTCCTATGCGAGGGTTTGTGTCGAGATTGACCTAAGTCAGCCTCTGCCTGATTCTATTGATTTGACTGTTGGCTCTAATTCCTGGACCCAGCCATTGGATTATGAAATGTTTCCTTTTCGGTGTCAACTATGTCATGAATATGGACATCTGCTGCGGAGGTGTCCTCGGGCTTTGAGTACAGGAGGTAAAATTAATGCGGATACCCAATCTAATTCGAGGGTGGAAAAGGGTAAGGATCTAGCACAGGGCTTGGCAGCAGACAAAGAAGGTTTTGTTCCTGTTAAACCTCGCAATCGAGGCCAGGGCCAAAAGAGGCCTTTTCAAGATAGACAGGAAGGGGAAACTTTCAATAGATTTGAGGCTTTGGATGGGTTAGTTCAGGAGGAAGGGTTTATAGCTGATATGCAAATGGTGGATGGCTCTAGTTCTAAGGAGTTGGTTGAGGTACTACCTTTGGTGGTCCCTAGTGTGGATCAACTTGGTGACCAGGATCCTTAGATGGTGTCTGGCCTAGCTCCTTCTTCTCTAGGTATTGGTGCGGGGGATGGGGCTGTTGGTGATTTTGGTGGCTCCTCTGGTGCTGGAAAGGTCTACTCAGAGGCTTGGGATAGTCCTGATTTAGGTAAGCTTAAACCTTCTTCCTCTATTTTGGGTGTGTAGCAAAAACATTTTAAGAAAGGGATTCTTGAGAAATCAGTTAAGGTTGGTCACAAAAAGGACCAATAAAAGGTGAAGCTTGCTGGAGAGACATTAGTTGAGGCTGGCTCGGTGAAGACTATTGATGCTCACTTTTCCCAACCCCAACGATGATAGTTCTTTCTTGGAATGTGAGGGGTATGAATAGCATCCCTCAACAAAATGCTATTCGAGATTTGATTCGCATTCATTCTCTAGATGTGATTTTCTTGTAGGAAACTAAGTTATCATTGGATAGTATGTTAAGTGTGGCTCCTAAGATTTGGGGTCATGGCCAATGTCAATGTGTGGGTGCTTTGGGTAATTCTGGTGGCGCGGCTTGTTTTTGGGATCCCCAAAAGGTTAGTCCAATTTGGTGGATCTACTATAAGAGTTTAATTTCTTGTGTTGCTTCTCATTTAGAGTCAGGGGAGAAAGTTATTTTCTCTAATATATATGCTCCGACTGATTTCCAAGGTAAAGCACAATTGTGGGATCATGTTAGACATATGAGGTCTTTAGATCCTTACCTACCTTGGATCCTGGCTGGTGATTTTAATGCTATCATTTCTTTAGAAGAGAAGAGAGGAGGTAGTGCTCATTTGGAGCCTACCTCTAGGCTCTTGCAGGATAATATGGCTCTTTTGATGTTATTTGATGTCAAACCAACTAATGGAGTCTTGACATGGAATAATAGGAGAACTAGAGATGCTGCTATTTCTGAAAGACTTGATAGATTTTTGGTGTCTAGTTTTTGGATGGGGGATAGGTGGATGATTAGCTCTGAAATATTGGATAGTCGAGGCTCCGACCATTGGACAATTAAGCTTGTGGCTTTTGTGCCTCAACGAAGTGTTAGGCAGACTTTTAAGTTCCAACTCATGTGGCTCCGGGATGAGTCTCTTCATGATATGATTTCTGGCTAGTGGGATCTTGGGAAGCCAGCTTATGGCACTGCTATGTATTCATTCTCAAAGAGGTTATAGTATGTCAAATACAAGCTGAAAAGATGGAATAGGCAACATTTTGGTAATTTGTTTCATGAAAAATAGAAGGCTCTGGATAACTTGGACTTAATCACCAGGCAGATTCGTGATCAAGGCCTAACGGAAGAGTTGAGTTTGTCAGAGATTGCTGCAACAAAAGAGGTAGAGGAATGGGAGTTAAGAGAAGAAATCTTTTGGAAACAAAAGTCTCGTATTGAATGGCTCCAGGCTGGTGATAGGAATACCTCTTTTTTTCACAACTCAGTTAAAGCTCGGAGGCAAGGTAATGTTATTTCTTCTCTTGTGTTATCTGATGGGGAAATTTTGTCCTCTTGTGCTTCTATCTCCGCGAAATGCATTTGGTATTTCTCTTCATTATTTTCTGAAGATTCGCCTCCTGCTGAGGAGGCTGAAACAAGAATTTTGAATTGTATCCCGTAGCTAGTGTCTAATGAAATGAATGAATCATTGCTTTCTCCTATTACCTTGTTGGAGCTTGAGAACATTGTGTTCCAGATGAAGAAAGGTAAAGCACCGAGCTCTGATGGATTCCTTGTTGAATTCTTTCAGGAGTTTTGGGAGGTGGGTAAGTTGGACCTCTTAGAGGTTGTTAAGGAATCTTTCATGAATAAACAAATGTTGAAGTCTCTGAATGCAACTTTTTTAGCTCTCATTCCAAAGAAGGAGGGGGCTAATTCTTTGGATCTCTTTCAGCCTATTGCATTATGTAATGTTGTTTATCACTAAGTTGATTGTGGAAAGGTTAAAACCTTGGCTTGGTGAGTTAATATCTGAGGAGTAGGGGGGTTTTGTTGCTGGCAGACAAATCATGGATGGTGTTGTGATTGTAGCAGAGACCATCCATTCTATGGAATCCTCAAAAGAAAAATCTATGTTTATCAAGCTGGACATGGCAAAAGCGTATGATCGCATTAAATGGAGCTTTCTATTCAAGATTCTTGGAGGTTTTGGCTTTGCTAGTGATTGGATTGAATGGGTTAGGAGCTATGTTCCTTCTTGCTCCTTCAGTGTGCTTCTCAATGGTGAGCCCACTGAGTTGTTTGGTGCTTCTAGAGGCCTTAGACAAGGAGATCCTTTGTCGCCCTACTTATTCATCCTTCTTGCGGAAGGATTGGGAAGGCTTATTCATGCTCAGGTTGCAAGTGGCTTGATTCAGGGTTGGAATTGGAGAAATGATCTTCCCCCTCAGACTCATCTACAGTTTTTTGATGATATGGATTTGATGGGTAGGGCAAGGGTTGAGGAGGCTTTGAACTGGCGCAATGTTTTGGACAGCTACTTGGCGGCCTCTGGGCAGTGCATTAATGAGGGGAAGTCTCTCATTTACTTCTTTCATACTCCTAAGGGTATCCAAAGGAGATTAGCAGGTATTCTTCGTTTCCAGATTGGTTCACTTCCTTTTCTCTATCTTGGTATCCCTCTTGCCATTCATTCTCTCCCTAAAAGGTTTTGGCAAGAGACTCTTGACAAGTTTCAAAGTTTGGTTAGCCATTGGACTTGCAGGTGGCTTTCGTCAGCTAGAAGAGTGACTCTTCTTAAGTCTGTGATCCAGGCTCTCCCTCTTTATAAGTGTTTTGTTCTTTATGCTCCATCAAGTTTTATTCAAGATTTTGATAGATTGTCTCGTCAGTTTCTATGGTCTGGCAACCTTCTTCATAGAAAGTGGAGCTTGGTGAAATGGGATGTCATCTGTAGGCCGAAGCATGAAGGGGGTCTTGGTCTACGACAAATGGATTTGAATGGGCAGGCCTTGGCTGCTAAGCTGTATTGGCGTTGGTGTTCACAATAGCATATGTGGTGGGCTAAAATTCTTACCCTCAAATATTTGGGTGTGGTGTAAAGCATGGAGGTTGTAAGATTCAGTTTGGAGGGGAAAGGTTCTATGATCTAGAGTACCCTCAAAAGGGGTGCCAAGCTTGTGAAACAGGTCCTTTTTTGGATTTTCAATGGGGGTCGGGAAGCTCTCTTCTGGCATGACTCTTGGGATGGTCATCCCCCTATTTTGTCTTCCCATCCCCACCTTCAGGACTTGTGCCAAATTTATGAGCAAGCGGGTTGGTGTCATGTGGCCCATTTCAAGACTCAACACTCTTTGAGTCAGATTACTATGTCCAGGTGGAAGGATCCGCAAGATTGGCCTCTAGGGGGAGTTTTGGAGGATCATCAAATGCTTGCCAAGATTCTTTCAGATTGCACTTGTAACTCTCTTCATGGGAGGGATGTTCTTGCTTGGGGTCTTGATTTGCGGGGTAAATTTTCGGTTGCCTCTGGGTATCAGGTTTTGGATAAATAGGTCTTTGGGAGCTCTAAGGTTCCTTGGTGGAAGCATGTTTGGAATAGATTTGCTTGGCCTAAGTGTAATTTTTTCTCTTGGCTTGTTGTCCAAGGCAAGTGTCTTACTTGGGACAATCTTTGGAAATGGGGGTTCTAGGGCCCTTCCATATGTGTTTTGTGTGGTCGACATGATGAATGCCTCTCACATCTCTTTTTTCAGTGTTCCTTTGCTAAGGATATTTGGCATCATTGGTGGAATCTCTAAAGCTTACCGTGTTTCCATGTCTCTGCATTGGATGATTTTTGGAGGAGACAAGGATCATCTCCTACCAAAACCTCTTTTCTTAAAATTGCTTGGAGCATTGGCCCTAGTTTGATTGTTTGGCACCTTTGGTTGGAGCGTAACAGGCATATTTTCTTGGACAAAAAATTGCTCTTGGAGCAACTTTGGAGGCAAATTCTTGGGGCTCTACAAGAGACGTTGTCTACAAAGTGTGATTTGTCTATGCCTGTTGATTCGGGGGACTTGGATGTGGTTATTTCCCTGGGTCTTGTTGCTGGAGATAGGAGAAACTTGGGCAGTGTGCATCATAGGTGTGGGCATGAGAGGGTGGCTCGTGATGGCTTCTAGTGTCCGCCTGCTCTAGGGGAGCTAAAGATCAATATAGATGGGTCATCTAGGGGTAATCCTGGGCATGCCAGAGTTGGTGGTATTGGTAGAGATAGCTTGGGAGTGGTGGTGTTCTTCTTTTCCATGTATCGTGGTTTGCATACCAATAATCTTATGGAGGCTAGTGCTATCCTTATGGCGATTGAGCGTGCGGTTGGCCTTGGGTGGCGGTGGATTGTTTGTGAGTCTAATTCTCAGGTGTTTATTGATATGTTGCATAAGTGACAGTTGGAGGATATGAACTGGTAGCTTGTTGTGGTTGTCAAGCATATTATCTCTATGTTCTCTTCTCTGGAGTCCATTGTCTTCCGCCATATCCCGCGTGAGTGGAATAGGGTGGCTGATGGTTTGGCTAGATGGGCGTCGGAGAGGACTAATTCTTGGTATGTGGATGGTTGGGGAAATCTTCCTAATGACATGGCCCCTGTTCTTGAGGAGTGGGTTGCGGAGGATATGAGATTCTTCTTGGGTGTGAATTAATCCTTGTTTTGTGAGGCCCCTTGTGGCTTCTTTCTTCTTCCTTTGTAATTTCGTTCTGATTCAATAAAAATTTTACCCTCTTTTTTTATAAAAAATAAATAAAAAAAAATTGAATGTAGTTTCTAAACTACTAGGTTTATTTTTATTTTTTTAAATCTATTTGGTGAAAATTTGAAATTTCAATGTAGTAATACTTAAATTTCAGGGAAAAAAATAAAGTAGGTGTCTGACCACCCTAACCACAATAAAATGATAATATTTTTTTATAATATTTTAGATATAAGTAGAGGACTCATGTTTGGATGTGATGCATATTTTTTGGTAATTTTTTTCAAGTAAAAATTAATTATGATTTTTATTACAAGTTTTTAAAAATATAAAAAACTCGTATGTCTGACCACCTTAACTTGGTCAAAACTTCATGAAATTCAATTTTTCTTTTTTTATTCCTATAGTATGCAAATCATAGAATGTAACGCATGTTTTGGATTGAAAAAATGTGATATCATTTGAAAGCTATAGATTTTTTCAATGAGCCTATCAATCAAGACTTTAGTCGTAATTCAAATAGAAAATGAATAATAATTATTTATTAAATTCAAAGTAAAGCATAATATATATTGGTGGAGAGCTAAGAATCTCCTTTAAAAACCCTTTTCATTTCATCAATTTTGGGTAAAAAAAAGCCGTCAGCCACATGGGCCATCATACCACTTACATATCACCACTTTTTGGCCCATCATGATCCTACACATACCCCATTGTTGTCCTTAGACAGAGAGCTATCTCAGACATAGTACCAACTCCAAAAAATAGCTTACCTAGCCTAAACTTGAACTTGGGTCTAAATATTGATGGAAGTACTGCATAGTGCTCTTTATTATCAATCCTTGCCATTTTAGAGTGAGGTAAGTTAGGGTAGCCCTACACTCTTAGCTCTCCATGACCTGGAGGCTTGGTGTGGTTGGTCCCCCTCTCTTACATTTTTGGTTAACTCGATGTGAACCATTTTGGTTTTGTTTAGTAGTACTGAAAGCTCCTTTCCTCATGTTCTAGGAGAATTGTAGGTGTGAGTGTTGTGAGGCCTTTTTCCATGCAACCCAACCTGTGACCCCTAGTAGTAATAGTTGGAAGGTTTTGTAAGTGTTGCATAATGAAACCTTAATTGGGTCACTATCTAGTCCTAAATCTTTGGAGGGCTTTGCGAGAAGTATCATTTAGTGTATGTGGTGCCCTCTTTCCCTTCTGTGCAACATGCAAGTAGTGTTGTTGGTATAACCTTCACCTAGCAAGACCTGTTGATGTGTTACAATAAAGAACCATCTCCACTATATTTCTCCACAGGGATTAACGGAAACACTGTAGTAGGTGTTTTTGTTGACCTGACATGTCACATGAATATTATAATTGAGATCATGTTAATTAACTTCCTACATAAAGATTGGTACAAAAAACTAGTGAGCACCATCCATACGCATAACAATCTTTTCATACCTCCCTTGGGTAGCAACACCTTGTCATTCCCTATTGGACCTAAGTCCATTAATTTTTTGTTTGACATAATCTAAGGATCCAACTCTTCAAAGTGAAGCTAGGTATCCCCTGGTTAGTAGCTATGAACACATTTCTCTTAGTTATGCATAAATATCTAAAGTTTATTCATGAGGGTTCCGTACATGTGATCCATGACACTAGTTATAAACTACTAGTTGAGTGTTGTAGTTGCTCCTTAGACCACTTTTGGCCTACACTTGTTGGTCTGCTCTGTCCTAGGAAGGACCTCTTGTACTGAATGTATCAAAAGTACAAGAAAGGGTGCTTAACACCTAAAGTGAGATACCCTCCATCACCTTATGCTTTTTAGCATAGGGCTTGTGTAAAAGCTGATAGTGATGATGCGAAGGCACATAGAGGGGAAGGAGAGAACCGTTCTTGAGATCCCTCTACCTTGTCTTCCACTGTCTAGCCTGATGCTTCCTCTCACCTTGGTGTGGCACCATGAGATTCTATTTTACATTTGTGAGAGAATCCTATGGTGCCCACTTGGTGAAAGCCTAAGTGTCCTACATTTGAGCTTCTTGTTCTACCCATGGAGCCTAGGGCCATTCAATATGGTAGAAGAAAGGGTCCCCATGGGGAATCCTCTATGTCTCGGTCTCCTCGGCCTCCATGGCCTCCCACTACTTTTGCTCCCAATATAGTAAATGGGAAGAGGCCCGCTATTGAGGCACTAGAGTCGACTCCACCCATTGTTTCTCAACCTCCTCTTTCTCTCATTTAGGAGATTGTCCCTCCGCCAAAAATGACTGTAGTGGACACCCCTATGGATAAGGACCCTTTTGTCCCTTCGTAGCTCGAAGAGTCACAAAATATACCTTGCATGTGACCACAAGCATCGATGAAAGGATTTGGTGGTTGAGCAAGCCACTTTGCAAAAGAAGGAAGAGGAGATGACAACCGCTATACCAAGGTCTACGACTATGTCCTCCTCTCTCCTCCCCTCTCCTTCCATTCAACCCAATTCAATCTCATTTCTATCTCCCACTATAAATATGAGTGTGACTGACCCCAAAAAGGTGTAGGTGTTTATTGTTCCTTTGGTTGAGCCTCCCCTATTGATGTCCCTTCCAGACATCCTACCATTCCCTAAACCCATGGACATGCTGAATACCTTAGTGATGTCCTCTTTGGTTTTATCCTCCTCCTCTACACCTCTTCCCTAAACCCACTATAGGCTTGTCTGCCTTCCCCTTATAATGATCTAGATTGGGAAGCAAACAACCTCTTGGTCGATGAGTGTTAGGGGGAGGCCTCTTCTTTATCTTTAGATGAGAAGTGTGTGTGTTGTGTTGTGTTCCCCTATACTTCTGCTATGTTTTCTTAGATGACCCTTGTCACCCTTGTTGGTACTTGGATACAGTTGTGATTTTGTGTCTTGAACCTTCTTCTATTTGCATCATCATTCTTCCATGTTTCTATTTAACTTTCAAAAAATTGGGGACGATGTGCAAAAAGTGTTGGGGGCATTTAGGCTCCCCTTCCATGTTGACCCAATTTTTTATTTTTTACCTTTTTTTCCATGAATTCTTCTTGATTTGGTGGGGGTTGATGATCTTTTTCCTTGCACCATGGTTACCTATTATTTATATAAGCATGAGAAGATATGACCCCATGAAACTAGATCCCCCTATGTTTCGTGTTCATGATTTCTCTTTCGCTCTTTTCTTATCTTTCTCTCCTCTTTTATTGAGTCATGATGTTGTGGTGCATATGTGTTGTCCCTAATGTGCATGACAGCATCACCATGGTGGCATCTTGCTATATCTCATGGGCCACAACATCACTTCTTTCTTTTCCATTCTTGCATTTCTCTCATTAGGTTGTTGCATGCCTCTACGTTCAACACACACCACCATAAGTGGGGCCTATCTTTTCAACCTAAAAAATTTTAGAAAACACATTCATTTCCAATGAATCTTTTCTTGAAAATATTTGCAAAATTTTTCAAAAATCACATTCTCGACTTGGACCCCTAATGGAACATGTTTTCTTCATCATGGGTTCATCAAGAAAGAGCTTGAAAACTTTCCTTCGAGGAGGGAGCAACCTTTACCTATGGGAGATGCCTCGACCATACCCTCATGAGGGGGCATTTTCTTGCTTTCAAATTCCTTGATGAACATCTTTCAAAATGATTCCTTGATGATGAATTGATTTGAGAAAAAAAACATATCTTTTGCACTTTCAAACAGCGTGTCCCTTGAGTGGACCATTTTGCTTTTGAAGGGTTCCCAAGAGACCCCTTTTAAAGCCTTCCAACTAATTGACTATCTATGTGACAATCTACTTGTCTTCTCATGTGGCTGCTTTGTGTTTCCTTGCATGTTTTATCTGTGGATTAACATGTTAATTCATAGGCGCACCTGTAAAACTTCTTTCTGATTCTACGAAGTCCCCTTACATCTCTTGTTTTCCTCCATGTGAGAGATCTTTGGGGATGCCTCCTTGTAGGTATATGGGCCTATGAGGCACTTACATCTCTGGGTTATATCCATGCGAGAGATCTTGGGGGATGCCTCCTTGTAGGTGTGTGGGCTATGAGGAGCTTACATATCTAGGATTCCTCCATATGAGAGATCTTGGGGGTCACCTTGTTGCAGGTCTGTGGACCTATAAGGTGCTTACTTCACGGGGCTTCCTTCATGTGAGAGATCTTGGGGGTTGCCTCCTTGCAGGTTTGCAGGCTTATGAGGTACTTACATCTTTGGGCTTCCTCCATGTGAGAGATCTTGGGGGTTGCCTTCATGCAGGTCTACAAGCCCGTAAGGTGGTTACTTCATGGGGCTTACTTCATGTGAAAGATCTTGGGGGTTGCCTCCTTGTAGGTCTATTGGCCTATGAGATGCTTTCATCCTACAATAATTTTACATCATTGGTCCAAAGGCCTTCAGTGTACTTTATACAAGGGCATGTGCAGGATCATCAAGGAAAAAGCAAGCGCTTAAGTGGCATAAAATTCATAAAAATCAGAGTTAGGCAACTTGACGTAAAAATTTGAATAAGTTCTCTATATTATTTCAAAAATGTGTAAGAATAGAATCTACAACAAATTGAATGTAGTTTCTAAACTACTAGGTTTATTTTAAAAAAAATATCTATTTGGTGAAAATTTGAAATTTCAATGCAGTAGTACTTAAATTTCAAGGAAAAAATAAGTAGGTGTTTGTCTGACCACCCTAACCACAATAAAATGATAATATTTTTTTTAATATTTTAGATATAGGTAGAGGACTCATATCTCGATGTGATGCATATTTTTTTTGTTTTTTTCAAGTAAATAATTAAATATGAATTTTTTATTACAACTTTTAAAAAATATAAAAACTCTTATGTCTTACCACCTTAACTTGGTTAAAACTTCATGAAATTCAATTTTTCTTTTTCTAATCGTATAGTATGTGAAACATACAATGTGACACATGTTTCAAATTCAAAAAATGTGAAACCATTTGAAAGCTATAGATGTTTTTCAATCAACCAATCAATTAGGACTTTAGTCATAATTCAAATAGAAAATAAATAATAATTATTTATTAAATTTAAAATAAATCATAATTTATATTGGTGGAAAGCTAAGAATATCCTTTAAAAACCCTTTACGTTTTATCAATTTTGGGTTAAAAAAAAGTCGTCGGCCACATACCCTATTAATACCCATCATATTGCCACTTTTTGGCCCATCATGATCCTGCACATACCCACAACGTCATACTTCTGTAGGGCTATGGATTCTTTTGTTCAAAACTCCTAAGGGAGAATACCTATGGAGTCCTTTGCCTGTCCTACACTTTCAAGATTGTCAGATCATGGTTTGCTTCCTCAATTGTTCAGGTATAAATTTCTAGCCCTACTAACTCTTTGATCTAATTTACTGAAGCACTCATTAGTACTCGTGCTTGCTAAATTGGTGGGAAAATGTAAAGGAGCAAATTTACACCCCTTACACAAATTCCCCTTTCACATACCATCACCTTAGAAAAACAAATCCAAAGGCAAAATTCCGCATCACCCAATTGTCTTCCATCCACTTGGCATTTGCCCTTTATGTCAATGTGAGAATATTTGTCAGGGATGAATGTGTGATGCGTAGAAATTTGCGCAAAACGTTGTCATCCCTAACGGATTCCTGGATCTAGAGTTGGTAGAGGTGTTACACACCCGATTAGGGTTAAATTGCAACGTCCCTCTTCGACCAACTGACCTAAAAATGGTAGATTCTTCCTCATTCTTCCTTCAAATTCATCCATTCTCACTTCATTTGACTCTCTAGCAATTCTCTTGAACTGTCTAAGCAATTCCTCTTCTCTCAAGTAGTGTTCTAGCATTCCACTTTTGAGCATTGTAGTAACAACAACACTCCAACTCCACATTGCAAGTGTGAGGCCATTATAGTCATTGTGAGCTTGGATTCTTGTGAGACCTTCCTTCGCCATGGTTGTGGCAATGGTGACTTTGACAAGTTTTTAGCTTGCTTTCTCCTTCCATTGGCTAGTGAGCCTTTTGGTGGAGTTGGTAATGCTTCACCCCTCTCCTTTGTGATTTGGTTGAGTAGAATAAATTTTTTTGTAGTGTGCCTTGTTTCCTTTTCTCTCTTTTATCACATATTCTACTTCATTGCTTTATATCTATCCATGGAGGTGGAAACACCAAAAAGAGGGTCTGACTAAGGCAAACCCCTATACATTTGTAGACACGTAAAATGTACTGATTGATTTCATACACCTGATCCTGATTTACTAACACCAGTTTTTCCTAAATCATTTCCTTTACTAACAATTTAATCAAATAACATTTATTTGATTAAATTCAACACACTTCATCTTTTGATTAAATAAATCAATTTTATCTAGTTAAATCACTATATTCTAAATCATCCTATTTGATTTGATCACATTCCCCTCTTTGATTAATAAATCCATTTTATTTAATTAAATCATCAGTCAATCCTAAAGTCATTTCTTTAATTAATTAAATAAATTTTATTTGATTAAGTCCTAATGTTCTTCCTTTAAATTAAATAAATCAACCTTTGTTTGATTTAAATATAACATCACATCTTTTAGTTATATAAATCAAACTTTATTTAATTAAATCTTCATTATTCTTCTCATTTTGATTTAAATATATCCATAAATATAAATCAAAATGTCAAATCATCTAATCTTCATTTAAACTGATCAAATCATAAGTAATCCTAATCTTAATCCTCCAAATCTTCTAGATTTTGCAACTTGCACAATAAATCAATTTATTTGACTTATTATTTCTTCTATTTCATTCAAACATAACATCTTATTGGAATATTTCTCTATTTTTAAATCTCCCTCCTAAAAGGACTTGTCCATCCAAAAAGGCATTAAAGGCCTCTTACATGTCCTTTTTCTTGAGCCAAGTGGCATTTAAGTCTTCTTTCATCTCCAGGCTCCAACTTGTGACTTACTCAAATTCAAATTTCAAATGCATGCACATTTATCAAAATGTGCTCCACCTCCTTCCATTAGCATCTTGACAAGTGGGACAACACCATTGGTCCATCTTTAATACCACATTCATCCTTTTTCTTCAATCCTCCATCCCTCTTTTCTATAAATATAGAGTTCCTCTATTTTATTTGGCATCCACAATCCATGCAAGATCACCATGCTCATTTAGATCTACAACTTAGAGAAAAGTTACTCTCTTCAAATTGAGAGCTAATTTTATCCATTTTTCATATAATTTACTATCATCTTAGCTAGGTTATTATAGATTTCACCAAGGAGCTCATTGTTCTTCATCATCAAGTGGATCAATCTTCATCAAATCATCTTCAAGAATGCAAAGGAGTTGGGAAAGGGACATTTTCCACATCAAAATGGCACCAATTCCCCCATGGGATTGAGAGTTTTCTTTCATTAGATAGGATTTGATTGTTTTCATTTGTGTTCTTCATTTCCATTTCTTATCTTGTGTATTTCAAATGAATTTGATAGGGAACATTGATTTAACTTGCATATGAATTAATTGTGTGTTTGTTTCTCATATTTGTGCAGGTCTAGGATTGATGTTCATAACATCCCCCAACATTTTTCCCTCTTTCTTGTGTCTAGATGGATACACGTATGGAGAAAGCTAGAAAATCATATCTTCTATGAGATCAACTTCGCCACCCTAGTTCTTACTTACTTGCTTTATCATTTAAGTGTCTATTTCCTATAATTTATCATTTTGGTTTTACCATCTAGATTAACTAGCTAGGCGGTTAGTAGGTTTTTCAATAGTTTATGTTGTGTTTACTATTTTTTGATCATGGAAATGCCAAGTTCCTAAGAGATTCCAACACATCACGATGTAGTCCTAGAACTGCACTATCATCCTTAGATAGAGAGCTATCTAAGACACAATATCAACTCCAAAAACCAACTCACCTAGCCTAAACCTAAACTCGGGTCTAAAGAGTGACGGAAGTACTACATAACTTGATCTTCATTTTTTATCCTTTCCCTTTTAGAGTGAGGTAAGTTAGGGCAGCCCTCCACTCTCGTCTCTCCATGACCTAGAGCCTTGGTGTAGTTGGTCCTCCTCTCTTACAAATGTTAAGTCTACTTTTTTGAATGGAGTATTGAAAGAAGAGGTTAACATGGAACAACCAAAATGATTCCATTTATCAAATCAACTAGATATGGTTTGCAGATTGAAAAAGGAATTGTATGGATTTAAGAAAGATCCTAAAGCTTGGTATGCAAGGTTAGAAAAATATTTGATATAGCAAGGATTCAAAAAAGGTATCAAAAATACTAATATCTACTTTAAAATTGAAAAAGATAAAATTTTGATAGCAGTTGTGTATGTTGATGAAATTTTTTTTGGAGGAAATGAAGCTATGTGAATGACATTTGTAGAAGAGATGTAGAAAGAGTTTGAGATGTCTATGTTTTGGGAGATGAATGTATTCCTCTGACTACATTTCAATCAAACCAATAAAGGTATATTCATTTCATAGTCAAAGTATGTCAAAGAGATGTTGAAAAATATTGGAATGGAAGACTCCAAATATGTATGTACTCCTATGGTGACTATCTGCAAATTGAGTAAAGATGATGTATCGCCCAAGGATAATCATAGTAAGTATAGATCTATGATTGGTGGTTTGCTATATCAAATTACTACTAGACTAGATATCATGCATGTAGTTTTTCTTGTGACCAAAGTTCAAGAAGATCCTAAAGAGACACATGTTGCAGTAGTAAAGAGGATATTCAAATATTTGAAGGGCACTCTAGATCATGGTTTATGGTATCCTAAGGATACTAATTTCATGTTGAGTGCATACATAGATGTAGATTAAGCTAGTTGTGTTGATGATAGGAAAAGTACAAGTGGTGGTCCATTCTTTCTTGGATCTAGATTAGTGTCATGGTAAAGTAAGAAACAAGATTTAGTTACTTTATCCACTGTAGGAGCTAAGTACATTGCAGCAACATCTTGTTGTACATAAGTGTTGTGGATGAGACAAACATTGAAGGATGTACAAGTAGTGTATGATGAGACTATCTTTATCTTTTTGTGATAATACAAGTGTAATCAATAGTTCAAAGAATCCAGTGATGCATTCAAGGAAAAAAAATATATCAATTACGTATCACTTTCTAAGAGAAAAGGTTATGGTGAATGAATTGAAGTTATAATAATTACCCACAAAGGATTAGATTGTTGACGTATTCACTAAGGGTCTTCCTAAGGATACTTTTGAGTATCTTTGAGAGAAGTTGAGGTTTATTACCACTCCTTTGAAATAGATGCATATGGAGATGTATCAGTCTAGTAGATCAATGGATTCACCCTTTTTCTGGACTGATGTTGGTGGCTACCTTTGATGGGGAGTAGGTAGTGTCATTATTGTAGTAAGGAATATATTTTGTCATTATGCAAATTTTTTTGATTTGGTTGGGTGTACTTGTAAGGGGGAGTATTCAAAGAAGTAAAAGGAAAATTGATGTAGTATCTTGGTTTAGTTTCAAAAGGGAAGAAAAATGCAAATCTCTTTATCCTTTTCCATTGATGTCAAATGGGAAGAAAGAATCATGTGAAAAAATTTATCTACATAGGGGGCGAGAAAGTGAAAGAAAATCAGGTAAGGGAGAGAGTGTGTTCAGAGCTATTGTGTCTTTGATGGTTTTTCACATCATGTGTTGCCATCAATGACAAACAGGGAGATTGTTGTAAGTATGAAGGTGTTGTCATTGATGTCAACAAGATGGTGTTTTAATTGATGTCAACTATGTGTTAAAGAAGGTTGTTGCATGATGAATATGTCGAGAATATTGAGAAAATTGTAAAAAAGAGGGAAATAGTTTATTGTAGTTTATGCATGTATAGTTAAGATCTATTGAGGAAGTGTTGTAAGTGCATGGAGATATCTTTTATTGTAGTGTTTGGAGTGATGGAATATGTTGAGATGATGTCTCTAGTACTTTGTTTCCAAGATCTTTTGAGAAAATTTGATAATTAGAGAAAACAATGTTGTGCAAATGTTTAGTATGGGCTTTGCGATGTGCTCCACATTTCTTCTATGTTGATGCTATGCTTGTTCAGATCTGATATGATGTTCAAGGTTGTCATTATTTGTTACATATAGAGTTTGGGCTTTTGGATCATTGGGAAAAGTATGATGTGTTCATTAGTGTATGAACTAGGCTTTCAGTGTTGTTTGTTGTGGTCTAGGAGAAATGTATTTTCTCCACATTTCTCCACAGTTTGGTTTCAGGTTGTGTGGAACTAGAAAGTTTCTTATGTTGATTTTACCATTCATAATTCAAGATTTCTCATGATTTAGTGTAGTATAGTGTGTATTTCATGTGTTAGTGTGTGCATAATGTTAACTAGATGTTTCAAGTTGAATTATTTCCATGATGTAAGTTTTGAAAAAAAAATTGTTGGATCTTAGGTGGTTTGTGGATTATTCCAAATCATGTAGAAGATGTTTGTATGGTCTACATGTCATATTGATCAAGTGAGAAGCATGTACTTAATAGTTTTACAGTTCTTTACACAAGTAATGGTTGACCTAGTGTTTACACTACATACAAAGTAGGTTCTAAGCTTGTGGAAGCATATTAAGGTGTGTTAGGATAACTTTTGGTCCTAACTAAGGATTTATATGAGTTTCCTTCATTCCTATCCACTGCAAGAATGGTTGGGTGCCAACCTGATTTAAAATTGTAAATGTAAAACATGTGTAGCTAACCTTGGAGAAGGTTTTAAGGTTAAGGATGGTATAAATAAATAGTGGTGTTGTTGGAAGATCTCAAGATAGATGTGTGTGATGTGATTGATGTGAATTGCAGAAGTATAGAGTGAAATTTTGAGTAGATAAGTGAGAACTTCAAGTGTTGCACTTCTAAAGGCAACGAGATAAAGGTTTCCACAATCTTTCAAAGAAGGTTGTGAATGTGTTGGAGCTATTGTGGTAGATTCCTTATTGCATTTGTGATAGTTTTCTTTGTGTAACATTTCTCTTCTATCTTCTTTTCATATTCTAAGTAGTGAGCCTTATTGGATAGTGTTTCCTGTTCTAGTAGTGAACCCTTGTACCACTTTTTTAATTACATATATTGTGAGCTAATCCTCATCGTGGTTTTTCCCTCATTGGGTTTTCCACATAAATTTGGTGTTCTCTTGTGTTTGTTGTTTTTATTTTACTTTATGTTATCTACATTTAATGTTTAACATTATGATAGAATAAGGGTTTAATGAATGCTTGCAGATTTGATTATTGTTGAGGGATTTTGTGTGTTAATTTGGTAAAACTGATTAACCCCCCTCTTAGTTGTCTTGTTCATTCAATAATTATCACATGGAGAAAAGGAGTAGATAAATCTTCCAAGCTTGTTGAGAAAATTTGTCATCTCCAAAAGCAAGTTCATGAGATAGTGTAGTAGGCCAATAAAAAATATAAGGAGCATCATGATCAACATCGTACACCACATTATTTTCTAGTGGGCAATAAGGTTTGGCTTCTTATTCAAAAGGAGAGACTTCAAGGGACACATAAGAAACTTCATTCTCTTTGGTATGGACCATATACTATTCTCAAATAGGTTGGAGAGAATGATTTTGAATTAAATCTTCCACCACTTTTTGAGATTCATCTTGTGTTCAATGTTGAATTGTTTCATCCATATTTTCCACCTCTGTTGGACACTTGTAGGGCCTTCTTCCTTATCCCTTGTTCCAAGGTGGTCAAAAACTCCTCACCTTCATATTCTACCACTATAGGCTCATCTTGCTTCCCCTTATAGTGATCTAGATTGGGAAGTGGACAACCTCTTGATCAATGAATGTTAGGGGGAGGCCTCTTGTTTATCTTTAGATTAGAAGTGTGTGAGTTGTGTTGTGTTCCCCTGTACTTCTGCTATGTGTTCCTAGATGACCCTTTTCACCCTTGTTAGTACTTGGATACAGTTGTGATTTTGTGTCATGAACCTTCACCTATTTGCATCATCATTCTTGCATCTTTGTGTTTGACTTTCAAAAAATTGGGGACAATGCGAAGTGTTGGGGGCATTTAGGCTCCCTTTCCATGCTAACCCAATTTTTTATTTTTTACCTTTTTTGCCATGCATTCTTCCTGATTTGGTGGGGGTTGATGATCTTTTTCCTTTCACCATGGTTACCTATTATTTATATAAGCATGAGAAGATATGACCCCATGAAACTAGATCCCCCTATGTTTCTTGTTCATGATTTCTCTTTTTCTCTTTTCTTATCTTTCTCTCCTCTTTGATCGAGTCATGATGTTGTGGTGCCTATGTGTTGTCCCTAGTGCACATGACAACTCACCATGGTGACATCTTGCTATGTCTCATGGGCCACAACATCACTTCTTTCTTTTCCATTCTTTCTTTTCTCTCACTAGGTTGTTGCATGCCTCTACATTCAACACACACCACCGTAAGTGGGGCCTATCATTTCAACCTCAAATTTTTTAGAAAACAAATTCATTGGCAATGAATTTTTTCTCGAAAATATTTGCAAACTTTTCAAAAATCGCATTCTCAACTTGGACCCCTAACAGAACGTGTTTTCTTCATCATGGGTTCATAAAGAAAGAGCTTGAAAACTTTCCTCTAAGGAGGGAGCAATCTTTACCTGTGGGAGATTCCTCGACCTTCCCCTCATGAGGGGGAATTTTCTTCCTTTCAAATTCCTTGATGAACATCTTTTGAAAGGATTCCTTGATGATGAATTGATTTGAGAAGAAAACATCTCTTTTGCACTTTCAAACAATGTGTCCCTTGAGTGGACCCCTTTTCTTTTGAAGGGTTCCCAAGAGACCCCTTTGAAATCCTTCCACTTAATTGACTATCTGTGTGACCATCTACTTGTTTTCTTGTGTGTTTGCTTTGTGTTTCCTTGCATGTTTTATTTGTGGATTAACATGTTAATAGATAAGCACACCTATGAAACCGCTTTTTGACTCTATGAAGTCCCCTTACATCTCTTGTTTTCCTCCATGTGAGAGATCTTTGGGGATTCCTCCTTGTAGGTATATGGGCCTATGAGGCACTTACATCTCTTGGTTTCATCCATGTGAGATATCTTGGGGGATGCCTTCTTGTAGGTATGTGGGCCTGTGAGGAGCTTACATATCTAGGCTTCCTCCATGTGAGAGATCTTGGGGGTCACCTTTTTGTGGGTCTATGTACCTATAAGGTGCTTACTTCCTGAGGCTTCCTTCATGTGAGAGATCTTGGGGGTTGCCTCCTTGTAGGTTTGCAGGCTTGTGAGGTACTTACATCTTTGGGCTTCCTCCATGTCAGAGATCTTGGGGGTTGCCTTCATGTAGGTCTACAAGCCTATAAGGTGTTTCCTTCACGGGGCTTAATTCATGTGAAATATCTTGGGGGTTCCCTCCTTTTAGGTCTATTGGCCCTTGAGATGCTTTCATCCTACGAGATTTTTCCATCATTGGTCCAAGGGCCTTCAGTGTACTTTATGCAACTTCATAGTTCTATGGGGCTATGGAGTCTTTTGTTTGAAACTCATAAGGGGAATAACTATGGAGTCCTTTGCCTGTCCTACACTTTCAAGATCATCAAATCATGGTGAGATTCCTTAATTATTCAGGTATAAATTTCTAGCCCTACTAACTCTTCGATCTACTTTATTGAAGCACTCATTAGTACTCCTGCTTGCTAAAGCGGTGGAAAAATGTAAAGGAGAAAATTTACACCCCTTACACAAATTTCTCTTTCACATACCATCACCTTAGAAAATCAAATCCAAAGGAGAAATTCCACATCACCCAACTGCCTTCCATCCACTTGGCATCTACCCTTTATGTCAGTGTGAAAATATTTGTTAGGGATGAATGTGTGATGCATATATGTTTGCACAAAAAGTCATGATCCCTGGCAGATTCCTAGATCTGGAGTTCGTAGAGGTGTTACACACCTGATTAGGGTCAAATTGCAACATCCCTCTTCAACCAACTGAGCTAAAAATGGTATATTCTTCCTCATTCTTCCTTAAAATTCATCCATTCTCACTTCATTTGACTCTCTAGAAATTCTCTTGAACTCTCTAAGCAATTCCTCTTCTCTCAAGTAGTGTTCTAGCATTCCACTTTTGAGCATTGTAGTAACAACAACACTCCATCAACTCCACATTGCAAGTGTGAGGCCATTATATTCATTGTAAGCTTGGATTCTTGTGAGACCTTCCTTTTCCATGGTTGTGGCAATGGTGACTTTTCCAAGTTTGTAGCTTTCTTTCTCCTTCCATTGGCTAGTGAGCATTTTGGTGGAGTTGGTAATGCTTCACCCCTCTCCTTTGTGATTTGGTTGAGTAGCATAACATTTTTTGTAGTGTGCCTTTTTTCCTTTTCTCTCCTTTATCACATATTCTACTTCATTTATTTCTAGCTATCCATGGAGGTGGAAACACCAAAAAGAGGGTCTGACTAAGGAAAACCCTTATACATATGTAGACAAGTAAAATGTATTGATTGATTTCATACACCTGATCCTAATTTACTAACACCAGTTTGTCCTAAACCATCTCCTTTACTAACCATTTAATGAAATAACCTTTATTTGATTAAATTCATCACACTTCATCTTTTGATTAAATAAATCAATTTTATCTAATTAAATCACTATATTCTAATTCATCCTATTTTATTTAATCACATTCCCCTATTTGATTAAATAAATCAATTTTATTTAATTAAATCATTAGTCAATCCTAAAGTCATTTCTTTAATGAAATAAATAAATTTTATTTGATTAACTCATAATGTTCTTCCTTTAAATTAAATAAATCAACCTTTATTTGATTTAAATATAACATCACCCCTTATTGTTATATAAATCAAACTTTATTTAATTAAATCTTCATTATTCTTCTCATTTTGATTTAAATATATCCATAAATCTAAATCAAAATGTCAAATCATCTAATCTTCATTTAAACTAATCAAATCATATATAATCCTAATCTTAATCCTCCAAATCCTTTAGATTTTTCAACTTGCACAATAAATCAATTTATTTGACTTTTTATTTCTTCTATTCCATTCAAACATAACATCTTATTGGAATATTTCTCCATTTTGAAATCTCCCTCCTAAAAGGACTTGTCCATCCAAAAAGGAATTAAAGGCCTCTTACATGTCCTTTTTCTTGAGCCAAGTGGAATTTAATTCTTCTTGCATCTCCCTCCAACTTGTGACTTAAATTCAAATTTAAAATGCATGCACATTTATCAAAATGTGCTCCATCTCCTTCCATTAGCATCTTGACAAGTGGGACAATGCCATTGGTCCATATTTAATACCACATTCATCTTTTTTCTTCAATCCTCCATCCCTCTTTTCTATAAATAAAGAGGTCCTCTATTGTATTTGGCATTAACAATCCATTTAAGATCACCATGGTCATTTAGATCCACAACTTGGAGAAAAGTTACTCTCTTCACATTGAGATCTAATTTTATCCATTTTTCATAGCATTTACTATCATCTTAGCTAGGTTGTTATAGATTTCACCAAGGAGCTCATTGTTCTTCATCATCAAGTGGATCAATCTTGATCAAATCATCTTCAAGTGTGCAGAGGAGTTGGGAAAGGGACATTTTCCACATCAAAATGGCACCAATTCCCCATGGGATTGAGAGTTTGCTTGTATTAGATATGATTTGATTGTTTTCATTTGTTTTCTTCATTTCCATTTCTTATCTTGTGTATTTCAAATGAATTTGATGGGAAACATTGATTTAACTTGTATATGAATCTAATTGTGTGTTTTTTTCTCCTATTTATGCAGGTCTAGGATTGACATTTACAACATCCCCCAATATTTTCCTCTCTTTCTTGTGTCCAGGTGGATACACATGTGGAGAAAGCTAGAAAATTGGAGCTTCTTTGAGATCAACTTTTTCACCCTAGTTCCTACTTACTTTCTTTATCATTTAAGTGACTATTTCCTATGCTTTCTCATTTTGGTTTTACCATCTAGATTAACTAGCTAGGCTGCTAATAGGTTTTTCAATAGTTTATGTTGTTTTTACTATTTTTTGATCATGCAAATGCCAATGTGCCTGAGAGATTCCAACACATCACAATGTAGTCCTAGAATTTCACTATCATCCTCAGACAAAGAGCTATCTAAGGCATAGTATCGACTCCAAAAACCAACTCACCTAGCCTAAACCTAAACTCAGGTCTAAAGAGTGACATAAGTACTACATAACTTGCTCTTCATTCTTGATCCTTTCGCTTTTAGAGTGAGGTAAGTTAGGGCAGCCGTCCACTGTCATCTCTCTATGACTTGGAGCATTGGTGTAGTTGGTCCTCCTCTCTTACAGATGTTAAGTCTACTTTTTTGAATGGAGTATTGAAAGAAGAGGTTTACATGGAACAACCAAAATGATTCCATTTATCGAATCAACTAGATATGGTTTGCAGATTGAAAAAAGAATTGTAAGGATTTTAAAAAGATCCTAGAGCTTGGTATGCAAGGGTGGAAAAATATTTGATATAGCAAGGATTCAACAAAGGTATCACAAATAGTAATCTCTACTTTAAAATTGAAAAAGATAAAATTTTGATAGCAGTTGTGTATGTTGATGACAAAATTTTTGGAGGAAATGAAGCTATGTGAATGACATTTTTAGAAGAGATGTAGAAAGAGTTTGAGATGTCTATGTTTTGGGGGATGAATTTCTTCCTTTGACTACATGTCAATCAAACCAATAAAGGTATATTCATTTCACAGTTAAAGTATGTCAAAGAGATGTTGAAAAATATTGGAATGGAAGACTCCAAATCTGGATGTACTCCTATGGTGACTATCTGCAAATTGAGTAAATATGATGAATCCCCCAAGGCTGATCATAGTAAGTATAGATCTATGATTGGTGGATTTCTATATCAAATGGCTACTAGACTAGATATCATGCATGTAGTTTTTCTTGTGACCAGAGTTCAAGAAGATCCTAAAGAGACACATGTTGCAGTAGTAAAGAGGATATTCAAATATTTGAAGAGCACTCTAGATCATGGTTTATGGTATCCTAAGGATAATAATTTCATGTTGAGTGCATACATAGATGAAAATTAAGCTAGTTGTGTTGATGACAAGAAAAGTACAAGTGGTGGTTCATTCTTGGGTATGTGCAGGATCATGATAGGCCAAAAAGTGGCGATATGATGGGTATGTGTGGGGAATGTGGATGATGAATTTTTTTTACCCAAAATTGATGAAACAAAAAAGTTTTTTAAAGGAGATTCTTAGCTTTACAACAATATAAATTATGCTTTAATTTGAGTTTAATAATTAATTATTATTCATTTTCTATTTGAATTACGAAAAAAGTCCCAATTGATAGGGTAATTGAAAAACATCTATAGATTTTAAATGGTGTCACACTTTTTGAATCTGAAACATGCATCAAGTTCTATGTTTTGCATCCTATAGGATTTAAAAGTTGTAATAAAAAAATAATAATTATCTATTTATTTGGAAAAAATTACAAAAAAATATGCATCACATCAGGACATGAGTCCTCTACTTCTATCTAAAATCTTATAAAAAATTATTATCATTTTATTGTGGTTAGGGTGGTTAGACAAACACCTACTTCTTATTTTTCCCTGAAATTTAAGTACTACTGCATTGAAATTTCAAATTTTCACCAAATAGATTTTTTATTTTTTTAATAAACCTAGAAGTTTAGAAACTACATTCAATTTTCTATAGGTTCTATTCTATCATATTTTTGAAATAATATAGATAACTTATTCAAATTTTTACGTGAATTTGCCTAACTTTGATTTTTCAAATTTTTTTTGCCACTTAAGGGCTTATTTTTTCCATGATGATCTTGCACATACACTCTTTCTTGGATCTAGATTAGTGTCATGGTTAAGTAAGAAACAAGATTCAACTACTTTATCTAGTGTAGAAGCTAAGTACATTGCAACAAGATCTTGTTGTACATAAGTTTTGTGGATGAGACAAACATTGAAGGATGTACAAGTAGTGTATGATGAGACTATCTTTATCTTTTTGTGATAATACAAGTGTAATCAATAGTTCAAAGAATCTAGTGATGCATTCAAGGAAAAATAATATATCAATTAGGTATCACTTTCTAAGAGAAAAGGTTATGGTGAATGAATTGAATTTATAATATGTACCCACAAAGGATCAGATTGTTTATGTATTCACTAAGGGTCTTCCTAAGGATACTTTTGAGTATCTCTAAGAGAAGTCGAGGGTTATTACCCCTCCTTTGAACTAGATGCATATGGAGATGTATCAGTCTAGCAGATCAATGGATTCACCCTTTTTCTGGACTGATGTCATTGGCTACCTTTGATGGGGAGTAGGTAGTGTTGTTATTGTAGTAGGGAATATATGTTGTCATTATGCAGATTTGTTGATTTGGTTGGGTGTACTTGTAAGGGGGAGTATTCAAAGAAGTAAAAAGAAAACTTATGTAGTATCTTGGTTCAGTGTCAAAAGGGGAGAACAATGCAAAAATATTTATCCTTTTCCATTGATGTCAAATGGAAAGAAAGAATCATGTGAAAAAAATTATCTACATAGGGGGAGAGAAAGTGAAAGAAAATCATGTAAGGGAGAGAGTGTATTCAGAGTTGTGTCTTTGACAGTTTTTCACATCATATGTTGCGATCAATGACAAAGAGGGATATTTTTGTAAGTATGAAGGTGTTGTAATTTATGTCAACAATATGGTGTTTTAATTGATGTCAACTATGTGTTAATGAAGGCTGTTGCATGATGAATATGTCGAGGATATTGTGAAAATTGTAAAAAAGAGGGAAATAGTTTATTGTAGTATATGCATGTATAGTTAAGATCTATTGAGGAAGTGTTGTAAGTGCATAGAGATATCTTTTTATTGTAGTGTTTGGAGTGATGGAATATTCTGAGATGATGTCTCTAGTACTTGGTTTCTAAGATATTTTGAGAAAATTTGATAAATAGAGAAAGCAATGTTGTTTAAATGTTTAGTATGGGCTTTGCGATGTGCTCCACATTTCTTCTGTGTTGATGTTATGCTTGTTCGGATCTGATATGATGTTCAAGTTTGTCATTAGTTGTTACATATAGAGTTTGGGATTTTGGATCATTTTTCAAAGTAAGATGTGTTCATTAGTGTATGAACTAGGCTTTCAATGTTGTTTGTTGTGGTCTAGGAGAAATGTATTTTCTCCACATTTCTCCACAGATTGGTTTTAGGTTGTGTGGAACTAGAAATTTTCTTATTTTGATTTTACCATTCATAATTCAAGATTTCTCATGATTTAGTGTAGTATAGTGTGTATTTCATGCGTTAGTGTGTGCATAAGGTTAACTAGATGTTTCAAGTTTGAATTATTTCCATGATGTAAGTTTTGAAAAAAACAAAATTGGATCTCAAGTGGTTCATGGATTATTCCATATCATGTAGAATATGTTTGTATGGTCCACATGTCATCTTGATCAAGTGGGAAGTGTGTACTTAATAGTTTTATGGTGCTTTACATAGGTAATGGTTGACCTAGTGTTTACACTACATAAAAAGTAGGTTCTAAGCTTGTGGAAGCATATTAAGGTGTGTTAGGATAACTTTGGGTCCCAACTAAGGATTTATATGAGTTTCCTTCATTCCTATCCACTGCAAGAATGGTTGGGTGCCAACCTAATTTAAAATTGTAAATGTAAAACATGTGTAGCTAACCTTGGAGAAGGTTTTAAGGTTAAGGATGGTATAAATAAATAGTGGTGTTGTTGGAAGATCTCAAGATAGATGTGTGTGATGTGATTGATTTGAATTGCAGAAGTATAGAGTGAAAATTTGAGTAGATAAGTGAGAACTTCGAGTTTTGGACTTCTAAAGGAAATGAGATGAAGGTTTCCACAATATTTCAAAGAAGGTTGTGAATGTGTTGGACCTATTGTGGTGGATTCCTTATAGCATTTGTGATAGTTTTCTTTGTGTAACATTTCTCTTCTATCTTCTTTTCATATTCTAAGCAGTGAGCCTTATTGGATAGTGTTTTGTATTCGAGTAGTGAACCCTTGTACCACTTTTGTAATTACATATATTGTGAGCTAATCCTCATCATGGTTTTTCCCTCATTGGATTTTCCACATAAATTTGGTTTTCTCTTGTGTTTGGTGTTTTTATTTTAGTTTATGTTATCTACATTTAATTTTTAACATTATGATAGAATAAGGGTTTAATGAATGCTTGTAGATTTGATTATTGTTGAGGGATTTTGTGTGTTAATTTGATAAAACTGATTAACCCCCCTCTTAGTTGTCTTGTTCATTAAATAATTATCACATGGATAAAAGGAGTAGATAAATATTCTAAGCTTGTTGAGAAAATTTGTCATCTCCAAAAGCAGGTTCATGAGATAGTGCAGTAGGCCAATAAAAAGTATAAGGAGCGTCATGATCAACATCGAACACCACACTATTTTTTGGTGGGCAATAAGGTTTAGCTTCTTTCAAAAGGAGAGACTTTAGGGAAAACATAAGAAACTCCATTATCTTTGTGTATGGACCATATACTATTCTCAAATAGGTTGGAGAGAAGGATTCTGAATCAAATCTTCCACCATTTTTGGGGATTCATCTTGTGTTCAATGTTGAATTGTTTCATCCATATTTTCCACCTCTGTTGGACACTTCAAAATTTGTTGATACAATCCATGTTGAAGATTTGAATCTTGAAACAACTGTTGTATTGGTAGGTGATCAAATTGTTCATGTTCATATGAATTCCCTTCAAGGAACATAGATTTCTTTTTATTGTGTTGTCTAGGTAGGCCAACACTTGCATCAAAGCAGGTGGTTTACTAGTGAAAAATTTTCTCAACATTTTCCTCATTTGTTACAGCTGGCTAGTGTAATGGGGCCCATTCCCTCTCAAGGGCGAGGAATGATCTAGAGTAGTTTGAAGATGATAGAACAAGGAAAAAAAAATCCAAAATTTCAAATTTTTTTATATTTTTAGGTTATTGTCAATTTCATTTTTGGAGGTCTTCAGAGAATAGTTTAGGTTTGAAAATTTCATTGATCACTTAAATTAAATAGCAAAGCATTGGATTTAAAGGATTTAAATTATTTCTCTTGGAGACCATTTCAATGATGTAAACAAGTTTCAATTTTGAGCACTAAGTAGAAAGTTATGACCCTACCAAGTTGGGGTATCTAATTTCATAATTTTTTGAAAATTTATGGTTTTATTATTTGTTTCATCTGGAAAAAAAATCATTTCAAATTTTTGGGGGTCTAGAGATTGTTACGATTCCAGATGGATGTATAAAACTCATGTTTAGATAAGATAATGAAACTTTTGGATTTAAAAAACTCTTTTTTATGAGTTATGCAATTATCCCTTTGTTTACAATACTTCTAGGTTTTCATTTACATTGAATTGTATTTTGAATATCTGCTAAATTCATATTAGAAACATAATTAATAAGGGGAATATTAAATTTATAACCAAAGCTAGAGACCTAGAGGAAATATATAGCTAGTTGGCCATAACCTTAATAATGGTCCCCTATAAAATTATTGTCAAATCTCTTTCTCTCAAGCCTAGAACACTCCTCCCTGAACATATAGGACCTATGAAAATTTGTTTTAGTAAGTCATAGTACATATTCAATAGTATTATTATTTGGGAAGGGATAAAATGACCATGGAATTCTCTAGAACCTACAATATTAATGAAATTCATTTGACTAGGGCTTATGACTGTATTGAATGGATTTTCATTCTTTTCATGTGTTGTACGGTGTTGCCACAATAGTGGTTTACAATTTCTTGGAGGAACTGATTTTTGCTAAAATCACATATTTTTAGAAAATATAATGATTTAAGCCTTGAAAATTTCCATTTAAAGAATTCCAATTGAAGAGGGTTTGATCAAACTACCTTAAATCAAACCCCCTTGGATAAAACCCTGCTAGTTTTAAACCATACCTATAACAAAGTCTCTTTTACACCTATCAAAATAATGATAAAAAACCACTTTTGATTTACCTTTTGGGGGATCAAATCAATTCATTTAAAATTTATTTTTTGCAAGTATGTATTCCTTATTATAAGCTTCCCAAAAAGTATAATTATAAATATTTTTAATTTGATTATTATATTTATTTCTTATTTCTTGTGAATGTAGGTTTTTCACTAAAAATCAAGCTCTCTATTATGCACATGTGGAAAAATAGCAAATTATTAAAAAAAAAATTAAAAATATTAGTGCACCAGATATTGAAGTCCTTGATCCAACAAAGAAAAAAAAATTGAATTTTGACACATACAAAAAAAGTTACGTGTTATACGGTTGCGCTATGTTTGAATTATAATTGGCTTGAATTTGAAACTTGATTAAACAAAAAATATTCAATAAAAAACTATCTAACCAACTGGAAGCACTAGATATTAGTGTTGAAAAATTAAATTTGAAAGAATTAGAATTTTATCCTTCATGGAAAAAAATTTATGCATTATACGGTGAGCGTCACTTTTTTAAAATGTTGTTTTATGAAAAAACTAGTTTTCGAGGGAGATGGAAAAAAAAGTGCAATTTGATTCCAAAATTTTTGAAAAAAATATATTTAGAATCTATAGACAAAATGTCATGAAACTCTAGTTCGCATCATCTTCAAATTCCTCATGGTTTAGCTGCTATAGGTGCTCGAAAGTGAAGATTTAATTACAAAAAATATTTTAGTGTCCAGTTTGGCAAAAATTGTAAACCACTATTGTGGGATCACCCTGTATGCACTTGGATTTTTGCTCCATTTTGTTCAATTTATTCAAATTCTGTCTTCCCATTCCCAAACTTGTATCACTATTAAGGCCAACAATCCAAGCCTTTTTTGGATTTTTCAATCCATCCACCAAGGATATCCTTTAGCTCCTACACTTTACATGCTTACTACTAAGGGAATTGATTATCTTTTGACCCACATGCTCTCTCAAAAGCTGCTTAAAATTATTTCCTTTTACAATTCATATATTCAAGTAGTCAATTTCTATTTTGTTGATGATTATTTCCTCACTCCTCTTGAGTACAAGAATGATAGCAAAAAAATGCTTCTTTTCCTTGATAAATTCTACCAAGATTCTAACTTGAGTATAAAATGGAAAAAGACTCAATGCTACACACAATATTTTCTTCCAAATTTTGATGTTTGAATACATTCAAATGAAAATATATTAACCATGGGAAAATATTTTAATTCCTATTCATTCCCTTTTCCTTTTAGGCTTCATTTGCTAGCTTGTGGCAAGTTGTTGATACTAAAATAAATTAAAAAAATATTATTCAAACACCAAGCCTCTCTCTATGGCTAGAAAATTCCAAGTGTGCTTTAAAATTTTAGCTACAAACCATGTTTATTATTATTGTTTCCCTTCTAAGGATTCCTATTGCAAAGTTGAGAAGCTCTTCTAAGACTTTGTATGGTCTTTTGCTAAGAGGACTAAAGGTTTAATCATGTTTCTTAGGAGATCTATTGTCTCCTTCATGTTGTTGGTGGCTTAGGTCTTCTTTCAATACATTGGCAAGAAATTTCTTATGTGTTAAATGAATTATTAAAGATCCAAAAGGGAACAAAACTTATCAATCTGTCATTATTTACATTTTATTTCTTTAGGAACTCCTATTTGATGACCAATATGGAAACACCTTAGTCTTTATAATCCTCTCACCATTAGGGAACCTATTCAAATTCAAGGTACTTTTTTTATTAAGAGAAATTATAAGGCCTAGGAATCCATGAAATCTTGACTTCTTTGGGTTTGTAACAAGTTTCACACTGGCCTCTCAATTAAGGAGTATTCTATGCTTTCTTCTCTTCTTCTTCCTAATTGTGAAATTGGGTTATGAAGCCATGTAATTACAAATTACTAGGGGAAGAAATAAAGGGATTCTAAAATTGCAAGAATAATTTGTATTATATTCAAATATGAAATGTAAAACAATTTAGAATAAGTGAGAATATATAGGAGGATTCTTGGAGAAAGACCCTCAATATTGAGCAAATGGGTTATGGTATAGTGCAATAACAAAAAGTAACCTTATACAAAATATTGATTATTCATTATACCTAGTCACAATAATTGAGTCCTAACTCAATTAACTGCAACATGCTGTTAATGACATATTATTTACTACCAACAAGTATTTCAAATCAAACAGGTTACTCTATTCCTTAACAAAATCAAGTTATTTATAAATATAGTCAAAACTTATAGCCACAACCAATCTTAAATTTTTAGAATTACAGAAAGATATTACATAAAAATTTACCCATCAAATGTGCAAAAATCAAACCAATAGTTTTTCCCATCAAGACCATGTTTCCTACAAATGTAATCAATATTCAACTCTTTAGCCACCAATTTTTTCATCTCCCCTTATGATATGCATTCAAACACTTCTCCCTTTAATAATAAAACTATAGAAACTTATTATTTGATTATAACGATAATTTTGATGATGAAATCAAGAATCCAATAGGTATAAGGGAATCCAAAACAAGGGAATTTGAACATGTTTGAATCCATAGCCTAGATGAGTATGAATCCATGACAAAACAAAGTGTCATATTCTCAAATGACATGTCAACTTGTGACCTTGCAAAAATACCTACAAAGGAGGTTGGTTCTATTAAAAGTCCCCAAAATATAGATAGTTGTGCAACCATACTTAATCCACATAATGATATTGAAACATCTCTACACTTTTCAAAAGACAACACAAATGAAGGAGACAACAACACTTGCTAAATAGATGTAATTTTAACATATAGTACTGGCACCAATGAGGACAAAAGGGACTATATAGTATCCAACTTGTAGTTGAACCACATAAAAATAATCAACTCAACAAGATAGGAGATTATGATAGAAATGTTAATTCCATATTAGAGTCATGCCAATCATCTATCTAAAGTTTTGAATTAGATGTTCAATAAATGATTTTGAAGTTGAATAATGACATGTTGACTTTAGGAATTTTGAGTAGCCTCTCAGAACATGTTCTACATGATGCGTGCATGAATCATTTTACCCCAAAGCATGGAGATAATACTTTCCCTAAATTCCTCATGAGATTAAACATAATTATTATAGAAATTACTAGTATTTTAATTATTCTTTACAAATAAAATTGTTAAATCACCAATGATAATGTAAAAGAAAAAAAATGCCATAATTACTTTGATTTTGTTGATGAAAATGACAAAGTAACTAGGTTAGAGCTTAAGGAGAGGGAAATGATAAGTGTTAAAATGATGAAGACCATTAGAGGAGGATTTTCAAATAAGCACCCTCACACCAAGATGTATAGAAGGAAGGGTTTATTATTTTACTATTGGTTGGTAGAAGTTGAATCAGAGGATAAGGATGATGAAGACAATTTGAAAGTGGCTTCATTGGGAGTAAAGAAATAACTATCTCTAAGGATTTTTTCTTATCTCAATATAGTGGAAATTAATGGAAAATGTTGAGCGGCATCCTCTTGTAACATTATAAAAATGGATTTGACCCATTTGATGGTGTTTTTATTTTTACAATTCTATATTAGAGGCTCATTGGGCTAGGGAAGTCCCCCCTTGTAGATATGCACTCTCCTAGTGTGGACTATTGTGGGGTTTTGAGGATCTAGGTAGGTTGTTCTTTTCTCTTGCAAGAATAATTTATTCTCAAGTGGCCGAGTAGGAGTAGTGGTTAGAAAATATTGTATTCTCTTCTCTTGGACAATGGAAAAGGTGCATGTTTCTCCTAAATGTATGGTTATGTCAATCTCTCAAAAAAATATATTTAAATTCAAGGCCCCCATTACTCCAAGCAAATGAGAGAAGGGAAATTCATTGATCATAGATAAATATTTTTGTAGGAAAGCATCTCATTTGTGATGATACTCTTCTTCCTCTTGAATCAATCCTAGAGAATGGAGGCATCCATTTTACGATCCATGACATGGTGTTGATAGGTCTTCAAGCACAATGGAAAACATGCTCATTAGGAAATTCCTAGGTTCTAGGGGCCAAATATAGATATCTTTAGGAGATAGGCCTAAAGGAAATAGAAACTAAAAGATTAGGTTGAGATCTCAACCAAGGGTAAATATTTTTGAGGAATTTGTTAGAACCCTACTAGATGGTCCTTTGTTTTTAGGTATATTTCGGTTATTCCTAAGAAACTAAAAATTGATTTTTAAGGGAGAGATGGAGAACATTAATGTGGCCCATATTTATGTTAGGCTTCTTGGCCTACCTTTTGAATATCAGGAAGACAAAATTATTATGGGCATAAAAAAGCTTCCAAGCACCTTATATGGTGATTGATGATGTTACCAAGTTTATGAAAAGATTGATCTATGCAAGACTCTATGTATATGTTAGTGTAGATAAGGATCTCCCCTAATCAATCAAGTTATCCTCCAATTATGGCCACTAGTTTCAATAATTTTCAAATATAAGAGTTCTCCCTTTATTTACCATAACTATAAGAACTTACATGCATGCATACATACATACATACATAATACATATACACAAGTTAATTAAAAGTTATGCTAGCCACAAATCGGATACACATATCCCATGCACACTATAGATTAAGGGTGTAATAAACTTAAAAAAGTTTGGATTGGGGCTTAAATTGGTATCCCATTATGTCACCTTATTCTTGCTTGTTCTAATATGTTGAACCCCCAAATCAATGAGTTTAGGCTTGAGATAAGGAACCTTAGTCAACAACTTTTGAGGCATAAATCCCCTTAACAAAGATATTAGAGTCCCTTTCAACAACACACATTTGAATCTTGAAAATAGAAAGTATTTTCAATTCAAAAATTAAATCTTTCCCACATTAAAAACATTATTAATAGTGATATCCAAATTCAAGTCTCAAAAGTAATCATATTTTCTCATATGATCCCTTTTTTTTAATTTATTATAATTTTAAACTAAATAAAAAGACAAACTAACTTTTTGTAACCTCTTATAATCATTTTTTTTACTTGTTATTGTTTGTACTTATGAACAAATTAAATGTTACTAGTTTTAATCCAAAAAATATATCTATATTTTGTAATTAAGATGTAAAATTTTAAGTAAAAATATTAGTAAAAGAAATTGTTAATTTGATTTGACTGTAAATGAATTATTCTCTTCGCTGTAAATAAATTATTATCAATCCAATTGACTGTAAATAAATTAATGATATCAAGTTTCCAAAATCCATATCGATTGATGTTGCACACGTTTCTGGATTAGATTGTGTGAGAGTTTTTTGCATCAACGTTTTGGATCACACTCCGCAATCCATCATCAAGATGGAAGAGCTCAAGGAGAAAAGCCAATCTAATTGACTATAAAATTTACCTCTTCATTATATTTTTCGTTACCAATCTAAAAAAAATCATTAAATAATGCTATATAAAATTGCCTATGGACACCAAACTTGGCCTACAATTGATTGCAAAACTCTAATAGAATTTTTTGATAAACACACTTAGTCAAATCACTAATAATTGTTGTCACAAGACGACAATTGGAATTATAGGAAATAAACAATACTAATTTAAGCACAATAACCAATTATTGCAATTGTGGGCTAGTAACATGCTGGTCTTTGTATTCTAGACGCTTCTAGTTTCCATCAACAAATGTACTTTTTCGCAAGTGATTTCAACTGAAATTTTCTGCAATAGCTGTGCAAACTCATATAGTATGTACAATTAAGTAGTTTTAGTAGCCAATAATTGGACAACCATAATTATAGTTCTAAGAGAGCTGATTTGTAAATTTGTTTTTTATTTATAATCTTAATTTGCTTCATCCTATAAAAAAATTATTCCACAAAGAATTGTAGAAAATTGAAAGTGCACTTTTATAAAATGATTTTATAAACTTATCATCCATCATTATTTATATATTGAAAAAATAAAAATAACTATTCAATAAATAAATAAATTTTAAATAAATTTAGAATTAAGTAATATAATCCAATACAATAACAATTTAATGTAATAGTACGATATTCTCACTAGATACCCCAGAAAACAGAAAACACTTCTCTCTGTTCTTTTGCGCTCAAGTTCTGGATGTCTGTTACAGCCGGTTGCTCTCTGTTTCTTGCTGCTAGTTTAACATATTTGTTTTGACGTTTTTCTTTTAATAGTTTATTTTAACTTTTAAAAAATGATTATTATTAAATTTTTAAAAATAATTTCATTTCTTCAACGGCAGTTGTTTGAATCTAAGGTCGTGTTGTAAAGATATAAAGAGTAAAGATTCTGATTGGTCACAGAATTAATTCGTGTCAGTTTCAATGTGAAACTGGGAAGTGTAAGAGGTCAAAAGAGGCAAGGGAAGAGAGAGTCTGTGATTTTCGCTCATCTGAATCAGTAAAATCAAATATGCTAGTATTTTATCTCATGTTGTTCTACCCAAATTCAGGAAACAGTTGAAAAAATTAAAAGCTCATTATCACTATAAACAAGAAAAAATATATATAGTTTTAACCCATAGAAACAAAAATTTATTCTATTCTATTCTATATTTCCTCAAAGACATAAGTAGAGTATTTAGGATTCAAAAGCTGGATCTGGGAACGTTTGGCAATGTCCCTTTTCAGTATAAAATCAATCTTCTTTAATGTAATATGGTAACCAATTACCTACTCGACCGTTAGACCATTTTTTTACAGGATACATCTTTAGTCAGAACCCAGAAAAATTTAATCTACTTTCCTTTACCACAGTTGTAAAGGGTGCTGAAAAAGGCATATAAAAAGAACACACAGATTTTGCATAAAAACTACTGCTTACGTACCTATGATCACATCTTTACTGTCTTCCTTTTCCCTATTACTGCTGGTGCTGATGGAGAGTCCCGATGCCATCTTATCGCTAAATCAACTAAATAACTTTGTCCAAAGCCAATTTCTTCAGAGTAAAATGGGGTTTCTGCACTTAAAAAGGGCAACGCAGGCTATTCGTCTGCATGGTCTCACCTGAACTTGGTAGGAAAGTGCCCAGGAAAGAAAACCCTAACGGAGGAAACTTCCGTGGCGTTGTAGACGGGTATCTACGCAATTGCTGATTTACCATTGACTTTAAATGGATATTCACTACCTTAGAAGAAACTAATTTGAATGCAATCTCTAATTTGAGACGCTAAGAAAAATATCTCCTACGTGTGGTACAGATTCCATGCAAGACAGCTTGGAGTGCATTCCATAGAGTGGATTGGGCAGTAGTTGTGTAGGGTTCAATTATTGTTATGACACTTGTGTTTATAATACTCAGTCTTACCATATATTTATACTATATATTGTAAATAAATAGTTCACATGTAAATAGAAAAATAATCAAATGTTGGTAGTGAGAATTTATGAATCTTATATTAAAAAAAACATAAATAAATTCTTGAAGAAGTGAAATCAGTATTTTTTTTGTCTCAAATAAAATATCATAACTATCCACTATAAGTGTGTCATTTGTAAAATGAAATGCTCATTTTATAAAATAAGACACTCATTTAAACAACTATTGTTCTCATAGTGAAAAATAATGTTCTTATGTGTACAACTATTGGGGTAGCAATGTATAGCATTGGAGTATTTCATATTAATAGTTTGTCCTATCACAAATATAAAGGTGAGCACAATAAATACCATGTATTTCCCATTGAATGTGAAAGATTTTTAGAAAGTTTTAGTGTTCAACTATTGGTCCATTATTGTTTGATATAAGTTGTATTTAAAAAAATTGTGTTGTTTTTATAATAAATAGTTTTTTGTGTTCAGTAATTGATCCATTTGTGTTGAATATAAAAGCTAGACATAACAAAGATTTATGGTTACCAATAGGTATTTGATCCACATATAGGTTGCATACAAGTTTTATTTTAAATAAATATATGTCGTTCTACAATCAACAAATGATATTTTTTTGTTCAATTACTAGGGGTACCATGATTAAGTTCCGATCGAGTCTTTAAAAAGTCAAATTTTAGACACTTCTCAATAGATGTGCTGATATGGCAAGTTACATGATGAGTCACACCTCCAAACCTTAGTCCTACGATATTTGAGTCAATCAGTACATACTCACAAAGTTAGCCCACACAACTACTCACCTCTCTTCCCTAATGTTAGCCTTTAACGATACTTCTTTATAACTATTCTTTCAGATTTGTACAATGGTAGTGGAGCAAAATAGTTTTAGTTATATCACATCACTCATTTAGTCCTCTCCCTAATACAATAGGAATGAGTTTAGTTTAATAGTTTATTAGTACCTATCATTTCAATGTATAGTACTTAACAAACAGATTAATTCTCCTATCTATTAATTAATATTTGCATGTAATTTTTTAGTAAAAAATGCATTATTATCAATCTAATTTATTGAGAAGTTTCTCTCATTTTTATACTTTTATATCATTTAAGAAATAGAACATTACATGATAAATAGTATAATACAAATCTCTTGTGATTAAATTTTATTAAATGCATTCAACTACAACAAATATTGAAAGGAAGTTTGAGTGTAGAAGATGCTTCCTACACCAATCTAAGTAAGATAGAGTTGAAAAAAATTCTTAAAAACCTTTAAATTGTTACAAATTCAGACTCACTTACATATAATCATTAGATTAGTGCAAAAAAGATGTTTCATACACCAATCTAAGAAGGAGATAGTCGCAAAACTTTCTTAAATACCTTTAAATTGCTACAAATTTAGATGTACATACATAAAATCATTAGATAGAAAATGAAAACTTAACAAAAAATTTATGTGGGGAAAACCTTTTTGGGATGAAAACCCCACACTCCAAAACATAGTGTTACACACCATGTGTTATTACATATTGACTATTACCTTATTTGGTTAAATTGCTTTAATATATGAATGTGTTTTATGCATCTTGAATGGAAATATGATGAATGAATGATTGATTCAATTTTATGTTTTTTAATGATTCTAACTATGAATAATATGATGCATATGATTGTATTGTGATTGGCTAACTACTATTATGATGTGTTAAGCTAAGTGCAAGAAAAAGGTTTGAACCTCTGAAAGAGAGGGGAAGTATCACTTAGGAGAAGAACTCAATTTGGTAACTCTTAATAAGCCTAACTGAGCATACACACACTCACTTCTTAGATTGGGTTATTTGAGGCAAATGGTTCAGGTGATTGGTAAGTAACCTTCAATTTTTATTGCGAGTATTTTGTATGGGTTTATGGTCTTGCTTAGTAATGTCTTAATAGGGGATATATGATTAAGTCTTTATATCAAGTGAGAGTTCTTTTTTGGTTATATTTATATTTGATTAATGATGAAGTATATACATCAAATTTATATATGTATATGTGTACAAGTCCTTGATAACTCATACATGTGAGTGTATGCATGCATGAGTATATGTAGATAGATGTACCTATGCATGATCATGAACGGATAACCCATATGCATGGGAGTATCGTTTGGATAAATATGACATGTATATAAGTGTTTGTGTGTGTACACATGTCATGTCTATGCATTGATCAATGGGTATGTGTTTATGTGTCTTTAAATATGAATATCAATATAATGACACGCTATATATATTAATATATATGAATGTAATTACATTAATGGGAACATGAAATGAAGGGAAAATAGGGGTGTCGTAGGGTTTCCCAAAATGGAAAAGTGGGTCCAAAGATAGAAAAGGAGTCCTACTTTGGACTAATTTCATTACAAAATGAGATCCACACAAAGAATTGACCAATAACCCTTAGGTGAGTCAACCCTAGGTGTAAATCTTTAGATTTCCCTTTTTTTGCTAAGATGGGGGTCTAGGTCAAACAAAAATTTGGGGAGAAATATTTAAAATAGCAAGTAAACTCCAAATTGTGATCTATAAAGTGCATTTCGAAGCTTGACCATAAAGCTACTAGAACCTAAAAACTTTAGGGAGAATTTGGAAGGGATAAATGTTACATACCACTTACAAAAAGTGCTTTTTTGAAATTCAACTAAGGACTCATTCGACCTATGGTGAATGAGTCCTAGTTAGGGCTCCTGAAAATTAGTTTATAGAATTTGTCCTCCTATGTCTGCACTCCTAGATTCCTGAATCTCATAGTCAGAAAGCTGAAAATAAATTTTGTTGGTGAATTTTAGTTAAATTACAAGAATGATGATAACAAATGCAACTTTGATAACTTTATAAATTTTTTTCTTCAATAGATCTTCCACCTAAAATATGCAATCACACATCAAAAGAGAAAAATGTTGTTCATTAGGTGAATAGGGGTTTGACTTGGTCAAACCCATTTTGGTAATTAAATCTTGTAATGAAATGAAACATGAAATTCCAAGGAATAATGAATGAACAATCCTATGTCACAACTCACCAAACCTTAATTAAACCTTGATTATGGAGGTCTATGGATTTCATGAAATGGCTTCAATGGATGTGGATCTTAACCTTGAATGCTGCAACAAGTGGTGAAGAAATCTACCCTAGAATTCTCTTTTCAATAATCTTGATCATACAATTTTCCTTAAGGATTCTCTCATCAAAATTGCTAGGATGTACTCTAGAAATTCTAGGTGAAACATAATGAAATGACCTCTTGTTTATACAAATGTTAACCTTAATTTCTAAAATTCAAATATCACAAGATGACATGTGAATATACATTTGAAATCATTAAAATCTTGCAAAAAACATAGTTTAAAGAGGGGTCGTAGGGTTAAGTGAGGACCCATTTTCCCTAGGGAGAATGGGTCCTAGGTCACTTACCTAGGACACACATTGCTCAATGTTAAACATTATGTCATGGAATTTATGAATGTTGGGTTTTATCCCTTGAAATTTTTAATTAATTACACTTGGATTTGAATCAAAGGGGTAATTATGGGCTAATTAAGCTCACTTATTTATGGGAGCCCTGAATAAGTGTGAAAGTGTAAATAAATACATTTTACAACACTAAATTAAGGCATTATAAGGTTTATTTTAATTAATAGGGCCCTAAAATTAAAGTGAACATGTAAAATACATATTACAACATTATAATAAGGAATCACTAAGTTCATTTTAATTCATTTTAATATTAATCCAAATTAAGTGTAAAAAAGGGATACTTTTTCCTATACTACATTTAGCCCCCATTTTAGTGAGAGGATGAACCCACATCAAACTCACACTAAAGTAGACAATTATGCATCAAGAGGGTTCCAAGTGTACCAATGTGGATGGTATAGGATTACAAAGATTGAGAAGGTGGTCAAGTTCCCAAGATTTGAGATCCTACGTCAAACCAACATAAGGAAAACGGGACACACAGAAGATGTATGATATTCCGTAGCAAGACAAGATACACAAGCATACAATGTCAAAGACTAAAAGAAGATAAAAACGAAAACAAAAACAATTTTTTTAAAAAAAATGGAGTGGATCAAGCCTCAACTATTTGTCCAACTTGATGTGGATCAAGCCTAAATTGTTTGAAAAAAATGTGCACTCACTCTAGGGTAGTGGAACCTCAAGATGTCCACTAGGTTAGTTATCCTAATAGGTGGCTTAGTGAGAAATTCATGCCTGGTCTATGGGATCTAACTATACTTACCATACCAAAGCTATCCATTCGATAATTTTAATAGGGTGCCACAAAATGAAACTTCAAGTTATAAAATTCAAGTAAAGGTTTTGTTCAAAGGGATATTTGCTTAGTTTGTGTAAGGTCTCTTCTTAGGGAACATCATGCCCAATTTTTCCAAGAGAGGATAAGTTAAAGAAATATCATGCTCTTGGAGGAAAAAAAACCCAGTGACACCACCAAGAAAAGGTCACATCACAAGAAGAAATAAAATCATACAATTAAACATGAGGAATGATAATGCCAATGTATGCCCCACTTTAAAGAAATTGTTAACACAATTGATATGAACAATTTCTGTAAATTAGCCAATATTCATGATAGCTTATTTAGGAAGCCTTATGCCAAGTCATGTGTTCCTAATTGAAGGTACATCATGATAAGGAAGGGGGGAAAGGGGTTTCCCCAAAAATGCAATGGCAAAGATAAAATAAAGTATCTCACATGTGAGCCAACTTAAGGCATTTCATCTACATCCCAAGCTTTCTTTTAGATATGCATGGAAGGCGATCAACTAGCCAAAAGATACAACAACAAGTATAATATGAGGAAAAGGCTACCTAACCCCTTTCCCCCACTTAGTGCAAGGCAAGGATGAGCTAAGATGATTGATGAAAATGAGTATCAATTAGAGGAACTAGGTGTTTCAACATAAGGAAGAGCACCGCAATCTTTAAGATGTTGAATTTTATCACTTAAAGTTTTACATTCATTAGTAGAATGACCATGAACTCTATGATATGCACAAAATGAACTCTTGTTGTACAATTTCTTTTATGTTTTTGGAGGGAGAGATATCAAGTGATCTTGGAGGAGTCTTTACAAGATACTCTCTTGATCAATTGTAGGGGATATTTCTTTTTCAATACAATCTTTCATATAGACAATAGATGATAAGGCATTAAATGAGGATAGGGATAAAGGTGGTAGGCCTAGATCTTTCTTGAAATAATATGGTATAGACTTCACTTGTTCTCTATAATTTTGCTTAATTTTTTCATTATATCCATGCTTAGAAAGGGGTTTGTATCTAATATCATAATATTCTTCCAACTCAAATGAAGGGGTTTTATGCTTTAGAGAAGGATTGGCTTCTTTATGAGAACACAAATCCTTTTTAAGTTTCTTAAATTTATGCATCTTCCTCTCATGATGGATGGGGGTTGGATGGAACCCATCACCACCATGGGATGATAGTGTTAACGTAGAACCAAGTTGAGCACATGAAACACAAGGCTATTTAAGTGTAGATTGTGATTTTTGTATTCTCCCATAGAGGAGGGCATAAAATCTAATGAACCTGAATCATCACTAAAGCATGTGTCTGAAAATGAATCATTTGTATATGACTCTTTGGATTTTGAGGGTGAGATTTTGGATTCTTCATTAAAACGAGGCGTAAAATCTAATGATCCCCAATCATCACAAAATATTTTTGTTGTAGTTGAAAGACAATTAGGCTTAACATCAACTTGTATCTAGGTTCTACTTTGGAAGTTTGGATCAAATTATTAGGGGAAATGGAAGTGTTATGATCATGTTTAACTTGTGATTTATATCTTTTTTCATCTGCTTCAACAATGTATATCTTCTTGTTGTATTCAAATTTCATTTCATAGTGGAGAGTATACAGGACTCCTTTCATAGCATGAATCCATCATCTCCCTAGCAGAAGGTTGTATGAAAGAGGTCTTGGCATGATATTGATAGTGGTAGGAAAAACTCTAGGTCCAACCTCAATAGGTAATGTGACCATTCCTAATGGTTTCCTATTAACATTTTCAAAGCCACAAATATTAACATCATTATGTTGAATAAGCCTCTTTTCCACTCAAATTTTACCTAGGAGATCAATGCTACAAACGTTAAGACCTGCTCCATTGTCTATAAGGGTGTGCCTAATTGCAATTTCATTAATAATCACCTTTATCATTAACGCCTCATTCTTATGTTGTATCTCAAGAAAGGATAATTATTTTTGAGTAAATGTGATATCTAACTTTTTCACTTGCATACAGTCAGAGGAGGTTTCTACATAATTCAATTTCATAGAAAATTGAATGTTATTCTTTTGCAAAATTTCTTCGAGCACTATATGGTGTGTAAGTGATATTTTTATTAAATCAAAAGGGGAAATGGCTAAAGGATGAAGTTTCTCAACAAGATCATTCTCTTTTCCACTATATGAAGGAAAACTAGGAGCAATAAGAAAGATATTTTGAGGGAATGGTAATGAGGTAGGTATGATTTGTTGTTGTGTATTATATGTGTGAGCAATGGTATTGTGATTCAGTTCTTGCAAAAAATAGTTACTACACATTAGCCTTCTAACATTTGAGACAAATTATAGAGGTAATGGTTTAGGTGGTTCTATGATGGGATGTGACTTAGGAGGCTCACCAATTAAAGATCTAATTTGTGTCATCATAACCTCAACTGAGTTACCTATATGACCTTCTAGTGAGGTGGGTTTAAAGGTGAAATTAACGTCTTCATCTATGTCATCCATCTTAGTGTGTGTTGAGAAAAATGTAGAATTAGAAGATGGACAAACAAGATTCTCATGATTCTCAATAATTGGGTCTTCTAACACCAAAATACCTTCGTCACAAATAGGAGAGGTATTGGGAGAAGAAAAATTAGGATTTTCATGAATCTCTATCTATTCATCCTCATGAATCAAAGCTTTTGTGGATGATCTAGGGGAGATGAATTCCTCAAGGGATTCATCTAACATGTCAAATTAATCACTACTAAAGTGTTTGAATGATATGATTTTTCCAAGGTTAACCCTATTTTTTGTGTCTTTTGATGTTTTTTGTTTTTTTTTTTCAGTCTAATAATTACAAAATGTAAACTAATGTATCTAATGATGCAATAATTTTGAAATTGAAATGAAAGTGCAGAAATTTAACACTAATTTTAACTAAAATATGCAATAAATATTTTCCACAATGTTAAAAAATATATTCACTGATTGATTGTTGTAAACTAGTCACTTGTTTAGTCACTTTTTATTCACTAATTTATTTAGTGATTAACTTAGTCATTGATTGTTATTACCTGGTCACTTATTTAGTCATTTGTATTTACTGATTTCCTTCCATTGGTAGTTTATTTAGTCACTAATTTTAATCATCATTTTGATCAATTTGGTAGTATATTGATACATTGTTTATTAAACATCATATTACTAGATTCAAAGAGAAACACAAGCTTTGAAAAAGGAATATTATTGTCTTTATTAATTTGAAAAGAGTTGTTGTTACATAAGAAGGTTGCAAATCCTTGTAATTTGATGCAAACATCTTGTAATCTTTGACAACATATCATAACAAGTCCATATTTTTCCTTCTACAATTCACAGTCAAAACTAATTCCCTGAAAACCCTATGTCACCATGGTTTAAACCTCAATGAAGCCTTAATTGCAATCTTTACTATGCATGGTTTGGATTTCACTGCCTTGCTATTTGATGTCATCTTTATACATTGCAAACTTTACCTTGAAAGCATTTGAAACCTCCAATGTATACCTCATTTCAAAAATTCTATAATGAGACTAATACACATAAAGAAGTCATTATCTCAAAACCTTTAAGATTGTAAACTATCAAGTGAAACAAGGAACACTATGGACACATCCAACATTCATCTCAAGGTTTTGAATAATTGAAACTATCCTCAGCATCAACCATAAGTTGACTTCCGATGCTCTTTACAACAAATCACTTGATCTACTTCTAGCTCCTGCGAATGCTTGTTTAGAGTAGCGTTGTCATAGGATCCTCAATATATTCTTTAAATTCCCCAAGAAATTAAGTTCCAATTACACTTGATAAATGCAAATAATTATCAAAATGAACAGGAAAATGTAAAAACATGCAACTTGATAATATTAAGGGAAATTGCACTACTCACATGCAAAGTGGAAGATGCAAAATAATAGGAAGACTTTCATAAAGGCACTTCAAGATGCAGGGGTGCACATGCCAATACAAGAATGGGACAACATTCAAATCAAGCTACTGAAGTAAAAAATGTTATACACAATACAATCACTATAAGTGGGTATGGGAACAAAAACATGTTCATCATCTCTTTATTGGAGTTTCCTAGCGGCTATGCTTTTACATCTTTGCTTTAGCCCAATTATATTTCTATAATAACTCTGATATTTGTCTTAAAAATTACAATCTAATGGTTTCCTTATTTAATAACCTTTTGTGTAAACTAATTTGGTAGAAGTAAAGCAAAGACTAGGGTCAAATATACTTACCATCAATGACTCGGTGATCACAACTAAGTGTTACTAACATGAATGAACCAACATCAAATTTTTCATCTATTGATCTAGAGATAAGTCATTTTTCAGCTATTCAAACATATAAGGGTTTAATCAGCAATCAATTTACCTCTTCCAATAGTAAAAAATTTAAATTTGAAAATTTAACTAATCTTCACAACAACCAATGATTTAAATTTGCATCACAGTCATCAATTTTTCTTATCTTCAATTGCCCCATCTGACTTATAACAACATAAAAAATGATAAAAAAAATTACCTTAACCCATAGCAAGAATTCCTCTTATGGTGGATTAATGATAGAAAAAAACTATTTATTCCAAAAGGGTCTCCTAATTTGATACTGTGAATGTGTAAAAACTACTAAAAACTATAAAAACTCATATGCTAATTTTTGAATTCTAAAATATACTTAGATATTTTATTTCTTGTTTCATGTGCCTCCAAATAGTTGCACCAGATCCTTGAAGGGGATTAACACAAATTTATTCAGTGTGAAAAAAGACTAATTCTATATAATTTTTATTTATAATTCATCCCAATGCTGATAGCGATCAATCTCAGTTTTACAAAATACCCAACATCATTAACTAATAAGTTCTTAAAAAAATTTAGGATTCACCCTTCCAAGGGATAGACCTCTCTAAATTTTCAAAATAATTGCAACTAGTATAGCCATAAAATCTTAAGATCCATAGTGTGGAGTGTAACCCAACATTCCTCCCTTGATTTAGTAAACTGCTTCCAGGCCATCAAATACCTCACCATGCAATACCTTTGAACTTGTATTTATTATGGATTCCCTAAAAGACATGACCATAGGGAATTGAAATAATGTATAGCTAATTTTATGCTTCTAAACAATTCATCGGCTCTTTTCTACTCTGTTTCTGAAGATGAGATTTCGTTGGTTAAATTGTTGCATGAAACCTTCAAAAAACAACACAAGAATGGTACATAACACTTGGAAAGCCAATGAATTTTCAGACTTAACTATGTTGACTTTTCCTTCAAAGCTTAACAATCCATTAAGAGGATCAAGAAAGCTTCTCATCTCTTTGTAGAGGTCAGCCATGTTGGAGCCTTCTACTTTGGAAATAATGGCATCTGCTTCCATTGAAAGTTTTGATTCTGTGAGAACAACTTCTAGACTATAGTTGTAGGTTTCCTTTAGTGTTTGGATCTGGTTTCAAGTGTGGTGTTGGTCTTTGCTCCTTGGAGTGGCAAGGAGAAAGGATTCTCTACTCTCCCACAAATATTTCAAGCCATGCCCATGGTAATGTAGGGGATTTTTCCCGCATTACCAAAAGCATGGATTGAAGTGTCTACGGGAGAGAAAGGAAGGTCTAGAGGACAATAAAGAAGGCCCAAGGCATCATCATCCCCCTTATGGCAACTATTATTAATAGTATAAAATAACTTTGGATGTTATTAGTATGTTATTGAAATTCAATCGTCAATTGGATTATCTAATACCTTATGACCGAAGATCTTGTATCAATGGAGAGATATGAATCTTGTTGCAACTAATATTCCAAAAGAAAGCCATATGCTAATATTTGACTTTTGAAATATACTTAGATATTTGATTTCTTGTTTCATGTGCCTCCAAATAGGTGCACCAGATCCTTGAAGGGGATTAACAAAAAACTTATTCGGTAGGAAAAAGAGATTAATTCTATTTTATTTTTCTATATAATTCATCCCAGTGTTGATAACAATCAATCTTAGCTTTGCAAAATACATAGCATCATTAACTAATAAGTTCTTAAAAAAATGTTAGGATAAACCCTTCCAAGGGATAGAAAGCCTTCCGTGCTCTCTTGCAAACACTCCAATCCATGCCTGCAGTACCATGGGCATGGCTTGGAGTGTTTGTGGGAGAGTGAGGAAGGTTGGGAGGAAAATAAGGAAGGCTCAGGGGATGAAAGGCCTATGATTTTGAGCTTAAAAAACATGACTTCACAATCTAGAAAAAGAATCCCCAATATGTCATTATTCTATGTAATCTCACTGGGATTAGAAAGTAAGCGAGGGTGCAAAACAATCCCCACAAGAATATCACATTGTGCATAAACCCCACAAAAATTTGAAATAATTGAAGCAAGAAATAACATGACTATGCTAAGTATTAATCCAAGTTAAGATGAAATTTTGAAATTAATCCAATACATACAACATCAATGTTGGGACCCATCATAAAGTTCTAGAAAAATTATAAATCCAAACATCAATGGTTTTTGGTTACACACCCTTAAACTTGATCAATCATAGTTTTTCTAGGAGACAAACAATCTATCTAATAAAAAAATGCCTCAGTAGGAGTGTTGTGGAATTGTGATACAACACAATAATTTTCAAAGATAAGTTTTCAAACTCAAGCATTGTGGGTGCCTTCACATAAGTAAATATATTTTAAAAGGCATCAATTATGTGAACTTGTCAATTGGTAGATTGAAACTGCATAAATTCATAGGTAAGATTAGTTTCAACATTGTGTAACTCATTGAAATTTTGTGGTTGAGTGAACTTACTATATTCTCTATAGGAAGCTCATATCAAATGACTAGTAAACATTCTCAACTTGTTGGATAGAGAAAAATCCATCTAATTGGATCCTTTTGTAAAATTATAGTGGCTTCTACATGTGAGATTTCATGTTCTTTTCAATATATTTTATGGTTAACATCATCTAAGTAGCAAGAAAATGCAACAATTTTTTGGGCTTTCATCTAGCAGTTTAGTGTTTGTGTGTGGGAGTGTATTTAAGTCAGGAATTTGACTTGAGGAATCTTTTGTATAAAATGAAGATGGATCTCATAGCTCTCCTTCTATTGGATTTCAATAAAAAGGAGCATTGTCCCAATAACTATGTACTTAAGTCATCTTGATGATGGATCACAGTATGATCCAAAATGTTAATATCAAAAAATTATGCAGTTTTCTCCAAAAAAAAATCTATAAATTATTACAATAACAAAAAATCAATATAGTTGCATGAGAATTGAACTACGTCCAATTGATCACTGTAATAAATAGGGTTTGAAACTTAAACAGTCTAAATTTAATAGAATTAAATGGATACTAAACCAGGAAAACACATAAAAAATAAAGAGCTCAAAGTTCACAAAAATGAGGATTACAAATTGGAGGACCAAGGAATTTAAACCAAGACAAAATAACTCAAACATGTACATCATACCAAAAATTTAGTAATAAACCATGCTCTAAAGCACATTTAGTGAAACATAGTGACCAATCTCAATAATCAATTGAAAAAAATTGTAAATGATTGAGCATAAAATGTCTTGATGGGATTTGTATATTCTCTAAGAAGAGATATAATAAATCCAACCATACACACAATACTAAGGGACCCCAATCATGATTAAAATGGTGGAGTAAATTATGATTTCTTAAGTGAAAATTTAGGACATATTTTACAAGTAATGTAACAAATGATGACTTTCATAGTAAATTCTCTGAGAATTTTAAAATAAAAGAACATGTTTATGAACCAATAACCTCTATGTAAAACAAAAAATTACAAAAAAATGAATTCATTAAAAGATACAAAAGGATTAGTCAAGTAAGATAAAATTTGATAGCCACCTAGGTCAATGTGCGTGCATAAACATTCATTCTATTTTTAGAAATTTATGGAATAATCATTATACATTAGGTATCAGACTTTCATTTTTTACCTTTAGGTCCAAACAAATTTACACAAGATAATACACATACAATAGATTACTTAGACTTTTCTCTACTAATAGCTCTTGGTATCGATAGTCCCAATGAAGTTACCTATGGGATCACTCCAGGTATAACTCTACTACTAACTAGACATCTATAACCTAGGTAGAGATTATATAAATCACCTACATAATCTTTTTTTCATCATGTCAATTGCACCTTTTATTTATTTTATTTCTCTTGTTTAGTATTTTTTAATACTCGATTCATATTTGAAACAAATCAAATTTCAATTTATTTAGGAAATTAGAAATTTAAAGAGATGGTCGACCACCCTTTTAGGTCCCAAAACCATGGGTACATATATCCTACACTAGAGCTCAAATTAAACTTAGGAGGTGTTCTTAGAGGTATCCTTGGAAGGTTCTCATAATCATCACACTTTCTCCACATGACTATCATGATTCCCTTGAATATTTTCTACATGGGTTTACCTTCAAAGACTCTTTTTGAATACTTAGAAATTAACTAGGTGTCAAAGAATTTTTTATATACATCATGAGAAAGATAATACTTGGCAGACCCTAATATTTTAACTAGGAAATAAGGAATATTGAAAGTTTAATGGCATTTGGGAAATCTCCTTTGACATGTATATATCCAACTAAAATATAAAACGGTAAAAGGTCATGTGAAACCTATCAAGATGTGTAACTTATCAAGATATACATCCTATCAAATATGCACCTTGATCTACATATAAATAACCTACCACCCTTCCACTCATTCTCAGATATCAGTTTATATGTTCTATTTTATATTAAAAATTTGTAAATATATTCTATTTTTACCATGTATATATTTTAAATGCCAGTCTTGGTATCCAACAATGCTATCAATGCAGAGAAAGCAAAAGAATATAACAAAGTTAATTCAACCACAAAAAATTCTTCCTCTATAGTATCTTGATTATTGTCATTCTCATTTACTGCTTCGATCAATGGAATCTATTCCTCTACACAAAGAGCCATACATCTCAATCAATAATAAGTTTCCACTAAAAATTAAAAATTAAAAATCACATTTTCTACAGTTGCCACATGTATATGAAGTAATGAATCCTAAAAATTTGCAAAGAAAGAAATAAATTTTATTCTATAATAATAAGATGATGTTTCATAAGATCCATTGGTTGTCACCTCAAACAATATATGCATTGAGGTATCGTGATGACTTAATTAATTGCCATTTAATTGTAATAATAGATTGCAAACAAAACAAGTAAACAAATTTATAAAAACTACATATCATGAATGCAATAAAAGCATAAATATAGTTAAGGGAACAAAATTACAACAGTAACATTTAAGTCTAAATCACTTATAGAGGAACATATAAAAAGAACCTATCATAGTATGCACTTCAAAAGGTATCTCCATTGGCTCAGTATTTGACTCTTTGTGATGTTTTATTTGATGAAAAAATTTCAAGTGGTATCTTAATGGATTTTACTACCTATAATTCCAAGAAGGTATACTATTAGTATACAAGCAATTATTGACAACTGTTAGAGGAGTCAACAATGAAACTCAAATTTGTAGATAGGAGCACTTTATTTTGAGCATAATGAAGTGTAATGATGTTTTTTATAACTTTTAACTAATATAATTCTATCTATTTTAATCATGTTCTCACCTATCTAATAACAAAAGGATAAGGGAAAAAAAAACAAAAACAAAAAACAAAAGGATAAGGTGGATCAAAGACTCTAACCTGATTTGTATTTGTGACTGCTCCTCTCAAGTTCTTGGGAGTTATTTCAACTATGTAGACAAGAACCTATCCAAGTATTTAAAAACATGGGAATTAAAATAAATTCCAAAAAAAAAACATAATCAACCTTTTTTAGACCTCCAAATGCTATATATGCTACAAAAATGAGTCATGGTTAGCTATATTATATAAATACTAATGTTGATTCACCCATATATTCAAAGAATAAACATCAACCCTTTTAATCTTATATAGAGAGGAGACATACAATATAGGAAGGAAGGCTAACTCCATATCCCACAAACAATCTTCCAATATCTACTGGTAATGCAACCTACTCAAGATAAAAATATTGTTTTTATAAACTATTTATGAGTATCAAAGACAACCCAAATTTATCTTATGATCTAGTTTGTCAAGATGTTCATATTCTACCTATAAACAATACTGAAAAAATGCTACTCAATAATCTAAACAAGGTTCACATCATGGAAAAGGAGGGAGAAGTGACTGAAAGTACAAGAAAGGGAGAATTCAGTCAGCTATGTAAGTTCAACATTGACAAATAAAAATATTTTTAGTACACAAAACAATCCTCACCCATCTAAAAAAGAACCCATAAGACAAACCTAAAAATTTGAGTTTATCACAATCAATTTATTTTGTTCTAGCTCAAACCCCAAATGGAAAACTCAAAACTCAAAGCACCATTTTACCTCTTCCACAAGACAAGCTGATCAATGAGCACCAAAATGTTATTGTATTCATTCGCCTCTTGAAGCTTGCTTTCCCTAGTGTAAATGATCAAATACATAACCAAATGAACCACCAACCCCATGAGCCCTAAATTTATAGCCTTTGCCAACTCACCATACAAATTTACCCCTTCATTTTCATTTTCTTTCTCCTTTTTTTCCCTCACAAATGGCTCATTGTCCAATACATTTGAACTTCTATTTTAGGGGGATTCCCTAAAAGACACACCCATAGGGCATTAGAATAATCTAGAGATAACGTTGGAGCCTTCTGCTTTAGAAATAATGGCATCTGCTTCTCAACATTGAAACTTTTGGTCATGTGTGAAAGACTTCCAATATGGTTTTTTGTGGTGTTGGTCTCTACTCCTTGGAGTGGTGAGAAGAAACCCTTCCCTATGAAGGATAAAGACGGGAATTTTTTTACATAGTATTACTTTTAATTATAATGAAAATTTTAAATGGTGGGGAAGAGGGAAATTGCCAATTTTTGCATGACTAATTATTTAGTTTTGTTTTTTACCCGATGATCAAATTAGCCATTTATAGTTGCGTTGAAAAAAATTAGTTGAATTTAGTCATTTTTAGTTGTTGTGACTAAAATTTTTAGTCACTTAGTCATTTATTTGCCAAATTCTACTAGTGAAGGTAGCTAGCCCAAAAGAAACAAAAGGTTGAGTCAAGTGGCCTGGTGGATTATGTTGAGGAATCTAAAGATGAAATATTGGTTCTTGAGAAATAGATGCAATAGAGTATGCCTTCTCCCCCTAGGGAGATGGTACCACAACAAATGGGCCTTAGATTAAGTAAGGTGGACCTCACAGGAATGAACAACAATGATGATGTCAGAGAGGAGGCCTATAAGAAGTTTATGGATGATGAATCATTTTTCAAGTCCTCTACATTCATGGAATTCACTTGGAAAGTGAAGAAAGATGAATATGTTAATAATATTGCAAAGAAGACGAGCCTACACCCAGAATTACCTAATCAAGTTATTTAGGATTAGGTTATGAAGGAGATGAAAGAAATTTTCTAGGGCATAACAACATAAGAGTGTAGGGAACTAGCAAGAAATAGTGGTCCTCTCTTATTTCCAGAATGGGACCTAGCCTCTTCCATAGTCTTTGATATAGTGAGGAGGTGTGAAAGGCCTTTATATAACTCTGAGGAAGCAACAATTGTGCTACAAGGGTCTAACTTTAGTGAGTAGTGGGATAGTTTGGCTATATGGCATTGGGAAAATGTGTCTTAGCCTTGCAATTATAGACAATTTATTGATAGGATGTATGTTGGTATGTGGTGACTAATCGTGCAAATACTATACACTCGTAACAAGATGTGGAGTTCAAGGAAACACCCAAAAAAATCACTAACACGTCAAGGTTTTTTTCCCATTGACACGTCAAGGTTTTTCCAACTGACACATCAAGGATTTTTCTTGCTAACACGTCAAGGTTTTTCCGTTAACACATAAAATGGAAAATGATCTTATAAAACCCTAATTCTAGAAGGTTCCAAAAATCTTGTTATAAGGGGATGGGATGTATGTAGACGTGGGTGTATTCTGAGAGTCTGATAGTAGTCGTCGTGTCTCTTGATCTTTGGTAGTGATACTCCTATGAGAAGATTTCTCTGGCACAAGCATATTGTAATCTTTTAATTTTTGAATAATATATTAGGAAGCTTTTGGAGTGTTGGTTTTTTCTCCCTCCCCACGTAAATCATTGTTTTGTGGTATGCATGATACTTGTGTTTAATTCTATTTATGTTTTTGTAACTATTAAAGATCTATAAAATTTTAGCATCATTCTTCTCTCAAGGTTAGTGTAGCAAGTTTTTTTGCTGCCTTAGCTTCCTTACATTTGGGCTCTATCCCCAGACACAGAAAATCCATAAGTTGTAGAGCCTTCTACATACTATAAAGGAGGGTTAATCATAAAGAGGGTATCTGAAACCTCTGCAATTAAAGTTGCTACCATGTCAATAAATATTGCCCAATTCACAAAGGTAATGGTGGAATCAGTCACAACAGAGAAAAAAAGTTTAGAAAGATGTACAATGATTTGCTAGTTCAATATGGCAACGACCAACAAAATATTATGGAGTTGCAAACTGAAATGGTACTATTGAAAGATAAAATGTAAAATATGCAATCTAATGTGCCAACACAAATAGATTATGCTTCTCCTTCCTCACCACAAGCACAAACACCTTCTGCCCCTGATCCTCCCACAGATACTTCATTGGAAATTATGCCTTATAATATAGGAAATGTGCATATTTCAATTAAAGAACTAATTACATCATAGGCACAACAGAAAGAGGAAATCAACAAAGAATATTTACTTGAAAAGATAAAGACATATGAAGAAAGGTGTAATCGACATGACAGAATGATCCACGTCAACAATCTAAAGAATGTGACATTAGTGCTAGAGCATCTAAATAAGGGAGTTGATAAAAAGAATGATTAGAATCCATGCTAATTATTCTTCCATGTTTGATGTTGTGGAGAATTTTGATAGATTCAAGGAAGTGGCCATCCCACTTATGGAAAAATGGATTTCTAGACTCTAAAATTTAAGGCTCGTGGTTGTGGGATCCAAGCATCATATAAACAAACTAGATAACATCCAACCTACCCTTAGACTTGTGAATGGAATTTAGGAATTCCAAGGAAATATTGAGCCTTTGAGGAAAAAATAAGGGAGTTGGTAAAAAGGTTTGATGGAATGAATTTTGGTCTCCTCCCTAACATCTTGGAAGAGAATGGTGAGATCAAATCTTTGTAGAATTGGATAGTGTAGGAAAATGATATAATTTTAAAGCAAGCAGCCCTAATTTGTGAAGAGAATGACATGTGTATGCTAAAGAATAATATAGATATGATTACCCAAGCAGGAATTTCCCTGGAGAAATTTGATAAGCCATCGAGGTGGTAACCAAGTATGTTCCATATAGAGGAAAGGTTGATAGTGTTATCACATTCAACTGACCCTTAGAAGAAGAATTGCAATCATGGAAAGACAAGTACCTTGATATCTTGGAAGATTAAGCTATTGTTGTAGAGGGTGGTTAATGCATTTTTGGTCTCAACTTTGCAAGAAGGGAGAGTAACGGTTGTTAGAATATAATACATGGCTTAGAACTAATACAGATTAGGCCTTTGATAATTCTCTCCAGTTTGAAAATTGATGACAGGGATGTAGACGTAGAGGTATTTTTTCCTTTTTCTCTTCCTTCATTATATGATTTTCTTCCTTCAATCTTGGTATACATGGAAATAATTTTGAAAGAAAGTGGATATATTTGTACAACAAGTTAAAGGTGCCTTTTGGAAGGAAGGAAAAGATATTCATCAAAAAGTGTAAATGGTTTTTGTCCCATGTGATATTTCCCTCCCTTTTAATTGCAAATATAATTGCATTGGGGAATATCTGTTGTATCAATCAAATAGGAAATGGACATGTGTACATTCTATCCCTAAGCTTGTTTTCTCCTTCATTTCTATAAGAAAGAATTCATGACTAGATGTATAGGTTGTTTTTGATTGATCACAGAGAAAATTTTGTAATAAGAATACAGATAATAGTTGGTGTTTTTGTCTTAGGTTTTAAGTATCGTTGATATGCATATGTAATTTTTGATAATAGTACAAGCAATTGAATAGAAAATGGTGCAAATTGTAGTACCCTTCTGTTTATGCTTATGCTTTCTGCTGTTGTGTTTTCATACTGCTAGTCTATGATACCTTGTTTAGATATTTTGATCGCTGGTTTTGAGCGATAGTGGATTATTCTGTGACATGATGATACTTTGTATGGTGATTATTGTTTTCTGATATGCTTTGAGTTAGTTTATGTGTTTTACTTTTAGTTGATCATTGCTATGTATATGTTATGATGGACTAATAGTTATTTATTTCGTCAGTTTGCTGTGAAGTGTATTGGTGTGGAGAATGAAATCGCATCACTCGCTTGCGAGTGCCCTGTGATATCTGTGATTTTCTCTGCACAGTGTGTCTGTTTAATGCTTTATATATGTATATGTATGCACGTTATTTGCTTGGTTGCAGGAATTTGTAGGTACATGACACTGACTCCACATAGGTACTCAGGTCTGAGTGTGTCAAGACTCAACAGAATCGTTGATCGGGAGATAGTAGTTTGGTTTACCCTAGTCTAGTCTTTAACCTTGGTCTTAGTACTTTGTCTATTTTAGTTCAGAGTCATAGGTTTGTCTTGTATTTTCTGTTTGGATAAAATTGCTTGGAAGGTAAATTTGCTTAAATTTTAATGTTGGTTTTTGTGTTTTTAATTATTGTTATTTAATTAATGTTTAAATGTGGTAGAAATTTACTTGCATGATAATTTAATTCATTAATTAGCTTATTTGGTTAAATAGTTGATCTAAAAAAGATTAAACTATCTTAATTAAATAAATAAATAAATTAAATTAAATTATTAAGTGTGTAAATTGTATTGTTTTTTTTTAAATTAGAAAATAAATGCATGTGAATTGAAATTTAGTTTTAAAAATTTAAATTAAATAAATTAAATTGCATGCAAATTTGAAAATGGAAATTTGGTGAGAAGTGGAGAAGATATTTTTCACAACCACTTCTTGAAATGTGTTTGAGTGCCATAATTGCTTACAGTTGTTGAAAATTTGTTACAAAGGATATTTTGGATCTCAGGAAAAACAGAAGGGTTATTCAATTTCCTCACTGGGAAATTATCAGAGCACTTGCAAGAAATTCTCTTGCTGTGATAAAAATTGTTAATTCTTAGAAATTGTTCTCTTTGGTTATATTTCTTTTTGAAAGAAACTCCAAAGGATCTTGGTGGTTGGTTAAGCTCTCTTGGATTTGAAGATTTTCTTATTGGAGGAAGATTTAGGGAATTGTATCCTACAGGAAAAAGGAATTCTCTTACAGGCAATTATCTTAATTCAGGTATTTTTCTTGTTTGTTTGTTTGTTTCTTTAAAAGTTAGGGAAAAGATTAATTTTGTATTTCCTGTGTTCTTTTCGGGAATTTGGTAAAACTTTATTTAAACAATAGAAAGGATCTTAGAAGAATTTTAGATGAGAAAGGGAAAGAAAATTCTTGCCATATTTTAAAACCTCTGTGAAATTGTGAAAACAAGGAAACTATTAAGGAATAAAAGGGGCAAAAAAAAATTCTATTTTATAGAAGCAAAATTGTTAAATATTTAAAGGGGTTTGTAATTTGATTTTGAATTTCTTGTTGAATGTTAATGCCCAATATTAGTAATTAATTGTTGTTTTAATGAATTCTATAAATGTGATTTATTTGAATTTATTTTTTTTAAATCGCCGCCGTACAGATGAAGTTATCAGATTGAAGTTTTGTTATATTTTTTTTTTTAAATGAAGAAAATTATTGTTAAAATCGTAGGGTTTTAAATTCTTTATTTAAAATAAATTTCATTTTTATTTTATGAAGTCTGTATTTTAAATTTAAGGGCATATTCATGGGGGCCGTGGGGGTTTTCCCCACAGTCGCCGCCCCTAAGGGAGGCGACAGTGGGAGGTGGCTGCGGGCGCTCCCACAACCGCCGCCCCTAAGGGAGGCGACGGTGGGAGAAATTCCCACCGCCTCTACCCTTGCACAGAACGGCTTGGCTATGGCCGTCGCCTGCCAAAACCCTCATTGTAGCCAGGTACAAGCTGCGAAATAGTTAAAAGACTTTATTACTTTTTGATTTAAAATTTCATGTGAATTTTATTAATATTTAAAAGGTAAAAATTATAATTCGGATTTTATATATATACATATATATATATATATATGTATGTATATATGTATATGAATATATATATAAATATATTTGTTGGAATTAAGAATAGTATTTTTATAATAATATATATATTTACATATAATTATATGTTTATATATAGATATTTGATAAGTTTGTGAAATTATTAAATTAGAAAAATAATTTTGATATTTTATAATTTCATGAGAAAATTGAAATGGTGAAAGTATAGAAAATGATCATATGTAAATTTGTGAAAATTAGACGAGTGAATTAAAAGAAAAACAATTACATTTATTGTTCTCAAATAGATCTTTCATTAAAACGATTTATAAATATGATGTATTCAAACTCTTATATATGGATTTAGTATATCCAAAAGATAGACAAGAATTTGCCTTAAATTGTTTTAATTTTTGTGAATTGGCAAATGGGGAGAGTCTTTAACGATCAAGTCTTCCAGACCAAATTGATTAAAGGGGAATGTGATTATTCGACTTGAGTTTTTGTATTAACTAAGGGTGTGTACATGAATTTGTTTGGTGGTTTGACACCTGTTTTATGATATATGATTTGATGATCATGTTTAGTCTTTTATAGCGATTTTGGACATATGTACACTTTGTAAACCCTAGTAGGAAAATATAGATTTCCTTGTTATGTTTAGGGGAGTGGCTATTTGTAAGGGCTGACACACAAAGTGGTGTCAGGGTAACTTACAAGTAGTTGGTAACTCAGTGATAACTAAATGACACAATAGCTAGATTAAAACTTTTTAACAAGATATTTGCCTCGCTTATGACTCTTGAGCTACTTCAGTCATGAGTATAAGATGAGAAGGCCTGGAATGGAAAATCGGTGTCTCGTTTCTTCAAGAGACATTCGATTCCACAATAGTATGCAAATGGGGCTGGGTTTCGTAAGAGGTTACCAGGGTAACCCAAGGAATGGGGGGCGGAACATAGGAAGAAACACCAGGGTAACCTTTGCATCGTTGTGATGAAACTCCACCTAGAATAACAGTCAACCTTGTATTGTAAAATATTCATTTGTCTAAATCTGGAAGTAATGTAACCATTAGAATGTTTTGTACTAGTTTCTAGGGTTAGTAGATTAGGTCTAGGTAACCTTATTACTATCTCCTACCACGGGGGGTGGACCTACAGGTACCACATGGTTGGGTGTAACGTGCACCTTACTCTGTTGGGTCCCTACTTTTATCATGGCATCGAGAGCTTCATGGATGGAGAGCTCACACTTGGATTTTATATATACTTCCTCATTGTAATATTGTAAAGTTGTATTGTAAAAACAACCCTCAAATGTTGAGAGGTGAACAATGTAATTGAAATTGTAATAATTATTGAACTATCTCATCAGATGGATGAGTATTGTATATTCTATCAAATTCAATGTATGGAAACATGTTTGTACTTTATTATGTTATCTTGAATGGAAATTTCAATGTTATGCAATGTTAAATGTTTATGTTAATAATTAAAATGTGCAATGCGAAATACTTAAGTCACTTATGGAAAACTCAAAGTAGTGTAACGTTTAGTAACTTAACGAATGTATGCAATTAACTAATTTAATATTAATACAAAAAAAATAAAAAAAATTATCACACCTTTATAACACATTTGTGACATTCTTAGGTTATTAAGATGGGGCATTACAGATTGGTATCAGAGCAAAGGTTACAAACACTGGATGCTCTGGGTAATCACAAGCCTATTAGGTTGACCTAGTACGTAGTGTCGCAACTGTTAGCCTTGGTTGTATAGTATCTAAGACTTGTTATTGTTATGTGTAGGAACATGCCTAGGCAAGGAGGAAGAGGTCGTGGTAGAGGTCAAGGTGGAGGCCGAGGGCCAATCCCTTAGGTTACTCCCCCTCCTAGCCCTCATCACAGTGATCAGGCAGATCAAATGGGTCAGAGAAATGAGGGACAAAATCCTGAACAGTTAGTAGTAGAGGGTTCTCAGATATGTCCACTATTAGAGGAGGTCCTAGATCGTCTTGGACCTAGACAGGTAGATGAGCAGGAGGTTGTCAGAGAGAGAGATAGATCCCCTAGGAGAGTAGAGGAAACATCACATCAGGATGCTATCATTGCTGGTCATATGAGGGATTTACTGAGAGCACGCCCTCCTACCTTTAATGGTTTAGGAGGTGGATTAGAGGCTGAGACCTGGCTACTAGATTTGGGTAGATGCTTTGCCATGCACCCTGATGGTAGCAATACTCGTGCTAGATGCGCTATTATGCACTTGAGAGGATTCACCTCTACTTGGTGGCGCCTAGAGGAGCAGAAGCTCCACATAGATATTGGTTCTGTGTCCTAGGAGATGTTTCTCAAGAGGTTTAGAGCACGGTTCCTATCAGAACACTGGAGGCAGCGTAGGGCTGATGAGTTCCATGATCTATGTCAGTTAGCTCTTTTTGTAGAGCAATACGAATGTAGGTTCTATGAACTCAAGCAGTATGCTGGTATTGGCAATGATGAGCCTATGCTAGTATAGCATTTTATCAGGGGTCTAAATTCCTACATTAGTGGTGGTGTCCGAGTCTTTGAGCCAAAGACTATGGATGTCACAGTAGAGAAGGCTCGCATAGTAGACGAGAACCTTAGTATGGCTTTAGGTGGGCACACAGGAGTGCAGATTGGGAGTGCTCCTGCAGCAAGTTTTAGTCCACGGGGTGGACAGGCATAGATAGGTGGTTCTTCCAAGAACCAACAGACACCCACAAAGGGTGGGCAGCAACAACAACAATGAACACCTCAAAAGAATAATAACCCTCAACCACAACAACAAAACAGTCCTCAAACAGGAAAGGGTCGCAACTAATGGCGCAACAAGCGCAATAGGTAGGATCAGCCTGCGTAGAGTGCTCAGTCTACTATCAGTAGGGGTAGTTTTCAGCAGTCCAATGCACCTTTGGGTGGCAGAGGATTTGGTAGAGGCACAGGTACAGGTTGTTACTCATGTGGACAGTAGGGACACATAGCTAGGCAGTGTCCGATGAGAGGTTCTACTAGTTATGGGCCTCGACCTACAGTTTTAGAGCCTACAGTGGGTGATGCAGGATGTGCACATACAATATATGCAACAGTTAATGACCGCCAAGCCCATCACTAGAACACGGTGGTAGAAACTTCAGGTAAGTTACATGGTGTTAGTGTTTCCATTCTTTTTGATTCCAGAGCCACTGACTCCTTTATTTCACCGACCATTGTTGACCGTTGTGGTCTTGTGGTGGTAAAGCAAGGTGGTAAATGGCAAGTTGAATTTGCCTCAAAGGTGAAAGTAGTAGTAGAAAACTTAGTACATAACTGTGAACTTAAAATTGGTACGTTAACTACCTTAGTAGATTTATATGTTACACCCTTTGGATCATATGATATAGTTTTAGGTATGGATTGGTTAGCATCTTATCATGCTGTAATTGACTGTCGACTTAAGATAGTTAGTTGCATTAATGATTTAGGTGCGAAAGTAGAAATCATAGGTATTAAAAGACCTATCTCTTTGCAAATGATATCTGCTATGCAATTAAAGAGATGTCTTCGTCAGGGATGTCAAATTTTTGCAACAACAGTTACTGATTTGGAAGAGGGTGAGAGTCGAGAGGTATCTCTTGATGATCATCCTATTCTTAGGGAATTTGCTGATGTGTTTCTCGATGACATTCCTGGAATGCCACCGAAGAGGGATATTGACTTTAGAGTTGACCTAGTTCCTGGAGCTGAGCCTATATCTAGAGCTCCTTATAGAATGACGACTCAGGAGTTAGAGGAACTTCGTATTCAGTTAGAGGAACTTTTAGAAAAGGGATTCATTCATCCAAGTGTTTCCCCTTGGGGAGCACCTATTATCTTCGTAAAGAAGAAGGATGGATCTCTTAGGCTGTGCATTGACTATCGTCAATTGAATAAGGTTACGATTAAGAATCGTTATCCTTTGCCTAGAATCAATTATCTTTTTGATCAAATTAAGGGAACTAATGTGTTCTCTAAAATCGATTTGAAATCTGGTTATCATCAATTGCGAATAGCTAAAGCAGACATTCATAAAACTACTTTTTGAACTTGTTATAGGCACTATGAATTCACAGTAGTACCATTTGGGTTAACGAACACACCATCAGTATTCATGAGTTTAATGAATGGTGTTTTTCATAGATATCTTGATCACTTTTTCCTGGTATTTCTTGATGAGATTTTAGTCTATTCGAGGAACATGAAGGAACATGAAGAACACTTGAGACAGGTATTGCAATGTTTAAGGGAAAATCATTTGTACGCAAACCTAAAGAAGTGTGACTTCTTTCAAACTGAAATAAAATACCTTGGACATGTGATATCTGGAAAAGGTATTGTTGTGGATCCTTCAAAGATCCAAGCTATTGTGGATTGGCCCGCACCTACTAATGTAGGTGAAGTTCATAGTTTTATGGGTCTAGCTGGCTATTATAGGCATTTTGTAAGGGATTTTCTAGAATTGGTCATCCTATTACTTCTCTTCAGAGGAAAGGGAAGAAGTTTGTTTGGACAGAACAGTGTCAGTTGGATTTTCAGACTCTTAAAGAAAAGTTGACTAATGCGCCTATACTCATTGTTCCTGATCCTACTAAGGATTTCGTAGTATGTGCAGATGCATCTTTAGAGGGCTTGGGAGCAATTTTGATGCAAGATGGGCTTGTAGTTGCTTATGAGTCTCGCAAACTCAAAGATCACAAATTAAACTATCCTACTCATGACCTAGAACTAGTTGCGGTAGTGCATGCTTTAGTTCGATGGAGGCATTTCTTATTAGGTCATCGTTTCGAACTTCATACTGACCACCGTAGTTTGCAATACATCTTTACACAACCTAACTTGAATGCTAGGCAAAGACGATGGATGGAGTTCTTGTGTAAGTATGATTTTGAAGTAAAATATGTTCAAGGCAAAGAGAACGTAGTGGTGGACGCTCTTATCCAATATCAACATGAAATCTCTACTACTACTCTTGCAGTAGATTTGAGAGGTCAAATAGTAGCTGCACTTCCTACTGATAGATTATATCAGGAAGTGAAGTCAGAAATTGAATCTGGTAGACCTTTAGAAGGTTGATTTGCAGGTTATGTCTTAGAATCGGATGGTATATTACGGCATTTAGGTCGTATTTATGTACCACATGTTGAGATTCTTCGAACATTAATTATGACTGAAGCTCATCGAGCTCCGTATTCAGCTCATCCCGGAGTTAAGAAAATGCATGCCGATCTTCGGCAATTATATTTCTGGCCTGGTATGAAATGTGATATTGTTGACTACGTATCGAAATGTCTTGAATGCCAGTGAGTTAAAGTTGAGCATCATCATCCTACTGGATTATTGCAGCCACATCTCATTCTCGAATGGAAATGGGATATTATATCCATTGATTTTATTGTAGGGTTACCTACGTCATCATGTCGACATGATGCCATTATGGTAACTGTTGACCATTTGACTAAGGTAGCTCACTTTTCAATAATACGATCATCTTATAATGCTTCATCCGTAGCTAGGATATTCATGGAGGACATCGTTAGATTGCATGGGATTCCTCATAGGATCATATCGGATAGAGATCCTGTATTTACTTCTGCCTTATGGACTTCATTACCATGTGCTCTAGGTACACAGTTGAACTTTAGTTTAGCCTATCATCCTCAAACTGATGGTCAAACTGAAAGAGTTAACCAAATATTAGAGGATATGCTTAGAATGTACGTAATGGACCAACAATCACGTTGGGAGGATTATCTGTACTTAGTAGAATTCTCTTACAACAACGGATATCAGAGTTCTATAGGTATGCCACCATTTCAGGCATTATACGGTCGTCCTTGTTGAACTCCTTTGAGTTGGGATCGACTTGAGGATAGAGTATTACTTGGAACTAAAATGCTTCGAGACATGGAGCAACAGGTTGACCGTATTATAGAGCATTTGATAGTAGCTTAGGATAGGCAAAATAAATATGCTGATACGCATAGGATAGATCGACAGTTCGCTGTTGGTGATAGAGTGTTTCTTTGAGTGCGACCGCGAAAGAGTCTAATCCGTTATGGAAAAGGCTCTAAGCTTGCACCTCGTTTTGCTAGAGCATTCGAGATTTTAGAGAGAATTGGTCCTGTGGCATATTGACTCGCCTTACCACCCAGTTTGTCTCGTATTCATGATATTTTTCATGTATCAGTACTTAGACCATATCATCTTGACATATCTCATGTACTCAATATGAATGCGTTACAGGTAGAGGACAAGCAGCTAGCTTTGGAGCCCATGGCCATTCTACAGCACCGGACGCTCAGTCTCAGGGGTTGAGACGTTGATCATGAAGGTCCAATGGGATCCTAGCCATGAGGCTTCTGCTACCTGGGAGGATGCGACACGCATGAGGGAACCTTATCCCTATCTGTTCGCAGGCTTTCAGGAGCAAGCGTGATCCTAGGGGGGAGGATGTAGTACCCCTTTGTTTATGCTTATGCTTTTTGCTGTTGTGTTTTCATACTACTAGTGTATGATACCTTGTTTGGATATTTTGATTGCTGGTTTTGAGTGATAGTGGATTATTCTGTGACATGATGATACTTTGTATGGTGATTATTGTTTTTTGATATGCTTTGAGTTAGTTTAGATGTTTTACTTTTAGTTGATCATTGCTATGTACATGTTATGATGGACTAACGGTTATTTATTTCATCAGTTTGATGTGAAGTGTATTGGTGTGGAGAACAGAATCGCATCACTCGCTTGCAAGTGCCCTGTGATATCTGTGATTTTCTCCGCATGGTGTGTCTGTTTAATGATTTATATATGTATATGTATGCATGTTATTTGCTTGGTTGCAGGAATTTGCAAGTACATGACATCGACTCCACTTGGGTACTCAGGTCTGAGCGTGTCAAGACTCAATGGAAACGTTGATTAGGAGATAGTAGTTTTGTTTACCCTAGTCTAGTCTTTAACCTTGGTCTTACTACTTTGTATGTTTTAGTTCAGAGTCATAGGTTTGTCTTGTATTTTCTGTTTGGATAAAATTGCTTGGAAGGTAAATTTGCTTAAATTTTAATGTTGGTTTTTGTGTTTTTAATTATTGTTATTTAATTAATGTTTAAATGTGGTAGAAATTTTCTTGCTTGATAATTTAATTCATTAATTAGCTTATTTGGTTAAATAGTTGATCTTAAAAAGATTAAACTATTTTAATTAAATAAATAAATTAATTAAATTAAATTATTAAGTGTGTAAATTATATTGTTTTTTTTTTTAAATTAGAAAATAAATGCATGTGAATTGAAATTTAGTTTTAAAAATTTCAATTAAATAAATTAAATTGCATGCAAATTTGAAAATGGAAATTTGCCAAGAAGTGGAGAAGATATTTTTCACAACCACTTCTTGACATGTGTGTGAGTGCCATAATTGCTTACGGTTGTTGAAAATTTGTTACGGAGGATATTTTGGATCTTGGGAAAAACATAAGGGTTATTCAATTTCCTCACGGGGAAATTATCAGAGCACTTGCAAAAAATTCTCTTGCTGTGATAAAATTTTTTAATTCTTAGAAATTGTTATCTCTCTGGTTCTATTTCTTTGTGAAAGAACCTCCAAAGGATCTTGGTGGTTGGTTAAGCTCTCTTGGATTTGAAGAATTTCTTATTGGAGGAAGATTTAGGGAATTGTATGCTACAGGAAAAAGGAATTCTCTTACAGGCAATTATCTTAATTCAGGTATTTTTCTTGTTTGTTTGTTTGTTTCTTTAAAAGTTAGGGAAAATATTAATTTTTTATTTCCTATGTTCTTTTCGGGAATTTGGTAATACTTTATTTAAATAGTAGAAAGGATCTGAGAAGAATTTTAGATGAGAAAGGGAAAGAAAATTCTTGCCATATTTTAAAACCTCTGTGAAATTGTGAAAACAAGGAAACTATTAAGGAATAAAAGGGGCAAAACAAAATTCTATTTTATAGAAGCAAAATTGTTAAATATTTCAAGGGGTTTGTAATTTGATTTTGAATTTCCTGTTGAATGTTAATGCCCAATATTCGTAATTAATTGTTGTTTTAATGAATTCTGTAAATGTGATTTATTTGAATTATTTTTTTTAAATCGCCGTCGTACGGACGAAGTTATCATATTGAAGTTTTGTTATATTTTTTTTAAATGAAGAATATTATTGTTAAAATCGTAGGGTTTTAAATTCTTTATTTAAAAGAAATTTCATTTTTATTTTATGAAGTTTGTATTTTAAATTTAAGGGCATATTCATGGTGGCCGTGGGGGTTTTCCCCACAGTCACCGCCCCTAAGGTAGGCGATAGTGGGAGGTGGCTGTGGCCGCTCCCACAGCTGCCGCCCCTAAGGGAGGCGACAGTGGGAGGTGGTTGTAGCCACTCCCACAGCCACCGCCCCTAAGGGAGGTGACGCTGGGAGAAACTCCCACCGCCTCCGCCCTTGCACAGAACGGCTCGGCTATGGCCGTTGCCTGCCAAAACCCTCATTGCGGCCAAGTACAGGCTACAAAATAGTTAAAAGACTTTATTACTTTTTGATTTAAAATTTCATGCAAATTTTATTAATATTTAAAAGGTAAAAATTATAATTCGGATTTTATATATATATACATCTATATATATATATATATATATATATATATATATATATATATATATATATATATATATATATATATATATATATATATATATATATATATATATATATATGTATGTATATATGTATATGAATATATATATAAATATATTTGTTGGAATTAAGAATAGTATTTTTATAATAATATATATATTTACATATAATTATATGTTTATATATAGATATTTTATAATTTCATGAGAAAATTGAAATTGTGAAAGTATAGAAAATGATCATATGTAAATTTGTGAAAATTAGAAGAGTGAATTAAAAGAAAACAATTACATTTATTGTTCTCAAATAGATCTTTCATTAAAACGATTTATAAATATGTTGTATTCAAACTCTTATATATGGATTTAGTATATCCAAAAGATAGACAAGAATTTGCCTTAAATTGTTTTAATTTTTGTGAATTGGGCAAATGGGGAGAGTCTTTAACGATCAAGTCTTCCAGACCAAATTGATTAAAGGGGAATGTGATTATTCGACTTGAGTTTTTGTATTAACTAAGGGTGTGTACATGAATTTGTTTGGTGGTTTGACACCTGTTTTATGGTCTATGATTTGATGATCATGTTTAGTCTTTTATAGCGATTTTGGACATATGGACACTTTGTAAACCCTAGTAGGAAAATATAGATTTCCTTGTTATGTTTAGGGGAGTGGCTATTTGTAAGGGCCGACACACAAAGTGGTGTCAGGGTAACTTACAAGTAGTTAGTAACTCAGTGATAACTAAATGACACAATAGTTAGATTAAAACTTTTTAACAAGATATTTGCCTCGCTTATGAATCTTGAGCTACTTCAGTCATGAGTATAAGATGAGAAGGCCTGGAATGGAAAATCGGTGTCTCATTTCTTCAAGAGACATTCGATTCCACAATAGTATGCAAATGGGACCGGGTTTCATAAGAGGTTACCAGGGTAACCCAAGGAATGGGGGCCAGAACCTAGGAAGAAACACCAGGGTAACCTTTGCATCGTTGTGATGAAACTCCACCTAGAATAACAGTCAACCTTGTATTGTAAAATATTCATTTGTCTAAATCTGGAAGCAATGTAACCATTAGAATGTTTTGTACTAGTGTCTAGGGTTAGTAGATTAGGTCTAGGTAACCTTATTTCTATCTCCTAGCACGGGAGGTGGACCTACGAGTACCACATGGTTGGGTGGAATGTGCACCTTACTCCGTTGGGTCCCCAGTTTGATCATGGCATTGAGAGCTTCATGGATGGAGAGCTCGCACTTGGATTTTATATGTACTTCCTCATTGTAATATTGTAAAGTTGTATTGTAAAAAAAACCCTCAAATGTTGAGAGGTGAACAATGTAATTGAAATTGTAATCATTATTGAACTATCTCATCAGATGGATGAGTATTGTATATTCTATCAAATTCAATGTATGGAAACATGTTTGTACTTTATTATATTATCTTGAATTGAAATTTCAATGTTATGCAATGTTAAATGTTTATGTTAATAATTAAAATGTGCAATGCGAAATACTTAAGTCACTTACGGAAAACTCAAAGTAGTGTAACATTTAGTAACCTAACAAATGTATGCAATTAATTAATTTAATATTAATACAAAAAAAAGAAAAAAAATTATCACACCTTTATAACTTATTTGCAACATTCTTAGGTTATTAAGATGGGGTATTACACAAATTCAAAGCTATTTCCCTCCTGTTGTATTCATTTCATTTCAACTAAATTGATAAAATGATCAAGGGTTTTTTTGTTAGTCTTCATTGACTTCTAATGGATGTGTGGTTCTGTCATTATTTTTAATTCAAAGAATTAATGAAATTTATTTGATGAAGCTATAGGTTCATGTAATTTGAGTATCAGGATCTTTATAAGAAAATATGGTTTGGGATACAATGATTTGATGTTGTAATGTAGTGTTGTCAAAGCTTCATGATGCTATGTATTAATCTATTATCCAATTATATCTGTGTTGGGATTGACTCCATTTCCTAGGTTATGGCACTAATTTGAGTTTTGTATTCATGATATATCTTCTTGGTCATTCAGTAACAAATCAAATTTATAAACAAACATTCAAATAAATTGCAATTACTATTATTTCATGTTAAGTTCTTTCGTTCCCATGCTCTAAATATTGATTGTTGTAAAGGAGTAGCCAGATTCTTGAAATATTCCATTTATTTGAGCTATTATATGAGAATTAATTTGTTATTATCATTGTTTCTAGTCATGGACTACATAAGTCTTTAGGTACATTGTGGGATAGCCCTCCTGGGTCTTGTAGAGCCCGAAGTGCAAGAGGAAAGCATTGTTTCTTTCACTTGTTCATTAGACAATCCCTTCAGGTTGCTAAGGATTGGAATTGAAAATTCCATAGGCTTCTTTGAAGACAAGCTTGGTTCTTAAAAAGACAACCAACATAACATATTCCATCACAAGAACATATACTAAAATATTCTTTATTATCCCTAGCAATATATATACATATGTAAAACAATGATTGGAAAAAAATACTCAATATGCCCATGAATATATATGTATGTATGATAGTAATGATCTATTGCGCTAGAATGGATTAGCTTCAGGTATGTGCAGGATCATGATGGGCCAAAGAGTGGCAATCTGATAGGTATGTGTAGGGTATGTCATGACGACTTTTTTTAACACAAAATTAATAAAATGAAAAGGGTTTTTAAAGGATATTCCTAGCTTTCCACCAATATAAATTATGCTTTACTTTGAATTTAATAAATAATTATTATTCATTTTCTATTTGAATTACAACTAAATTCTTGATTGATAGGTTGATTGAAAAACATCTATAGCTTTTAAATGGTATCACATTTTTTGAATCCAAAACATGCGTCACATTTTATGTTTTGCATACTATAGGATTAACAAAAAATTAATTTCGTGAAGTTTTGACCAAGTTAAGGTAGTCAGACATATGAGTTTTTATATTTCATAATTAATTATTTACTTGGAAAAAAATTACAAAAAAATATGCATCACATCCAGAAATGAGTCCTTTACTTGAATCTAAAATATTATAAAAAAATATTGTAATTTTATTGTGGTTAGGGTGGTCAGAGAGACACTTCTTATTTTTTCCCTGAAACTTATGTACTGGTGCATTGAAATTTTAGATTTTCACCAAATAGATTTAAAAAAAAAAAAAACCTAGTAGTTTAGAAACTACATTCAATTTTCTACAGATTTGTTCTTAAATATTTTTGAAATAATGTAGATAACTTATTCAAATTTTTTATGTCAAGTTGTCTAACTCTGATTTTTTTGAATTTTTTGCCACTTAAGGGCCTGTTTTTTCCATGATGATCCTACACATGTTATACCCCTTATCATTTCGATTGTTGTTTTCTATCTTTCTCTCCTTTGATCGATCTCTTCTTAACAAATAGAAGATATCATTACTGTAAATCAAGTAAATAAGAATCTATTATCCATACTTATATTAAAGTGTCATCGCTACTTATAAGGCTCAATAATTAGGGCAAGCATCATTATTGCATAGTCGTGTATATATTATATATGTATATATGTATGATATATATACATATATAATTATTATTGATTACATATATAATTATATTAAACTTACTTCCCTTTCTATTGATTTATCCTACATATATTCATATATCTCTCATTGCACCATATTATTATTCACAAATACCTATTCTTGATATCTACTCTTTTAATCAAATATAATCCTTCTGTTATGTTCCTTGATTGACTTCCTGTTCATTACCTAATACATTTATGAATGCAAATTATTCTTTTCTTCTGATTGTTGCCATTTCTTTATAAATGCCTTCAAACTTAGAATATATAGATCCCTTATTTATATTTCCCTTCATGATTTTCTTATCTGAGTGTTGATCATTTATTTATCTCTGATTGCTTCTCATATCAGACTTTTTTAGACATTATTTTCCCTACTATTGTTTCAACTCAAATTTCCTATTCCTTCCTATTCTTGTCCCATCTTATCCAAAACACAATTAGTATTTATATTTTCATGTCCCAATGAGAAGACATACCTCTTCAAATATTATGAGGTAACATACCACTTTGTTTTCCAAGTTCTTCGCTACTTTTCCTTTAACAAATTGAGCACAAAATCATTGGATATAACTTATGCCCCCTATATATTAATCCTTGCCCAAACCATCATTTTTTCCTTTAAAAATCATTTCTTTAATGAATCGCTATCTACCTAATCATTTATAATGAATTGCTTCTTTCTTGGTTTAGAATAATTACTGCCACGTACGTCAGAGTAATTTTTGCCCCTTTTAGAGTAATTGTTGCCTATTGAAATGGATGATTATTTTCTTAAAAAATCACTACCATAAATGTACAATTTAGGTCTATACATTTTATATTAACATATTATTGGGTGATCCCACAATACTGGTTTACAATTTTTGGCCAAACTGGACACTAAACTAATTTTTTCTAACTAAATCTTCACTTTCGAGCACCTATAGTGGCTAAACCATGATGAATTTTCAAGATGATGCAAACTAGTGATTTGTGACATTTTTTTTGAAGATTCTAGATATATTTTTTTCAAAAAAATTTAATTCATATTGCACTTCATTTTCCATCTCCTTTGAAAATTAGTTTTTTCAGTAAATACCATTTTTAAGGAGTGATGCTCACCATATACAAGATAACTTTTTTCCATGAAGGATTAATTTTTTTTTTTTTTGAATTCAGATTTGTAACTATGATATCTAGCACTTTCATTTGGTTTCATAGTATTTTATTGAATATTTTTCCCTTATTCAAGTTTTGAAGTCAAACCAATTACAATTCAAACATAGGCGGATTGTATACAACATAATTTTTTTTCTGTGTATTGAAATTCAATTTTTCATTTTTTGTTGGATCAAGGATTTCAATATCTAGTGAACTTATAATTTTCAATTTTATTTTGCTAATTTTCTATTTTTCCACATGTGTAGAATAGAGAGCTTGATTTTAAATGATAAACCTACATTCACAAGAAATAAGAAATAAATATAATAATTAAATTAAATTTATTTAAAATTATACTTTTTAGGAAGCTTATAATAAGGACTACATACTTACAAAAAATAAATTTTAAATTAATTCATTTAATCCCCCAAAAGATAAATCGAAAGTAGTTTTTTATTAGCATTTTGATAGGTGTAAAGGAGATGTTATAGGTATGGTTTAAAACCGGCGGGGTTCTATCCAAGGGGTTTTGATCTAAGGTAGTTCATTCAAACCCTCTTCAATTGGAATCCTTTAAATGGAACTTTTCAAGGGTTAAATCATTATATTTTCTAAGAATATGCGATTTCATCAAAAATCAAGATCTCCAGGAAATTGTAAACTAGTATTGTGGGATCACCCTATTATTTAAACAAATGGAGTGGAGTGGGAGAAGGAAGAGGAGTGGAGGGGGAATATGAAATTAGGGGTTGATGATGGTGAGGGAGGAGACAATTCTAATGAGGAAGATGGATTTATACTATTGGTGTGGTTGCTAATGCCATCCTATTGGGTTAAGAAGTTATTGTCTCTTGCCCGGAGAGTAGCGCTGATGTGGGGCTACATATTTTTGTTGTCCTTCTGGGAATATATGGTGTTCTTATTGCCTTTTGGAACTTGTTTCAAGTCTGGTAGGTGGAAATTTTTTACTTCTACTAGTTGTTTGGGCACCTATGATGGACCCTTTTTCCTCATGGGTGTTGTTGCTCTTTTATTGGGCTATCCTTGGTTGTTGGTTTCTCCCTAGTTTTTTTCACTGTGTTGCATCTTTTCCTTCCAAGGTTATGTTTTAGAGTGCAGGGTGGGTTGTTTCCTTCTTCTTCTGGTGCTAAACCCATGTATCTCCCTTGGCCAATTGTAGTGGTCATGGGTTCTCTTGGTCTCAAGAGTGTTGGGCTTAATGATTTTTTAACTATTGAGATTGTGATGGGGTGGTGGATTTACCTCCATGTTGTCGTGGGTGTTTCCCTAGTTGTGGAAGGTTTCCCCCCTTGCCTTTGTTCTACTACTATGATAGTGCTACTATTTTTCTTGGTTGCTATTTGGTTGGAATTGTTGCTTGACCAATTTTTCATGTCTGTTGCTGAGATAACATTATTGTGTGGTCATGTTATCTTTTTTCCCCCTTGGTATGTGTTTTTAATTGTTGTTGAGGGTGTTCTTTCTTGTGGAGGTTGCTTTGTCTAGGTCAGGTTCTCAGTCTCTTTTGTTGGCTGGGAGCCTTATTGGTCCTTTGGTTGTTGGGTTTTTTCAAGGATCCTTTGTATGGGTTGCTCCTTTTGTGCTTCTTGATTGCCCATGTTCTTCTTTTTAGTGTGGTGGATACGTTTATCCATATGCTTCTCTTGCTGGCCCATTTTCTCAAGTTGCTGGTGGTTGTCATGGTTCTCATTATTGCTATTTGTGTGGCTTTCTTCCCTTTTCCACATTCTATGTCTTCTATTTAGGTAAAGATTACTCTTGTTGAGGTGTAGTCCTCTCTTTTAGAGGTAGAGTTTTGGTCTGTGGATTTGTGGAGGTTCTTTCCTCGTTGTCAGTCCCTTATGTTACAATACCTTTTGAGGTGGTGCAAGCTCCTATGGAGGTGGAGTTGTTATTTGTTACAATTTGGATGCACTGGTGGTAAGGTTCTTCATGGAATTTTCTGCTATAGATCAGGGAGCCTACTCATTTTGAGGTGGAGTCTGATTCAGCTCTTCGTGTTTGGTGGTGTTGCAAGAGGACTTCTCCCCATTGTTGTGGTTGAGGGGTGTCCTCCCTTGTTTACTTGGGATGGCAGTTTGTGCTGAATGAGAACTTTTGGTGTTCTTGCTTGGTGGATCTAGGCTTTGTTCATGTGAGCAGTGGGTTTAAGGTCCTCGTTAATTCTTGGTGCGTTGTGAGGGATGTTGGTCCCTGTAATATGGTTGTAAGTGGGTTTCAAGTTCTATTCTAAACTTGGTTTGGGTTCAAGTTCCCTTGTAATACTTGGTTGGGTTGGGTTTAAGGTTCTCATTAAAACCTTTTAAGATTTGTGCAGATTTGGGTAGTCATGTTGTTCATTTAGTAATTTGTTGTATGTCCACTGTTAGTTGTCTATGTTGTATTTATGTGCATCTTTTTCTTCTTTGAGTTGGTGTTGGGTCCCTATCAAAACCTAATTGTAAATGGTTTTGGGTCCATTTAAAACTTGTAAATGGTTCCAGATTCATTCAAAACTTCTTTTTCTCATATAATCAAAACATGTTAGTATTTGGTATTATATTTATAGTTTGACATTTTTTTTTGTATTTATAGTGTTATTTTATTTTATTTATTAATTTATTTATATATCTAGTTTCAAGGTCATGATAGTCCACCCTACCCAATATTTATTTTCCTCAAGCAATCACAAACTAAGATTTGTGAATATTGCTCCCCTTTGATATTAGTTTGAACAATTGTAATCCTTTGGCATGAATTGGAAATTCTTAAATAAGTGATGGTTGTTTTGGTCACATTTGATCCTACATCCTTGCAGATTCATGGCTAGCATTATTTTCCTTCATTTACTATTGATAAGGTTAATACTATCCTCTAAAGTATGAGGACAATTTATTATCTTATATACTATTTTTTCCCAATATTTCTCAACAGCAAAACCAAGATTTTGGAAATTAGAAAAATTCATTACTTAAGAAAAGTTTTCTCTCATTTAATCACCACAAAGCTACAACTCTTTATTTCCCTTTGTTGAAATCTAAAATCATGATGGATTTCTTGAATATCAAGATCTGATGTCTTTGTGTCAAATCACTTTTGCATTTGTGTAAAGGATGTAGATGTTTTGAGTGATAGCTTCCCTTAGATAAAGTATGCCTTATTTTGTGTAAAAATTCAAATAAGATATGAGGCAATTTTGTTTGTAATGAAGATCCTATAGTGTTTTAGTCAACATATTTCATTCCCATAAGTAATTGATACTTAAGTACAAATTTATGGGATGGATCCAATCAATCAAAAAGATTTACAATAGTTTAACATTCCTATTAAGCAATAAAATTATTTTACCCTAATATCCAATTCTTGTCCCAACCTCCAAATTAATTGGAGGTTACCATTCCTCTTTGATATAGCCCTATTTTCCTATCTTGGAAAATTTGTTTATTTCACCCGATTCCTTCAAGCAATATCAATATATTCTAAAGTATGAAAGGCAAGAATGATCATGGGATTTATGGGTTATGGGCCTATAATGTAACTTTATTTTTATTAAATTTATATTTATAATCTTAATCCTAATCATGGATGTAGGACTTTCTCATCAAGATGAAATTTTTTCCATAAATTTAGATGAGGATTAAAAGCATGATACACATCTATGAGTTTAATGTTGGTCTTCTTTCCCCCTCGCCTAGGGTGCAAAGAAAGGAACATTATGGTGATGTGTCGTAAGTGATATTATTTTCCTTAGTAAAATAATTCTCCTTTCTCTTGTTGCAATAAAAGCCATACATGGAGTGTCTATGTTGTGTATAGCAAGTACTAGTATACCCTATGGTAATTGAAACATAGGAAAATAGGTTCACCAAAATGAAATGATAAGTGGGGGTATGATATTCCTATATTCCTCTATCCCATTAGGAAAATGAGATCCCTTAGGCCATGTTTGACTTTCAACCCTTAGGTGAGTCAACCTTGAAGGAGATCTTGTTGTTTTCCTTTTTGACCTAGGACAAGGAAAACCTGCTAAAAAAACACTTTTGGGAGAAAGACTATAAATAGTAAATAAACCCAAAAATGCAAAGAAACACTTGAAATAACAATGTTAAACCTTCATAGATAATGGAACCTACAAATTTCTGGTAGATCTGAGAAGGTTAAGTATTTTTGCACCTTTCACCAAAATAATGGTGTTGAGTGTTCTCTGGGACAGATTCACCCTAGTGAAAATGGGTCCAACTATAGGGTTTGAAGAAATATTTCATAGTCCTCTAGTCTTATGTTTGCACTCCTAATTCCTCTGGGTTTCACAATAAAAAATTTAGAAATAAATTATGAAATTGAGTACATTTGTGGCTTGACAACAACTTTGACAACTTTGTAACTTTGAATTTTTTTCCAATTTTTCTCCTTTGATAGATCTTCAATCCTTCAACCTAAGATCTGCAAAAACACAAGAGGGAAAAATTATTTGTTTTTGGTGAATAGGGGTTTTCCTTGGTCAAACCCCATTTTGGTAATTAAACCTTGAATTGAAATAATGAAACATGATAGGAATTATGACTAAAAAAGTGTTATGTTGCAATTCCCCAAAACCTTGATTTCGAACCCTTGAAGGACTAAAACTTAATACATCTCTCTGATTTCTTTATCTTGCATGAAATGGCTTGAATGATGATGTGATCTTGATGCTTGAATCCTAATTTGAAACTTGACACATACATCACAATGTTAGCTCCAAAAACATGCATGAATGAAGATAATCTTTATATGATTCTTGAGATCTTTAATGCTGCAACAAATTCTTGAGAAATCTACTCTTAAATTCTCTTGAAAATAATATTTTCTCATATGAAATTTTCCCTCTTGCTGGATGTTTTGAATTGATAAAATGACCTTGCAATTATAGTTAATTTTCTAATTTCCAAAAAAATAAACATTATAAGCCAATATTTAAAATTTGAATTTGGGATCATAAAAAAGCCACCAAAAAATATTAAAAATTAGGTTCTAAAGCTTAAGGGGGACCTATTCACCCTTGGGTCAATGGGTCCTAGGCCCTAATCCTAGAACAAACACTTTCCAATATGTTAAATTAAGTATAGGAATTAATCAATTATGGGTTCTCCCTTTGGAAAATATAATTAATTAGGCTTATAGATGCATAATTGGATCAATTATAGGCTTAATTAAGTCCAAATTAATTAAGGGACCCAAAAATAGTGTGAAATTTAGAGTACATTTTTTGACACTATATATATCCCCCACTTTAGTGAGAGGATGAACCCTATGCTCAAACTCACACTAAAGTAGACAAATATACATCAAGAGGAGTCCAAGTTCACAAATTTTGATGGGATAGGATGACAAAGATCAAGGAGGTGGCCAATCCTACATGATCCAAGATCCCATAAAAAAAAAACATAAGTACAAAGGGAAAAATATAAATGCATGATATGAAGCAGTAAGACAAGATACAAAAACATACAATGTCAAAATTAATGCAAGGAGGAAAGAAAGATGGAATAGAAAGTTGTATTATGCCACGTACATCAAATATACTCACAAGGATGTAAAATCACTCATAAAATAAATGGATCCATAGGCAAGTAGGTTGTGTTATGCTTGGTGGCCATGAAGAATACACTCAAAAGGGCTAGTGAAACCCAATGTACACTAGGTGAGCCCCAAAAAGTGGCTAATGGGAAGTTGTGCCAGGCATAGGCTCCCATTTTATTGACCATACCAAAGATATAAATCCTAATAAATTTTATATAGTACCACTGAAAAAGACTCCACAAGGCTAGAAAGTTGTGTTATGCTAGGCACTCATGAAAATGGCTCCACTAGTAGGCAAGTTGTGGCCTTGAAAAACATAAAGGATCCACTGGCAAGCAAGTTTTGTTATGTTTGGTGACTTTGATACATGCAATAGGATATTAAAATGGGCTTTTATTTGTTTGTGAAAGGTCTCACCTTAGGGAACATTACAGTGCCTAACATCTCCAAGAGAGGACTAGTTGAGCATAAAAATTCATAACCTAGGAAATGCAATTTGTAGCATCACCACTAAGAGGAATGCCATATTCCGAAAGAGGTCACAATATTGAATTACATAAAACCCAATGAAACCAACAAGAATACACATCACATTTAGTAAGAAGACCACATTTTGAATAAAATGTTCACACTTCCTAGGAGATGTAAGTTATCATCACTAAGAAAGGAACATGCAAACAATGAACAAGGGATAATATGTGCTCCACTTAAAATGTCAACATACTTGCTATGTTGGTATTTTAAGTAGAAATATAGGAAGATATGATCCATGAAAAGAATGAAAACCTCCCAAAAACTAGTTATCCTTGCCCCTCAATCATAGAGACAAAACCAACCACCAAGAACTATGATGCTTCTGCCAAGAGAAATATGGTTGCATCTAATATTGTACCACCATGAATGGAAATGAGAAAGACACATAAAGCTACTAATACTACATAGTGATGAGAAACATGATAGGATGAAAATAAGTATCAACTAGAGGAAATAGGTGAATCAACACAAGGAAGATCACCACAATCCTTAAGATGTTAAATTTTATCACTTAAAGCCTTACAATCATTGCTTGAATGATCATCTACTTAATGATATGAAAAATGAACTCTTGTTATAAAATTTATTTCATGTTCTTGGAGGGAGAGATATTGAGTATTCTTGGAGAATCTTTGACAAGTTACTCTCTTGATCAATAGTAGAAGATGTTCCTTTATTTCGCTACAAAGTTATCTCTTGCTTAGTACAAGGTGTCATACATATGCAAGAATCTTTAGATTCTGAGATTTTTGTACTCTCCCTTAAAGGAGGGTGTGAAATCTAAAGAAATCCAATCATTACTAAGAAATTTATTTGAAGATATCCTAGGAGTGTTTTGCATGATGACATCAATATTAAGTGAAGGTTTCTTTGATGCTTTTGTTTCTTTCGAAGGACAATAACCAATACTACTAGTTATTTCTTGTCTATTAGGCTCTAGAGGGACACCAATACCTTATTCTCTAGCACAACATCCTTTTCCATTATAACCAAGTTGTTTCAAGAGTTCATAACCCCTTCCATAAATACCATCACTTTTGGATTTGGTGGTTTCTCATGATCACACTCTTCATATGTGGATGTATAATTTATTTTTTCCTCTTCTTTTCTAAAAGTTGTGGACTCACATGCTTTTGATGACTCAACTTGTGTTGATATTATGTTTTTTTATTTCTCTTTTCCTAGTTTCTATATAATCTTGTATTCTCGCATGAATGTAGGTGTGAAATCCAATGAACCCAAATCATCATCCAATAGCTTTGTGACTTTTCAAAATTTCTCTTTTTTTCCTCTTGCATGGGGTCCACTTTTGAAGTTAGTATCAATATTTTCAAAGGACTTATCTTTCTCAATGTGCATACAAATTTCTAGATGAGGGAAAAAATTGATTATGTAAACCTTGTTGTTATAGAAATACTTCATTAAATGAGGAAGAGTTGAAGCTACCTCATTCATTTCATGAATCCAAGGTCTACCCAAGAGAAGATTATATGAAAGAATATCATGAATGACATGAATAGAGTTTGAAATGTGACCTTTCCAACTCTAATAGGAAATGCTATCACACTAAGAGGATGTGTTCCCACATTATGAAATCTACAAACAGATAAATCATTAGGTTCAATCATATCCTTGTCCACTCCAATCTCATCTAAAAGGTTTAGACTACACATATTTAGAGCTCAACCATTGTTAATGAGAGTTCACTTTATCCCACACTTATTAATGAAAACCATTATCATAAAAACTTCATTTTTCTTTTACACTTCTAATGCAGGTAATTTATGTAGATGGAATATAATTCCTAAGTTGATCAAGTTTATACCTTAAATTAGAGCGTCTACATCATTTGGTTTCACACTAAGAGGGATAGCAACTTCTTGCAAAGAATTTTGAAGCATGCTATGTTAATTAGGTGAAACTTGAATAACATCCCATAAGGATAACTTAGTAGGATTTTTTTTGAGTTGTTCCACAAGATCATACTCCTTTCCATTGTGCAAATGCAATTGAGGAGCACTAGGAAAGATAGGTTGAGGTAATGGTAATGAAGTAGGCATGGTTTGTGGTTTACTATTGTTCCTTGTGTTATATGCATGAGAAATGGTATGGTAACTCAGTTGCTATGAAAAAAATTTACTTGTAAGTTACCTTGAAAATTTTAAGATAACTCCTTCAGGTTTTGGTTGGTGTTGTGGTGGTCCTATTATAAGGAGTGGCTTAGGAGATGAATTGAGAGGTTGAATAATTAAAGGAATCTTAGGAGGTCCAATTATTAGAGGACTCTTAGGGGTCCAATGATTAGAGGACTCTCAGGAGGTCTAATAATCAAGGGAGATCTAATGCTCAAAACCTCAACAGACTTATCCTCTCTTTTTTATCTTTTAGCAAAGGGGAGTCTAGTGTCACCTTATCATCTTCATCTAAGGAAACCACATTAGTATTATTTGAAAGGCATGTATCAATTCTATCATTTTCTTGTGCCATGTTATCTTCCCTATTAGGAGATATTTTAGGAGAGGAGAAAAAAATATGTTCATCACATTCCATAGTTTTTTAAACATAACTTCATCCGGAGTAGGGGAGGCATCAAGAGAAGAACAAGTATGATTCTATTTCTTACCAATGATTGAATTATTTTGTTCAATTATATCCTCCCAAGTTAGAGAAGCATTAGGAGAGGGATAAACAAGATTTTCATGACTCTTAATGAGTGGGTCTCCTAACACCAAAATATCTTCTTCACAAATAGGAGAGATATTAGGAGAAGAAAAAATCTGAATGTCATGATTGTCCACAATTGCATCCCCTTTCACTAAAATTCTCACAACTTGGAGATGAATGGATATTAGGTAAGGTATTGCTAAGAAATGTGTTAATGATCTCATTCTCTTATGCCATAATATTTTCCCCATTAGGAGAGATTTTAGAAGAGGAGATTTCAAGATTGTCATGACTCTCAATGGGTGTATCTTCTAACAACAAAATACCTTCACCACAAGTAGGAGAGGTATTGGGAGAAGAGAAACTATGATTATCATGATTTTCTATGCTTGCATCCTCTTGTATCAAAACACCTTCACAAATAGGAGAGATATTATGGGATGAGTGAAGGATAGGCAATGTGGAATTAAGGAATGTGCCAACAATTTCACTCTCTTGCACTAAGATACTCTCATAACTAGGAAATATATTGAACTTGAATGAATAACATTCTTGTTAATGAGCCTGTCTTTGGCATACTTGGAAAGGAAAGATAATAATATTGTGAATTTTGAGTTTGTACCAAAAATGAAAAGTAAATCTATACAACTTGTGCAATGCTTTAGAAATGTAAACAATTGTCATATAGATTTGATGTTTTTCAAAATTGACATAAATTTGGAATGATTTAAAATGGCTACACTAAAAAGATGATTAGACCTAATGCATAAAATAAAACTTCCCAAAAATTGACAAACTAAAATAGTGGTTTACCAATAGATATGGGAATTATAGAAAGCCACAAAAATTTTCAAAATATCTAGTTTTCATAGGCCCTCAAGGACCCATTTTCCCAAGGGCTAATGGGCCCTTGTATAGGGCTTTTAAAAATAAAAAATACAAATTTTGAGTTGTTATTTGTTCCTCTTTTTTTCAAGTTGCAAACTATGGTTTTTGTGACATAATTTTCCATATTTCAATGACCTAATGTAAGTAGATTTAGTGACAAATGATACAATATATGAAAAATTTTAAATGTAATTTTAATTCAATTTTTGGATATGAATTATTGAACATACACTAATATGCAGCAACTATGCATAATCAATATAAAATACATGCAATTTTTGGGATATTTTTTAGATTTTAAATAAAGAAAATACAAATTAAAAACCCTATATGAAATGCAAGCTAATGAAATTTGGAAGGCTCTAGATGAAATGAAAACTAATGCAATGTAATGTTGACTAATTCAAATCCTAGATATAGGGTTTGAATGAACTTCAAATAAAAAAATTTATACTAAAAGAATGTCAGGTTCACCAAAATGGAACATAGGAAAATAGGTTCACCAAAAAAAAATAATAAAAGGGGGTATGATGCACCTATCTTCCTCTATCTCATTAGGAAAAGGGGATCCCTCAAGCCAATGTTGATTACCATCCCTTAGGTGATTCAACCTTGAAGGATTTTTTTTTCCTTTTTGAACTAGGGTGGGGTGGACTTGCTAAAAAAACAATTTTAGGAGAAAGATTAAAGTTAGTAAATAAACCCAAAAATTCAAAGAAACACTTGAAATCACAATATTAAAACTTCATCTAATGAAACCTACAACTTTCTAGCATATTTGGGAAGGTTAAGTATTTTTGCACCTTTCACCAAAATGTTGTTGCTGAGTATCCTTTGGGATAGATTCTCCCTAGGGTGAATGGGTCAAGCTACAGGGGTTGAAACCATTCACCAAAATGTAGTTGTTGAGTTTCCTCTAGGTTAGATTCTCCCTAGGGAAAATAGGTTCAGCTACAAGGGTTGAAAAGCTTCTTTCATAATCCTCTGGTCTTATGCCTGATTCATCTGAGTTTCACATCAAAAAATTCAAAAATAAATTATGAAAGTAAGTTTCTATGGTTTGATGACAACTTTGACAACTGTGCAACTTTGACAAAATTTCTGATTTTTCTCCTTCGATAGATTTTCAATCCTTCTTCAATCTAATATCTACAAAACACATAGGAGGGAAAAATAAAATAAAATTGATGAATGGGGGTTTGCCATGGTCAAACCCCATTTTGGTAATTAAACCTTGAATTGAAATATTGAAGCATGAAAGGAATGATGAATGAACAAGTGTTATGGTGCAACTCCCCAAACCCTTGATTTGGAACCCTTGAAGTCCTGAAACTTCATACATCTCTCCAAGGCATTGATCTTGCATTAACTAGCTTGATTGATGATGTGATCTGGATTCTTGAATCTTGATTTGAAACTTGAAATATACATCACAATGTTAGCTGCAAAAACATGCATGAATGATGATAATCTTGACATGATGCTTGAGATTTTGAAAGTTATAACAAATGCTTTATAAATCTACTCTTCAATGCTATTGACAATAATATTTTCTCATATGAAAGTTTCCCTCTTGCTAGATGTCTTGAATTGATAAAAAGACCTTGCATTTATAGTTAATTCTCTAATTTCTTGAAAATTAAACATTAAACTTTTCCAACATTTAAAATTTGAATTTGGGACCATAAAATTAATTTCAAAAAAATATTAAAAATTGGGTTATAAGGCTTAAGGGGGACCCATTCACCCTTGGGAAAATGGGTCTTAGAACCTAAGCGTAGAACACACTTTCTAAGATGTTAAATTAAGTATAGGCATTAATTAATTGTGGGTTCTCCCTCCAGAAAATACAATTAATTGGGATTATAGATGCATAATTGGATCAATTAGATTAATAATTAAGTCCAATTTAATTAAGGGACCCAAACTTAGTGTGAAATGTAAAGGAGTACATTTTTTAACACTATAGTAATTCTTATCATCAATGGATACCTTAGGACATTTTACCGAATCCTAATTATTTGTGTGAAGGTTATACCCTAACAAAATTTATTAAAGCTTGATGTAGTGTCAAATCAAGTATAATCATGTTTTGTACTTAGTTAGGCTTTAACACTTGTTTCAATCTTGATTTTGGGTTTACTCACCTCTCTTTGGCATATGTTGGTAGTGAGGTGAATTCCTTGGATAAATTTATCCCTTTAGATTCATCACCCTTATTATCAAAGAGTCCCAACCTTTCATAATCTTTCATTTGAAGAGTCACAACCCTTCATATTAGGAGTCACAACCTTCCTCATGTCATGACTATTTGTGAAGACCAAAATTAATTCATTTATAGAACTACTTAAGGTTCTATTCTCAATGACATTATGGATGTTTTCTCAAAGAAAATGCTCCCCCCTTTATAATAATTTTGAGGGAAGACACATCTTTTACTTAAGTAGTACAGTTCTTCCTTATTGCATTGGGATGCTAATAATAATTCAATGTTAGATAAGTTAATTTTGTTAGTTCTTATCAATTCATGAAGCATTTTGACAGATAATTTTTTAACATTTACATAATTCTTAAGCATAAAGTAATCATATGGATCAGTCTTGTCAAAGATAAATTTCTCATGAAGAAAACACATAGATATGCACAATACATGAAATATATGTAAGACATGAAGCATGAAGCATACATATGAAGTATATGAAGCATACACATAATGCACGTGAATACATGTAATACATGAAGTATACATAAAAAGCATGAAGCATACACATGAATACATGTAAGTCACAAGTATGCACTTGAATACACATAACGCATAAGGTATACATCAATACATGTAAGTCACAAGGTATTTAGATGAATACATTTCATACATAAAGTATACACATAAATACATTTGAGACATGAAGCATGAAGCATACATGTGAATACATGAAGCATACATGTAAGTCATGAAGTATATGCATGAATACAAAGTGCACACTTGGAAGGAAAATGCATTATTGGCTTACTTAAGAAGAAAGCTGAATAGTTAGTTCTAATTGAATGATAGTTAAAGTATGTATGCCCCATTGGTTGGTAGGAACATGCTCTGATACCAATTATAATATCCCTCTGCCAATTTTCCTACTGTAGATAAATTGTAGCAAATTGGGGTTAAGAGTTTGACTTACCAAATAAATATATCTTTAATGATGCAATCCTAGGATTGACTCCTACAATCACCACATGAACAATATATACAATATATATATAACCAACGAATAGCTATAATTCTCAGGTGTGCTTAAGGGAACTATAGCATGTTACGTCACTATATCCTCCTGGGTGAACCCCACCACTATGGCTAGTCAACTATCTTTCTAGACCTAAGGCGAGTATGGTAGGGTGCAATAGGGGTGGGGTTCACCTAGGAGGTGGGAGGGTGGGAGTTATAGGTGAGGTAGATTAATTGTGGAGTAACATGGCCCTAATTTGAATAGATAGTAGGGGTGGGTGGGAGGAACTATAGAGAGGGAGGGGGGGTTTGGGGGGGAATTCTAGGCTTTATCCTCCTATGGAATTATAGATGAATTGAAGAAACGCCTACCTCTTGCATGCAACCAACCCGCACCTCATCTAATCTAAACCTAGTAGTGGATCCAGTTTACCTTGTTGATTGGGCCTACCTAAATTAGTTTCTATCATGGATGTCCATTGATCAAGGAGAAATTGCTCAATTCCCTTGCTCCCATACAAAACGGGATACTCTCTATGGAATGAGAAGTGAACCCTACTCCCATTCGAACCAACCAATCTGATTTGGCCTTTTTCCAATTTCACTAAATAGTTGAGTATCTCCTAGATGTCTTGACCACTCCATTGGGGTGGGTGGAGGGAGATAGTTGGGTGATCGAAGAGTGAGCCCCTCTGGATAGAGGGGATCTAGGATGGATAAAGAGCCCCCACTACTTGCCAACTACCAACTGATCTGATTATAGCACACTCGATCAGTAAGAAGTATCTCGAATATGTATTTCCAACTGAAGGTGGATCACCTACAACCTGTTGATCTCAAATGAATAATTGCAATATAAAGGTCTATGACAAAGGAGCGGGAGAGCAACTCTCTCACATGCATATTTTGAATCGAGGGACAAGAGGAATAGAAGAGGGAATTGAATGCAAGATTATTGATTGCCCTATTGATTCTTAGTTGAGAAGACACGAGGGAAAGGCAGTGGAATGGAAGAGAAGGGTGGCCCACTTTTGGAATGAGAGGTTTTTGATATGTGGCACAAAATACTCTTCATCTCCACCCAAACCCACCTCCCTATCTTCTTCCCAAATGGCGGATAGGAACTCCACTCCTCATGGATAGCTATGGATAAGCTTTGATACCCCCTTCATTTGTTCAAACCTATTGGATTAGGGAAGGAAGGGATGTCTATAGAAGAGCAATTTATATATATATATATATATATATATATATATATATATATATATATATATATATATATATATAATATCACATCCATAGATTATCAATAATGCAAGCATATTAAGATTTTGGGAGAAGGGACATGATGGGTCCGCCCAAAGCCATTTCTACACCAAGCCTAAGAGGGTGTCTACCACATCCCTCTCCCTTGGCAACTTGATCTATTTTCTCCATCAATGTCTCAACTCCCCGAAGACACTTGACATCTTGTGGAGTTGGGTGGGGGTCGCAAGTGGGCTCTTTTGGCTCTTTGTGTAAGTGCCCTCTAGTCCTATGAGCCATTAAGTCAACTCTAGAATGACCCTTACTTAGTCTTGTTTATCAATCCAACCTAGGCCCTTTCTACAAGGTGGGTTTCAAAAAATCAAGCATATCACATATTCCATCACAAGAACATATACCAAAATATTATTTATTATCCTTAGCAATATATATACATATGTAAAATAATGATTGGTACAAAATATCCAATATGACCTTGAATATATATGTATGTCTGATAGTAATGATTTGTTGCACTGGAATGGATTAGCTTCCCTTTTTTATTGTTGATTTGTATCTTTCTCATCTTTGATCAATCTCTTATTAACACTCATAAGATATCGTTAACTTGTAAATCAAGTAAATAAGATTATATTATCCATACTTATGTTAAAGTGTCATAATTACTTATAAGGCTCAATAATTGGTGCAAGCATCATTATTGCATAATCATTTATGTGTGTGTGTGTTTTATATATATACATATATAATTATTACTAAGTTTGCATCGTATGAATATATATATATATATATATATATATATATAATTCTAATTATAATTGTATTAAACTTAATTTCCTTATTATTGATTTATCCTACATCTTATCCTACATCTTCATATATCTCTCATTGGACCATCTTATTCACACCTACCTCTTCTTCATATCTGCTCTTTTAATCAAATATAATTTTTTTGTTATGTTCCTTGATTGACTTCCCATTCGTAGCCTACTGCATTTTTTTATTATAGATTATTCCTTACTTTTGATTGCTTCTGATATCAGACTTTTTTAGACATTCTCTGCCTTGCTACTATTTCAACTTAGATTTCCTATTCCTTTTCATTCTTATCCCATCTTATCCAAAGCACAATTATCATTTATATCTTCATGTCCCAATGAGAAGACATACCTCTTCAACTATTATGAGGTGACATACCCCTTTGTTTGTCAAGTTGATCATTGCTTTTCCTTTAACAAATTGAGCACAAAATCATTGGATATAACTTCTTTTCTATATGTATCAATCCCTTCCCAAACTATCATCATTGCCTTTACAAATCGTTTCTTAAATAAATTGTTATCTACCTAATCATTTATAATGCATTGGTGCTTTCTTGGTTTAGAATAATTACTACCACGTAGGTTAGAATAATCATTGCCCCTTTTAGAATAATTGTTTCCTATTGAAATTGATGATTATTTGCTTAAATAATTGTCACCATCATTGTATAATTTAAATTTATACATTTTATATTAATAAATTATTATTTAATATTATATATATAATTTGATATTTACTTTTGTATTTATATTATTATTTTATTTATTAATTTATTTATATGTCCAATTTCGGGGCATGACATAATCCTCCCAAGCTTTCACATGTTTTGCAAATAAAATAAAAGAAATGGACCACCTAGGGGAGAGGACCCAGTAGTTGTGCACCCTAACTTCGTGCTTCTAATTATCCTACGTGGAAATTTCAAATCACTCCCAATTTTTTACAGTAGCTTACTTGGCAAGTCCCCTGCTTATAACTAAGGTTTCAGGGCCACATCATCAAATATGATGCCACATCAGCATGCTTTTTGTCAAGGTGTCCAAAAAGGCCCAAAAAAAAAGTGAGACCAATACTTGTGCATTCACATCATGTTTTATTGAGCGCTGATGTTGAATCACATGTTTGGTTGCTTTTTAGATCAAAGGAATACATTTTGTTTAATTATGGGTAGTCATCATCAACACTAACAACTTAAAAGTCACAACTATTGGTCCAATATTGATAAAAATATTGGACATTATATAAACAACTACTATCACAACTATTGAAACATGCTCAGGTACTAGGTCCTCTCCCCTACCAAAGGCCAACCTGGCCCACAAAGGTTGCAGCTTTCATAGACTTGTCGTTAATGAAAATGGCAGTCTGGCAGTTTAAATTCATGTTTCTTTACTTGAAATAAAACTATTTCAGAACTGACATTGCAAATTTGCAGCTGAAGAGGTTAAACGATCATGCCTTAGAGTTTAGGGTAGGAGCGAGTCCTCAGGTAAAACCATAATTGGTTGAGCGTAGGAGACGCGTCCGTGGCCCTCATGACAGTATTTTGACATACACAGACAGCAATATAATAACAATAAAAGTAACCATGACTGCAGTGACAACAACCACAGTAGTGTAACCGTAATAAATATATTCGGATTGACTAAGGATATAAATTAAATGTATGATGACAGCAGTATAACAACAAGAAAAACTCAATCAATGACAGTAGTGACAACAGCGACAATAGTATAATAGAAATAAATGTATCATGATTGATATTCATAGTCAATGATATAGGTTATTTAATAGTTAACACTAACTGCAATAAATATATTCAGATTGATTACTAATGATGTAAGTTAAATGTATCATGACGGCGTGACGGCAGTATAACAAAATAAAAATAAAAATAACAATGTTGTCAGACAGCAGTGACAACATCGACAGTAGTATAATAGCAATAAATTTATCATGCTTGATATTCATAGTCAATGATATAAGCTACTTAACAGTTAACACTAACTGCTTTATTTTGAATTTTTTCCCTATAACTATAAGTCAAGGTGCTATTGAGATGCCCGTCAAGCCGCTGCCTTCAGAAAAAGTTATGTTTGTAGTCTTTGCTATGGAAGACGATAAAGCTCTAGAGTCAGATGGTTGTCTGTTGCTATTTATCCAACACTCTTGGGAAATTGTTCAAGATGATGTGGTTGCAATAGTGATGATAATTTTTTTAGGTTCAAGAAGTATTTACAAATAAATAAACTAACACTTTTTTAATTCTCGCTCTTAAATAGGTGAGAATAAAAGATTTGAAGCACTTTAAATCATTTAGTTTGTGCAATTAGAAGATATGCTTTGAAGGTTTTAGCTATGTGATTTTAAGTTCTTTTATCTAACACAACATTTTTTCATCAAGATGTAAGTTCAAAATTGTGTTCTATTTTTATAAAGGAAATAATCAATATTAATATAATCTTTTAACTTGAATAAATAGCAACCATTCGATTAATTTTTATTTTTATTTTTAGTGATTCAATTCACAGTAACTACCAACTTACTTGATCAAGCATCTTCCATCTAATTAGAATTACTGACCTCATAAATTTTTCAACCATAATCATTGCAAAGACTCTACACTACAACTCATATGCTTACACTAGAAAGTAGTATCCTCTCCATGGTAAGTTCGTTCCTAGACTTAGAGTTTAATCCACAAGGGTTCATTCGTGATGACTGATGGCACCCACCTCCTCGCAGGCACCCCAAAACTCAATGAAATCCAATCATTACTAAGACATTTATTTGAAGATATCCTAGGAGTGTTTTGCATGATGACATCAATATTAAGTGAAGCTTTCTTTGATGGTTTTGTTTCTTTCAAAGGACACTAACCAATACCACTAGTTATTTCTTGTGCATTAGGCTCGATAGTGACACTGATACCTTAATCTCTAGCACCACATCCTTTTCCACTATAACCAGGTTATTTCAAGAGTTCATAACCCCTTCCATAAAGATTTTCCATCACTTTTGGATTTGGTGGTTTCTCATAATCACACTCTTCATATGTGGATGTATAATTTCTGTTTTCCTCTTCTTTTCTAAAATTTGTGGACTCGCATGCTTTTGATGACTCAACTTGTGTTGATATTATGTTTGTTTATTTCTCTTTTCCTAGTTTGTGTGTAATCTTGTATTCTCCCATGAATGTAGGTGTGAAATCCAATGAACCCCAATCATCATCCAATAGCTTTGTGACTATTCAATATTGCTCTCTTTTTTTCTTCATGCATGCGGTCCACTTTTGAAGTTGGTACCAATATTTTCAAAGGACTTATCTTTCTTAGTGTGCAAACAAATTTCTAGATGAGGGAAAACCTTGATTGTGTAAACCTTGTTGTTCTAGACATACTTTATTAAATGAGGAAGAGTTGAAGCTACCTCATTCATTTCATGAATCCAAGGTCTACCCAAGAGAAGATTATATGAAAGATTATTGGGCATGACATGAATAGAGTTTGCAATGTGACCTTTCCAACTCTAATTGGAAATGTTATCACACTAAGAGGATGTGTTCCCACATTATGAAATCTACAAATAGATAAAGCATTAGGTTCAATCATATCCTTGCCCACTCCAATCTCATCTAAAAGGATTACACTACACATATTTAGAGCTCAACCATTATTAATGAGAGTTCACTTTATCCCACGCTTATTAATGAAAACCATTATCATAAAAGCTTCATTTTTCTTTTACACTTCTAATGTAGGTAATTTATGTTGATGGAATATAATGCCTAAGTTGATTGAGTTTATACCTTAAATTAGAGCTTCTAAATCATTTGGTTGCACACTAAGAGGGATAAAAACTTGTTGCAAGGAATTTTAAAGCATGCTATGTTAATTAGGTGAAACTTGAATAAGATCCCATAAGGATCTATCTTAGTAGGAGTTCTTTTGAGTCGTTCCACTAGATCATACTCCTTTCCATTGTGCAAATGCAATTGAGGAGCACTAGGAAAGATAGGTTGAGGTAATGGTAATGAAGTAGGTATGGTTTGTGGTTTCCTATTGTTCCTTATGTTATATGCATGAAAAATAGTATGGTAGCTCAGTTGCTATGAAAAAATTTTACTAGTAAGTTGCCTTGAAAATTTTAAGATAACTCCTTGAGGTTTTGGTTGGTGTTGTGGTGGTCCTATTATAGGGAGTGGCTTAACAGATGACTTGGGAGGTTGAATAATTAAAGTAATCTTAGGAGGTTCAATGATTACATGACTCTTAGGAGTTCCAATGATTAGAGGACTCTCAGGAGGTCTAATAATCAAGGGAGATATAATGTTCAAAACCTAAATAGACTTATCCTCTTTTTTTTTAATCTTTTAACAAAGGGGAGTCTAGTGTCACCTTATCATCTTCATCTAAGGAAACCACATTAGTATTATTTGAAATACATGTAGCAATTCTACCATAGTTAGTTTTTTAAAGATAACTTCATCAGAAGTAGGGGAGGCATCAAGAGAAGAAAAATTATGATTTTATTTCTTACCAATGATTGAATTTTTTTGTTCAATTATATGCTCCCAAGTTAGAGAAGCATTAGGAGATGAAGAAACAAGATTGTCATGACTCTCAATGAGTGGGTCTCCTAACATCAAAATATCTTCTTCACAAATAGGAGAGATATTGGGAGAAGAAAAAATCTGAATGTCATGATTGGCCAAAATTGCATCCTCTTTCACTAAAAAATTCTCACAAGTGGGAGATGAATGGATATTAGGTAAGGTATTGCTAAGAAATGTGTTAATGATCTCATTCTCTTGTGCCATAATATTTTCCCCATTATGAGAGATTTTAGAAGAGGAGATTTCAAGATTGTCATGACTCTCAATGGGTGTATCTTCTAACACACAAATACCTTCACCACAAGTAGGAGAGGTATTGGGAGAAGATAAACTATGCTTATCATGATTTTCTATGCTTGCATCCTCTTGTATCAAAACACTTTCACAAATAGGAGAGATATTAGGGGATGAGTGAAGGATAGGCAATGTGGTATTAAGGGATATGTCAAAAATTTCACTCTCTTGCACTAAGAGACTCTCATAACTAGAAAATAGATTGAACTTGAATGAATAACATTTTTGGTTCTTATTCCTAAGAAACTGGGGTGGTGGACTTTGATTATTTTAGAAAAATAAGCCTATGTAATTCTTTATATAAACTCATTTCGAAGGATCTAACCTCAAGGATCCTCTTAATCTTGCCTACCTTAATTGCACCCCAATAGAATGGTTTTGTTCTTGGCAGACAAATCCTTGATTCTATTATCACTGTGCATGAGAACATTCATTCATTGGCGGTATAAAAAACTGAAGGCTTTCTCCTTAAACTTGATATTTCAAAAGCCTACGATAGAGTGGATTGTAAATTCTTGTTTAAAATCTTAAATTCTTTTGGGTTCAGCAATAGGGTTCTTCAGTTGGTGGAGTAGTTAGTTACTACTACCTCAATTGTTGTTATGGTTAATGGTTCCCTGTCAACTTTTTTTCAAAGCTCAAAAGGGCTTAGACATGGAGATCCTATCTCGCATATTCTTTTTACTATCATGGTTGAATGTTTAGGAAGAAATTTGAGAAGGTTGATTGATCAAAGATCTATTGCTGGCCTTAAACCATCTTCAAATAATCTGATTTGTTCTCATCAACAGTTTGTTGATGATACAATGCTGATAGGCAGATCAACGGTTTCTAGGGGAAAAACTTTGAAATTTTTTTTGGATGCTTATGGGAGGGCATCTGGTGAGATGATCAATAAACACAAAAGCTCTCTCTTCTTCTTTAACACTCCCATGCACAAATAGTTGAAGATTGCAAGAATTCTTCATTGTAGGGTGGAATCTTTACCTGCTACCTACCTTGGTTTACCCTTATGCCTTAAACCTCCAGATTCCTTCTGGGTTTCATTGGTTGAAATATTTTGCAAAAAAATTGCTGGTTGGAAAGGAGCCTACCTCAGTCAAGCTGGTAAACTCTAGCTCCTAAAAGCTTCTCTACAAAACCTTCCTATCTATGCTTTAAGTTTATTCAAGATATCAATGGAAAGCCTGCTCTCTTAATCCTTTTCTACGAAGACTATGGGCTTTTTCTTTTCCTCGTGGCCTAGGCAATATGATAAGAACGAAATCATAGGATTTTCTGGGACAAGGAATTGTTGGAGGATATAGTGTTTGATAAAATATTCAAATTGATAAAAGAGAATTTCTCTGTTATCCCCCAAAAAGAGTGTAATCCTGAGATTGTGGTTTGTTCTTCCTATGATCTTAGTACCACTAAGGAATGGAAAATAAATTGTGATATCTCTTGTGTTCCTAAACTGGCTAAGAAATCTAGGGAAGGAGTTTGTTGGACTTTTCCACCAAATGGCTGGATCAAAGCAAACTTTGACGGAGCTGCAAAAGGTAATCTTTGTATGGTGGGTTGTGGGGGTGTAATAAGGGATTCATATGGCAATTTCCTTGGTGCAATTGCTACCCCCTTGGGATCTCAAACCAATCATTTAGCTGGAGCTACCGAAGATTTTCATATTGTTAATCTAACCTCCAGAATGAATTCTAAAAATCTTTGTCTGGAAGGGGATTCAAAAAATATAATTGATTTTCTTAGTGGTAGGTCCCCTTGTTGTTGGACCATAAAGACTTGGATTGAGGAAGCTAAGTCTTTTCTAGAGAATTTTGACAATATAAAAATTTCAGATGCCTTTAGAGAAGCAAATGCGGTGGCAAATTTTTTGTGAATGTTGGGGCTAAAAGTGTTTGACAACACAAGTGGCTAAAGACAAGTGATCTTCATGCTGATGTCGAAGCCTTAATGAATTATGATGGATTGCATGGGAAAGAAGCGAGTCACTCTTTTAATGATGATGGGATGGGACGAGCATTTCAAAATTATTAGATTGTATGGGGCCGAGTGGATTAGCTTAGCATGCTTTGTGGGGTTTGAGGTCTGACAGAGCCATCTTGTACCAAGTTTTATCCCTGATATCCACTGATACACTGTGATTACTAAAATGAGAGGTGAAAGAAAGAGAATAGAGCCTAACAACTTTGAATTGCACACCAAAAATACCAAAGTATGGAACAAAATAAAAAGTGGGTGTTTGCTTCCTTTTGTTGAGAAACTCCATGGACCAGATGATGATGCTACTGAGTTTTTTGAGAAGAATTGGAACAACGAAGAAATTACCTTGTTTGGAAGAAAAGTCCAGATTGACGAAATTCTCATTGCCGAGGTTACTAGAATACCCATAGAAGAACATAAATTCTTTTGTTATAGGAAGTTTTCCAATGAAGGTGTGGTTAGATTCCATAAGATAGAAAAAGAGAAGATGAAATTAGTCAAGGTTTCTAATAGCTATTTTGAGGCAGACACCATCAAAGCCCTATGGAGAAAAGTTGTGTGTCATAATGGAGTACATTACTCTATATGGACGCTTCACAAGGGTCTATAGGCACCACTTTGTCTTGCTAAATCATTTCTCCCTTAAGGTCAGAGTGTTTCTTCCTTATTATTTGCTCTGCTCTTTAAGAAATAGTTTGGAGGATCATAGGAGAAACCCCAAAAGGTATATGATTTTACACATGGGCTTGATAAGGTTAATTTATGAAAATTTTCAAAGAATGTTGGCCCTCTCTAATCATGTTGCCTCCTCCGCCTCAGAGGATGATGACACTGAACCCAACTGCTCAGGGGTTAAAATGTTTGTTGGCCATGATAATTTGGTTTTGGACCCTCCTCTTATCCAGCTTGATTTGATTACCCATGTCCATAAGCCCCAGTCTATTAAAGCTTGTTTTGTCTCTGTGCCCTATTGTTTGAACCCCAATGTTAAAGCTATTGGATCTCTATCTTCAGTTAAAAAACTTGTCTCTTACCCTGAGGACACACCTGAAGAGAAGTCTAAGGATCTTGGTGCTATTAATGCTTCTTCTTATACCCCCTGACTATTAGGAATGAGGGAACCAAGTCTCTGAGGGCCGTAGACTCTGCAATAAACTTTCTCAACCCTGACAAGGAACCCTCAGTTGATTTTTTGAGGATTTCTAGGAGTAATTCCATAGATCACTCTAGAATGTCTAAATGGTTTTTCCATGAAATCAATGATTTGAAAATTAAAAATTGGGCTCTTCAAAGTAAATTAGATGATTTGGAAGCCAGGGTTACTATGTTAAGAGGGATGAAGAGTGAATACAGAATTCAACTAGGAAGGAGGGTAGGGACAGTGTGGAAAAGGATAGGAGGTTTGATTCTGAGTTTGAAAAATTGAAAGACATGATGAAAATTACTGAACAAAACCATCGAATTGCAAAGCACAATTCTATCATTTAATCAATGCCATGATAGAAAAACTAGACAAAGCTCAGAATTGTTCATTGACTATTGATCTAGAGAAAGAGAAAGACCAAGAAGAATAAGCAGGGATTTCGAAGCGAACAAGAGCTAACTTGAAAAGGAAAGCGGGCTCCACCCCAAAGATGATTCAAACATTCAAAAAGGGGGTACAAGATATGCAGGAGTTGGAGGCTGAGGCAGAGAATATTATGAAAACCTTGGATTAGCGGATGTTGGGCTTTGGTCTAGCATTTTGTTCACTTTTTGAGGGCCTTGTTTGGCCTTTTTGGTGCCTGCGGTTTCTTGATTTATCTTTCTTTGCAGCCTATTTTTTCTGGTGGACTTTTTTGTTCCATTATGTTTGCTGTTGTAAACTTTGTGGTTTTGGGTCCCTGTAAAACCCATTTTTTCCTTTTATCAAAAAAAATCTTGTTAATGAGCCCGTCTTTGGCATACTTGGAAAGTAAAGATACTAACATTGTGAATTTTTAGTGTACCAAAAATGAAAAGTAAATCTATACAACTTGTGTAATTCTTTAGAAATGTAAACAATTGTCATATAGATTTTATGTTTTTCAATACTAAAATAAATTTGGAATGATTTAAAATGGCTACACTAAAAATATTATTAGACCTAATGCATAAAATAAAACTTCTTGAAAATTGACAAACTAAAACAGTGGTTTAGCAACGGATTTGGGAATTATAGAAAGCCACAAAAAATTTCAAAAAATCTAGTTTTCATAGGCCCTCAAGAACTCCTTCGCCCAAGGGCTAATGGGTCGTTGTATAGGGCTTTTAAAAATAAAAAATATAAATTCTAATTTGTTATTTGTTCCTTTTTTTCTCAAGTTGCAAATTGTTGTTTTTGATAAAAGGAAAAAATGGGTTTTACAGGGACCGGAAACCACAAAGTTTACAACAATAGAGAGAAAGGAACAAAACGTCCACTAGAAAAAATAGGCTACAAAGAAGGAAAAAACCAGAAAGACACCGTAGCCACCAAAAAGGCCAGACAAGGCCAACAAAAAGCCAACAAAATGCTAGACCAAAGCCCAACATCCACTAATCCATGGATTTCAAAAACTTCTCTGCCTCAACTTCCATCTCCTGCATTTCCTGTACCCCCTTTTTGAATGTTTGGATCATCTTTGGGGTAGGCGACACTTTTCTTTTCAAGTTAGCTCTAGTACACGTCAATGAGATCCCAACTTCTTCTTCCTGGTCTTTTTCTTTCTCCAAGTCAACAATCAACGAACCGCTTTGAGCTTTGTAGTTTTTCTATCATGGTGTTGATTATAATAGAATTTTGTTTTGCAATTTTATGGTTCTATTTTGTAATTTTCTTCATTGTGTCTTTTACTTTTTCAATCTCAGAATCAAACCTCCTATCCTTTTCCACACTATCCCTGCCCTACTTCCTAGTTGAAGTCTATGTTCGCTCTTCATCCCTCTTACTTAGCCCAGTAACCCTTACTTCCATTTCATGCAATTTATTTTGAAGAGCCCAGTTTTTAATTTTCAAATCATTGATTTCATGGAAAACCCATTTAGACATTCTAAAGTGATCTATAGCATTACTCCTAGAAAGCCCCAAAAAATTAGCTGAAGGTTGTTTGTCAGGGTTGAGAAGTTTTTTTTTTGCAGAGTCTGCAGCTCTAGGGGACCTGATTCCCTCATTCCTAACAGTCTGTGGAGTAGAAGAAGCATCATTTCCAGCACTGGGATCCTTAGACTTCTCTTTAGGTGTGTCCTCAGGGTAAGAGACAAGTTTGTTAGCCGAAGATAAAGAGCCAACAACTTTATCTTTAGGGTTCAAACAAATGGGCACATAAACAAAACAAACTTTAGGGTTCAAACAACCGGGCACAAAGACAAAACAAACTTTAACAGGCTGGGGCTTTTGATCATGGGTGATCACATTAGATTGGAAAAGAGGAGGGTTCATAATCAACTTATCATGGCCCGTAAAAGTTTTAACCCCTAAGCAGTTGGGTTCAGTGTCATCATCCTCCGAGGTGGAGGAGGCAACAGGATTAGAGATGGTTGACATTCTTTGAAAATGTTCATAAATTAACCATATCAAGCCCATGTGTAAAATCAGATACCTTTTGGGATTTCTCCTATGGTCCTCCAAACTATTTCTTAAAGAGCAGAACAAAAAATAAGGGAGAGACACTCTAACCTTATGACGGAAGTGATTTAGCAGTACCAAGTGGTACCTATAGACCCTGGCGAAGCATCCATCCAGAGTGATGTATTCCATAATGACCCACAAAACCTTTCTCCATAGGGCTTTAATGGTGTCCGCCTCATAATAGTTGTTAGAAACCTTGACCAGTTTCATATTTTCTTTTTCTGTCTTCGAGAATCTAACCTCAACTTCATTTGAAAACTTCCTATCCCTAAATAATTTATGTTCTTTCATGGGAATGCCAGTAACCTCAGCAATGAGAGTTTCATCTATCTAGACTTTTCTTCCAAATAGGGTAATTCCCCGTTGTTCAAGTTCTACTCAAAAAACACAATAGCCTCATCCTCTAGGCCATGTAGTTTCTCAATAAAAGGAAGTAGGCCCCCACTTTTAATTTTACTCTAGACTTTGGTATTTTTGGTATGTAATTCAAAACTATTAGGTTCTATTCTCTTTCTTTCACCTCCCATTTTAGAAATCATAGTGTAGCCATGGATATCTGGGATCAAGATCTGGTACAAGATGGCTTCGTCAGACCTCAGACCGCACAAAGCATGCCATGCTAACTTACAACACAAGCTAGTCCACTCGACCCCATACAATCTAATGATTTTGAAATGCACATCCTGTCCCATCATCATTAAGAGAGTAACTCACTTCTTTCCCATGCAACGCATCATAATTCAATAGGGCTTGGACATCAGCATGAAGATCACTTTTCTTTTGTCACATATGTTGTCCAAAACTCTTAACCCCAACATTAGCAAAAAAACCGCCACCACATTTGCATCATGAAAGGCATGTGAAACTTTTATATTGTCAAACTTACCTAGCAAAGACTTAGCTTCCTCAATCCAAGTCTTAATAGACCAAGAGGGGGGGACCTACCACAAAGACATTCAATTATATTTTTTGAATCCCCTTCTAGCCAAATATTTTTACAATTCATTCTGGAAGCAAGATTAACAATATGAAAAACTCTGGCAGCTTCAGCAAAATGATTAGTTTGAGACCCCAGGGGGGTAGCAACAGCACTAAGAAAATTTCCATATGAATCCCTTATTACCTTTTGCAGCTCCATCAAATTTTGCTTTGATCCAACCATCTGGCGGAAAAATCCAGTAGACACCTTCCCTAGACATTTTAGCCAGCTTCATAACACAAGAGATATCACTAATAATTTTCCATTCCTTAGCGATATTAAGATCATAGGGAGAACAAACCACCATCTTAGGATCACACTCCTTTTGGGGGACAACAAAGAAATTATCTTTAATCAATATGAAATTTTTATCAAACACTATATCCTCTGACGTTTCCTTGTCCCTGAAAATCTTGTGATTTCTTTCTTTCTAAATTCCCCAAGCCACATGAGGAAAAGAAAAATCCCAAAGTCTTTTTATAAAAGGATTAAGAGAGGGGGCCTTCCATTGAATAAAAAAGTCTTCAACGGTCACCGGGGCACCCAAGAAAAGTGTCAACACTTATGAAGTTTTTTCCACACCATAGTAGCAAAAGGGAAATGAATAAAAAGATGATTAATAGATTCAGCCTCATAGTTACAAAGATAAAATCTATTGGGAAATTGAAAACCTCTCTTGCAAAGATTATCAATTGTAAGCACTTTCTTTTTAAGCAAAGCCCAGAAGAAAAAAATAACTTTAGGTAAAAGATGTTTGATCCAGGCTTGTGACCAGAGAGGAAGGGGAACCTGGGAATGCAAAAGTCTAGCAACTGCTGACAAAATAGAGAAATTCCCCAAAGGTTCATCCTTTGAAACAAGACTATCCTTCTGATTCTGGCTCAATCTAACAAAAAGCAAAGAGGATTGAATAGGGACCAAGGCATGACTAACTTGATAGAGATCCACCCACTTTCGATTCACCCAAAAGGCTTTGACATAAAGACAAAAAGTAGTTTTGTAAATAACAACCCATCTACTATAAGCTTCATCCTAAGCAAGGGGTTCATTTTGCAGCTATCTTTCATCCCAAAATCTAATCTGACTCCCATTCCTGACAAGCCGACTCAGACCAGATTCCACCACCTTATTCCCAACCAACATATAATTCCAACAACATGATCCTCTTGGAAGAAGGGGATTCTCTATCAATGCCTTAGGGAGTTTTTATTTTTCATATACTTGCTTTTCATAATTTCAATCCATTCCCCTAAGGAAGAGAAGAGTCTCTAGATTTTTTTGGCCAAAAGAGATTTATTCAATAGTCTAATTTTCCTTAGCCCTAATCCTCTACCCTTTTCTGTCTACACAGTACATCCGAACCGACTAAAGGCAGTCTTTTTCTTTCTTCAACACCTGACCAAAGGAATATTTTTTTGAATCTTTTCAATTGCTTCAACATATTTAGTCGGGATCTTGAAAAGACTTAAAGCATACATAGGCAGGTTCTACAAAGAAGCTTTTAGGAGCTGGAGTTTACCAGCTTGACTAAGGCGAGCTCCTTTCCAGATTTTGATGACCTAATGTAAGTAGATTTAGTGAAAAATTATGCAATATATGAAACTTTTTAAATGTAATTTTAATTCAATTTTTGGATATGAAAGATTGAACATACACTAAGATGCAGCAACTATACATAATCAATATAAAATACAAGAAATTTTTGGGATATTTTTAGATTTTAAATAAAGCAAATACAAATTTAAAACCCTATATGAAATGCAAGCTAATGAAATTCGGAAGGCTCTAGATGAAATGCAAATTAATGCAATGCAATGTTGACTAATTCAAATCCTAGATATAGGGTTTGAATGAACTTCAAATCAAAAAAATTATACTATAAGAACATTTGTCGAGTTCACCAAAATGGAAAATAGGAAAATAAGTTCACCAAAATAAAATAATAAAAGGGGGTATGATGCACCTATCTTCCTCTATCTCATTAGGAAAAAGGGGTCCCTCAAGCCAATCTTGATTGCCATCCCTTATGTGAGTCAACCTTGAAGGATATTTTTTTTCCTTTTAGTCCTAGGATGGGGTAGACTTGCTGAAAAAACAATTTCGGGAGAAAGATTAAAATTAGTAAATAAACCCAAAAATTCAAAGCAACAGTTGAAATCACAAGATTAAAACTTCATCTGATGAAACCTACAACTTTTTGGCATATTTGGGAAGGTTAATTATTTTTGCACCTTTCACCAAAATGTTGTTCCTGAGTATCCTTTGGGATAGATTCTCCTGAGGGTGAATGGATCAAGCTACAAGGGTTGAAACCTTTCACCAAAATGTTGTTGTTGAGTTTCCTCTAGGACAGATTCGTCCTAGGGAAAATAGGTTAAGCTACAAGGGTTGAAACACTTCTTTCATAATCCTCTGGTCTTATGTTTGATTCATCTGAGTTTCACAATAAAAAATTCAGGAATAAATTATGAAAGTAAGTTTCTATGGCTTGACGACAACTTTGACAACATTTCCAATTTTTCTCCTTCGATAGATTTTCAATCCTTCTTCAACCTAGTATCTACAAAACACACAAGAGAAAAAAATTGTTTGTTTTTGGTGAATTGGGTTTTTCCATGGTCAAACACCATTTTGGTAATTAAACCTTGAATTGAAATATTGAAGCATGAAAGGAATGATGAATGAACAAGTGTTATGGTGCAACTCCCCAAAACCTTGATTTGGATCCCTTGAAGGACTAAAACTTAATACATCTCTCCAAGGTATTGATCTTGGATGAACTAGCTTGATTGATGATGTGATCTTGATTCTTGAAATATACATCACAATGTTACCTCCAAAAACATGCATGAATGATGATAATCTTGACATGATTCTTGATATTTTGAATGTTGCAACAAATTCTTTAGAAACCTACTCTTCAATGCTATTGACAATAATATTTTCTCATATGAAAGTTTCCCTCTTGCTAGATGTCTTGAATTGATAAAAAGACCTTGCATTTATAGTTAATTCTCTAATTTCTTGAAAATCAAACATTAAACTTTGCCAACATTTAAAATTTAAATTTGGGTTCATAAAATTAATGTCAAAAAGATATTAAAAAATGGGTTATAAGGCTTAAGGGGGACCCATTCACCCTTGGGAAAATCGGTCTTAGACCCTAAGCCTAGAACACACTTTCTAGGATGTTAAATTAAGTATAGGCATTAATTAATTGTGGGTTCTCCCTTCAGAAAATACAATTAATTGGGATTATAGATGCATAATTGAATCAATTAGATTAATAATTAAGTCCAATTTAATTAAGGGACCCAAACTTAGTGTGAAATGTAAAGGAGTACATATTTTAACACTATAGTAATGCTTATCATAAATGGATACCTTAGGACATTTTACCAAATCCTAATTATTTGTGTGAAGGTTATACCCTAACAAAATTTATTAAAGCTTGATGTAGTGTCAAATCATGTATAATCATGTTTTGTACTTAGTTAGACTTTAACACTTGTTTCAATCTTGATTTTGGGTTTACTTGAACCTCTCTTTGGCATATGTTGGTGGTGAGGTGAATTCCTTGGATAAATTTATCCCTTTAGATTCATCACCCTTATTATCAAAGAGTCCCAACCTTTCATAATCTTTCATTTGAAGAGTCACAACCCTTCATATTAGGATTCAAAACCTTCCTCACATCATGACTATTTGTGAAGACCAAAATTAATTCATTTGTAGAACTTCTTAAGGCTCTATTCTCAATGACATTATGGATGTTTTTCTCAAAGAAAATGCTCCCCCCTTTATAACAATTTTGAGGGAAGACACATCTTTTACTTAAGTAGTTAAAATTATTCCTTATTGTATTGGGATACTAATAATAATTCAATGTTAGATAAGTTAATTTTTTTAGTTCTTCTCAATTCATGAAGTATTTTGAAAGACAATGTTTTAACATTTACATAATTCTTAAGCATAAAGTAATCATATGGATCGGTCTTGTCGAAGACACATTTCGCATGAAGCAAACACATAGATATGCATAGTACATGAAATATATGTAAGACATGAATGAAGCATACATATGGAGTATATGAAGCATATGCATAATACATGTGAATACATGTAATACATAAAGTATACATAGGAAGCATGAAGCATAACGTGAATACACATAATACATAAGGTATACATAAGAAGCATGAAGCATACATGTGAATACATTTAATACATAAAGTATACACAAGAAACATGAAATATACACATGAATACACACAATACAAGATGCATACACATAAGTCATGAAGTACACACTTGAATGCACATAACTCACAAAGTATACACTTCAATACATGTAACTCACAAGTATGCACTTGAATACACATAACGCATAAGGTATACATCAATACATGTAAGTCACAAAGTATTCAGATGAATACATGTCATACATAAAGTATACACATAAATACATTTGAGACATGAAGCATGCATGTAAGTCATGAAGTATATGGATGAATACAGAGTATACACGTGGAAGGAAAATGAATTATTGGCTTACTCAAGAAGAAAGTTGAATAGTTAGTTCTAATTGAATGATAGTTAAAGTAGGTACACCCTATTGGTTGGTAGGAACATGCTCTGATACCAATTATAATATTCCTTTGCCAGTTTTCCCTAGAATTTGCCTACTGTAGATAAATTGTAGCGAATTGGGGTTAAGAGTTTGTCTTACCAAATAAATATGATCTCTTTAATGATGCAATCTTAGGCTTGAATCCTATAATCACCACATGAATAATATATGCAATATATATATACTAACCAATGAATAGCTATAATTCTCGGGTGTGCTTAAGGGAACTATAACATGTTATGTCACTATATCCTCCTGGGTGAACCCCACCCCTATGGCCGGTGAACTATCTTTCTAGACCAAAGGTGATTATGCTAGGATGCGATAGGGGTGGGGTTCACCTAGGAGGTGGGAGGGTGGGAGTTATAGGTGAGGTAGATTCATTATGGAGTAACATGGGCCTAATTTGAATAGATAGTAGGGGTGGGTGGAGGAACTATAGATAGGGGGGTTGGGGGGAATTCTTGGCTTCATCCTCCCAGGGAATTAGAGATGAATTGAAGAAATTCCTACCTCTTGCATGCAACCAACCCACACCTCATCTAATCTAAACCTAGCAGTGGATCCGGTTTCCTTTGTTGATCGAGCCTGCCTAAGTTAGTTTCTATCATGCATGTCCATTGATCAAGTGGAAATTGCTTAATGCCCTTGCACCCATATGAAACAGGATACTCTCTATGGAATATGAAGTGAACCCTACTCCCATTCAAACCAACCAATCTGATTTGGCCTTCCGCTGATCTCACTTAATAGTTTAGTATCTCCTAGATGTCTTGACCACTCCACTGAGGTGGGTGGGGGGAGATAGTTGGGTGATCAAAGAGTGAGACCCTCCAGATAGAGGCGATCTAGGATGGTTAAAGCACCTTCACTACTTGCCAACTGCCAACTGATCCAATTATAGCACACCCGATCAATCAAAAGTTTCTTGAATATGTATTCCAAACTGAAGGTGGATCACCTACAACCTGTTGATCTCAAATGAATAATCAGAATAGAAAGGTCTATCACAAAGAAGGGGGAGAGAAAGTCTCTCACATACATATTTAAAATCGAGAGACGATAGGAACAGAAGAGGGAATTGAATGCAGGATTCACTAATACATTTGACTCCAAATCCGATGAAAGTTCATTGGAATTTTGAAAAACTTTTTTCGGAATTATTTCGTCAATTTTTTGACAAAATTTGAAATGTTGAAATTATGACCCAACATCATCAGCTGGGTTAGAATTTCAACATTTCAAATTTTTCAAAAAATCGATGAAATAATTCTAACAAAAGTTGGTCAAAATTTTAACAAACTTTCGTTAGAATTTGGAGTCAATTTTATTAGTGATTATTGACCACCCTATTGATTCTTACTTGAGAAGACACAAGGGAAAGGTAGTGGAATGGAAGAGAAGGGTGGCCCACTTTTGGAATGAGAGGTTTATGATACGTGGCATGAAATACTCTTCATCTCCAGCCGAACACACCTCCCTATCTTCTTCCCGAATGGCAGATAGGAACTCCACTCCTCATGGATAGCTAGGGATAAGCTCTAATACCCCCTTTGTTTGTTCTCACCTATTGGATTAGGGACGGAGGGGATGTCTATAGAAGAGTAGTCGAGTTATATATATATCACATCCATAGATTATCAGTAATGCAAGCATATTAAGATTTTGGGAGAAGGGACATGATGGGTCCACCCAAAGCCATTTCTACACCAAGCCTAAGAGGGTGTCTACCACATCCCTCTCCCTTGGCAGCTTGTATCTACTTTCTCCATCAATTTCTCAACTTCCCAAAGACACTTGCCATCTTGTGGAGTTGGGTGGGCGTCGCAAGTGGGCTCCTTTGGCTCTATGTGTAAGTGCCCTCTGGTCCTATGAGCCATTAAGTCAACTCTAGAATGACCCTTACTTAGCCTTGTTTACCAATCCACCCTAGGCCCTTTCTATAAGGTGGGTTTCAGACAATCAAGCATATCACATATTCCATCATAAGAACATATACTAAAATATTCTTTATTATCCTTAGCAATATATATACATATGTAAAATAATGATTGGTAGAAAATATCCAATATGACCTTGAATATATATGTATGTTTGATAGTAATGATTTGTTGCACTGGAATGGATTAGCTTCCCTTTTTGATTGTTGATTTGTATCTTTCTCATCTTTGATCAATATCTTATTAAAACTCATAAGATATCGTTAACGTAAAATTAAGTAAATAAGATTATATTATCCATAATTATGTTAAAGTGTCATAATTACTTATAAGGCTCAATAATTGGTGCAAGAATCATTATTGCATAATCATGTGTGTGTGTGTTTTATATATATACATATATAATTATTACTAAGTTTGCACCGTATGAAGTTATATATAATTATAATTATAATTGTATTAAACTTACTTTCGTTATTATTGATTTATCCTATGTCTTCATATATCTCTCATTGCACCATCTTATTCACACCTACCTCTTCTTCATATCTGCTCTTTTAATCAAATATAATCCTTTTGTTATGTTCCTTGATTGACTTCCCATTCGTTGCCTATTGCATTTTTTAATACAGATTATTCCTTACTTCTAATTGCTTCTCATATCAAACTTTTTTAGACATTCTCCACCCTGCTACTATTTCAACTTCGATTTCCTATTCCTTCTTATTCTTATCCCATCTTATCCAAAACACAATTATCATTTGTATCTTCATGTCCCAATGAGAAGACATACCTCTTCAACTATTATGAGGTGACATACCCCTTTGTTTGTCAAGTTGATCGTTGCTTTTCCTTTAACAAATTGAGCACAAAATCATTGGATATAACTTTTTCTCTCTATGTATTAATCCCTTCCCAAACTATCATTGTTGCCTCTACAAATCGTTTCTTAAATAAATCGTTATCTACCTAATCATTTATAATGCATTGGAGCTTTCTTGGTTTAGAATAATTACTACCACGTAGGTCAGAATAATCATTGTCCCTTTTAGAATAATTGTTGCCTATTATAATGGATGATTATTTGCTTAAATATTGTCACCATTAGTGTATAATTTAAATTTATACATTTTATATTAATAAATTATTATTTAATATTATATATAATTTGATATTTACTTTTGTATTTATATTATTATTATTTTATTTATTAATTTATTTATATGTCCAATTTCGGGGCATGACATAATGCTCCCAAGCTTTCACCTGTTTTGCAAATAAAATAAAAGAAATGGATCACCTACCAAAGACCAACCTGGCCCACAAAGGTTGCAGCTTTCATAGACTTGTCGTTTATGAAAATGGCAGTCTGGCACTTTAAATTCACGTTTCTTTACTTCAAATAAAACTATTTCAGAACTGATATTGCAAATTTGCAGCTCAAGAGCTTAAACAATCATGCCTTAGAGTTTAGGGCAGGAGCGGATCCTCAGGTAAAACCATAATTGGTTGAGCGTAGGAGACGCGTCCGTGGCCCTCATGACAGTATTTTGACATACGCAGACAACAATATAATAAAAATAAAATTAATCGTGACCGCAATGACTACAGCCATAGTAGTCTAACCACAATAAATATATTCAGATTGATTGCTAATGATGTAAGTTAAATGTATCATGACGGCAGTATAACAAATAAAATAAAATAAATAACAATGTTGTCAGACAGCAGTGACAACAACGACAGTAGTATAATAGCAATAAATGTATCATGCTTGATATTCATAGTCAATGATATAAGCTATTTAACAGTTAAAACTAACGGCATTAATTTAAATTTTTTCCCTACAACTATAAGTCAAGGTGCTAATGAGATGACCCTCAAGCCGCTGCCTTTAGAAAAAGTTATGTTTGTAGTCTTTACTATGGAAGAGGATAAAGCTCTCGAATCAGATGGTTGTGTGTTGCAATTTTTCCAACACACTTGGGATATTGTTCAAGATGATGTGGTTGCAGTAGTGATGATAATTTTTTAGGTTAAAGAAGTATTTTCAAAGAAATAAACTAACACTTTTCTAATTCTCCCTTAAAAATGTGAGAGCAAAAGATTTGAAGCACTTTAAATCATTTAGTTTGTGCAATTACAAGATAATCTTTGAAGGTTTTAGTTATGTGATTTTAAGTTCTTTTATCTAACACAACTTTTTTTCATCAAGATGCAAGTTCAAAATTGTGTTCTACTTTTATAAAGGAAATAGTCAATATTAATATAATCTTTTAACTTCAATATACAGCACAAGTATTCAATTAATTTTTCTTTTATTTTTAGTGATTCAATTCACAATAACTACCAACTTAGTTGATCAAGCATCTTCCATATAATTAGAAGTATTGACCTCATAAAATTTCCAACCATAATCATCGCTAAGACTCTACACTACAACTCATATGCTTACACTAGAAAGTAGTATCCTCTCAATGGGAGGATCATTCATGATGATTGATGGCACCCACCTGCTCGCAGGTACCCGAACAATCGACTAAACCGGAGCTAACAAGTGAAGAAGGGAGGTTGGTGTGATATAAAAGTAAGTTTCTAAATGGGTTTTTTGTGATGAGGTGTAACGCTTGCGAGATGAGCAAAAGCCTTATTAAAAGTCCATTCCATTGCAATTAAAAAAATACAAGTAAAAATTATACCATCAATGAGAGCTATGAGTGTTCTCAATGTACAAAAGATAATATATTGCATTTCATGTATACAAGTAATAACATTGTGTTTCATCAAGATTAAGCACATGGTAGGAGTACATCAATGAGTTTCCATATATGTTCATCCACATTCTAGAGTGGTCATTAATCTCATAAATAATCATTCACATTCAAGTGAAAACATTAACTTCAATAAATACATCTATTTCAATGTTACATCAAGAGTATTAGTAGTACATATTTTTCAATGTTGCAGTAACAAATGTCAAATACAATTACATTTACAAGGGGCTTTGCAAGCAATTCTAGAATGATACACAAGTACATCAATAGTAAATAAAAACTCTGATCCTCCAACCGCCATGACATCATAGATCTTCTTGCGAGCTGGGACCAAGAGTGTGATTAAGGTGCCTTTTCCACCCAACCACGAAGTACAAGACTTCCCCGGGTTCCTTCCTAACTCGAAGAAATCCCTGGCCCTGCATAAGGAGCCTAGCAACCTGACACAGTAAAACAGGAGGGAACTCTTGATGCATGCCTAGTGCCTATATGAATTTCTAACATGAGAAAACATATTTCTTGCAACAGGAGGTGGCAGAGACCTACATTCATATATTTCTAGGCTTTTAAAACAAATCCATCTATTTGAATGGTACAAGTGCTTGGCCAAGCATAAATAAAACAAGTCATGGTAGTTTTAGAAAAGGTAAAACTACCATCTTTGTCGCTTTTGGCATCCTGTCCCAGAAGTTTCCAAAATATAGTAAAAGTGCAAATGCGAAAAATAATGCATTTTCTTAATATGTTTCATGCATTTCATTAATTCCAAAGAAAATTCTTCCATTTTCCATATTCATAAAAAAAAGTTTATCAAACTATTTTTCATTCACATTTGCAGTGAAGATTATCTGTCTCTAGAGTTCAAAGAAAGTTTTCAATGCATTCTTGTGTTCAATCTCACTTTGGTTGATCAAGATAAATAGATTTTCATAATTTTAGAATTGAAAGGAAATCAGCTCTTTCCAGAAGATTACCAAGTGATTAAACATTGCCAAAGTTATAGTTTTCAAACATCTAAATGTTTGTGCATCAAATGGTTTTCTGAATATCATTATTATTTAAAAAAAAAATGATGTTTCCTGAATAACATGGTGTTCATATATATATATATATATGGATTCTATATATATATATATGAATATATAAATCTGTACTCCCTCATATAACTGAAAGTTTCAGTCAGATTGAAAAGATACAATTCATATTGGTTACAAATTTATGGGTAATTAATTTACAGTAACAGGTGTTTCTTGCAGAAAACATAGCATTGAGTCCTTCGTATGTATATATATATATATGGGAATCTCTACAATGTAGTAATATACAAAAATATGTATGAATAGAAACGTGTATCTGTCCATCTATATTTGAAAGGATTTTGACAGAATTTACTAAAATAGAACTACTGTGCTATGATTCTTTTATATCTTACCACTATTGTTTCCAGAATCAATAGGAGGTGCTCAATCGTCCATATAAACATGAAAGCAAAATAGTGTGCATACATATATATATATAAATATATATATATACATATACATATATATATATATATATATACAAACTTATAGCTGCGAATTTCACAGACTTTTCCAAATGTATCTGAATTCATTTCTAGATTGTTTGTCTATGGAAAATTCGGTGATAATACAGTCAATACCAAACTATCTTCACAAGCAAATTTGGTTAGAGACTTTCCATGGATAACACCAAGTGTAGAGGTAATGGCTGACGCCTCTCCTTAGGGGACGACACGGCCTGTGGAGGGCGTTGGCCTCCCCACAGGGCCGCCCTTCCCTATGGGACGGGCTGGGGTACTAATCCCCCACACAAAAGACTTAAAAACGAATAGGAATCTATAACATTCGTTCCCACAAAAATAATTTTGAGATTCAGTTTCTTTCTTTCAGATTTCAAAGATAAACTTGTAATTGAATACACAAACTCTTCATACTTATATATATATATTTATATGCACATAAACAAGATTGTGTGTGTGTATATATATATATATTTATATATCAATTCTCAGAGATTTCAAAAATAAAGAGCAGAAGCATAATATACAGTCTATAGATGAGGGATAAAACCAGATATAAATGGACAAATAGGACATTATTTTGCAAAGCAGGCAAAAGAGTTTTCCCCAATTTTAAAATACAGTTTGTAAACAATTCCACAAACTCCACATTCAATTCTTTAGAAGTTTACTAGAACTCTACGGGTAAAAGAAAGAATGAAAAACCTGGTTGAAAGCCACCAGCTGAAGATGCTCAGAATTCCTTACTACTTCCTTCTCCTGAGTTGGGTTTTCTGGGAAAGTTCCCCTCCTTCCCTACCTTCCTGATTGCTTATTTTCCTCTTTATCTCTCCAAAGATTCCTTCCAATCTTTCTAAATTGACAGATAAAACCTCTTCTTGGCAGCCATGGAATTAAAAAAAAGAAGATACCAACTTGCAGAGAATATTGTTTTCAAGAAGCAATTTCAAGAACCGTTCATTCATAGGAATGTCTTTCCCTTTTAATAATAATTTTCTTTTCTCCTTAACCCTAATCTTGAAATTAAGATAATTATAATTAGAATATATGCAATTAAGTCTCAAATTCATAAATAGGAAATTTATAAAGAATGATTTGTAATTAGTTGCACAAAAGATAGGTAAGTAATTTAAAAATACTTACTCCACAAACAATTATTTCATCTAACTTTTAATTGTAATTTATTATTTTAAATATTATAATTAAAATAGAATTAAAACCATAAATCCTTTAAAGATACAATTATTAATTAATTTACATTTATGTTATTTATTATTTATTTATTTTATCCATTTATTATTTATTTACAAATAATTTCAAAGCAATCAAGTTAAAATAGACATTTGTCTAAATGCAACTACATGAACCTAGGTGTTATGTGTGTGATCGAGAGTTCTCCTATTTAACCCTGTCGAGAAGCTAACCTTCTTTCCTCAATCACACTCTTGGTCTTCGACCACCTGCAACGCAAGTGCACTCAGGCACGCAACATTAAAATTGAATTAGTAACCGATATAGAGATATAAATCAAAGCAATATTTCAATCAATATTTCTATTTTGTTCTATCTTGTACATATTCTTCAAATTAAAATGCATTCATATTTTTCAAAAGTAGATACTTTTCTCATCTCCACACACACCAAAGCATCATAATATATCACATTACTCTAACACACACAATAATTCATAAAATAGATCCACACAAAGCCATGGGCAAAACAACATCAAAGTCTGAGACGTGACATCCTTCCCCACTTGGAAGAGACATCGTCTCGATGTCTAAAAACATTCACAAAAAAAAATTGAGATACCAGTATATCATAAGTCTCTACATGAAAGAAAAGAAGATTATGCTAAGATCTCAAATGTGGAAAAACTCTATCTATATCCTCAGCATTCTCCCAGGTGGCATTATCCACCGAATACTGGTCCCACTGGACCCTTTACTGCATAATGTCTCTGTTTCACAACTTAACGTTGCGCTCTTCCAAAATCCTGATGGGCTGCACCTGTATCACCCCTTGGTCCTGAACCTGCAATGCATGCCAATCAAGGATATGAGTAATTTCTGGATGGTAGGGCTTAAGTACTGAGACATGAAATACATTATGTATTCGGGATAGAGCTGGTGGCAAAGCAAGCCTGTAAGCAACTGGATTCACCACCTCCAAAACATCAAAGGGCCCAACAAACCTAGGGGCAAACTTAGAGTTCTTGCCGAAAGAGATTGAACTCTTATGCGACCGAACCCTCAAAAAGACTTTATCACCTGCAGAAAACTTCTTGAAGCTTTGGTTCTTATCCGCAAGACTTTTTTGTCTATCCACAACTTGTTTTAATTTTTCTTTGATGACCTTCATTTTCTCTTCCATTTCTCTAAGCATCTCAGGGCCAATCACAACCCTATCTTCCACCCTATCCCAGCTAATGGGCGTTCAAAATTTATGTCCATAAAGAGCTTCAAAAGGTGCCATACCCAAAGAAGCATGGTAGGAGTTGTAAGAAAACTCCACCAAAGGAAAATACTCCTCCCATTTATGTTGTTGCTCCATGCAATACATTCAGAGAAGGTCTTCCACTATCTAATTCACCCTCTCTGTTTGACCATCGGTCTGAGGATGATATGTGGAACTGAAGTTGAATGTAGTTCCCAGGGAGGAATTCAAAGTGATCCAAAACCTGGAGGTCATCCGTATGTCACGATCTGATATAATCACCTCTGGCTTTCCATGCAATTGGAAGATTTCCTAAACAAATTTCTTTGCCAAGATCATTGAACCATCCTTGAGATTTCCAGGAATGAAATGGGCAACCTTTGTCAACTTATCCACCACAACTAGGATGGTATCATGTTGGTTCCTAGATATTGGTAACCCCTAAATAAAATCCATAGTGATAACTTGCCATTTATACTCTGGCACCCTATGAGGGTATAAGAGTCCTGCCGGATGCACATGCTCAGCCTTGACTCACTGGCATTCTAAGCATCAGGCAACATATGAAGTAATATCTCTTTTAAGTCCTGGCCAGAAGTACAGTGGCCTAAGTCCTTCCATCATTTTTTTAATACCAGGATGTCCTGAGTATGGTGCATTGTGGAACTCCTCAAGCACCAACTCTCTCAAGTTTGCAGAACTAGGAATGTACATCCACCCCTGGAATCTCAAGAGCCTATCTGATTCGAATACATAGCCATCATATCGATGATCTGACGAATTCACCCCTAGGGCTTGTTTCACCCTCTCATAATGTTCGTCCCCAGGTAAGGATTGAACTACCTGCTGCCTGAAATCTGATTTTATGGTAACCATGGCTGCAAGGTTCCTCCTCCTACTCAAGGCATTAGCCACCCTGTTTTCCTTACCCTTAATATATTCAATACCAAAGTCTTATTCACTCAAGAATTCTAGCCATCACCTCTATCGAGCATTAAGATTGGGTTGAGTGAAGATATATCTCAATCCTGCATGGTCTGTCTTTAGTTCAAAAGGTTTTCCCAGGAGATAATGTCTCCACATTTGTAGGTCATGGACTATGGCTGCCAATTCTAAATCATGTGGTGCATAGTTTAACTCATGTTGTTTCAACTTCCTCGATTCATATGCCACCACTTACCCTTCTTGCATAAGAACTGTTCCTACCTCTTCCCCTAAAGCATAAGTAATAACTATGAAATGACCATTCAGATCAGGCACAACCAGGATGGGCGTAGAAGTGAGTTTCTCCTTAAGCAACTGAAAATCTCTCTCACACCTATCACTCCACTGAAATTTCTTTTCTTTCTTCTGCAGTGCAGTGATGGGTGCTGCTATTGTCGAGAACCCTTGAAAAAACCTCCTATAATAACCTGCAAGGCCCATGAAACATTGAACCTCTGAAAAATTCTATGGTGCTGGCCAATCCATGATTGCCTTAATCTTTTTTGGGTCCACCACTATCCCCTCTACTGAAATAATGTGTCCCAAATAGTGCACCTCAAATCGAAAGAAAGTACATTTAGACATCTTTCCATAAAGCTTATGTTCCCTCAGTCGCTACAACACAATTCTCAAATGCTTTTCATGTTCTTCCTCTAACTTTGAATAGATCAAGATGTCGTCTAGGAAGATTAGGACAAATTTATGTAAGCAATCTCGAAAGACACTATTCATCAGGTTTATGAAAGCTACAGGGGCATTACTTAGCCCAAATGGTAGCACTGGTAGTGCCCATACCTTGTCTTGAAGGCAGTTTTGTGAATATCTTCTTCCTTCAACCTCAATTGGTGGTACCCTGATCTCAAATCAATTTTCGAGAATACCTTGGTGTCTTTCAACTAGTCAAACAAATCATCAATGTGAGGGAGCATGTATTTTTTCTTGATAGTGACCTTGTTAAGCATCCTATAGTCAATGCAGAACCTCAAGGTCCCATCCTTCTTTTTCACAAAAATAACCAGAGCTCCCCAAGGCGACACTCTTGGTCTAATAAAACCTTGCTTCAACAATTCCTCCAGTTGGGCCTTAATCTCAAATAGTTTTGTTGTGTTCATCTTGTAAGGAGATTTAGACTAAGGTTCTGCTCCTGGTAGTAAATTAATAGAAAAATCAAACACACGCCTAGGCGATAGCTCAGTTAGCTCTACAGGAAAAACATCCTCAAATTCTTTCAGAATGGGATGATCATTAATTGAGGATTCCTTCTCATCAAGGTCCTTGACCTTTATTGCAAAGATAGTGCATCCCTTTTGACTTGCCTTTTTCAATTGCATGGCGGAGACTTGCCTAAGCTCCAAAGGCTTTTTAATGCCACAAAGTTCCACATGGTTTCCTCGATCATCAAGACACTTTATTGACTTCTCCTCACAATCAACAAGGGCCTTGTGTTCAGAGAGCCAATTTATCCCTAATATGACATCATAAGACCCCAACGGTGCAAAATAAAAATTCACTTGTGTTTGGAGGTTAGGGAGTTCAAGTTTACTGAAGTGTAGGCATTGCTCTACCTTTCTCTCTACCTGGTTTCCATACTGAACTTTCCATGATTTTTCCATATGACTTGGTCTAACTGACAATTTAGTTAAAACTTGAGGATCTAAAAAACTATCAGTAGCACCAGTATCAATCAAAATAGAAACAGGGCATCCATATAATTTACTCGATAGCTGAATAGGAGTGGCCTGATAATCTGCTTGGCGATTGTCAACCGCCACATGAATATGATGCTAATTCTTGTTACTCTATGTATTGTTCCTCTAAGGGAACACACTAGCGTAATGCTCGCCACCACAAGTATAACAACCCCCATGAGGTGCTTTAGGCCTATCAGAAAAATCTCTCCTATTATTATCATTCCTTTTATTGAAATTGCCTCTCTTGTTGTTATTGTTCCTGTTTCCATAATTACGATCCTAGGGACTACCATCCATCTTCAGATTTCTGATCTATCTATTATCATTCCCTTGGTTATCCTACTTTTTGTGACCACCCTGCTTGCTATTACCTTGTTGATTTCCTTGAAACTTCTTATTTCCATACTTGGTTTCCCTGCTCTTCTTATAGTTAGCTACCTGCTACAACTTATGCTCCCACTTAACTGCCAATTCAAAAGCTTCATCCATGGTGGCCAGATTATGCATATCTATTTCATTTCCAATTTGAGGTCTAAGCCCCAAAATAAATTTTTGAACTCGAAACCTCTCATTATGCTAGTACTGGGGTACGTACTTGAGCAAGTGAGAGAATTTCTCCCAATACTGAGCCACCGACATGCTACCCTATATGAGAACCTAGAAAAATGTCATCTTGTTATCAAAATAAGATTTTTGTAACCACCTCTTCCTAAATAAGTGTAAAAACTTATCCCATGCTACCTTCCCATGCATAAATTGCTTATCCGCCCTTTCATTCTCCCACCAAGTAGCAGCCTCACCGGTGAGTTGGTATGAACCCCATTTTGCCTTTGTTTCATCAAATAGATTACGCAGGGAAAAGTACTTCTCCATCTCAATAACCGAGGCTTCTGCTCCATCTCCAAAGGTTTTCCCATCAAATTTTGGTGGAGCAACCTTTTAAGGTCTTTTCAAAACTCCTCAGCTACCCTATTTAGATTTCCTTCATTTCCAAATGGTTCAACATTTGTGTTTACCCCCGGTCAGCCAGCTTCCCTCTCTTGTTCTAGTTCCCCAATTCTAGCCTCCTGACTTCACAGCAAGGCAAAAATTTGGTCTAGTTTATCATTGGGATCTCCATGACCTCCAGCCCGCTGATAAACTCTACCCTCCATTTAGGGTTACCCTTGTTAAGACACAACATCATACGTAGTTAGGCATAGGTCCTAGAGTTGAACCTTTGCTTTGATACCAAAATGTAACGCTTGCGAGATGAGCAAAAGCCTTATTAAAATTCCATTCCATTGTAATTAAAAAAATACAACTAAAAATTATACCGTCAATGAGAGCTATGAGTGTTCTTAATGTACAAAAGATAATATATATTGAATTTCATGTATACAAGTAATAACATTGTGTTTCATCAAGATTAAGCACATGGTAGGAGTACATCAATGAGTTTCCATATATGTTCATCCACATTCTAGAGTGGTCATTAATCTCATAAATAATCATTCACATTCAAGTGAAAACATTAACTTCAATACATACATCTATTTCAATGTTACATCAAGAGTATTAGTAGTACATCTTTTTCAATGTTGTAGTAACAAATGTCAAATACAATTACATTTACAAGGGGCTTTGCAAGCCATTCTAGAATGATACACATGTACATCAATAGTAAATAAAAACTTTGATCCTCCAACCGTCGTGACATCATAGGTCTTCTTGCGAGCTAGGACCAAGAGTGTGATTAAGGCGCCTTTTCTACCCAACCACGAAGTACAAGACTTCCCTAGGTTCCTTCCTAACTCAAAGAAATCCCCAGCCCTGCATAAGGATCCTAGCAACCTGACACAGTAAAACAGGAGGGAACTCTCGATGCATGTTTGGTGCCTATATGCATTTCTAACATGAGAAAACATATTTCTTGCAACAGGAGGTGGTAGAGACCTACATTCATATATTTCTAGGCTTTTAAAACAAATCCATCTATTTCAATGGTACAAATGCTTGGCCAAGCATAAATAAAACAAGTGGTAGTTTTCGAAAAGGTAAAACTACGTCTTTGTGGGTCCACCTTCGGCATCCTGTCCCGAAAGTTTCCAAAATACAATAAAAGTGAAAATGCGAAAAATAATGCATTTTCTTAATATGTTTCATGCATTTCATTAATTCCAAAGAAAATTCTTCCATTTTCCATATTCATAAAAATAAAGTTTATCAAACTTTTTTTCATTCACATTTGCAGTGAATATTATCTGTCTCTAGAGTTCAAACAAAGTTTTCAATGCATTCTTGTGTTTAATCTCAGTTTGGTTGATCAAGATAAATATATTTTCATAATTTTAGATTTGAAAGGAGATCAGCTCTTTCTAGAAGATTACCAAGTGATTAAACATTGCCAAAGTTCTAGTTTTTAGACATCTAAATGTTTGTGCATCAAATGGTTTTCTGAATATCATTATTATTTAAAAAAAAAAACAATGTTTCCTGAATAACAAGGTGTTCATATATTTATATATTCATATATATATATCTGGATTCTATATATATATATGAATATATAAATCTGTACTCCCTCATATAACTGAAAGTTTTAGTCAGATTGAAAAGATACAATTCAGATTGGTTAATATTTATGGGTAATTAATTTACAGTAATAGGTGTTTCTTGTAAAAAAAGAGCATTGAGTCCTTCGTATGTATATATATATATATGGGAATTTCTACAATGTACTAATATACAAAAATATGTATGAATAGAAACATGTATCTATCCATATATATTTGAAAGGATTCTGACAGAATTTACTAAAATAGAACTATTGTGCTATGATTCTTTTATATCTTACCATTGTTGTTTCCAGAATCAATAGGAGGTGCTCAATCGTCCATATAAACATGGAAGCAAAACAGTGTGCATACATATATATATATATATACAAACTTATAACTACGAATTTCACAGACTTTTCCAAATGTATATGAATTCATTTCTAGATTGTTTGTGTCTATGGCGAATTTGGTGATAATACAGTCAATACCAAACTATCTTCACAAGCAAATTCTGTTAGAGACTTTCCATGGATAACACCAAGTGTAAAGGTAATGGCCGACGCCTCTCGTTAGGGGACGGCACAGTCTATGAGGAGGCAGGGCCTCCTCCACAAGCCCGTGGCCTATGGAGGGCGTTGGCCTTCCCACAGGGCCGCCCTTCCCTATGGGACGGGCTGGGGTACTAATCCCCCACACAAAAGACTTAAAAATGAATAGGAATCTATAACATTCGTTCCCACCAAAAAAAATTCGGGATTTAGTTTCTTTCTTCTGGATTTCAAAGATAAACTTGTAATTGAATACACAAACTCTTCATACTTATATATATTTATATGCACATAAACAAGATTGTGTGTGTGTGTGTATATATATATATATATATATATTTATTTATTTATATATCAATTCTCAAAGATTTCAACAATATAGAGCAAAAGCATAATATACAGTCTGTAGATGAGGGATAAAGCCAGATATAAATGGACAAATAGGACATTATTTTGCAAAGCAGGCAAAAGAGTTTTCCCAATTTTAAAATACTGTTTGCAAACAATTCCACAAACTCCACATTTAATTCTTCAAAAGTTTACTGCAACTCTACAGGTAAAAGAAAGAATGAAAAACCTAGTTGAAAGCCACCAGCTGAAGATGCTCAGAATTCCTTACTGCTTCCTTCTCCTAAGCTGGGTTTTCTAGAAAAGTTCCCCTCCTTCCCTACCTTCCTGATTGTTTATTTTCCTCTTTATCTCTCCAAAGATTCCTTCCAATCTTTCTAAATTGACAGATGAAACCTCTTCTTGGCAGCCATGGAATTAAAAAAAAAAAAGATACCAACTTGCAGAGAATATAGTTTTCAAGAAGCAATTTCAAGAATTTCAAGAACCGTTCATTCACGGGAATGTCTTTCCCTTTTAATAATAATTTTCTTTTCTCCTTAACCCTACTTTTGAAATTAAGATAATTATAATTATAATATATACAATTAAGTCTCAAATTCATGAATAGGAAATTTATAAAGAATGATTTGTAATTAGTTGCACAAAAGATAGGTAAGTAATTTAAAAATACTTACTCCACAAACAATTATTTCATCTAACTTTTAATTCTAATTTATTATTTTAAATATTACAATTAAAATAGAATTAAAACCATAAATCCTTTAAAGCTAAAATTATTAATTAATTTACATTTTTGTTATTTATTATTTATTTATTTTATCCATTTATTATTTATTTGCAAATAATTTCAAAGCAATCAAGTTAAAATAGACATTTGTCTAAATGCAACTACATGAACCTAGGTGTTGTGTGTGTGACCGTGAGTTCTCCTATTTAACCCTATTGAGAAGCTAACCTTCTTTCCTTAATCACACTCTTGATCTTTGACCACCTGCAACGTAAGTGCACTCAAGCATGCAACATTAAAATTGAATTAGTAACCGATATAGAGATATAAATCAAAGCAATATTTCAATCAATATTTCTATTTTGTTCTATCTTACATATTCTTCAAATTAAAATGCATTCATATTTTTCAAAAGTAGATACTTTTCTCATCTCCACACACACCAAACCATCATAATATATCACATTACTCTAACACACGCAATAATTCATAAAATAGTTCCATGCAAAGCCATGGGAAAAACAACATCAAAGTCTGAGATGTGACATGAGGTTGTGGGTGAGGGTGTTGGTGTGGTCTTACGACCTATAGCAAGCCACTACCTATATGTCGTCTTGCTTCATTGCATGTCTATTTTCCTCTTTGCGTTGGTGTTGCAAGTTGTGGTCTTTGTGTGAGTGGGTTTTCTTCTATGTTTCGAGGGTGGTGTGTGCAAGCTTGTGGGGTTTTTGTTCTATAGGTTTTTGGTTTTATCTCCTTCTTTTATTTTTTGTGGGTGCTTTGGGGGCATAAGAAAATATGTGGGAGGAGCTTCTTCTCTTTTTTCTACTCGTTCTTCCTTGGCATGGTGGGTCTAATGCCCTTTCTCTTGGTTTTATTCTTTTCCTGCTGCTTGATTTTGAAGCTGAGTGGTGTTCAACTTGTAGTCTTTGTTTCTTTGATTAGGATCTGGTCGATCCTTTGTCATCTTCCCTCTTAGGCTATGGAGTCTATTAAAAGAAATTCAAATGCCAAAGGGTCTTCCTCAATGGGGGGTTTTCCTAGAATTAAAAAGGTGAATGGTTGTTTACAACAATTATGGAGGATGTTACTTGTTTAAGTAATCATGCTCTAATATGTAAGTTCATGGGTCTTTGTCTTTCAAGTTGTTAAATTTGGAATCATGGACCCATTGGGTTTAGAATCCCGAAGGAGATATGGACATAATGAAGGTTGCCAATAATTAATTTTTGGTTGTCTTTTCATGCATGGAAGATAAGGTGGTCCATCTTTTTACAATCAAATTGGGCTTTTCATCAAAACTTAGGATGAGTGTTTCAACTCTGATGAAGAACTCCCTACACGGGTTCTAGTTTGGATTTGTCTGCATTGGCTTCCATTGGAATTCTCTAGAAGCAATATTTTGCATATAATAGCTCATCTGCTTGGAAAACCAGTTGGGCCTTCCCAACAAACTTTGGACAAGAAGTTAATCACTTATGCTCAAATATGTGTTGAAGTTGATTTAAATAACCCTTTACCTAATTCTATAGAAGTTTGTGTTGAATCCTTTTTTCAGATTCAACAACTTGACTATGAAACCCTCCCTTTTCGTTGTCGAGTTTGTCATGAATATGAGCATCTACAAAGGAGATGCCCTCGATTTAACCAGGTGGCTACTACAGCTAATGTTCCTTCTAATCATGCTCCTAAAAATGATAATGGGAAGGCTCCTATGGTGGAGGGGGTTGCAGATATGGAGGTTTTTATTCTTGTTAAGCCTCATAATAAGAGGAGGGTTCAAAAGAGAACTCTCAAGGATAGAAAAAATGATGGGATCTTTAATCAGTTTGATGATTTGGATGACCTTGTTCAAGAAGAGGGGATCCCAGTTGGGATTTCTCCTAGTACTAGCTTGTTGGAAGTGGTCTTGTAAGAGGATGAAAAAACTGGTAATCAAAACCTAGCTGGTGTGAACTTGCAGGTTGGTCGAATGGAGGTTGGTCAAATGAAAATGGATGTTCCTCTCTAGTTGTAGGATACCTCAAATATTGTTGGTTTTTTGGCTTTGAATGATAATAGAGTTGTGGTGGTTTCTTCTCTTGCACAAGTGAATGAGTCTTTCGGTTCAGGGGAAAATAGTGGGGTTATACAAGCTTTAGGTTTGCAAAAAAAGTCCATTAAAATAGGGCCTCTGGAGAAACCTTATAAGGTGGGTCACAAGAAAGATCTTGAGAAGGTTAAGTTGATGGATGAAACTCTATTAGAATTTGGGTTGGTGAAAACCCTAGACTCTCCCTTATTCCATCCCTATAAATGATTGTTATTTAATGGAATGTGAGGGGCCTATATAGCACCCATAAACAAAAGACTATTCATGAGATGATTGGTTGTCATTCTCTTGATATCGTCTTTATTTAGGAAACTAATTGTCCGTTGATGGTATGATGGATAGAGCCCTTAGTGTTTGGCCCCATGGTTGTTGTCAGTGTGTTGGTGCTTTTGGTAGCTCTGGAGATGTGGCATGTTTTTGGGATCTAAGAAAGGTTGTTCCTCTATGGTGGATCTTGAGTCATTATTCTATCTCTATGATTGCTTCTAGTTTGGAATCTTGTGAATCTTGTCTTTTCACTAATGTTTATGTTTCCATTTATTTTTTGGATAAGTCTCAACTTCGGACTCATATTAGTTATGTTCGCTCACTTGCTCCTTGGCATCCATGGATTGTGGCTGGATATTTTAATGTTGTTTCTAGTTTGGAGGAGAAGAGAGGGAGTATTGCCAAGTTGGACCCTTTTGCTTTTCTTCTTATAGACATGGCTAGTTTGAACTTAGTTGATGTGAAACCTAATAATGACATCTTTACTTGGAATAATCAAAGATGCAATGATGCTACTATTTCAGAGAGGCTTGATAGGTGTATTGTCTCTTGTTTTTGGGTCAAAAATAGTTGGACTACTAGCTCTAAGATACTTGATTAGATAGGTTTAGATCACTAGCTGATTAAACTTTCAATTGTTCCTTTAAGAGCTCATAAGAACCCTTATGTTAAGTTTCAACTCATGTGGCTATGGGATCCTTCTCTCAATGAGTTGATGTTGGATTGGTGGCATAAGGGGAGACCAGTTTATGGTACAACTATGTATTCCTTTGTCAAGAGGTTGCGGCATGTGAAGTATAGACTCAATAAGTGGAATATGCAGTGTTTTTGGAATCTTCACCACAATAAATTGTTAGCTCATACTTGTTTGGACTGTATCACTTGTGAGATTCATGATCTTTGTGTTTCGGTTAAGCTGTGTAGAGAGGAGGCTTTGGCAATTAAGGCTCTTGAGGAATGGGAGTTGAGTGAGGAGGATTTCTGGAAGAAAAAGCACCAAATTGATTGGCTTGAAGAGGGAGGTAGAAATACTGCCTTCTTCCATGATTCAGTTGTTGCAAGGAGAAATGGTAATCTTATCAACTCTCTTGTGTCTTCAGAGGGAGTTCAACTTTCTTCTCAAGTTGAGTTCTCCTAGGAGGCATCTAAGTTCTTTTCAGCTCCTTTTACTAAGGATTCTCCCCTACAGATATGGAGGAAATTTTTTTTTTGTCTTGTATTCCTTCCTTGGTTTCTCATGAGATGAATGAGGCTCTTTTTCACCTCATCTCTTTGCTGGAATTGGATACTGTTGTGTTTCAAATTAAAAAGGGTAAAGCCCCTAGCCCTAATGGTTTTCCTAATGACTTTTTCTAAGTTTCTTGGGAGATTATTAAGGTTGATCTCCTAGAGGTAGTTCAAGAATCACAGAGGAATAAGCAAATGTTGAAGGCCATGAACTCCACTTTTCTTGCTCTTATCCCAAAAATGGAGAGGGATTAGTTTCACCCAATTTCTTTTTGCAATGTGGTTTATAAAATATTACCAAACTGATTACAAAAATGCTTAAGCATTGGCTCAGTTCTTTGATTTCCAATGAGCAGGGGGGTTTTATTATAGGAAGACAAAATCTAGATGGGGTTTTTATTTCTACTGAGGCCATTCATTCTATGGTAGTCTCCGAGGACAAGGCTATGTTCATTAAACTTGATATGGAAAAATCTTATGATAGACTCAAATGGACTTTTTTGTACAAGGTTCTCTTAGCTTTGGATTTTCTAGAGAGTGGATTGATTGGATAATGAGTTGTGTGACTTCTGCTTCATTTTTAGTGCTTATCAAAGGGGAACCATCAAAGTTACTTGGAGATTCTAGGGGTATTTGACAAGGGGATCCTCTATCCCCTTATTTTTTCATCATTATGGCAGAGGGGCTTGGGAGATTTATCAATTCTTGTGTTAATCAAGGGTTGATTTAAGGGTGGAGTTGGGGTAACAATTAGATGCCCCTTTCTCACCTTTAATTTTTTTATGATACTTTTTTAATAGGAATGGCTAGAATAAATGAGGCGATGAATTTAAGGAAGGATTTGGATACTTATTTGACTACCTCTGGTCAAAGGATTAATGAAAACAAGTCTTCAATTTCCTTCTTCAATACTCCTCAGCTTATTTAGTCTAGGATTGCTCAAATTCTTAGATTTCAAATTGGCCTTCTTCCTCTGATCTATTTTGGGTCCACAACCAAAAGAATTTTTGCAAGATTTCTTGGATAAATTCCATTGAAGGCTTAGACATTAGACTCATAGGTGGCTCTCTTCAGTTGACCATGTGATCTTGCTCAAATCTATGGTTCAATCTCTTCCTATTTATCGGTGTTGTGTGCAGGTTGCTCTTGCCCACTTTGTTATGGAATTTGATGCCCTTGCTCATCAATTCCTTTGTGCAAGTAATCTTCTCAATTCAAAGTGTAGTTTGGTGAAGTGGGAATCTTTTTACAGGTCGAAATAGGAGGGAGGTCTTGGTCTCAAGTTTGTTGGTCTGAATGGTCAAGCTTTGACTACTAAATTGTACTAGCAATGGTAATAAGCATTTGGCTAGAATTATCACTCAAAATTACCTCTAAGGGGTGAATTCAAGTGATGTTCCTCGGTATAATCTCCAAAGGAAGCGGTCTATGATTTGGGATACCCTAAAAAAAGGAGCTAAGCTGAATAAGGATGATCTATTCTGGATTTGTAATAAGGGTTCAAAGGCTCTTTTTTAGTATGATTCTTGGGATGGGTATCCCCTTATTATATATTTTTCTCCTCATTTGCAACATCTTTGTGACAATTTGATGGAAGCTAGTTCGAATAAGGTGGAATATTTCAAAACTATTCAATCCTTCAGTTAGGTGGAGATGTTTCATTGGAAGGATCCCCATGAGTGGCCTTTAGGAGGTACTTAGGAGGTAATATAAGATCTTGCTAGAATTTTGGATGATAGGATGTGTAGTTCTCTTAAATAATAAGTTAATTTGGCTTGGGGCTTTAATCTAAAGTGAAAATTTTCTATTGCTTCTGGGTATATGGAGCTAGATAGATAGTTGTATGGGAAGGCTATGGTCCCTTGGTGGAAGCAGGTTGGGAATAAATTTTCCTGGCCTAAGTGTAACTTCTTCTTATGGTTGGTAGTTCAAAATAGATTTCTTACTTGGGATAATCTATAGAAGAGAAGCTTTGAGGGTCCTTCTATTTGTGTTTTGTGTAATAATAGTGAAGAATGCATTTCTCACCTCTTCTTTCAAATTCCTTACTCTAAGAGGATTTGGAATCTTTTGTGGGGGTTTGGAATCATGCCTGTGTTCATGCCTCTTCTTTGTTAGAGTTCTAGAAAAGTTTGGAGAGACCTCCTACTAAGACTGCCTTTCTTTAGATTGCTTGGTTTATTGGCCCTACCTTCATTATTTAGTAGCTTTGGTTAGAAAGAAATAGAAGGATTTTTCAAGATGTGAAACTAGTTTTGGATAATTTATGGGGGAATATCTTGAAAAAGATCCAAGAGACTATTTTAGGTAAATGTGATCTTTCGGTCGATTTTGATCCTAGTGATATTCCTTTTGTGAGGAATCTAAACTTGGTGGATTGTGGTTCTGGGCTTTCTGCTAGTTATGGTCCTCGTTAGGCCAAGAGCAAGATTCATCGAGAGGGTTAGTGGTTCCCTCCTCCTCAAGGAATTTTGAAGGAAAATATGGATGGATCTTCTAGGGGGAATCTTGGGCATGCTAGGATTGGAGGTATTGGTAGAGAGAGTAATGAAGGGGTGGTGTTTTTCTTCTCCATTTATAAGAGTCATCATTCTAATAATCTAATGGAGGCTTTGGCGATTCTCCATTCTATTTAAAGAAGTTGTTCCTTAGGATGGAAAATGATTATTTGTGAATCTAACTCATATATCGTTGTTGATATGCTAAATGAGTAGAGAAATGATAGGGTTAATTGGCAGCTAGCTATAGTGATCAAACATATTATGAATCTATGAATTCTTTGGAATTTGTTTCTTTTTTTCATATTCCTAGGGAATGGAATAGGGTGGCTGATCTTTTGGCGAAGTGGGTTGTAGGCACTCAAAATATCCTGATCGATATCATGCACTCAATCCTAATTAACTAAGACCAATTCTTCCTTAATCACTTCTACACTAACCAATTAATTGAATAATCTTTATTTAATTAATTTATAAAAATTCCTCCTTTAATTAAATAAATCAAAGTTTTATTTAATTAAATCCTAATGTTCTCTCTTTGATTAAATAAATCAACTTTATTTAATTAAATCCTAATGTTTCTCTTTTAATTAAATAAAATTAACTTTTGTTTAATTAAATCCTATTATCTTCTTTTAATTAAATAAATCAACTTT